>OY728150.1:188255652-189505652 GCA_963277665.1 Viscum album
TGGGGCAATCCAAATGAACCCTTTTTATAATTGTTACCCATTGGTACATCTGTTACAGAAACATGTCTACTTGTAGTATCCATACTGGGATTTATTTTGTAGTAAAAACCACATAATATATTCTAATCCAGATATTAGGATATTATTATATATTTATCCTCAATGTCACACATAGTTTTTTATTCCCAAATCATTGTTTTCCAAAATCATATTCTCAAGGATTATTATAAGCATCCTATGATACCAACTATAGAAACCTAGAACCCATTAACACGGAGCTAATATCTAATTTATTACATTGGTATAAGTTACAATGAATCACATCATGAAGGAACGAATTGTTTATAAGTCCTGGTAACCTAGATACATACATGATATTATTTTAAAATTGAAAAATTAAAACACAAAAACTATTTTGTTTTATAATTCCATTATTACTCACAGTGTATCCATGTATATCAATATAAAAACACTTCTATATATCTTAGGGAAAATAATGGATATGAATGGGGTGAGAACTTATTCTTACTAAAGGTAAGAATAGAGCAAAAGCAATGAATAAATTAGAAATAATAAATATTTAAAGGTAAATAACTAAAAAAAATCATTTAATCAATAACATGATAATTATATGGAATGAATAAATGATGATTAAATAATTACATATAAATAATCACATGATTTTGGAAACAAAACCATGTATATTCTATCTAATCTAATAATTACATGGAATGCAAATAACAGAAATCATAATTATGGAATTAGTGATCTCTTTCATCTATAATGTACTTTCGAGTCCTGGTTATAAGAAATATAAATAAATTGGAAAGACCACATAAAAACAAAAATATTATTTGTCTCACGCCACCTATAATGAAATCAAGGGGTTATAGTGGGCCATTTTCATTAATTAATGAGTCTATTTAATTCTTTATATTAATGTTTTTAGAGATAATAAACATAAAAATTCATATTTAAAATATATCATATGAAATTTTAATACTCTCCCCTCTCGATAAACATAATCATACACTATATAATGTAAACTGTTGAATGTTATGTTTATTTTACAACCCCAACAAAAATGATCACAAACCATCCAGAGATATAATAAGTATGATGTCAACAAAACATAAACACAATGAGTAATATTAAAAATAAAGGGTTGAAGTTAATGATGTATAGAAATACAATGAAAAGATCCTTAAATCTTTTTTTGGAAAAATAACCATTGCATTTTAAAAATCAAATTTTACAAAATATGTAACAATTTTTTTGAAAATAATTATAATTGAATGAAAACTTATAAAACTATTAAAATAATCATTGAAACTTTTATAGTCCATTATGGTGTAAAATTCTATTGAATCCATTAACGTTAAAACAACGATTCAATATGCAATTATTATTAAATCCAAACAGGAATTGTTTTCAAAAAGGCGTGAATATTCATTTGAAAAATCTATTTAAAAAGAATAAATTGATAAATATTTATTCATTGAATAATATTTTAATGTTTAAAATCATTTTTTAAAATATTTTTAAAAATCCTTGGTTTTAAAAAAAATTATTTCTGACAAATGTTATAAATAAAAAATGATTTTCTTATAAACATTTTTCAATAATTTTATGTACTAAAGAGTTGGAAAATGGTACTATTTCATTAAAATATTTATGAATAAATTGAGTTGAATAAAATAAATTTTTTTAACTATTAATATTGAATAATTACCATAGTATATATGTAAAACTAAACAATCTAAACTAATTATGAAAAGGAGATATAAACCCTTACCACATTAGTATCTTCTGAATCATAAAGCCTTTAAAGGAAATGAAAATAAATGAAAAATTAAATATGATGAATATAAATATATTCATGATATAACATAGAAAAGGGTTATTATATACACCACACAATGTAAATAAGTGGTTAATATGGAATTTTTCTCAAGAATGTAAATGTGAGATTAGAAAACCTAACCCCATGTAAAATTTCATTCACACTTTCCATAACTCATGTAAACTGGTTTTATGAATTTTTATAATTTATACCTGAATCATAATAATATTTATAATATCAGATATAATACACTTATAACATTTTACAATCTTTCCATTAATAATATTTCATTGTTTTCATTGTTTTGGGTGTTAATTAACTTGTTTTTTCAGGCATGTTTGGTCATGAATTCTTCAGTTCATGTGCATGGGATATATATATATATATATATCATCTATATAATTATAATAATAATATAAATACCATATTTATAATTAGATATATTTTTTGAACCATTTATTAATGTTGGACATGAAAAAGGCATTATATAACATCATGAAGATGGTAAGTTCTACATATACAATAGCAATGATATCATCACTTAATGAGGGAATGGTTAAAAAGGTAGTGATATAATAATTTTAAATAATCATTATAATATCATATATATCATATATATTCATTAATTGTATCCTTATTTAAATTTGTGATAATTTTATGTGAAAAACGAATCACATCACTTGGCAGTGTGGTATTGAACCTTACACACAAGTGATGATATCATATTAGATACATAATGGAACATAAAATGGTATATGTGATATATAAATTACATAATTATAATTATATCATTAATATCATATAATTTTTTAAAAATAATTCATTGTATTCCCCCTTGAAAGGTGGTAATGGAAGACAAAAGTCATTAGTTTGTGAGGTGTTTGTCCACTATACACATGAACAATTATTTGGTTTCCCATTTAATAGAAGAAATGATAGATAAATATGATAACATAAACATAATAAAATATCATTATATGGTATATACACATTCTATTATATTATATTTATTAATAAATAATTTAAGGATAAAATAGGAATGAAAATGAAAGTGATTTGGTAAGATAATTACATTCTCTTAGAGAAACCCCATTTAGATGTTATCTTACTGACCATAGGGATGGTCTTTTGGGAAGACCAACAGCTCTATAATATTTTAGAGGATTATAAGGATATTTGTTTTGGTCCAAATGGCTTTAGGGGTGTCAATAAGAAAGGGAAGGGAGTTCCTGTTTATATGTGGTGAAAGGGAACCATTTTGGAAAATACATGTAATTTTCCCAGAAGAATCGAAATTATAAATTCATTCATTTTCCAAAAACAACAAAATAACCTTAGATTCTATATTTTTATACTATAATATGTAAATATGAACATTCAATAATATATTTAAAAGGTATTTGGTAATTACTAACAATTATATTCTTATTTTGACATACCTTGGTACACTCAATTTTACCGTAAATGAGGAAATTAACTTTTACTATTTTCACTATTCATTTTTGCCTAAAATTATGGTTCCCTTGTTAGATAATATATATTATTTTGATTCCCAATTTAGAATCCATTTAATTATATAAAATTAAATAAAGTAGATGAAATTAATTTTAAATTATACAAAAAGACATGATGATGAAGCTTGTTTTAAAAAGGATAATTATCATAAGAATACAAGGTTTTAATATCAAAATTAAATATGAAATTAAATTCAATGAACTGAATTTTTTAACTTTTAATATATATTAACAAAATTAACATTAAACATAATTTATCATATATTTTAAGTTTATAAATAATTTAAATTAATGGTAATATATATTTTTCAATTTTACTCGATTAATAGAAATTTATAAAAATCCCAAAAGCTCACCATAAAACAATTCTTATATTCCTATTTAAAAAATAAAGTTTATTTTTTCAATTAAAATTTGAAAAAAAATTTAAATTATTTTTTCTAAGAGAAACTGAAGAACCTTTTAGAAAATACTATTTTTTAGAAAATATTTCATTTACTTTCAAATGATTAAAATATTATTAATAATCATTAGATAACCATTTAATTTATTATATACTTATTTAATCGATAAAATTTTTATACTTTAGTAATCACTATTTAAATCCACTAAAATAATGACTAGGTTGTAATGGTCATGTTTAAACATTAATATTTTAAAAGTGTATCAGTTTTCAATGATACTCGTTGTTGTGTACATGACAATATATTTTTAGAGAATTAATTTATATAAAAAATATCATTATAAAGTCAGGGGATGTTATACCTAGTGACTTGACTCAATGATACTCGAAACCACAGCTCGTTGTCTGCATTGAGGCATCCTATAAGGTAAAATTTTCACCACAATTAATAAGTTATACCTAGTGACTTGACTCAAAGAGTTCACAAAGAAGACTCTTGAAAACACATAGGCAATTAGTGTTCTCGTGTACTGAGACGGAAATCAGATGTCAGGGTTCAGGTGTGTGGATACGTCCACCGCCGCAGCAACACTAGACTCCCTGAACTAAAAATCACACTCTCTACACTTGAAACTATTGACGATCAAAACAATTATTAAAATCCTTGTTATTTTGTAGAACTCACCCGTCTATTTCAATTTGTCACGACCCATCCCCTGGGTCCCATCCCGTGACTACCCCAAGCCCGCCTTCCATAGGTTAGGGGCTGGCAACTAGCACCAAAGGCATAAATCACTAAAACTAGAAAAGTATTTCCATTAAAACAAAAAAGTGCACACAAAAAACTACAAGCTGGAATCAAAACACTAAGTAAATCAATATAACAAATTGTAATAAAATTAAAATGGTGCCAGAAATAAAATTGCAACTATAAAGTACAAGAAAATAGAAAGTACAACTGAAGAAAAGAAAAGCTGCTGCTAGGTCTTCCTCCGAGGTTCTTAAGTAAAGGGTAGGGCAGATCACCTCCTCAGCACTCCAGGACTGTTCGTCTCCTCTGTGTATCATCATGCCATATGGTCCACTTCTGGGTAATGTCTGGTCGGGGTACTCTCAGCCTCAGTCAGTGTTGTCGGTCGTCTGCATCCATCTAAATGAGGTGCGGGCATAGCCCTTGCAGGGGTGAGTATAAATATACACAGTAGGGACCCCAAGAACCTCAAGGTCTCACAAAATATAACATGGATAAAAAAAAAGTATGATATCAACAGAAAACCCCACAGAGTTATAGGCCTATACATATACCTATGTTATCAAGTAATCTATCTCAATCATGAGGAAAACACAAAATTTACTGACTCAGCTCAAACAGTTATAAAACTTTTATAAATAGTCATAAATGATTAGATGTACCCACAAAATCATCTATTCTGTCGAACCCATGTATGATCCTAGAACGGAAATCAGATCTGCCGAACCCATATAGGATCAATTATCAGTAGTCAGAGTTGTCGAACCCACATAGGATCAAGGAACAGTAGTCAGAGCTATCAAACCCACACAGGATCAAGGAACAGTAGTCAGAACTATCGAACCCACACCTGATATAGGAATTATAGTCAGAACTGTCGAACCCACAAAGGATCCAGGAACAGTAGTCGGAGCTGTCGAACCTGCACATGATCAAGGAATAGTAGTCACAGCTGTCGAACCCACACAGGTTCAAGGAACACTAGTCAGGTCTTTCGAACCCACCATACTCTAGGAAGAGTAGTCAGAGCTTTCGAAACCACACAGGATCCAGGAACAGTAGTCAGAATTGTCGAACCCACACAGGTTCCAGGAATAGTAGTCAGAGCTTTCCAACCCACACAGGATCCAGGAACAATAGTTAGAGCTATCGAAGAAACACAAGATCCAAGAACAACAGTCAGAGATCTCAAACCCACACAGGATCCAGGAAGAGTAGTCAAAGAGCAGCCATCCATAGGGTTTCGGCACAAGCACGCTTGATTCTGGGAGGATCCACTCCTCAAACCAAGTGTTTATACATCAACTTCCACAAATTCCCACAAAGAAATAATCCAAAGGTCCAACTTGTCATAGGGGTATCAATGAAATAGAAGTTGTGTCAATCGGACAACCGGTCTGAGTGATATTAGCCTTTTAGTCCTTGAAGACCGGTAGGATTCATGCATAATCCAACCTGAATATATCTCATCTATACCCCAAACTCTAGTGGGTTATAATCTAAGGGACCGTCATGCTTCACGATTTCCAGTTCCTCTGACGGTTCATCAAATGGACGTCCGGTCCCACAGATTTGCAGAAGAAAGTAAATGGTTCTAAGTGGACCTGGGTCTCCACTGTTGGGGTTGGTGGCCTAGAACCAACTACATTGAACATTATTCATTAATAAAATCCTTACCACATCTTGATTGTTCTTCTGCATGACAATGTCTGTGGTAATATCTTAAAGACAACTGTTTCCTTAAAGGGTCATAGAGGATCCCAGCTATGATGAGAACCCGGAAGTTCCATAACACTGTTCTTGAATAAATGGTCTAGGGCCAGATGATATTATTTGAGGGACACAAATAATACAGGTCATTAGGGGTGAGGACTCATAAAACATTGAGGCACCTTCTCATGGTGTGTGCCCTTGGTAATATCCAGGAGGATATTATGAGAATGAGACCCATCAGTAGGAAATCCACATTTCATAGTGTCATTGGATGTTCCTATCTGCAGACGCGTGTTTTGGTCCATAGACTTTAAGATTATTATTAATGGGTATTACAACTCATGCACTTAGATGTATTGACAAAAACTATGATGACACACTGTTCGCAATGAGGTAGGATACATTGGGTGCGTCACGAGTAATACTGCATTAATAGATAATGCGAGAAAGGATTTGTCCAGTATGCTCCATAAATGATGTAGATATCTCAGGCCCATTGATGGAATTGATATAGCCTAAATAATTCCATTGCCATGGTAAGGTATGGTCGAGTTCAATTTCGGGAATTCAAAGAAAGAATAATCGATCACATGGGTTGATGACACTAGCATGCAACCCTCTTGATCAGAGATATCGAGACAAAGGGATTATATTACACGGTAAGCTTTCATAGGAGGTGACACGTCAGTGCGGTGCTAACTTCATTCTCTATGGGTGCCTTGGCGTGTTGCTATATGCTAACCTTGGACTATAGGTAGGATCTGTCTAATTCCACTAAGAAAGAGGCTAGAGGTTCACACACTAAGTGTGTCCATCTATCTATGTTAAATATTAATTGAACAAGTTAAATAATGACAATTCCCTACTGTGGTTTAATAATTATTTAAGGATGCCTGATCGCATTTATTTCGACACTAGTTACTCGAGAGAATATATTGTGGATGAAATAATATTTATTAGCGAGTGATGCAGTTATATTTATTTTAGAGATAAATAGCCATTACTCAAGATGTTCTCTCTTGGGCGTGCATGTCCTAAATATTTATTAGCTAGTGATGTAGTTATATTTATTTATTGTCATAACTCTATTAACCTCAAACACAATTATAAATATCCTCACAACCCCAACACTTTTCTAGAGCCATTGTTGTGCACAACGGTTTTGGAAATACTCTCAAGCCAATCGAGAATTCTCTTTCCACCAAGAACTCCCTCAAGTTACGTGAGCAAGATCCTCCACTGGATCAAGGAAGTCAAAGGTAGACATTGCAAGAGAAGGTTCTTCTGCGCTAGCACTCGGAGATTCCTTTGGCGACATCCAAAGATACATGTAGCACGTGTGGATCACCGATAGAAGAATCCTATACTTGGATTCTATGACGCAACGATGGATCACAGTATCGTGACCGAAGACATCAACGAAGAAAGAATTCCACCGAGGCAATTCTTGTGAATTAATTAAATTAATTATAACCAACATATGATGATCTTATATCAATGGTTTTGGGACACTTCTTTTCATTTTTCTTTCTTCATTCTATTCTAAAGATTCGACATTTTATATCGTGATGGATCTCAGATTGAATGTTGTTTAATGTTAAAATTAAATTTGTGGGAACCCCCCAATGTGCTTCCGCTGCGCCCTGAACCTACATGTGGTATCAGAGGGGTCATATCATTGATTATAATTATTTATTTTTTCGTTGGTGATTTATGCATTTAAAATTTTAGTTATTTCAATTCATGTTTCATCGTTCTGGAAATCGGAATGCCGAGATATGTTCCTCCTCCCTCGTTTCTCGTTCACCTCACAGAAACGATATTTTCTTTTAATTTTGATTAAAATAAAATAGAGAAACTCATCCGGATGAGCCAAATATTTCTGGCCGTACCACACCAGAATACACGACATGTATTCAGAAGTACATGCCGGGTAGTCTAGGTTCAACGCATTGACTGATCCACCAAATCAGGCCGTGTATTGGATTCTTTTTAAGAAATTAAGACGTCGTGTGTTGACCAAAAACATGTGGTACACGATTTCCAGATTACACGTCGTGTGGTCCAATGAACAAGGTATGTGATCCATTCGGGTTAGGGTTTGGCCGTGTACCCCATACACGTCTTTCCCATCTGGAAACCATGTAACACAGAAACTACACGGCGTGTGTCGAAAAGAACACACCGTGTACTCTGAAAATTTCCGAAGTACATTTACGCACCCTATCCCCGGGTGTGTACTTCAGATGGACGGTGAAGAAAAGTACACGTCGTGTAGTTGGAACTACACACCATGTACTCACCCGAATTACGCAGATTTATTAAAATTTATTATTATATTATACAAACCATAGAGACATATACCATGGTGCAGGCGTAAAGATGAGGCACAACAAGTGATAGGTGTTTTAAATATATGTGTTTAATTTAACATCTGCGTAAATAAATGTGAATTCACCAGGTTGCCTCCAAGGTACAAGTTACGTAAAAAGATATTTTTAAATGAATTTAGTTGTTTAAAATTATTATGGATGAGAATCAAAAAGAAGTTAAGAAAAGGGTTTAAGATAAAAGGATTGATTAATTAAAGATAATAAATAGATTAAAATTGTGATTTATCTTAAACAAGAACGATTAAAGAATTTAATTCTAGTTTTATTTATGCGTAAATATCTTTGCTTTTCTGGATGATCATGAGCTAGACTGAGACCTTTGTATGTCAATGGTTTCTTTAAATTATTTATTTAAATTAAATTTGTTGGCATGCGAGCATTCCCCTCATTAATATGTAGGACATGCACGCCCAAGGAATATTTTATGTAAATAACCCTTTTTACCCCTCACCGGCAAGTGAGATAAATGCATATGTAATGGATGAAGCTCCCATTTTAGTGGAGGCGGCTCAGGTTAGGAGCCACGGTGAAACCAATCCAAGGAGATACAAAGGTGGACAGGTGGAAGGCTTTAAACACGAACCCACAAGGTTCAAGGTGTTTTTCCCCTAGGTCTTGGGTTAGTTTATCAACCACTAGATAAAATAACCGATAGGAAAAACTCATGATCATAACATTTATTTTCTTTCTGTCAGTTTCATGGTTTATTTATTGTGGGTGTGTTGTCAAAATCACACAATTAATGAATTAAACGAGCATGCAAGATGGAACTAAAATAAAACCAGCTTATACGTAAATATTATCTTTGACATGGTTAATCACTTAAGTATATCACACTTAATATTAAGAAGCATGTAATCAATGATAATAAAATGGAAATTTACGTATAAGGATAAAATCCCTCAAAAGAAATATTAAGTTGGTATAGCCTTCCATAATCTTGGTTATAATCGAACCATATATCAAAGTGCTTGACCAACCCTAGTTGGGGTGATTTTAATTTTTGGGGAATTATAATTCAAGGTTTTTTGATTAATTGGCTTGGTTCACATAAAGGGTTGACTGCCATAGCAGGACTTGGTGTGACCAAGAGGCAAAGGTTGAGGAAATACAAAATAAGAGGATTTCAGGATTGGGGGGTCCACTCAACGGATCATGGAGCTGCGATTTAATGTAGTTGGCATTTGGAATTCCTACCTAAAACCCTTCAAGTTTCTTGACCATCCCTAGTTGGGGTAATGCGAAGGGAAATATAGATCCTTTCCACTAGAATATTTAGGTAACAGAATATTAAGAAGTTAATGGTGAGGGCTATTGGATTTCGTTAAAATAGTGGGAGGCTAATAAGTATTAATTTATTTATTTGTCTCAGTTTTTTAATAATGTACTACACCTTTTCTCATCTTAATTTGTAGAAATGGAAAGAAAATGACTTCAAACATATCATTGTGATCTATACTCATGAAGGAAAACCTTCTCACCGGAACCAATTTCCAAGAGTAGAAATGGTGTTTATGCATTATCCATCGCCAGGAGAGGAAATTGTATGTGCTAGAAGAGCCTGTTCTAGTTGCGCCTAGATCGGAAATTCTACCCTTAACTCACCAGGTAGAAAAATACATGGGGCGTGACAAACCTGAATTCCTTATGGTGAATAATAAAAGGAAGGAAAATCCAACGGGGCTAAAGACTTATAAGTGGTCTAAAGCCCTCGAGCATCATCCCTCCAAGAAGGGGAAGATCCAGAGGCAGGGCAAGGAATGAGATGAAATGTTTTTTCCATGTGGAAAGAAAGGCCACTGGAAGAGGAACTTCACCCAAAAGCGTTGGGACGCTAATGGTGCATTCGTTATCAATTGTAATCTTTCTATTTCTATACATTGGGTATTAGATACACCTTGTAGGGCTCACATCTGTATTCAAATGAAAGAACCAAGTAGATTTAGAATGATTTCCAATGGAGAGGTGGATCTTCGAGCTGCCAATGGCACAAGGCTGGCTGCGTTGGCTATTGAAGACTACCACCTCTCATTGTCAACTGGGATGATCTTGGTTTTACATCACTGTTATTATGTTACTAGTGTTACCAAAAACATAATTTATGTATCTTTTTTTGCATATGGATGGATTTATTTTCATGTTTGGAAATAAGGGTTGTATCTTTTATAAGAACAACGTATGTTATGGTATGGCACATTTAAATAATGGTTTGTATGTATTAAATTACGAAAACCAAGTGTTGGAAATCGATAACGAAACAAACTCACATGACTCATACATTACCCAGTTGTGGGATCACCATCTCGGTCATGTAAAGGAGAAGCGCTGAAAAAGCTCAGCCAAGATGGCTATTTAGACTCTACTAAGCTAAAACCACATAATAGATGTCACGCTTGTTTACAAGGTAAAATGACCAAACCTCCTTTTGGTGGACATGGTGAAAGGGCCATAGAGCTTCTATGATTGGTACACACGGATGTATGTGGACCATTTCCCGTAGAAGCTAGAGGTGGATATTCTTACTTCATTACTTTTAATGATGATTTGAGTAGATACAGATTTCTCTACATAATGAGGTATAAGTCAGAAGCCATAGAGAAATTTAAGGAATTCAAGAATGAAGTAGATAATCACCTTGGTAAGAAGATAAAGAAGCTTCGATCAGATCGAGGTGGAGAATATCTGAACCAAGAGTTCATCGATCTTCTACAGGAGTCTGGGATTCTATCTGAGCTCACTCCTCCTTATACACCATAGAGGAATGGTGTTAGTGAAAGTAGGAACTGCACCATGTTGGACATGGTGAGGTTGATGATTAGTCATGCGGATCTTCCATTATCCTTTTGGGGATATGCATTACAAACTACATCATACACATTAAACCGAGTAACAACTAAGGCGGAAAATGGAATTCCATCTGAGTTATGGAATGGAAGGAGACCCACTTTGTCGCACACACATGTATGGGGATGCGAGGCGTTTGTTAAGGCCTTCTCAGGAAACAGACTAGCACCCCGGGGTGCGAAGTGTATCTTTATAGGATATCCCAAGGGAATGAAAAGATATTACCTATATAACCCTCAAGACAAGAAAGTGATTGTCGCCAGACAAGCCATCATTCTTGAGAGGGAGAGCATTCTCAAGAAGGATAGTGGGATTAAGATTGACTTCGATGAAGTTGATGCTCAAGATACACAATATTTGGTACATGAACAAGTTCTGGAGGACCCCGTGGAAGAGGTTCCAGAAACACAAGTACTGCATAGGAGCTCAAGATAGGTAAGGGAACCATATAGATTTGGCTTCCTAGTCACCGAGGATGGTGAATCATTATTGTTGGACAATGATGAACCTCTCTCCTACAAGTAACTAGTAGAAAGCCTAGAAGCTGCAAGATGGCTAGAAGCTATGAATTATAAGATGGATTCCATGTATCAGAACCATGTCTGGGATCTAGTCGATGACCCAGTTGATGTAAATCCTGTTGGATGCAAATGGGTATTCAAGAGAAAACTGGACATGGATGGTCATCTTATCACCAATAAATCAAGGATATTGGAAAAAGGATTCAGACTGCATCAAGGAATTGACTATTATGAAACCTTCTCGCCAGTTTCCATGATTAAATCCATAAGAATAATACTTGCCATAGCAGCATACCATGACTACGAGATTTGGAAAATAGATGTCAAAACAGCATTCCTTAAAAAGAACCTTCTGGTAGATGTCTATATGACACAACCAGAAGGGTTTGAGACACCAGGTGAAACCAAATGGGTCTGAAAGTTGCAGAAATCCATTTATGAATTGAAGTAAGAATCCAGGTCATGGAACATTCAATTTGATGAAGCCATAACATAATTTGGTTTCATTAAGAATGAATGTGAGCCATGTTTTTATAAGCAGTTTAATGGCAATGCGATCGTTATCCTAGTAGAATATGTTGATGACATATTACTTATTGGAAATGATGTACCAGTCTTACAGTCAGTTAAGGACTGGTTGAACAAGTGTTTCTCCATTAAGGACTTAGGAGAATCACCCCACATTCTAGGGATCATGATCATTCGTGATAGATCCAAGAGGCTGCTTGGACTATGTCAGGGTATATACGTTGACCAGATACTAAAGATATTTAGTATGGAACAATCCATGAGAGGATTGGTTGCAGTGTCACATGGCTTACATCTTTCTAAGAAAATGTGTCCTCAGACACAACAAGAGAAAGATCGGATGAGCAAGATCCCATATGCCTCAGCTATAGGACCCATGATGTATTCCATGTTATGTACCAGGCTTGATGTAGCCTATGCACTGATAATTGTAGGCAGATATCAAGAAAATCCAGGGGAACACCATTGAACTACTGTTAAGACTATCCTTAAGTATCTGAGAAGAACAAAGGATATGTTCCTGGTGTATGGAGGAGACGAGGATCATGTCATCATAGGGCATGCTGATGCTGGTTTTCGGACAGATCAGGATGATCTAAAGTCACAATCTGGATATGTTTTCTATCTCAATGGAAGAGCTGTGAGCTGGAAGAGTTCATAGAAGCCAGTTGTCACCGATTCTACAGCAGAGTCCGAGTATATAGCGGCTTCTACTGTAGCCAAGGGAGCTGTCTGGATTCAAAACATTGTCCAGGAGCTTGATGTGGTGCTTAGCAGTAAAGATCCCATTACATTGTACTGTTATAATACCGCATCAGGGGCTCTTGAAAAAGAACAAAGGTCACATCAACAGAAAAATCACATACTCTAGAAGTATCACCTCTTGAGGGATTTCTATTTGAGGGGTGAAGTTGTAGTGAGCTGAGTGTCTACAGAAGAGAATGTGGTGGATGCCATGACTAAGGGCCCATCTCATCAAAAGCATGAATATCATGTGAGAGCTAGCGGGTTGAAGGTTGTTAGCAGTTGGATCTAGTCCATGTGGTAGTCTTTTGGAGTTGGTGGCCGAGAACCAACAACATTGTACTTTATTCATTAATAAAATCCTTATCACATCTCGATTTTTCTTCTACATGACAATGTATGTGATAATTTCCTAAGGGCAGCAGTTGCATTAATGGGTCATATTGGATCCATACTATGATTAGAACCCGAAAGTTCCATAATGATGTTCTTGAATAAATGTTCTATGGGCGGATGGTATTATTTGAGGGTCACAAATAATACAGGTCATTTGGGGTGAGGACTCATAAAACTTTTAGAAACCTTCTCATGGTGTGTGCCCTTGATAATATCCAGGAGGATATTATGAGAACGAGACCAACCAATAAGAAATCCACATTTCATAGTTTCATTGGATGTTCCTATATGCAGACGAGTGTTTTGGTCCTTAGACTTTAAGATTATTATTAATGGGTATTACAACTCGCACACTTAGATGTATTGACGAAAACTGTGATGACACACTATTCGCAGCGAGGTAGGATACTTTGGGTGCATCACGAGTAATACTGCATTAATAGATAATGCGATAAAGGAATTCTCCATTCTGTTCCATAAAGGATGTAGATATCTCAGGCCCTTTGATGGAATTGATATAGCCTAAATAAATCCATGTCCATGGTAAGGTATGGGCGAGTCCAATTCCAGGAAGTCAAAGAATGAATAACCGCGAACATGGGTTGATGAAACTAGCATGCAACCCACTTGTTCAGAGATATCGAGAGAAATGGATTATATTACATGGTAAGCATTCGTAGGAGGTGACATGTCATTATGGCGCTAACTTCTTTCTCTATGGGTGCCTTGACATGTTTCTAGACACTATCCTTGGAATTCAGGTAAGCTCCGCCTAATTCCACTGAGAAAAAGGCCTAGAGTGTCACACACTATGTGTGTACATGTATCTCAGTTAAATATTAATTTAAATAGTTAAATAAAGACTATTTCCAACTGTGGTTTAATAATTATTTTAGGATTCCTGATCACATTTATTTTGACACTAGTTATTCGAGAGAAAATATTGTGGATGAAATAATATTTATTAGCTCGTGATGCAGTTATATTTATTTAAGAAATAAATAGCCATTACTCAAGGTCAAACAAATGTGGTAGAGGAAATAAAGAAAAGTGAAAAATAATAGTACACGCCGTGTTTATTTAATATACATTCAGTGTAGTTTTATGGAAAACAAGTACAAACCATGTATTAATTATTACACACCGTGTAGTTTTCATTTCGGGATTTTGAGGATATAATATTGTTTTAATAAATGATATTAATTATAATCAGCGTGGGTGAAAGTCACAGAATTAATAATTCGACATGGGGTTTCAATAAGAGTTAATGAAATAAATAAAATGCGTAACATGTTTATTTATTATTATAACTCTATTAACCTCAAACCCAATTTTAAATATCGTCACAACCCCAACACTTTTTTAGAGCCATTGTTGTGCACAAAGGATTTGGAAATTCTCTCAAGCCAAGAGAGAATTATCTTTCCACCAAGAATGCCCTCAGGTTACAAGAGAGACATCCTCCACCGGATCAAGGTGGTCGAAGGAAGACATCGCAAGTGAAGGTTCTTCTACGCTAGCACCCAGAGATTCCTTTGGAGACATCTAGAGATAGGTGGAGCACGTATGGATCACCTCTAGAGGAATCCTATAATTGGATTCTATGACGCAACGATGGATCACATGATTGTGACTGGAGATATCGACGAAGAAAGAATTCCACCGAAGTAATTCTTGTGAATTAATTAAATAAATTATATCCAACATATGAGTATCCTATCTAAATGGTTTCCGGACACTTATTTTATTTTTTCTTTCTTCGTTCTATTCTGATGATCCAGCATTTTATATCGTGATGGATCTCAGATTGAACATTGTTTAACGTTCAAATTAAATTTGGGAAAACCCCCCAACGCTCTTACGCTGCACTGGGAACCTACAAGTGGTATCAGAGGGGTCATATCGTTGACTATAATTATTTATTTTTTTGTTGTTGATTTACACATTTAATAATTTAGTTATTTCAATTCATTTTTAATCATTCCAGAAATATGAATGCCGAGATCTGTTCCTCCTCCCTCATTTCTCGTTCAACTCATTGAAACGATGTTTTCATTTAATTTTGATTAAAATAAAATAGAGGAAC
The DNA here is from genome assembly GCA_963277665.1 of Viscum album. Lineage (NCBI taxonomy): Eukaryota > Viridiplantae > Streptophyta > Magnoliopsida > Santalales > Viscaceae > Viscum > Viscum album. The sequence continues at coordinate 188,271,389 of OY728150.1, forward strand.
TCATCCAGAGGATCCAAACGTTTCTACCCGTACCACACCAGAATACACGGCGTGTATTCAGAAGTACACGCCGTGTAGTCTAGGTTCAATGCATTGACTGATCCGCCAAATCATGCCGCGTATTGGATTATTTCTAGGAGTTTTAGACATAGTGTGTTGACCAGAAATATGTGGCACACAGTTTTTGGATTACACGCTGTGTGGTCCAATGAACATGTCGTGTGGTCCCTTCGGGTTAGGGTTGTGCCGTGTACCCCGTACACGGCTAGCCCAGATTTTAATCGTGTAATGCAGAAACTACACGACATGTGTCTAAAATAACACACCATGTACTCTGAAAATTTCCGAAGTATATTTAAACACCCTATCCCCGTGCGCGTACTTCAGATGGGCGATGAAGAAAAGTACACGCCGTGTAGTTGGAATTACACGCCATGTACTCACCAAAATTACACAAATTCATTAAAATTTATTATTATATTATACAAAACCCTGAGACGTGTACCATGGTGCAAGCATAATGCTGAGGCAAAACACGTGATAGGTGTTTTAAATATATGTGTTTAATTTAACATCTGCATAAATAAATGGGAATTCACCGGGTTGCCTCTAAGGTACAAGTTACGTACAAAGATAAATTTAAATAAATTTATTTGTTTAAAATAATGATGGATGAGAATGTCAAGGAAGTTCATAAAAGGGTTTAAGATAAAATTATTTATTAATTAAAGATAATTAATTTATTCTAGCGTGATTTATCTTAAACAAGAACGATTAAAGAATTTAATGCTAGTTTAATTTATTTGTAAATATCATTGCATGTATGGATACTCATGAGCTAGACCGAGACCTTTGTATGTGAATGGTTTATTTAATTAATTTATTTAAATTAAATTTGTGGGCCTACGAGCCTTCTCCTCCTTAATATGTAGGGCATGTGTGCCCAATGAATCTTTTATGTAAAAAAACCTTTTTATCCCTCACCAGCGTGTGAGTTAATTGCATATGTAATGGATGAAGCTCCCAAGCTAGTGGAGGCGGCTCAAGTGAGGAGCCAAGGTGAAACCAATCCAAGGAGATACAAAGGTGGACAGGTGGAAGGCTGAAAACATGAACCCTCAAGGTTAAATGTGTTTCCCCTAGGTCTTGGGTTAGTTTATCAACCCCTAGATAAACTAACGAATGATCATACCCTTTATTTTATTTCTGTCAGTTTCATGGTTTATTTACTGTGGGTGTGTTGTCACGATCACACAATTATTGAATTAAATGAGCATGAAAGATAGAACTAAAATAAAACCGGCTTATACGTAAATATTATCTTAGACATGGTTAATCAATTAAGTATATCCCACTTAATGTTAACAATCTTGTAATCAATGATAATTAAATTTAAATTTACGTATAAGGATGGAGTCCCTCAAAATAAATATTAAGTTGGTATAGCCTTCCATAATCTTGGTTAGAATCAAACCCTAGTTCAAAGTGCTTGACCAGCCCTAGTTGGGGGTACTTTCAATTATTGGGGAATTATAATTCAAGGTTTTGGGTTTACTTGACTTGGTTCTCATCAAGGGTTGACTACCACAATAGGACTAGGGGTGACCAAGAGGAAAAGGATGAAGAAATCCAAAATAAAAGGATTTCAGGATTTGGGAGTCCACTCAAAGGATCAAGGAGTTGTGAGTTAATGCAGTTGGCATTTGGAATGCCTACCGTAAACCCTTCATGTTTCTTGATCAACCCTATTTGGGGTAATGCAAAGGGAAATATGGATCCTTGCCACTAGAATATTCAGGAAACAGAATATTTTGAAGTCAATGGTGAGGGCTACTGGATTTTGATAAAATAGTGGGAGACTAATAAGTATTAATTTATTTATTTGTCTCGGTTTTGTAAAAATGTACTAAACCTTTGATCATCTTAATTTGTAGAAATGGCAAGAAAATGACTTCAAACATATCATTGCGAACCATAATCGAGAAGGAAAACCTTCTCACTGGCACAAATTTCCAAGAGTGGTATAGGCGTTTACGCGTTATCCATCGCCACAAGAGGAAATTGTATGTGCTGGAAGAGCCTGTTCCAGTTACGCCTAGATCGGAACTTCTACCCTTAACTCACCAGGTATATAAGGACATGGGGCGTGACAAACCTGCATTCTTTATGGTTAATAAGAAAAGTAAGGACAAGGAAAAGGGGAGAAAGACTTATAAATGGTCTGAAGCCCCCGAGCACCTTCCCTCCAAGAAGGGAAAGATCTAGAGGCGGTGGAAGGAACAAGAGGAAATGTGTTTTTCATGTGGCAAGCAAGGCCACTGGAAGAAGAACTACACCCAGAAGCATCAGAACGCTAATGGTGACTTCATTATCGAGTGTAATCATTCTATTTCTACACATTGGGGTTTAGATATAGCTTGTGGGGTTCACATCTGTATTCATATACAATAACCAAGTAGATTTAGAAATATTTCCAAAGGAGAGGTGGATCTTTGAGCTGCTAATGGCGCACGGCTGACTACGTTGGATATTGGAGACTACCTCCCCTCATTCCCAACTGGGATGATCTTGGTTTTACATAATTTTTATTAAGTTCCAAGTGTTACCAAAAACATAATTTATGTATCTTATTTGGATATAGATGGATTTATTTTCATGTCTGGAAATAAGGGTTGTATATTTTATAATAACAACATATGTTTTAGTATGGCACATTTAAATAATGGTTTTCAGGTATTAAATTATGAAAACCATGTGTTGTAAATTGATAATGAAACAAAATCACATGACTCATACATTACCCAGTTGTGGCATCACCGTCTCGGTCATGTAAACAAGAAGCACTTGACAAAGCTCTCCCATGATAGCTATTTAGACTCTACTGAGCTAAAACCACTTGATAGATGTCACATGTGTTTATAAGGTAAAATGACCAAACTGCCTTTTGATGTACAGGGTGAAAGGGCTACAGAGCTTCTAGGATTGGTACACACGGATGTATGTGGAACATTTTCGGTTGAAGCTAGAGGTGGATATTATTAATTCATTAAATATACTGATGATTTATGTAGATATAGATTTGTATACTTAATGATGTATAATTAAGAAACCTTAGATAAATTAAAGGAATTCAAGAATGAAGTAGAGAATCAGCTTTGTAAGAAGATAAAGAAGCTTTGATCGGATCGAGGTGGAGAATATCTGAACCAGGAGTTCATCGATCTTCTACGGGAGTATGAGATTCTATCTCAGCTCACTCCTCTTTATACACCACAGAGTAATGGTGTTAGTGAAAGGAGGAACCACACCATGTTGGACATGGTGAGGTTGATGATGAGTCATGCAGATCTTCCATTATCCTTTTGGGGATATGCATTACAAACTGCAGCATACACATTAAACCGAGTACCAACTAAGGCGGAAAATGGAATTCCATCTGAGTTATGGAATGTAAGGAAACCCACATTGCCGCACACACGTGTATGGGGATGTGAGGCATTTTTTAAGGCCTTATTAGGAAACAAACTAGCACCCCAGGGAACAAAGTGTATCTTAATTGGATATCCCAATGAAATGAACGGATATTACCAATATAACCCTCAAGACAAGAAAGTGACTGTCGCCAGACAAGCTGTCTTTCTTGAGAGGGAGCACATCCTCAAGAAGGATAGTGGGAGAAAGATTGACTTCACAAATGTTTATGCTCAAGATACACAAGAGTTGGTACATGAAAAATCTCCACAGGACCCCATGGAAGAGGTTCTAGAAACACATGTTCTGCGTAGGAGCTCAAGAGAGGTAAGGGAACCAGAGAGATTTGGTTTCCTAGTCACCGAGGATGGTGAATCATCATTTTTGGACAATGATGAACCTCTCTCCTACAAGGAAGCAGTAGAAATATCAGAAGATGAAAGATGGGTAGAAGCTATGAATTTTGAGATGGATTCCATATAGCAGAACCAAGTCTAGGTTCTGGTCGATGAGCCAGTTGATGTAAAGCCTGTTGGATGCAAATGGGTATTCAAGAGAAAACTGGACATGGAAGGTCAAGTTAGCACCTATAAATCAAGGCTAGTGGCTAAAGGATTCAAACAGTGTCATAGAATTGACTATGATGAAACATTCTCGCCAGTTTCCGTGTATAAATCCTTAAGAATCATACTTTCCAAAGCATCTTACCATGACTACGAGATTTGGAAAATGGATGTCAAAATAGCATTCCTTAACAATAAACTTCAGGAAGATGTCTATAGGACACAAACAGAAGGGTTTGTGACACCAAGTGAAGCCAAACGGGTTTGAAGGTTGTAGAAATCCATTTACGGATTGAATAAAGAATCTTTATCATGGAACATTCAATTTGATGTATGCATAACGGAATCCATAACATTCGATTAAATTTAATGGGAATGTGATCATTATCCTGGTAGTATATGGTGACGAAATATTACTTATTAGAAACGATGTACTAGTCTTGCAGTCTGTTAAGGACTGGTTGAACAAGTGTTTCTCCATGATGGACTTAAGATAAGGAGCCCACATTCTAGGGATCAAGATCATTCGTGATAGATCCAAGAGGCTGCTTGGCATAAGTCAAGGTACATACACTGACCAGATACTAAAGAGATTTAGTATAGAAAAATTCCAAGAGAGGATTGGTTCTAGTGTCACATGGATTACATCTTTCTAAGAAAATGTGTCCTCAGGCACAACAAGAGAAAGAAAGGATGAGCAAGATCCCAGACACCTCGGCTATAGGATCCATCATGTATTCCATGTTATGTACTAGGCTTGATGTTTCCTATGCACTGAGCATGGAAGGCACATATTAAGCAGATCTAGAGGAACAACATTGAAATTCTATTAAGACTATACTTAAGTATCTGAGAAGAACTAATTATATGCTCTTAGTGTATGGAGGAGATAAGGAGGTTGTCATCAGAGGGTATGCTGATGCTGGTTTTTAGATAGATCAGAATGATATAATGTCGCAATCTAGATATTTTTTCTGTCTCAATGGAGGAGCTGTGAGATGGAAGAGTTCAAAGAAGCCAGATGTCACCGATTCTACAGCGGAGTCCGAGTATATAGAGGCTTCTGATGCAGGAAAGGAAGCTGTTGGGAATCGGAAATTTGTCCAAGATCTTGGTGTGGTTCCTAGTAGTAAAGATCCCATTACATTGTATTGTGATAATACTGCATCGGTGGCTCTTGAAAAAGAACCACTGTCATATCAACGAATAAAGCACATACTCCAGAAGTATCTCCTCTTGAGGGATTTCTATCAGAGGGGTGAAGTTGCAGTGAGAAGAGTGTCCATGGAAGAGAACGTGGCAGACCCCATGACTAAAGTCCTATCTCAGTAGAAGCATGAATATCATGTGAGAGCTAGCGGGTTAACGGTTTTTAGCAGTTGGCTTTAGTCCATGTGGTAGTCTGTTTGAGTTTTTGGCCTAGAACCAACTACATTATAATTTATTCATTAATAAAAGCCTTATCACATCTTGATTTTCAATCTACGTGACAATGTATGTGATAATGTCTTAAGGATAGCTATTGCATTAAAGGGTCATAGCGGATCCATGCTATGATAAGAACCCGGAAGTTCCATAACACTATTCTTGAATAAATGTTCTACGGCAGGATGATATTATTTTAGGGAGACAAATAATACAAGTCATTAGGGGTGAGGACTCATAAAACATTGAGGCACCTTCTCATGGTGTGTGCCCTTGGTAATATGCAGGAGGATATTATGAGAACGAGACCCGCCAGTAAGAAATCCAAATTTCATAGTGTCATTGGATGTTCCTATCTACGGATGCATGTTTTGGTCCTTAGACATTAAGATTATTATTAATGGGTATTACAACTCATGCACATAGATGTATTGATGAAAACTGTGACGACACACAATTCGCAGTGAGGTAGGATACTTTGGGTGCGTCACAAGTAATACAACATTAATAGATAATGAGAGAAAGGATTTGTCCCTTCTGTTCCGTAACAGGAGTAGATATCTCAGGACCTTTGATGGAATAGATATAGCCTAAATAAATCCATGTCCATAGTAAGGTATGGGTGAGTTCAACTCCAGGAAGTCATAGAAAGAATAATCGAGCACATGAGTTGATGACACTAGCATGAAACCTGCTTGATCAGAGATATCGAGACAAATGGATTATATTACACGGTAAGCGTTGATAGGTGGTGACACGTCATTGCGGCACTAACATCATTCTCTATGGGTTACATGGTGTGTTGCTAGATGCTAACCTTGGACTTTAGCCAGGCTCTGCCAAATGCCACTGAGAAAGAGGCCTAGAGGGTCACACACTAAGTGTGTCCATGTATTGCAGTTAAATATTAATTGAAAAAAATAAATAAAGATTATTCCCAACTGTGGTTTAATAATTATTTAAGGATGCCGGATCACATTTATTTTTACACTCGTTATTCAAGAGAATATACTATGGACGAAATAATATTTATTAGAGAGTGATGCAATTATATTTATTTATGAAAAAAAGCCATAACTCAAGGTATAATAAATGTGGTGGAGGAAATAAAGAAAAGTGAAGAATAAAAGTACATGCCGTGTATATTTATTATACACGCCATGTAGTATTATGAAAAACAAATACACACCAAATATTATTTATTAAATGCCGTGTAGTTTTTCAGTATTTTGAGGATATAATACTGTTTTAATAAATGATATTAATTATAATCAGCATGGTTGCATGTCAAGAAATTAAAAATTCGACATGGGGTTTCAATAAGAGTTAGTGAAATAAATAAAATGCGTAATGTGTTTATTTATTGTCATAACTCTATTAACCTCAAACCCGAATATAAATATCATCACAACCCCAACACATTTCTAGAGACATTGTTGTGCACAACGGATTTTGAAATACTATCATGCCAAGAGAAAATTCCCTTTCCACCAAGAACACCCTCATGTTATTAGAGCGATATCCTCCCCCAGATCAAGGTGGTCGAAGGCAGACATTGCAAGTGAAGGTTCTTCCACACTAGCACCCGGAGATTCTTTCGGCGATGTCCAGAGATACGTGGAGCACGTGTGAATCACCAATAGAGGAATCCTATATTTAGCTTCTACGACGCAATGATGGATCGCATGATCGCAACTGGATACATCTATGAAGAAATAATTCCACCGAGGTAATTCTTCTGAATTAATTAAATTAATTATAACCAACATATGATGATCCTATATCAATGGTTCCAGGACTCTTCTTTTATTTCTTCGTTCTTTGTTCTATTACGAAGATCCGGCATTTTATATCATGAAGGATCTTAGATTGTACTTTGTTTAAAATTAAAATTAAATTTGGGCAAACCCCTCCAATGTGCTTCCACTGCGCCCGGAACCTACATCCACCAAACTTGTCAAATTGACCCATCCCGACCAAGAATGGGCCGGCCCATTCAGGGTTGACCCGCCCTGACCTTTTGGGTCTGGCTCTGTCAACTAGGCCTGGCCCAGTGGGCCTAGAAGGCCACGAGTAGCACAAGAGCGCAGACCGGTTGTAAGGGCGCTTACCGGCCGTGCCTCGGTTTAAGGGCTGTTCGGCCCAGAGGCGCCGCGAGAGGCGTGAAAGGCCGACTCATCCAGTAGTGCATGGGGAGAAGCTCAGCGGCTCAGCCTAAATGGTTGAGGATGGTTCGGCCAACGCTGCGAGGGGTGCAGATCAGGCGGCCCGACCAAGGAGGTCGGTGGAAGGCCATATGGTGGGAGGCCGGTGGGTGTACGGGATGCCGATGGTGGCCGGGAGCCGGGAGTTCGGTAGGCGGCTGGGTGACTGACGGGCACACAGGAGGACAGTAGCAGCCGGATGTCGGATGGCCAATGGCAGCCTGATGCCGGGAGGCTGGCGGGCGCACGGGAGGCCGGTGATGGTCGGGAGCCGGTTGGGCTTAAGAGCCTCCAGGGCAGCACATGTTGCATAGTCAACAGTTAGAACAGTCATTTCATGTTTCCTCCATCACCTAATCGTTTCATCACCATGCTAAAGAATATAACAAGGAGATCAGAGGAGGGAATCAGAAAATGTTAATTTTATCCACACCCTCTGCATTTTGGATGATAGCAATCGGTCCATCAAGAAAAAAGAATGATGAACTTCAAATTCTACATCATCTGCAATGATTATTTTCCAATACGCAAAAGAAAATGAAGGAAATCATTAACATGATTATAAACCACCTACCATGTATTGTTCAATGTTTTCTAACGTCGCAGGGAAGCAGACAGATTGTTTGGAACAAATGGATGTCGATGTCATCAGCATTTTCCTCGATCGTCGGTTTGTGTGTCGGCTTGTTATAGTCAAGGACATCCTACCACTGAGTGGGTTCTGATGAAGGATGTCAAAGTCACTCTTCACTGGCGTTCTTTGTTGAAATAATGTGTTCTTCATGGAGGAAGATAAATTCTCCATGTTTTGGGCATCACGTCACTTTACCAGCGCTTTGTCCCTTGTTGAGGCCGTATCAAAACCTCCTCCCAAGAATCCTATATATAGAAGAGGGAGGGAGGTAGGTAACGATCATTGGATTTTATGACAGTTCATTTATTAGGAACATTCCTAAATTCCATTGATTTAGTTATTTAAATTTAAAAGGAGCAGGAAAATTAAAATATGCTAGTGCAATTAAAGAGGTTGTTGGCTTCATTAGTGAGAGGATTCCAAGAGGCTTTCCCCACATAGCTTGCATTAAGACAAATTATAAGATTTAATTTTAAGTTGACACATAAAATTAATTTATAGAATTTATTTTTACATTGACACATAAAATTAAATTGAAAGCATTTAGTTTTACGTTGAAACATAAAATTAAACAGAAAGAATTTAATTTTATGTTGACACATAAAATTAATTGATGGATTTGAGAGGTTTCTTCTCCCCCCCTATTATGTGGGATAAACATCGGGTGGTGCCCACCACCATAACTCATGGGAGGTTAAGGTGTGGTGGTCCCCACCAGCATAACCTCTCATGAATGTTAATGATGTGGTGGTCCCCACGTTTAACGTCTACATGGGTGGTTATAATTGATAAAAGAAAATAAAACATGAGCTTATATTATTTTATTATTTCCATGAAAAACAAATAAATTAACTTTCACCCTCGACCAATGACCATCGAGGTGAAAGTATTATTAATTGAATACCAGCACTATGAGTTCAACAATGCCCTCAGATTTCAATTCCAAGCACCGGTTCAAAAGTAACAAAAAACCACTCTCACATTTACAGAACATACCCGAAGAAAACTTTATAAAATTATTATCAGTCACCCTCGACCTGCGTTGGTCAAGGTTAGGCTCTTCATTGGTGAAACATTCCCCAGTGAACCAAAAGGTACTCTCAGATTTTCAATCCGAGTTACCGTTTAGAAGTTATGAAATTTAAATAAAATAATTGTCACTTAATTATTTTATATGAGGCCGAGAACTAACTTTTTCTAGTGCCCCGCGCCTGCCAAAGTTAGTATCTTCATAAATAATGAATTCCCTCACAAATTCAGTGGTGGTCGCAGATTTTTAATCCGAGTTACCATTTTAGATTTATAAACATTTGAAAAATAAAATAATTTATTAAATTATTTTATTTAGGATTATGCCATTTTTGGGGTTTCTCAAAGGAGGCCCACACCGACTAATCTATAGTGTCCCCTAGGGTAAACTTGTCATCCGGAGCGGAATGGTGCCCTAGGATTTCTGATTCGAGTTACCGTTTATGAGTTATTCCACTTTTTCAGGAAAACTGCTTAAATACATAAACATAAACTTAACAAAAGTTCGAAGGATCATTCTAAGCACTCCGAGCCTCGGAATCGCGCGCTGTCAGATTTCACTGACTCTTAAAATTCCCCTATATTTAAAAACAATTTACACGAAAATTCTATTTCTTTACAATTCCATGTAGTAGTCTGCAACCATCAAGAACACATGGACTACCAACACCACATCCACTATAGGTTTCCCATTGATGCATCCAACCATTACGTTCCCATTACCATGTATAAACACCATCTTCAAGTTTTGGTGATCCCTTAACATAAAACATCATTATTAAGGGACAATAAATAATAAATAATGATTTATTTGTCTATGTATGTGGATTGGAGAGTTATTATTCAAGGAAAACCATAATAATAAGTACTCTGTTGATTTTTTGTGTGATGGTAGTACTTTTGATGAAATTAATTTTCCACAGTTATGTAAACATTTTGTTTAAAATGTAAATAATTTGTTTGAGGAATAATTCCATTTTCATTTTTTGGACATATGTTTAATGGTTTTGATAATAATAGCTTGTACAGTATCTTTTATTTTGAGGTAATAATGTGTTATTAAATTTTTAAGGACGCAAATGAAATGTATGAGATAACATTTGAGGTTAAAGAATTTCCTTAATGTTCAATATATTAATAAATTTTTTTGTTATTTTTATCACATTTAAGAGAATGATAATATTTTTATATAAATATATTTTTAGAAAAAGATAAATTTGTATGCCAGGAAATAAACATTCATATCCCGAAACATCATGAGCCATGAATGCACAACCGAATGGAGATAGGGGTGCATCATAAACCGCTGGAATATTTGTTTTCTTAGTTACTGTGAAATTGATTTCCTTTATTGAAATGATCAAACAAATAATTATGAAGTTTATTTTGATAAAATATGTTTTATCGTATAGATGACCATGAGATTGGAAATTGACTTAGTGATTATGTTATAAAAGATATTTTTGAAGGATCTAAATATAAATTTTTGAGAATTACAGAATTATGTTAAACATAATTCTTTGGGATTTTATTTTAGTTATATGGGATGAATTACCTTTTAAAAGAATATATGATTCAAATGGGAATGTGTGTTGATTCAGTTTATTTATGGAAATGATTAGCTTATCTTGGAGATTTGCTAATAAGGACATATAATTTTTGAAATAAGTCATTAAAAGTGATTGTTGTTATTTGAAGAGAGATACTAAAAAAATCATGGAAGACTACATGATAAAAAAACTTATTTTTGGGGTTCAATTATAGTATGGAATATCATGAGGAATTTTAGGGATAAATATTAAATGAGTGATCTTAGTTGAACATTCAATATTAGTATTGAATTTTTGAAATTCCAAGTAGTTGTTATTCGTGTGATGCTTTATTAATTTTTAGAATTTTATTATCATAAACTTACCATTTGGTTTTTTTAAAAGTCTAATGATAGGAGGTATATATTGTTTATATTTTTTGGATTATTTGATCCATTATAAATGATTTTACTACTTTAGGCATAGACATTTAAACTGAAATCCTCATTGATTAGAGAAAAAAGATGAGTTTGTAGTGAAAATTGATTAAAAGAGGAAATTATTCTTAAAATCTATGTATCTTTCCTTAGGTCATTATTATAGGAAGTAAAATAATTCCTCAACTTTAAGAAAATAATTCTGAAAACAAAAATAGTATCAATTTACTTTTCTTACTGAGAAATCAATGTCCTTGTATCCAGTCATAGATTTATAGTTTTTGATGGTTACCTTTATCATGACAATATTCTCTATCACCCTCTAAGAGTATTTGGAAGTTATGTTTTACGTTCATATACATGTACACATTTCCTAATATTTTTTTCATACATGGAAATCTGCTATGTGTTATTCTTGATGACCTTCATACTTCCCTTTACCTCTTTTCAGCATAATGGGTTTTTAACCTTATTTTGATGTGGGTTTTCAAAAAAGGTATTTTGAAAAGTCATATCATGGTTGGGGAAACCAAGTTCAATTTGGAAGGTAGAAATTTTTTTTGGGGGAAGTAATATCCCAAGAAATTAAAAATAAATATTATATTCGTTATCATTTATGAATCAAAGATAAAATGAATAATTAAGTAATATTTTAGTGTGAATGTTATTAGCTAGCAACCAAATTTGAAGGATTTAATAGTAATAACCATATTGTGAATTATATATTGTTGTCACTAATTTTTAATGTATTAATTAATTATTTATAAACAAGTACTTGATTTTTAGTAATGCCATTTTAAATACTTTTCTTCCAAAAATGTGTATTTATTTTTTGAGTTAATATTATAATTATTTTTTCTAACATTAAGAAATATTAATTGATGATACAAATATACTTTTAGAAGTAATCATAATTTTTTTATTTGTGCGAAATATTGGTATTTACTGAAATTGATTAATTTTTCAGTGAATATTGAAAAATAAATTTTATTATTGTAAAATATATTTTCTTCTTAATGTATTTCAAATTAAAATTAAATTTTGAATTATATTTAAAATTTCAGTAATTAGTTTTTATTTAAAATAAACCAATTATTGTTTTGGAAATGGATTGTATACTATAGTTTATTATAACAACAATTTTTATTTTAAAATGTTACTTTTTCTGAAAAATACTATTTTTGACGTGTGTTGATGGTTTGATTTTAAAATAAACTATACAATTTCACTGATTATAATTATAACAAACTATTAAAATATATTTTATCATTTGAAAAATATATATTAAATATGCATCTTTTATTTTTGGTCAATATTAATATCAACCTTAGTAATTTTAGTGATGATGGTAAATAGAAATTATGGTGATTATTGATAAAAAAATTGATGTCAATAACAAAATGACTCTAAAACATTCCATAAGATTATTTTATGAGTAAATTGCATCCAAACATATTAATTAGTATGTTATATGACATTTTATTTCAATTTAGATGGGATTATAACCATTATAATATTTTATTTAAAGAAAACTAAAAAATGTACCACTATATTTTTTAAGAACTATAATATATCTTTCTTGGGGTTAAATAGAGGAAATTTTCTATTTTAAATATTAATTTTATTCAAATATATTTATCTTCATCTTTGTAATTTATTTATTTTTTCGTGAAGAAATAACTACCATAAAAATTTATACAATTATGGAATATGAATCATTAATTTATTTGAAAAAAATAAATGATATTAAAAATTTTAACCAATGGGATTGATGAATTATATACATTAAATTTAAATTTCAGTTTTGTATCGAAATATTTTGTCTGAATTTTACTTATTATCGTGAATTTATAAAAATAAACTTAGTAAATAGCCCAAAAAATTGACTTTAATAGTAAAATATAATAAATCATATATTTTAAATAGAATAATGTTAATTAGAATTTTAGATTCGGCATGATGTCTAGGATATAGCTAATAAAATCAATAATTGTACATTTATCGGGGTTTTTCCATTTATAATATCTATATTGACAATTAATGTATAAAACAAATTATTGTCATTGTATGATTATAATGGGTTAACTGAGGTTTAAAACCGAAACATAAGGATAATAAAATTGTGAAATCAAAAACATATTTTAATTGATGTTGTAATTACAACAACTAATCATCCTATATTTGAAATAAATAATATTAGACTCATTTTCAATTGAATATTGATATATATTAATTTAATATTTTGAGTAATTCAATGAGTTCCCATCCCCTGTAACATCATAGGGAACCTTTTCTTATCATTCCTTTACACTTAAAAAACAATTTGGTTTAGAATATATATACCCAAAACAACTTCCATGATTCCATCTCCTCATTATATAGATCTATTTTTTGGTATAACACCAACGTTAGAGTGAATAATTTGTTAATAAATTTCGATGTTCCAAAAAAAGAGGTATTGTTTTAAACCACCTGTTTTAATTTTATTTCTTCTTCCACCTTAATTAAATCTTATTAAAACACTCTTATATAATAATATAAAAATATTAAATATACAATTTTTTATATTAATGTAACAACCTATATTAGTATTCTCTTCCATCAAATCAGAAATGAAACGATGAATTGTGTGTACGACAATCAACATACCTGTGAACAGATGAGATTCATTATCCATCATCATCTCTAACAACTAGTTATAATGAATCATTTTCGTTATATATATATATATGATATAAATGAAGTCTTTATAACCATATAAAGAAAATATAACACATAGTTTTCACCTTTTCATACACTAGTAAAATTATAATGTAATTCTTTTGTACATGAAGACAACCACATTCATAATGCAATGTGAATTTTTTTTCAACACCATATCACATGTATAATATATATATATGTATATTTAATGTTGTAATATGATATTTATGATATCATGATAGTTATATGAAAATAAAATAATTTTTACCTTATTTTTATAGAGATCGTTGAAAAATGGAAATTTTAATCATGCATACATACCACCTACCATCTCCATGATTTTAATATAGTTCATTTATACTAAAAATATTTAATAATTGTAATTAATAATATAATCTATGTATATAAATGATAATTATTTAATGATTATTACTCAATTGATAATTTAATAAGATCCCATTTGACCATAGTCGACATTCATAATTTATTTTTGGCTTATGAACTGAATATCATCACAATTCTTGAAGTAAACATAATTAATTATGTAATTGTATAAAACATGGTATTGAAATAAATAATAATAATAATGATCTTGAATATGTTATTAATAAATTTTAAATTAACATAAGTTAATAATCAAGGTAGATAATGAACATACATGATGATTCATACTCAAGTTAAGTGACTATGTTTTAAAAATACTCTATTAAAATTCTTCTTCTAAATTTTTTTTACAATAGTCAAAATGAAAGTTATTTTTATATATATGACATGGTTGAAATTTTTTCCATCATTATTCTGTAAAACGTTTATGTTTTATTTATAATTATTTAAGGTTATTTCAAATTAAAAATATTTCTTTATTTTGTGTGATTTTTTTTATTTGAGAATAAAATATAATTTTTTCCCTTTTGACTTTTTTTTTCTAGAGATTTTAAACAGAAGTATTTTTACAGAATGTTTGTCTATATTTACCAATAAATAAATAAATTTGTTTTATTTATCAATGTATACAGTTACAATGTATTTTCACACCACCATAACCCCTATTTGAAATTTTCATTTCACTACAATCTTTGATGTTCGCCCCAATTAAAAAACTATTTTTATATTCAGGGTATTTTTGTTTTAAAAATGGGGTTTTAATATAAAAGGGTGTTCCGATATATGAAATTCAATTCATGTGGGTTTATAATTGTTTTTAATGGTTTTATTTAGGATATGATCCTTAGAAATAGTTTATGAAAGGTTGGTCCCCATTGTTGATAATGGGTGATCCCAGTAAAACATATATGATGGGTTGATCCCCATTATAGCTCATGGGTGATCCAAATATACCTTCTATGGTGGAAACACCCATATATTAATGGGTTAGTATGTTATATCTTATACGATGGGTGCACCCAGATACGGTTACAATGCATTGGTAAATTATTCTATTGTTTAGAAAATTCTATTTGAAGCCAACCATATAGTTATTCCAATTTGATGGTTATTGTAGTGGTTTTATCATGATCATGTCCCAAGGTGCATAAATGACATTTCCAATATTTTTATTGAGTTTTCATGGTAAAAATTGAATTAAAAAGGTATGATAGTTAAATTTTTACAAGAAAATTATTTTTCTTTTCAGAAATAAAAGTATGACTTTAAAAAAATAATTGGATATCATGTTTTTCACTGGACTAACAGGTTTATTTTCATTATGTCCCTTACTGATATTTTTGTGCTCATAAGACATTTTAACATTTTTTCATAGGTCCTAATAATGTATAATGCAATGGAAGAATTATTGTTTAATTTCAAGATTATTTTCAATACAAATGAATAATTATTTATTGTAAAATTTTAATATTGCAAAAAAATTGATACTGAGTAGATGTTTTTTATTAATATATGGATCTTTTATGCAATAGTTATGACGTAGATATATAATTATTTAATCCTAAATGTGATTTGGGAAGTAAATAATGTCAAATTTAGTATAAGAAAACTAGAAAATGTGAGGTTTAAAGCCAATTACTTACATTTATTCCAGTATATATAAATTCTATGTATTTTGTTACAGATCAAGTGTTCATTAAACTCATGTGCACAATTTCATTGTGAATAAAAAAAAATTAATAATAAATAATAATATTAAGAAAGGTTATATTATCACATTATCACAATATTTTTCAAATCTTTAACTCCATCAAAATTATCATTTATCATGTGACTTCCATTTTTAGGTTTTCAATTCCTATTTTATAATTATTTACAATAAATTAAAATTTTGAAATGATGTATATTCATAGATGGAAGGCATATAATATATCATTCAATAAAGTTAACAATTATATAAAATATATCTAACTGAAATACATTTTCAATTTATAATAAAAAATTTATTTTTTTATAATAATAGATATAAATATTATATTTTTTAATTCATAGATAAATATATTAATAATATAAAATAACTATTATATAAATATAAATTTATAATATATGTATATATAATTTAATAATTTATGGTTATGTATGTAGTTATTTATATATATTTCCATTTATATATTTATATATGTTTGTATGTGTTTATATATATGTGTCATTGTGCAAAAAAACATATTATATACACATAAAAAACAATACATATAGATGCACACATAGGCACCCACAACCAAAAAATTATATAAACACACACACACACACACACACACACACATATATATACATTTGTGTGTGTGTGTGAATATATATACATAGATACATATATCAATATATATATTTATATAATTTAAATTTTAATGTATAAACTATAAATTTATAGAATACACATTAAATTTAAATTACATGGAGCTATAAAATAGGCAGAAATACATAACATGTTAATTTATATAAATATATTTAGATTAATACGTGTTTATTTACAAATATATATAATAATTTTAAACACACAAACACATATATATAAAAACACAATGAATATGTAACACCCCAAGCTTCCACAGTACGTTTTTCTTTGAATAATGCAACGGCGTGCATTGTACGCAATTTTGAGATTCTAACACACCACAACCAATCAAACTAGCCGTTATGAATAGTAATACCAACTTATTGAAATTTTATTAATTTTATCTTTCGAAATGGACTTAATTTTTGGATTCTTAATATCGAAATTAGCTTAGGGTGAAATTTTGGTACTTTTCGGATAACTTTAATATTTTGATAAAAAGTAAAAATTACTAAATATTAATTAAAAACAACCTTTTTAATCGAAATAATTAATAGTGTTAAATTATTAATTTTTGTGGTTTTAATTTATATTTAGAATATATTATTACCATTTAATACAATTTTGGTCATTTGATGTTTTTCACATTTAAACCAGAGATAAAAAAGTGTCAATCTTTTGATAGTTATTATCCCTTAAAAACATGCTATTTGTTTTGACGAATGGAATTAATTTTTAAATTAATCAATGAAAATGATATGTTTTGAATTTGGTAAAATAGACATCATTTTAGAATTCATAATATCAAATATATCTTAGGATTAATTTTTGGTATTTTTCTAGAAACTTTTATTTGATGAATAGTGAAACCACTAAGTGGTAGTTAAAAAACTGAATTTTTCATAAAAGTTAATTTTACCACATCTGTGAGTGGAATTTTAAAAATTCGAGAGACACAGTTAATATCAAGTAGTAAAATGTGGTTCAATGAGGTGAAAATAATTTTTGGTGAATAGTAATTTTTTACTTTTATTTACCACGGTTAAAAGTAAATAGGGCAATTAAGGGTAAAAATTATATTAATAAACCCTGACACATGTCCTAATTCTATTGTACAAGTGTATCTCGACCAAAAACAACCTTAGGAGTAAAATATTATCATTTAGGTCCACTTGTATTAGATTAGGACATTTATTATTATTTAATTCAAAGAAGAGTTAAAAGAGTTAAACTCAAAGTATTATTTACTAAAACATTTTTAATATAGGGTTATACTTAAGATAAGTTCAATTGTAAATATTAATTAGAAAGCTAAAATGATATCCTATATAATGGTATTTTATTTATAAATTTTGGACATTAAATAAGTTAATTTATTTATGACACAATGGTGATGTAGTAATTACCTAATTAATGAAATATTAAAATAATTGATATTATAAATATCAAGATAAATGTAATTTGAGACTTTTTATGAATTACACTAATTTTCTCGGTTAATATGACATATTAGGATTTATTATATAAATTTTGTTCTAAGTAATAATTCTGTAATGAATTTATCAAAAACAAAATACCCAATAGTGTCAAGATTGACATAAAAGAGTTCTTAAAACAAATATTATATTATTAATTTATATTCAATTCCTGAAAATATAATTTTCTTCCAAGAGAAATATATCATGATAGGTTTATCATTAATGAACCACTTGCGGGTCGCGTGGATGTATATTGTATGTTTATTAACCATATAATATAAAAATAAAAAGAGACATTGTAAAAGTGAAACTAATTAACTAGGAGTTAATAATTAATGATAACGTTAATATAATGATCAAAACCTGTATAAATTCTATTGGTTGAGTTGTTTTCGACCCATACCCACCTTAACCTTTAAATAATTTACTTTGGAGCCATTATAAATGGAAGATGAATTTATCATAAAATAATATTTTTAGCTTTTCCAAAGGTGCCCTTCACCCCTCTTATAAAAGGGCACTCCCCCTTCTCACTAATTCACAGATTCAAAGCCTTTTTTCTCGGAGAAACCCTGCCCAAATACTCTCTCAACTTCCCTCACTACTACATAGAGGCCATAGTTTGATCAGAAAGCCAACCTAAGAGCCCATTTTGATCAAATCAAAAGGAAGAACCCGAAGAAGAGGTAATGTTTTCACCACCCTCTTTCAAGTTCCTTTCATCTTCAACATCTTCTTTCATTGTTATTTTTTTATAAAATAATTACTCCAGTATCTTCTATATACTGAGATGTTATTATAAATATGGTACAACCATATTTAGTATTCTATCCATCTTTTGAATGAAATGTCACCATACGTGCGTACATACGACTTACCGTCTCCACGTCGTGGTGTAATTATCATTCAATAAATTATTATTTGGATGGGTATAATAATGATGTGTAATTCATGTAAATAATAATTATAACCTGATAAATATTCTGTCTATATGATATACCATCAAATTATATATTATTTTAACATCAAAATAATGATATTGTCGCTCGTGCGTACGTACTGACTACTGTCTCCATGAACGCGATGAGATTAATTCTCCATTGTATCCATTCAAGTATAATTCTCATTTTATGATTAAAAATAATGTTTAAGGACTTGATATAATTATGGATATGAATAAGATACAACTTATCCATAAAAAAACAAAGCTTACGTAACAACGAATATAAAGTAAAACGAGTAAGTTAACAACCGAAATGACGATAATACTAAGATATTATTAACAAATCAATGTTAAAAGAGAATATCTAATATCATATTAATGTAAATGATTCTAGTATAATTAAATAACAATTATTTCACCATTATACAGGAGGTTAACCTACCGGCGACCAAGGAAAAAGTACAAAGTAAGTGGTTTCTTATCTCACTTTTAATTCCGTGAGAATTCCATTGTTCACCACTTATTTTTTACATGTGGTGTGTGTACTGCCCATGTTTATATTCATTGTGTAATATAACATAATTAATTTATATTTACATCATCATTGTATGATAGTTCTTTCATGGGTGTATGTTTTGTATGTTACCAAATCAATAAGGGAATTTGAAATTTCAATTTCCACTCATTCGTCTTTACACATTATTCATTGATTATTTTACCCCAAGATTATGTGTAGAATCACTATTCATTTGATTATGTCATAAATTCCACTCACATTTCTGTGGATATAATTTTGATAAACATAATAACTCAATTGATAAATTATCAGGTCATCGGTATGAACTTGATAAGAGTAATTTTTACTCAATTTCGATTTTTTGAGTTAAACATCCGATTCCTTGGTGTTGTTTTTTACAAGAATATGTGTGAATGTCCTATGATTGTTTTACACTGAATATCCAATCAAATTGAATGTATTTATATTTTTCAATCATAATTATGTTGTTGATTTTTCGTTAACCTAATGATATGGCCTTTATGAGAGATTTCATCTCAATTTACATTCCATTGAGACACCTTTACTGTTATACATAAAATCACTTTTATATGGTGTATATAATGTACATTGACATAATATATCAGGAATCCCTTTATTCTCATGATATTACAATGTTTTTATTTCCTAAATTATTTATAATCAAGTTTCTCTCTTTTGGTTAGGAACTCTAACAAAAATTTCATTTTAAAATTTTTTAAATATTGATTATTCTAAATCTTTCTCATTAATGTCAATGTTTTAAAAATGGTTTTAAGGATTTATTTATATGGACATTAAAGTTTTCAAATCAAAATTACTTTTAAAAGTTTTAAAGTGGTATGGGACACTTTGATTCTAAAATCTATTTTAAATGGATTCTTCACAAATAGTGTGACTTTTAAATGATTTCAAGAAAAAGGGAGATATTTCACTCTAATTGTTTTGATGATTATTTTAATCTATGTCAATATCCTTCATCATTATCGATTGTGGTTAATATGATATAATAAAATCTTCCATATTGTATCTAATGAGTTATGTTTGACTATTGATGTGCTATTTTTATAACATTCATGGTTTTTGGATAATGTATTGACTTTTCGTATGCTAGTTTTAATACCAATCTTTATGTTATGTTTAAAAATTTTCATATGTGGAATGCATTGGACTTAGTAAGTGACGAGTGGAGCCATCTATAGCTCCTCCATGCATTGGTAGGTCTCATGAGACATACTAGTGTCTTGGAACGAGGCCTTGACATAATATTATTTGTAGTCTTGGCATGAGGCCTTGGATACGTGGTTATGATAGTCTGGCATTATGAAATACGTCATTATGAATGTGGTTATTAATATTTTCATGTGATTATTCAACTACTAGAATATCCATGTAAATAAGTAAATGGAATTATTTCATTTTATCCTTGCCATATTATGCTGAAGTTCAAGTTAAAAGGCTTTTGTTTTAGTTATACATTGCCTTAAATTTTTATGTTTATTTATGAAATTTTCCGCTATATTGTCATCCTTACTGAGCACCTGAGATCACCCCTTTCAATGTTTTATTTTTCCCAGGATGTGAAGAAGTATTTTATGAATGACTTGCAAGGATAGTATGAGGGAATATGAAGACAATATATTGTTGTTGTTTTTCACTTATTGAAGTAATGCAAACTTTATGAATATATCTAGTGTTTCCAAGGCTACTAAACTAATCGGTTTTTCGAGACTTGATCTTTCTTGTGATAATGCCAATGTTATGTAATAATGGACCGACTCTGGGTATCTAGGGTCAGGGCATTACAGTTGGTATCAGGGGAAGTTTAGTACAAACATTAGAAGATAGATTTAGATAAACTATGATTAGAGCACGTAGACCTAAGATGAACTTTGAGGATTAGTATAGAAGAACTTTATAGAATTTTGGTATTGTAGAGATTTTTTGAGTTTTCTGAGCAATACATCCCTCTCTAGATACGAGCAGGTAGATGCGGATCTGGCACAGATGTACCTAGGGGTAAAACGCGAAGACACTACTTTGATCTAGACTCAAACGGGAACTGGTGCACGACAACGGGCCTTGCTACACTCTTGGTTACGGCACTCCCGGGGGATATCCTTTAGGATAATTTACATTTTCTTTACAAACCGATTTGAAGTATTATATATATAAGATGAGAGTAAATGACGTTGGTTAATCCTAATGTGTTTCAAATTGAGAATATGTTGACATGTAAATCTCTAAACGATTTTATGAATACTGTTACTCACACAATGCTTTCTGATTTTAGTCAATGGCTGGATTCCAAGGATGTCATAGTGACTTTGAGAATGATGTACAAGGTGGGAACGATGGTGGCAATGAGCAACAAAATGGAATGTTGATAGGCGTAAAAGAAACCGTCTTTATGCCAAATCAATTTTCCAAATATATGATCAACAATATATATATTAACCAATTCCCAGACTCAACAAAGAAGATAAAGGTGATGAATGATAAGAGCTCCAGCAGTGGAGACCATGGGGAAAGGAATCCTCAATTTCCATCATACAGGAAATATGGAAGGAGACACCCAGGAAAGTTTCTCAATGGGAAAAAGAAATTCTTTACGTGAAGGAAGGAATGACATAATGTAAAGAATGAAAAATGACGAGTACTATGGAAGAAGATAAAAATGGTCCCAAGAATCCATTTACAGTCATTTTCCATAAATGTATGGGACCTGGCCATTACCCGAGTGAATGCCCTATTCTATAGGATATTTTCTTGGTCAAAGAAGAAGATATGTGGAAATAAATGTTTGGAGAAATGTTTAGAAAGTATTAGTGCTCATTGTTGATGGGTTTACTTTGGAATAATTTTCCCTTGTATTTTTAACCCGGTAGTTTTCCATGTGAAAAGGATATTTGAGGAAGACTTATTTTTTCTCTTGTGGATATAGTTATAAATTACCATTTTTTTAAATGATCATTGGGTTTGAGGGAATTATATGTTATTATAATTTTGGATGAAAATGCAAGGAATGAGATAAGATTTGTGGTTAAATTATGTTATGGTTATTTTGAGGAATTTATCTCATTTTGGTGATGTTATGAAATATAGTTTTTGAAAAAGGACAACACACAGACCATGTGACAACCCGCCCCGTTAGACAAAGCTATGGGAATCAAACCCACAACCAATGTGCGATTAGGATTTATTGCCTACCACTGGACTACATGAAGTCCCTTGTTAGTTTGACTATTATGTTTAGTTAAATGATTTTATTGATCAATAATAATTTTATTTGGGATCTTATAACTTATCAAATGAATACCCTTAGTATAGGAAAATGATTTGGTGATTATGTGATAAATGTTATTTTGGAAGTTTTTCACTTTGTTGTGAACACTTTATGCCCATGGAAAATAGAATAGTATGGGATTTCATTTGAGCAGTAATGTTGGATTTTTATATATGTTTCAATTGTGGATTTATAGTGATTTGGGTTATTTATGGAAATGATTAGGTTAATTATTTTAAGTATGTGACCTTAAGAGTAATTAATGTCACTTGGAGATACAATTTAACGTGGAAGACTACATTCTTATAAGTTTTGGGTTTCAATATTAGTTTGGATTATATTGGAGGATTTTAAGGACAATTGATTATTGAATGGTATTTATTTAACTTTGGGGTATTGATGGTTTAATTTTAGAAATTAAGATTAGTGTTTTTTTATTTAAAAGAATATCCATTTGGGGGATCATCAGATATTATACTAACCATTTTGGTTTTGATAAATCTCTAAATACAAGGTAAATATATAGTTTATCCTACGTGGATCATGTATTTCTATATAAGTTTATTCTAGCTCTTCCACTATGAACAAGTCTTCTTGAATACTCATTGTTCCAAAAAATTGAGTTAGTGGTAAAAATTTATTAAAGAATGAAACTCTACTTAAAAAGTAAGTATATATCTTTATGAGCTTAGTCAATATCATAAGTTAATTTCTCATCCTTATGTAATGTAACTTAAAACAAAAAATGTTGTCCGTTTACTTTTCGTACTGGGAGACTAATGACCGTTTGACCCAACACAAGTTTGTGATTTTCTTATTGTTAACTTTCACCGGATAATGTTTTCTATCCCTCTCCATCCGAACGTAACACTTTGTTTATCGTCCATGTCCATGTTTTCCTACATGGAATCCTAGTATGAGTTATCTTGGGAGACCTTTATACCTCTCTTCCTTTCTTTTAAAGTGTTAGTTTTATTGACTCTTTTCCCGATGTGGGACTTTCCATTATATTCACAAGCCCAATTTTAAAAAACTTGTGAGGACACAATTTGTCGAAGGAGGAGAGAATGCAACACCCCAAGATTCCATGGTATGTTTCCCTTTGAATAATGCAATAGCGTGCATTGTACGGAACTTCGAGATTCTAACACACCACAACAAATCAAACTAGCCGTTATGAATAGTAATACCTACTTTTTGAAATTTTATAAATTTTATCTTTCGAAATGGACTTAATTTTTGGATTTGTAATATCAAAATTAGCTTAGGGCGAAATTTTGGTAATTTTCGGATAACTATCATATTTTGATAAATAGTGAAAATTACTAAATTTTAATTAAAAAGATATTTTTAAATCGAAATAATTAATAGTGATAATTTATTAATTTGAGTGGTTTTAAATTATATTTAGAATATATTTTTACCATTTAATACAATGTTGGTCATTGGATGTAATTTCACATTTAAACTAGACATAAACAAGTGTCAATCTTTTGATAGTTATTATCTCTTAAAAGCACATTATTTGTTTTGACGACGAGAATTAAATTTTAAATTAATTAATGCAACTAATATGTTTTTATTTGGTAAAATAGACATCATTTTTGAATTCATAATATCAAATATATCTTAGGCCTATTTTTTGGTATTTTTTTTGGAAACTTTCATTTTTTTGATGAATAGTGAAACCACTAAGTGGTAGTTAAAAAACTAAATTTTTCATAAAACTTAATTTTACCTCTTCTGTGAGTGGAATTTCAAAAATCTGAGAAACAATGTTAATATAAAGGATTAAAATTTGGTTCAATGAGATGAAAATAATTTTTGGTGAATAGTAACATGTTACTTTTATTTACCACAGTTAAAAGTAAATAGGGTAATTAAGGGTAAAAATGATATTAATATTACACTAACACAGGTTCTAATTCTATTGAAAAAGTTTATCTCGACCAAAAACAACTTTAGGAGTAAAATATTATCATTTAGGTCACTTTTATTAGATTAGGAAATTTATTATTATTTAATTCAAAGAAGAGTAAAAAGAGTTAAAATCAAAGTATTATTTACTAAAACATTTCTAATATAGGGTTATACATAGGATAAATTCGATTGTGAATATTCATTAGAAAGATAAAAATATTTCCTACATAATGGAAGTTTATTTTTAATTTTTAGAAATTAAATAATTTAATTTATTTATGACACAATAGTGATGCAGTAATTACCTAGTTAATGAAATATTAAAATAATTGATATTATAAATATCAAAATAAATGTAATTTGATACTTTTTATGAATTACAATAGTTTTAATGGTTAATATTACATATTAGTATTGATTATATAAATTGTTTTCTAAGTAATAATGCTGTTATGAATTTATCAAAAAAAAAAAACCCAATAGTGTCAAAATTGACATAAAAGAATTTTTTAAAAAAATATTATATTATTAATTTATATTCAGTTCCTAAAAAAATAAGGTTCGTCCAAGAGACTTATATCATGATATTTGTATCATTAGTGGACCACTTGGGGGTCTCTTGGATGTATATAGTAATTATATTAACTATATAATATAAAAATACAAAGAGACATTGTAAAAGTTAAACTAATTAATTAAGAGTTAATACTTAAAGACAAGGTTAATATAATGACCAAACTGGTCTAAATTCTACTGGTTGAGTGGTTTTCAACCCATAACCCCATTAAACTTTAAATAATCCACTTTGGAGCCATTATAAGCCTAATAGGAATTTATTATAAAATAATACTTTTAGCTTTTCGAAAGGTTCCCCTCACCCCTCTTATAAAAGGGCACTCCCCCTTCTCACTAATTCACACATTCAAAGCCTTTTGGATCGGCAAAAACCAGCCCAAATACTCTCTCAGCTTTCCTCACTACAACATAGAGGCCCTTTTTTGATCAGAAAGCCAACTTATGGAGCCCTTTTGATCAAATCAAAAGGAAGAACCCGAAGAAGAGGTAATGTTTTCACCACCCTCTTTCAAGTTCCTTTCTTCTTCGACTTCTTCTTTATTTGTTATTTATTTTCTAAAATAATAAATCCAGTATATTCTATATACTGTGATGTTATTATAAATATGGTACAACCATATTCAGTATTTTATCCATCCTTTGAATGGAATGTCACCATACCTGCGTACGTACGGCTTACCGTCTCCACGTCGTGGTGTAATTGTCATTCAATAAAGTATTATTTGGATGAGTATAATAATGATGTGTAATTCATTTAAATAATAAATATAACATGATAAATATTCTTTATATATGATATACCATCCAATTATATATTATTTTAACATCAAAAGAATGACATTTTCGCTCATGCGTACGTACTGACTACCGTCTCCACGAATGCGATGAGATTAATTCTCCATTTTATCCATTCAAATATAATTATCATTTGATGATTAAAAATAATGTTTAATGACTTGATATAATTCTGGATATGAATAATATACAACCTATCCATAACAAACATGGCTTACATAACAAATAATATAAAGGAAAATGAGTAAGTTAACACACGAAATGACGATAATACTAAGATATTATTAACAAATAAATGTTAAAAGACCATATCTGATATCATATTAATGTAAATGATACTTGTATAATTTAAAAAAATTATTTCACTATTATACAGGAGGTTAACCTACCTTCGACCAAGGAAAAAGTACAAAGTAAGGGGTTTCTTACCTCACTTTTAATTCCGTGACAATTTCATTGTTCACCACTTATTTATTACATGTGGTGTGTGTACTGCCCATGTTTGTATTCATTGTGTAACAATAATTATTTCATTTATATTTACATCATCATTGTATGATCCTTCTTTCATGGGTGTATGTTTTGTATGTTACCAAATCAATAAGGGAATTTGAAATTTCAATTTCCACTCATTCGGCTTTAAGCATACTTCATTGATTATTTTACTCCACGATTATCTGTATAATAACTATTCATTTGATTATTTCATAAATTCCACTCCCCTTTCTGTGGATATACTTTTTATACACATAATCACACCATTGTAAATTATCAGGTCATCGGTATGAACTTGATAATAGTAATTTTTACTCAATCTCGATTTGTTGTGTTAAACATCCAATTCATTGGTGTTATTTTATACAAGAATATATGTCAATGTCCTTTGATTGTTTTGCACTAAATATCTAATAAAATTGAGTGTATTTATATTTTTTACTCATAATTATGTCGTTGATTTGTCCGTAACCTAAGGATACGACCTTTATGAGAGATTTCATCTCAATTTACATTCCATTGAGACTCCTTTATTGTTATACACCAAATCACATTAATATGGTGTATATAATGTACTTTGACATAATATATCATTAATCAATTTTTTATAATGATATTAAAATGTTTTTATTTCCTCAATTATTCTTATTCAAGTGTCTCTATTTTGGTTGGGAACTCTAACTAAAATGAAATTTTAAAATGTTTTAAAGATTTATTATTCTAAATCATTCTCATTAATGTCCATGTTTTAAAAAGGGTTTTAAGGATTTATTTATATCGACATTAAAGTTTTCAAATAAAAATTCATTTTAAAAGTTTCAATGTGGTATGTGACACTTTTATTCTAAAATCTATTTTAAATGGCTTCTTGACAAATAGTGTGACTTTTTTATGATTTCATGAAAAAGGGAGATATTTCAATCTAATTGTTTTGATGATTATTTTCATCTATGTCAATATACTTCATCATTCTCGATTGAGGTTAATATGATACAATAAAATCTTCCATATTGTATCGAATGAGTTATGTTTGACTGTGGATGTGTTATTTTTATACCATTCATGGTTTGTGGATAATGTATTGACATTTCGTTTGCTAGTTTTAATACAAATTTTTATGTTATGTTTAAAAATTTTAATATGAGGAATGCATTGGACTTAGTAAGTGACAGGTGGAGCCCATTATAGAACCTAGATGCATCAGTAGGTCTCATGAGACAAACTAGTGTCTTGGGACGAGGCCTCGAAAAAATCTTCTTTTTAGTCTTGGCATGATGCCTTGGCTACGTGGTTATGATAGTCTGGCATTATGAATTCCATCATTATGAAAGTGGTTATTAATATTTTCATGTGATTATTAGACTAGTAGAATATCCATGTGAATATGTAAATTGAATTATTTCATTTTACCCTTTCCATATTATTCAGATGTTCAAGTTCAAAAGGCTTTTGTTTTAGTTATACATTGCCTTAAATTTTTATGTTTATTTATGAAAGTTTCTGTTGTATTGTGATCCTTACTGAGCATCTGATCTCACTTGTTTCAATGATTTATTTTTCCTAGGATATGTTGATGTATTTTATAAATGACCTGCCAGGATAATATGAGGGGATATGAAGACAATATGTTGTTGTAGTTTTTCACTTATTGATGTAATGTAAACTTTATGAATATATCTAGTGTTTCCAAGCCTACTAAACTAATCGGTCTTTAGAGACTTGATCTTTCTTGTGATAATTCCAATGTTATGTAATAATGCACCGACTCTGGGTATCTAGGGTCGGGGCGTTACAAATATATCAAATTATATAAAAAATTATTATTTTTAAGGACTATTAATATTTATATACACAAACAATCAATGTACATGAATGGCGATACAAAAAATAAAAAAACAAACACATGATCGATTATGATAATTTTAGAAATATGTTTTCTAATATCCTATTATGAGTGAACAATCAAACTCATTCATTAATATGTTTTGGAACGGTTGTTAGAGTTATTTTATCTAGTGGGGTTCCAACCATGGTTCTCAGGATTAAGATTAATATCCTATTATGAGTGAACAATCAAACTCATTCATTAATATTATAATCATTTTTTATTTAATATTATATGTAATTATAGATATGTTGTTATTTTATTTTATATATATATAATTTCATCTTTTTGTATTAAACTATATTTCATTAATAATAATTACTATTAATATATATTTTTTTTAAAAAAAGGCTTTTTATTGATAAGAAAAAAAGTCACAGGAGGTGATAAGATGGGATTATTTTACAATCTCTATCAAACAAAGGTAAGAACTCAGCAGGTAAAGAGTCCAGCCAAGTCATGGTCTGATGAATGCCTTTGTTTGCAAGAGCATCTGCAAAAGTATTCGCTTCCCGATAGGCGTGAGTGGCTATGAAGTCAATCCCCTGTAGATCATTGAGACAATTCATCCAAAGAGTGGTGAGAGACCAAGCCAGATGAATGGTACCATTCCAGATGGCATGAATGATGGTGGTAGAGTCACTTTCAATCCAGATTTTTTTCCAGCCTCTTTGAAGGGCAAAATCTACGGCGTGGATGACACCAAGCATTTCAGCTTCCAGGGAAGAGTAATGGCCGCAGCCAGCATAGAAGCAACCCTGGCAAAGACCAGCCGAGTTGCGAAAAATAGCACCACAACCAGCAGGGCCTGGGTTACCCTTGGAGGCACCGTCAACATTCACTTTGATCCATCCCAACATCGGTGATTGCCAGAAAACTTCAAATGATCGTTTGGTCCGAGGGAAGACGCTGGGCACATGAAGGTGACGAAGGATCTCAAAATCACCCACCGAATTGGTGCAACAGTCTTTTTGAATGGAAGCAGCTTCATGGATCGCAATAAGAATTCTAGATTTACCTGCAGTTAAACTAAATGAGCGCTTATTATGAATGATGTCATTTCTAGCATACCAGATCACATGAAGCAGTTCTGCCACCGCCGTAAGCAGAAGATTTTTAACCTGAGGAGAGAAAACATAACTAGTGCACTTGTTAAGGAATAAACAAATAGTATCTGAAAGTGACCATCTGCAATTAAATAAGTCTAAAACATAATTCCATAAAGCAGATGCCGTCGTACATGACAAAAAAAGATGATCCGCATCTTCCCTGTGCTGATTACACAAACAACAAATGGAGCAGAGTTGAATGCTAAGGGCTTGAAGACAGACTTCAGTGGGTAGTCTATTATGGGAAATTTGCCAAATGATTGTAAGCCTAGAGGGTTTGATCCACAGATTATCAAAATGTCTCACCCAGTGTAAAATAGAATCACTTTCAGTAAAGTAATGCTTGTAGAAGTTTTTGGAGTCAAGGATGCCATTCGGGGAAGGCTCCCAAACAAGGAAATCACCAATAGAAGAAAAGTGATGATCATCAATGATCTGCACAATATTGTCAGGGAGAGAATGCCTGTGATATTGTAAGACATCCTTTATGGAAAGATTATAGTCGTCGGGGGTGATGTTAGGTGGTAACAAAGATATCAGGGGGTTGCCACACCATTTATCGCACCAAAAATTAATGGAAGAATCAGCACTAACCATCCATCTAGAATTTTCCATGATCTTCTGATACGAGTCTCTAATCGAGGGCCAGATTGAAGAGTAACGTAGTTGAGCATCCCACTTAAAAGCTTGGTGCGGAATCTATGGTTCAAGAAATCAGAAGCTTTGGAATTACCATTGATAATACGCCAAGTGAGACGGGCTTGGAGAGCATTATTGAACATCTTTAGATTTTTAATACCAATGCCACCTTTGTCAAGAGGTTTGCAACAGGTTTTCCAGGGAATAGTGACAAGTTTTCTTTCAAGAATACTACCTGTCCAGATGAAGTTTTTGATATAGGTATTGATCTTCTTGACAATGCTGGCGGGCCATTTGTAAATCATCATAGTGTAAACCATCTTAGAGACAATGGTCGATTTGACAAGAAAAATAATGCCAGCCATAGAAAGGGATCTTCCTTTCCAGGTAGAGAGTTGGTTTACAATTTGCTCAGTGATATTAGTGAAATAGCTATCCTTAGGATGACCCCAAAAAATTGGGACACCTAAATAAGCGAAAGGGAGGAGACCCTCTTTAATTCCAAGGTAGGAAGTGAGGGTATTTTTTCATCGGACATGAATGCTCTTTCCAAAATAAATATATGATTTATTCCAGGAAATCGATTGACCAGAGACTTCCTCGTAATGATTAAGGGCATGTTTTAAGACATGAATATTCCTTTGATCCCCCTTAAGAAAAAGAATGATGTCATCAGCATATAAAAGGTGGGTAGGGATATTTAAGTTCCTGGAAGCTTGTATGGGCTTCAGGGATCCTTGAGCAACCAGACTATTTAGGAGTCTTCTTAGGTAGTCCTCAGCAATGACAAAGAGGATGGCCGATTGGGGGTCACCCTGCCTGACACCTTTAGAACAGTTGAAGAAGCCCCTAGGAGAGCCATTGATTAGAATAGAAATATAGGCAGATCTGAAAAGAGTTTTCAGTCTTCCAATGAAAGAGTCCTCAAAACCAAAGTTTTTTAGAACCCTGAAGATGAAGTTCCAGTCAATAGTGTCAAAAGCCTTTCTGATATCAAGTTTAATGGCCACACACCCCCCTCTAGTGTTTTTATTAAGACTATTGGTACCTTCCGAGGCCAGACAGATGCATTCCTGAATGGCCCTACCTTTAATGAATCCAAATTGATTCCATGAAACTATTTTGTCACAAATGGGTGCCAGCCTATTCGCAATAATTTTATTAATGATATTATAAAGAGTATTCATGAGAGAAATGGGTCTGAATTGATGAATCTACGAAGCATTTTCAACCATAGGTATTAAAACTAAAAATTGAGCATTGATACCATGAGGCAGAGAACCATGGGGAAAAAGGTTTTAACAAGGTTACAAACATCCTTTTGGATAATGTCCCAATGCTTTTGGTAGAATCCATTATTGAACCCATCCGGACCATGAGAACTGTCTTGATTAAGGCCAAAGACAGCATCCTTAATTTCTTGATCAAGCGGAGTACTTATAAGAGTTTCATTGTCTCTATCATCAACTAGTAAGGGGATAATATTTTCCCTGATGTCAATATTTATGTCCGGACCGTTGAAAATGTTGTAAAAGTACAAGGTGACATGATCCATTATGGCTTCTTCAGTATCAATGAGCAAATCATCATGAATAAGATTGTTAAGAGGACGATTTGCCTTTCTTATTCTTTGAAGAGAATTATAAAATTTAGTATTACGATCTCCATCAACAAGCCATTTAGTCCTAAACATTTGTTTACGAAGGTTATCCTTAAAAGTGAGCAGAGAATTAAGTGTAAGGGCAAGGTTAGCTTCCAGCTGAGGATCCAAACTGAAATCAGAAATAGTGTTTTGCGTTTGAGCACGACTAAGATCATTTTCCAGAGAGGAAATTTCATGGTCAATTTGAGAACTTGTAGATTTGCACCAACTTTTAAGGGTCTGTTTTAGGATTTTCAACTTAAAAATATAGGAAAATAAATCCTTATGGTGGTTCATAGAGTTCCAGGTGCGGTGTATAAGAGCGACACAGTCCGGGTTCGAGGACCACACATTATTAAATTTAAAGGGGAGAATATGCCTACAGGCGGTCGTACAAAAGCGCACTAAGATAAGATGGTGGTCAGAATTAATTCTAGGCAGGGTTATACTAGAAATATTATCCCAAGTATCAAGGGACTTCATATTGACAAAAGCTCTGTCAAGCTTATTGGCGACCATTTTATTATGATGTTTTCTGTACCAAGTATATTTGGCACCAGTAAGATTAACTTCAAGAAGGCTACAGTCATCAATAGCTGACCTAAACTCATTAGAGGAAATTGTAAGATGTGAGGGGCCAATTTTTTCACTAGTGCTTAGAATGGCATTGAAATCCCCCATAACAACCCAAGGCTCCTTAATTGAGCGGGCCATGTCAGAAAGGTCATGCCATAAAGACCTTCTGTCCTGATATCTATTATTAGCATAAATCATAGTACAAAAAAAGAGGCAACCGTTCAACAAGAAGTCACACGTAACCTGCTGATCTGTGCTTTTAATGATGTGCACATTTTGAAGGGAATTATGTTAAAAGATCCACATGGAGTCAGTTTGCGTGCCATGTTTACACGAGCCAAGAAAACTATAGTTAGGAGCACCAAGTCTCATGTAGTTGGCTTTGAAATTAACTTTAGGTTCATAGATGGCAAAAAGTTGAGGTTTATGAGTGTTTATAAGCCTCCTAATTGTAGTGGAGGTGTCATTGTTAGCTAGACCTTGGCAATTCCAATAGAGAAAATTCATTTCTATTTGCGTTTTGGGTTGGAACCCTTCTTTTTTTTGGATTTTCCAGAATCATTCTTCCTTTGCGATGTAGTGGCCATAGGGGAGGAAGAAGAGTTTAAATTGACTGTCTGAATATTAGAGTTAGAAGGTGTCTCATTGCTAGAAGCAGTGACAGATTTGCGCTCAGAGGCTGTGATGCCAGGACCAACAGCTTGAGAAGCAGAATGATCCGCTGGAGAATGTGCAGAATTCTGGATAGCATTGCAATCCATGGGAGAAGGACTGACATCCGTAATTTTAGGAGAGCTCTGAACCAGTGGATCAGAGGATGTGAGAGATTTATCAACCTATAAAGAATAATCCGAGCTGATTGATTTATCATAAGTAGAATGAATGGGGTTTGCAGATGTAGATTTTTCCAGATTAGGAGTCTGCAGTTCAGCAAGGGGTGGAGGTCCAACATTGTTAGTTGTACAAAAAATATCAGTAAGAGTTGGTTCAGGGGGAAGAATAGGATCAGGAGTAGTACTATAGGCAGAGCTGGCCATAACAGTGTCAAGGTTGACAGCATGAGGTGCCAGATTTTCAGATTCTGAAGCAGATGATGGAAGATTTATTTTAGAAATAGATGTAGCAGGAGCAGGTTTAGAAGTGTGTGAAGTGTTGAATAAGTTGCTGGCCGCTAAAGTAGCAGCATTTATAGGAGGCGGTGCCAGTACCCCTGTTACAGGAACAATACTAGCAGTTTGGACAGCAGTAACAGGCTGTACAGAATCATCAGCAGAGGAGGAGGGAGTGTTATGTGCAGTGATAGTGGAAATATAAGAAGAATGAACTGCATCATTTTCAGAATTAACAGCATCAATCGTCATGTTATTCATTACAGGAGCAATAGAAGGATTCGAAGAACCTGGGTCTGCAGATTTAAGCAAAACTCTTGTTGTTGTATTGGAGACCTCCGGGTTAACAATGAGATCCACAGGGGCAAAAGCATCCGACCCCAAGTCCTTACAAGCACGTTCAACCAAAGCGAGAGAATGTGAGGAAGAAACATCAATGGCCAAAGTGTGATTAATTTCACCACTAACAGCCACTGGATCATGCAAAATAATAACAGGATTTTCATTTTTTTGAAGGGTCTCCTCTTCCTCTACTAAATCCCCCTAGGATTTTCCCTCCAGAGTTGACAGAACATTGGGTTTCTTAACCCAAATGTCCTGCTTTTCTTTATTGGGGGGCTGTGGTTTGACAGAGGTAGTAAACCCCTTTTTGGCATGCTTTATTTCTTGCCAATCCTTAGTGTTTGGAGGGTCCATTTGTTTTCTAACCACCCGACAATTTGAGAGGTTATGACCAATCAATTTGCATACTTCACAATAGGGTGGATTCTTTTCATATTCAATTCTGAGCTCAAATTTGTAGTCCGGGGCATTGAAAATAATGCTGGAAGGCAGTTCAATAGCTAGATTAACCTCAACCATTATTCTAGCATAGAGTCCTAATTCCCCATTCAATGTTCTATGATCAATTTTTA
Organism: Viscum album; assembly: GCA_963277665.1. NCBI lineage: Eukaryota > Viridiplantae > Streptophyta > Magnoliopsida > Santalales > Viscaceae > Viscum > Viscum album. The sequence continues at coordinate 188,306,002 of OY728150.1, forward strand.
TGGGAGTCCCTATGCAGGATGCAATATCGTTTAGGATTTTCGGATGCCAATAGAACCAATTTAGACCATGAACTCTAACCCAGATTTGAGCCAAGGGATTTTTGTGTGTGAATGGATTAAAGTTAGGATCCCAATCAAGAGTTCTGAGAAAACCAGGCTTAAGTTGTAAATTACCGAAATTCCATACCTGGTCCAGTTCATCTTGAGTGCCGAAGAGAAAGTGATAGTACCCCTTACCGATGGGGATCATCCTCCATTTCGAAGAGCCCCAGCAGTGGGCTATTCTGTTCTTGAGCTCCAGGAGAGACCAAGGTCGATCACCTGTGGAGTATGTCACCCGACCCAGAATCGAGTATTTACAAAGCTGTATCCTTTGCTTCAGAGCTTCCGGATCTGCATCGACCATAAAACAACCATCTTCAAGCTTCTTAAAGAGAGGCTGCTTACATACCGTCGCATCGCGAGGATCGGCCCCTTGTAAGGCATCGCGAATGGAGATGGGTGCGGAGCGAAGTGGGATTTCTATTTTGCCCACTTCAATTTTTGTAGTGTCTACTTCGGCAGCAACCGGAGCAGGAGGAGGGAGCTCCCATGTCGGATCAAAACTATCCATTAGCAGGAATCAAAGAAGATCAAGCTGGATGCTAGGGTTTCGAGTCGCCCGTTGAGGAGCGTTTTCGCGAGCCATCTATCTCTTCTTCACATGTATGATAATTAATCATTACTATTAATATATTAATAAGTGATAAAATGTTTAAATGAGTGTTTACATGAACATGTTTATACATAGATGCAATAATGAGATATGTGAAGGAGAAAACAAAATGACCCTATACATAGGTGTGACACTAAATTATAAGGGATTTATCAGCATAGAAAATAGATTTTCTCATTTTGTTAAAATAATAGATAATGTGTGAACTATTTTAAGACATGGTTAATTATTAACACTAGATATGTGATAATAAAGGAATTCTTTATCAGTTCAAAACCTAAAAATGAAAAAATAGCTTTTTATATGTGGTAGTTTTTTCACTGAAAAAGATATCCTTTATCAATACCATATTTAAAAATAATAAAAGCTACGTGATCTACTTTAGTACTACCCAACATGAAAAACCCACTGGATCAGCAGAGATTACTAAAAACAAATATATTGCATCGATTAAACTGTTTTCTAAAAATGATTTTTTTATAAATTAAACATTCTTAATTTAAAAAATCCACATCAAAAAATTCAAATACATTATATTTATAATTCATTTTTATAATTCAATAAAACTTATTACAAAATCAAAAAAAAAACAAAAAAATGCTAACTGATTGTAGATTATCGGTATAGATCAGGTGGTCCGAATATAAACGAAGAGTGTACTAATAATAGAAAACATGTTTATTTTAGTATTATTAAATGAAAAAATATATAAATACTGAAATATAGGAAAATTTAAAAATATAACATGAATAAAAAGGGGACATAATACATAAATTAGAAATACAAAAATTTATCATATACATGCTATCATGTTTGTTTCATTTTTAGTGGTTGAAAATCATTATGAACTAAAATAATCAACAATTAAAACAAAAAACACACCATTTATATCATCTATCCCACATCGTGTATCAAATTAAAATTATGTTAATTATTATATATGAAATTAATCATGGGATCTTTTGAAATTGTATCATGTCAATATGAGAGTTTTTTTTCTTGTTCTGATTATGTGACACACAACCTGAAATGAACTCCCTATTTTAAACTCAATGTTATACAGTCATCCACAACGAATAAACCATGCATTAAATTAAAGTGTGGTTATTTACTAAAAATCATAAATAAATAATGGACAATTTTGAAAGATTATCGTTCTAATCCATGTATATTTTCATGGTTTTTAGTATCTGATGAAAATTATAAATTAGAATTCCACTTTTTAACAAAAGACAATGTATGAAAAAGATACAATGTTTTTAATATTTATATATGTATTTTTAGAACCTGTTAAAAATTATTTTTGAATTATATAAATAATGTATCATGAAATTAAAAAAAAATTCTTGGTTTTGAATATGAAATACCTGATTTGAACTATAAATAAATGACTAAAATAAAGAAATGGATGTTCTGTTTAGTAGCCACACCATGTGTCTCATTAAAGTATGATTAATTATTATATTCCAAAATGTTCCATGTTTCATTTTCCTAAATAAATAGGCCAATATAAGAATGTTTTATTGGGTTTTAATAAGTGAAGAGTGGATTGAATTAAAATTTTATTTTTGAATTAAGACACGAATATTCCCACGTAGCAGCTACAAACTGTATCAAATTGATTTAGGGTTAATTAAAATATATCAAAACTCAAATTCATATTTTTTTAAATTTATAATGATATTATGAGAGTTTTTAATATATATTTGGAATGTGGGTTGTTTATTTGAACTAAAATAACACTTTTAAACTAAAAAAACACATTTAATTATATTAGCCAAACTATTTGGTATATTAAGAATTTTCTTTATTCATATAAGTTAAAATATATCCACATAACATTTTACTAATATATCCCAATAATCCAGAAATTGTTTCTCACTCTTGAGTATGTAAGACTCATTTTAATAAAAACATCACTTTTTAATTTACAACAATGATTTAGTCATATGAAAAACATAATGTGTCTGGTTGATATGAGGTAAATTCATGTGGGTCAACAATGAATCATATATATTATTCTATAAAATATAATGATAATATTATTGTGTTTTTATTTTTTGTCTATACGATGGGTTCTATGTACTAAAAAGTCTCCTTTAATGTGAAAACATTCACATTTAATCATACTATCCACACCTTGTCTCAGATTGATTTGTTTTTATTTTACCCAATTCATATATTTAACCTGTATTAATGGCCTAATATACTAGAAAATTCCATGAATTTATTAATTTTCTTAACTATATGTTTTTTTTATTTTAACTAAAATTTAAATTTTAACCTAAAACACACATTTTTTACGCATTTAACGAAAATAATTTTAGTTTGAAAAATATATTATCATTATTGATGATGTTTACATTTCAATTTTATGATAAATATAAACTAATCCTATGGCAATGTAATTATTATATAAAAAACTAAAATGAAAAAAAAACAAACTGTTAAAATTATAATAAATTTATACACTGATAATCAGAAACAAAAAATATTAAATTTCATTATATATATGTTTTCATCAGTCATTATAAACTAAAAATGTTATAAGGTGTATTTTAATATCAAAATAGTTGATTTTATCAACTTCAACCACCATAATTAGATATATAAGTCCATTTATATTAATAAATATATCCTTTCCATATTAATTATCATTAAAAATTATAGTAAATTTTTAAAATAGTTATATTCATACTAAAATGAACACATATATATTGGGGTTGTGGTTACAAATGATAAAAAATATCTGTTAGTCATTTACATAATCTTACTTTCTTGATTGGTGTACAATTTTCTTCTCAATATTACTATTTAATTCTGCATTGATTTCAATATTCTAGGTGATGTAACAATATTATAATCATAATGAACTAAAATAAAATTTATCTATAAGGATAATAAAAGATAACATTTGGATATCAATAAATATTCTAACAAAATGTAATCTACCTACTCAATCTGAAACCAATTTATTTCTTCTTTAAAATATATAAAATTTTAACACTTTTATTAGTATTGGGAGTATTAGATAAAAATCATCTAATAAATAATTAATTTCAAAATTTCAATTACCTCTTGAAATACCTCTTCTTTGATGTTTGTGTTTTTATGGAATATTATATCTTTCATGTATTTTAAAATATATTGGCCAAAATTGATATAAATAATTTCTTTCAGACAAAATAGAGACACATGAATATATATTTAGTTTTTTTATTTTAAATTGTGATAAGGGAAATTTATTATATATACATTAACACTAATCTATATACAAAAAAACCATGTATTTAAAGTTCACAATAATTCTATTCATATAATGACTAGGAGATGAATAAATACTATTATCTAAATAAAAAAACTCATGTTAAAATATAATTTAAAAAATAGAATTTTTTTAACTTATAAAATATAGAAATATATGTGTTGTATAATTTTAATGTACATTATGTTGGGTTAATTTGTTGGACATCCAACCATTAGAAATATAAAATAAAAATCTTTAGAGTAACCAAATTTAATACAATGAGCATCATGTCAATCCACGAACAATACAAATAAATAATTAAATGGATAAAATGAAATATATTTTACACTCTTAGATTGTACATTTTTATACAATTATTTTTGGTATAATAATTTTCAAATAATCTTGTATTTTATATTCAAACAATGTGGATACATGTTATTATCTTACTAAAATTTATACTTATACAATTATTTATTATTCTATAAAATTCACTTGAAGAAAGTGAATCATTTTTTTAACCAGGTATTCCTCATATATTGGATCGATAAAAATAGATATTGAATATATTAGTAATATTTAGAAGTAATTAACATGTTAGAGAAATTTTTGAACAAATTTTACATTAAAATACACATCATGTATATATTCAAAATAAGTGCCCCACACCATTCATTACTGAGAATTTCAATTATATTCTCATGATAAATTTGTTAGTGATGAACTATCAATATATTTGTTTATAATATTCAATGAATATGTTTCTATTTTCTATAAATTGTGTCTACATGAACTTGTAACATTAATAAATTTGGCCATATAGAGAGTGGGGTAATCATACACCCATCATGTCATTTCAATATATTAGTTGATCATTCAGATTAGGTAGATTCGACCTTCTAATATTTCTTCTATTTCTCATTTTATAACAACATACATAGTTTTAAACAGTTTTTATTAATTGGTAGTGAGTTTTTATTTAAAATAAATTGGAATGGTTATATATCATTATCATCATGTATCATTATATGTTTAAATAGCCATTCTATAAAACATCAAATAAAAAATTCAACCATGTTAATATCAAGATCATCAAGGTGAATAGAGACACATGTTCTTGGATCATGATCTTTGTGAATCCATATTATCATGTGATGTTTTCATGTTATTTTTAGAATATTTCATTGGATTTTGGATATTTTCCCTATAGTAACAAAGTAATGATTGTTTATTGATAGATGTATAACACAATCAATTTTACATGGTAGAAAATTAGATTTAGAAATTTTTTCAATAATTTTTTTATTCACATATTGAAAAAAATACTGTATATTTATTTAAACATGTGTAAGGCAGGCCTGTAAATGAAATGGATAAACTCAAAACTGGGTGGAAGGGGTGGGGTTTCTCTCCATGTCTTGGTCATTACTATGTTTATTATTCTAATTTATAACATTGATAAAATTTTATTACCACTGTTGACACTATTTTTTAACATATGGGTTGAAATAATTATGAAAATGAACCAAATTATGTTAGTGATATGAAGATACCTTAAAATTAATAATTAAGGGAACTCCCCTAGAAGGGCCTTATGTTCACCCAAACTGTAAACCAAAAGGACTGTGAATTCCCACTGCATGATATTGAAGGATCAACCACTCTTTTTAATGATACATGGGATGGGTAACTTCCCCATGGTCCCATGTGATGAACATCCTTTGACCAAGGCCACATATCTCCCTATAAGTAGTGCCTTGCTGTCCTTCATTTAAAAGTTTGAAAAACAGAAGAATCTTACAAGCTCTTGTCACAAAAATCCTTCACATAGATCCTCCAAAATCCATTAGGAATCTCTCTAAAACATGAGGGAAGAGGGAATTTATAAGGAATGCTATATCCAAGTCCCTCAAGGGTCTGACCCAATAGGCTCATGTGTGAAGAATGATTTAACCCATGTTTGAAAGCATTAGTGCAAATACCCCTTCAAAAACCATCAACCTACAAAAGTTCCTTTTGAGAACACATGATGTGAACCTTGATTCTAAATGTGTGGCCTCAACCATGTTTTTTAGACCAGGTGTAATTTCACTAAGAAGATGTCATCATCTCATGCATTACCTCATGTCTAAGGACCTTCCCATCCACCCAAGAGTACCTTTAATGATATCTCCTTGACCCCCCTAAACTTCACCAGCATGATCCACCCCTCATTCAATATTTCAAACCACCAATGGATGAGACCCTCTTTCTATGAGCCCCTCATCTGTGTGGGACTAAATTGAAGACTCTATCGAAGCTTCCAGACATGAAAGAACATGGTAAGAGACACATCATCATGTATCCCATTCGGATATGTATTCCATCAGTCAGAGGTGTCCTGCATTTATCCTACCTAATTGGTAGGATCCTCAGTTTGAATATAGATATGCATTCCTTCGGTCATAGAAACCTTGACCGTGGGGGTAATGTCTTTGATTTTTCTATATCTGATTTGTGGTCTTGGACAATGTACTTACCTCATCTTCTTTAGGACCAGGGAAATGCATGACCTAATGGATAGGGAAAGGATTATACTCACCTTTCCCTTTCAGGTGTATAATCATATCCTCTTATCTTACATAGGAACCACACATTAAAGAATCCCTACTACAGTCAGCCCCTACACTACCATTCAAGACCAGTCCCACCTCATCACGACTCTTCTATAATTGTTGGTTGTATTCACATGGGCAGTAAGATGTGACTATATTGGGTACAACAATGCAAGGCTATGGTCACGAGATCTCACTATCTTTCCATATCCCTTTTGGTATTGTCCTCATACACCGACAGACAAAGAAGACTGTGTGGCTTTCCAGATCTACCAATTTTTCTTGTTTCTCACACCTAACAATAATTAGTGGGCATATAGGTTGGTAGTAATAATGAAATCCACATGATCCTAAACATAAGGGAATCAGTTCTAGTCTCATACGAATTTTTTTGAAACTCTTACTTGGTATATACCCCATCCATATGGAAATAAAACATATGGCAATCATTTAAAGTGTAATACACAACCATAGTTCAGTACTCTTACTCCATATAAGACCCTTCCATGTCACCTTAAAACCTATTGGAATCATTTCAAGTTTAATCCCTATCCAAACATCAGACCCTCTACCCATTATATAACACAATCATGTCATCATACGACCTAAGGGCAAGCTCATCGGTGTAAGACACTACTATATACTCTCATAGGGGAACATTCCATGTAAGAAAAACCATAACAGGACATATATAGGCATGGGTCCTCAACCTCAAAACCAAACTACATAGGCTTTGATTTTCATAAAAATGAGATATGTAGGAAGCCTCCGTCAGGTTGAAACCCAACATACCAAAATCAACCCAAATTGTCTCGATTAAAGGGTCCTAGAATGGTCATGTCTAACATTGGAGGATCTATCCCTTTTTGGTTCCTTGGGATGATTCAGCATATGTACCATGTCAATCCATGATTAGGAACCTTTCTACTAGAAATGATTTTCACCAGATGTTAAACATCTCAGTTTATTCCTTATCACATATCTTTAAAAAGTGTTATGAGTTCCATTATATGGAAATAAACTACATGGACTTTTATTCATTTCAAAAGGACACATAAGAAGGATATCTCATTAGTCTTGTCCTGATATAAAGACAACTCCCATGTCTATAGATGATGACACATTAAGGAGTTCCCCACTACATGTATTAGAACCATTACATAAATAATAAACTAAAATAATAATATCTAATTCATTCATTAAAGGTGACCATTTAGGTATAACTAGAGATACATATAGACATCTCCATAAATTAAGAGCCTCAAATACATAAAGATTATTTTTTTCCATGAATGATAATAATTTATTGTTAGTTCTATTATGGACCACATCATACATAGAAATTAATTACATATTGATCAAAATAAGTTAAACCATTAAAAGAGTCTAAATGTGGGGAAAAATACCCCAAAATGGTGTGATGAGCTCGACGTCAAATCCTTTTAACCAATGTGTGTCCCGAAGTGTTGTTTGATTATCTCCAAACAACCACAAGCCTTTGGATAACTAGTTCGAATTAAGGAACTATTGGGTTTCTTTAGCTCCAAAAATTAAACATGTTGCAATCCATTCAAAAATCACTTCTGAAAAATTTCCTTATACAGATGGTTTTCCAAAAAACATTGTTATAGAGATATTATGGGATCCGATAACAATATTGTTTTTCAGAAATATAGGCATTTATCTTACCTAAAGACCTATACCGATGGTTATGAAGAAACAATGAGAATATGTATAATTTTGAGACCTATAACCACATTTTTTCCAGACAGTGGGTATAGGGTTTTTTTCAAGACATATACCTATTGTTTTTAAAATTAATGGATATATATATTCACCATTATGGAGGGAAAATAAAAATTTCCTTAGGAAAACAAATCATAGGAACACCTATACCCATGGGACTCCACATATATCAATATTTTAGAAAAATATATATATGTAAATATATAATTATATATCAATAAGAGATAATGGTGTAGTGGTTAGGATCCAGAATTGTATAGAGGGTGTCTAAGGAACAAAACCCGTAGTCCATGATTTTTTAAAAACTATAACCATGTTTCTAAAATTGTTCGAATAGGGTCAATTACAAAGTGTAATCCACCTATACACACGGTTTGGAATCTATGGTTAAAGGTATTTGAAACTATGGGAATAGATCAAGGATATACCAATTCCTTAGTATTTCATGGTTCCATGAAACTGTGGGTATCAGCTAATGTTACAATAGTGAATGAAGGACCTAACATGAAATATTTTGTAAAATTTGAACCCATCAAAGTCCATAATTTATGGTGTCTAATTGTTTCTAGGCACCAAAATAGAAATCTTTATGTGAATTAATGTTAAAAATTAACCCCCCACAATTCGCCATCAAGGGAACCTAATTTTCATAAAAAAATTATGAATCCAACATGAATCCCTAACCAAGATGATCGTATCACCAACCAATCATGACACATTATATATCAATATGAAATATATCTAAAAATAAATAAATTATGAATGGTTTCGTTTATTGATATGATTCATTGAGAAGGTTTTTTTGATTGTGATTGTCGCCTATATTATAAGAACATTTAACAAGGTTTCCCCCCAATTGAAATGATTCCACACTACCTCTCACATACATATGCACCAAATACCATTCATTCTCGATCCTCTTTAAGAAGAAGCCATTGTCTCCACCCCATCATCTTTAATACTAGGTATCAATTTCACTTGTCCTGGAGTAATTTCAAAAAATTAAAATCCAAATCATGGAGGTTGCTCATTTGGACCTCCAGTTCATAATGCCTCACCAGTTGTCCTCTTAGTGATGACCAATACTCTAGATCTATACAACACCATTCACTGTCTTTGACCTTTTTAGGGGTTATCCACTAAACACAATTATCATATCCATCCATTTATTAGGGATGTGGATTATTTAACTATAGGGAGCCTCACCCAAAATAATCAAGGGTCCTTTCAAAGGGACCCTTCCAGTAATTGTTTCCACCAATGTCACGCAACAGTGAACCCTCATATGATGATGGTTCCATCCTTAAGAGTTTGGGTTAGTTCATCGAATCTCAGGAGTGCAAGAGAGATGACCGAGGGTATCAACCAATAAATATGGAAAATGGCCACGCCATTTCACTTGTAGAGAATCTGAACAATCAAAATTGGTGGAAAATATAAGGAAGGCACAAACACCTGTCTACCCCAACCAACCATCCAGTAGTAATGTATGGACAAATCTGAAGAATCTCACTAGTAAAATTCGAAGGCACGACTATAGTTGAAAAAAAAACTAACCACACAAACCAAGAATATCAGTAGCTTCATCTTGTTGAATTCAATACCCTCTTATTGAATTTTGAGGAAAACCATGAGCAGGTGCACAAATCTATATACATTTATCAAGCCTATTAATAGTATCATCTAGTATTATCTAGATAAGTTAGCCGGAATGTATTAGAGGCAAACTGGGGGAAGGACCAAATCATTACCCCCAGACCTATGTATTATCTTTATTAAATAGTATAAAATGTAGGATAATAGTAGTAGCACACCACTTTTCAATCCATGGAATGAGTTTATTTCCCTATTTTGACAATTGAAGTCATCAAGGACATTATAACAATGGGGGAAGGGAAAGTGAAAATTCCATCACAAATTCTACAATAATTCCAGGATATCATAATAGTGAAAATAATGGTATAAGGGAGGATACAAAAATCCATCCTTGAACATGGGATGACTCATTAGAATATCACTCCAGAGTAGACACACCCCTCTTATCCCATTTAAGATTATTGTGGGGAAAAATCCCCTATGATATACAGACAACCAGATCGAGTTTGTACCCTCATTTCAATTAGAGTTAATTAATATTTTCAGTTTTCCACTTGGAGGTAGGAACAAACACCTACCAAAATTCCATAAGTAGGTCAGCAAATTATATTAGTGACATGGGATATACACAAATAATCTTTGATATCAGAAAACCAATTTTCCTGACTTATTGACCCAGTTGCATGCAAAAATGTATCAAAGGAGAATCTTCCTTGGGGATGACTAGAAAATTATGAGCTGATCTATAATCCTAATCTACATAGTGTTGGAGTTCTTGAAGCCCTTGGATGTTTATCTATGTATATTCATGATCCTACCATCCAATTAAAAAATTACATTAACAGTAACAATAATTTCTATGTTCTTCTTTTGAAACATCACCTTGAAGTCTTTCTTCATATCCTTAATCTGGTGGATATATAGATTCCATCTATTGACGAGAGTCACGATAGCCCTCCAAGTATCCAGAAGATCAAACAGAAAGAAGAACATTAACTAATTGTCATCCACTATGAATTTCCTTTCCATGTTATATGATGTTGGAATTCTCTTTACAGTCACATGTCATTCCAAAATGGTATTACACCACATAATGGTATTCAATATGAATGTTTTCTCTACATTAGTGTTTCACTTCATAAAATGGCACTCCCATTCATGATTTATTGATTATAAATACCTCCTACCACAAGGTACATGAAAAAATGAGGCCAATAGTGTTTGATTAATTAACATTAAAAAGTGAAATATGTACATTGATAAATGATAGACCATAGTGATTGTCATTCAATGAGTCACCCTTAGATCACCTTCCTTTCAATGTGATAGAAGAAGTCCCTACCAATATTTTTGTTTATGATAATTAAGAAATGAGGCATCCACATTGGTCAGACTAGGTAGAGGAATATGTGGTGAAAAAATAAGAAGAATCATTTAACGTGAGGATTTATCAAGATAAAGATGACTTAAATGTCTTTTTTGTTCCTTTACCACTTCCCAATACAATAATATCGAGGCATATTTAGAATATTATGTGCATGACACCCCACCCCCTCAATATATGGAATACTCTTATTCACTTTAGGGAAAAGGTATTACCTATAAATGATTATCATAGTCAATTCATGGTAATAGAAGGTACACAATACCAAATTGACTTGAAGGTTATCCTTGTTTCATGAAATTTATAATTGGAGAAAAACATGTTTCCCTTTATCAAAAATGTCTTAGTGTATTATGATAATTGTATCTAATAATTCAATATTCCACATCTAGTGTTTATATCAGAGGATGGGGTAAACATGGAGTGTTTAATTTTATATCCCTAATTAGCAATGTCAAACAGATAGGACAAATTTAAATTTTCAATGATTTAGGATGACATAAAAAAATATACTCTATTCACCACCAACAATATCCTAAAAAACAAGTCTTGACCAACTCGCACCAACATCATGATAAAATAATGAAATCCATTAAAAGAATTTTGCATATGAAATCTTAAAATATTGAGAAAAAATCTCATTTAAGGGAATTCAACCATTAGATTATGTAATTGTCAAATATAGTTCATCTACCTTCAAAAGATAGTGGTTTATGTGTGAACCAAATTATGCACTCATCCAATTTCCGAACACTAATCCATAAAATCAAGAAGGATGTCACCATAGTACCATCCTTGAAACTTTTGGAGCAATAGATACCTACATGGCTGGGGATTTTTTTTGAAAAACCATCTATGTTTGAAAACAAATATTGAAGTGTTATGGAAGTGGAATAATAACATCCACATCCCATAGGATATAGGTATTTTTACCTCAACAACTTTTTCATTTGCATAATTCAATGTTGTCCCGATATAGGGGGAAAGCAACGAACAAATCCTCCTAGTTAATATCAAACTATGATATGGTATCCTCACTGGGGAATCTCATGAAAATAATATCTAGGGATTCAATTCGGATTAACTTGTATAAAATGACTCATTGATAACAAGAAAATGATAGGAAAATGCCCAATAGACGGAAAATACAAAGGTAGTCTCTTAATGAGGCTAATTAAGTGCCTGTAATGTGTTGCACATTAGTGAGTGTAACACCCCAAGCTTCCACGGTATGTTTCCCTTTGAATAATGAAATGGCGTGCATTGTACGCAACTTCAAGATTCTAACACACCACAACCAATCAAACTAGCCGTTATGAAGAGTAATACATATTTTTTGAAATTTTCAAAATTTTATCTTTCGAAATGGAATTCATTTTTGGATTCTTAATATCGAAATTATCTTAGGGTGAAAATTTGGTGCTTTTTAGATAACATTAATATTTTGATGAATAGTGAAAATTACTAATTTTTAATTAAAAACAACTTTTTTAATCGAAATAATTAATAGTGATAAATTATTAATTTGAGTGGGTTTAAAGTATATTTAGAATATATTTTTTCCATTTAATACAATGTTGGTCATTGGATGTAATTTCACAATTAAAGCAGACATAAACAAGTGTCAATCTTTTGATAGTTATTATCTCTTAAAAACACGCTATTTGTTTTGACAACGGGAATTAACTTTTAAATTAATTAATGCAACTGATATGTTTTGAATTTGGTAAAATAGACATCATTTTTGAATTCATAATATCAAATATATCTTAGGCCTAATTTTTGGTATTTTTCTGGAAACTTTCATTTTTTTGATGAATAGTGAAACCACTAAGTGGTAGTTAAAAAACTGAATTTTTCATAAAACATAATTTTACCGCTTCTGTGAGTGGAATTTAAAAAATCAAAGAGACACGGATAATATCAAGGAGTAAAATGTTGTTCAATGAGATGAAAATATTTTTGGGTGAATAGTAACTTGTTACTTTTATTTACCACGGTTAAAAGTAAATACGGTAATTAAGGGTAAAAATGATATTAATATTACCCTAACACATGTCCTAATTCTATTGGACAAATTTATCTCGACCAAAAACAACCTTAGGAGTAAAATATTATCATTTAGGTACACTTGTATTAGATTAGGACATTTATTATTATTTAGTTCAATGAAGAGTTAAAAGAGTTAAAATCAAAGTATTATTTACTAAAACATTTTTAATATAGGGTTATTCATAAGATAAATTCTATTTTAAATATTCAGTAGAAACCTAAAAATATTTCCTACATAATGGTATTTTATTTATAATTTTTAGACATTAAATAATTTAATTCATTTATGACATAATGGTGATGCATTAATTAACTAATTAATGATATATAAAAATAATTGATATTATAAATATCAAAATAAATGTAATTTGAGACTTTTTATGAATTCCACTAATTTTATAGGTTAATATGACATATGAGGATTGATTATATAAATTTTGTTCGATGTAATAATCCTGTTATGAATTGTAAAAAAAAATACCAAATAGTGTCAAAATTGACATAAAAGAGTTTTTTAAAACAAATATTATATTATTAATTTATATTCAATTTCTAAAAATATTATTTTAGACCAAAAGACTTATATCATGATATTTGAATCATTAAAGGTCCACTTGGGGGTTGCTTAGACATATATAGTATGTTTATTAACCATATAATATAAAAATACAAAGAGACATTGTAAAAGTGAAACTAATTAACTAAGAGTTAATACTTAAAGATATGGTTAATATAATGACCCAAATCTGCCTAAATTATATTGTTTGAGTGGTTTTCTACCCATACCCACTTTAACCTTTAAATAATCCACTTTGGAGCCATTACCAAGCGAATATGAATTTATTATAAAATAATATTTTTTCCAAAGGTGCCCCTCACCCCTCTTATAAAAGGGCACTCCCCCTTCTCACTAATTCACACATTTAAAGCCTTTTGGCTCAGCCAAACCCTGCCCAACTAATCTCTAAACTTCCCTCACTAAAAACTATAGGCCTTAGTTTGATCAGAAAGCCAACCTAAGGAGACCTTTTGATCAATTCAAAAGGAAGAACCCAAAGAAGAGATAATATTTTCACCACCCTCTTTCGAGTTCCTTTCTTCTTCAACTACTTCATTATTTGTTATTTATTTTCTAAAATAATAACTCTAGTATCTTCTATATACTTTGATGTTATTATAAATATGGTACAACCATTTTCAGTATTCTATCCATCCTTTGAATGGAATGTCACCATACGTGCGTACGTACGGCTTACCTTCTCCACATCATGGTGTAATTATCATTTAATAAATTATTATTTGGATGGGTATAATAATGATGTTTAATTCAGGTAAATAATAAATATAACATGATATATATTCTTTATATATGATATACCATCCAATTATATAATATTTTAACATCAAAAGAATGATATTGTTGCCCGTGTATACGTACTGACTACCGTCTCCACGAACGCGATGAGATTCATTCTCCATTGTATCCATTCATGTATAATTCTCATTTTATGATTAAAAATAATGTTTAAGGACTTGATATAATTCTGGATATGAATAAGATACAACCTATACATAACAGACACGACTTACGTAACAAAGAATATAAATGAAAACGAGTAAGTTAACACCCGAAATGACGATAATACTAAGATATTAATATGAAATCAATGTTAAAAAATCATATATGATATCATATTAATGTAAATGATTATTGTATAATTCAATAACAATTATATCACCATTATACAGGAGGTTAACCTACCTTCGACCATGGAAAAAGATCAAAGTAAGGGGTTTCATATCTCACTTTTAATTCCGTGAGATTTCCATTGTTCACCACTTATTTATTACATGTGGTGTGTGTACTGCCCTTGATTGTATTCATTGTGTAATATAAATTAATTTATGGATATTTAAATCATCATTTTATTATCCTTCTATCATGGTTGTATGTTTCTTAAGTTACCTAATCGATAAGGGAATTTGAAATTCCAATTTGCACTCATTCGGCTTTAGGCATACTTCATTGATTATTTAACACCAAGATTATATGTGGAATCACTATTCATTTGATTATGTCATATATTACACTCCCCTTTCTGTGGATATAATTTTTATAAACATAATCACTCCATTGATAAATTCTCAAGTCATCGGTATGAACTTGATAAGAGTAATTTTAACTCAATCTCCATTTGTTGAGTTAAATATCCATTTCATTGGTGTTGTTTTTACAAGAATATGTGTGAATGTCATCTGATTGATTTACACTAAATTTCCAATCATATTGAGTGTATTTATATTTGTTACACATAATTATGTCGTTGATTTACCGTTAACCTAAAGATATGGTCTTTATAATAGAATTCATCTCAATTATCATTCCATTGAGACTTTTTTGTTGTTATACACCAAATAACTTTTATATGGTGTATATAATGTACTTTGACATAGTATATCATGAATCCCTTTATTCTCATGATATTATAAAGTTTTTATTACCTCAATTATTTGTATTCAAGTGTCTATTTTTTGGTTAGAAACTCTTAAAAAATACATTTTTAAGTGTTTTAATGATTTATTCTTCTTAGTATTTCTCATTAATGTCCATGTTTTAAAAATGGTTTTAAGAATTTATTTTTATGGACAGTTATGTTTTAAAATTAAAATTACTTTTAAAATTATCAAAGTTGTATGGGACACTTTGATTCAAAAATATTTTTTTATATGGATTCTTGCGAAATCGTGTGACTTTTAAATTATTTCAAGAAAAAGGGTGATATTTATCTCAAATATTTTTTATGATTATTCTCATATATGTCAATATCCTTCATTATTCTCAATTGAGGTTAATCATTTACAATTCAATCTTCCATATTGTATTGAATGAGTTATGGTTGACTGTGGATGTACTATTTTTATACCCTTCATGGTTTGTGGGAAATGTATTGACATTTTTTATGGTAGTTTTAATACGAATGTTTATGTTATGTTTCAACTTTTCATATGATGATGCATTGGACGTATTAAGTGACGGGTGGAGCCCGCTATAGCTCCTCGATGCATCGGTAGGTCTCATGAGACAAACTACTGTCTTTGCACGAGGCCTTGAAAAAATCTTATTTTTAGTCTTGGCAAGAGGCCTTGGCTACGTGGTTATGATAGTCTGGAATTATACATTCCATCATTATGAAAGTGGTTATTAATATTTTCATGTGATTATTCGACTAGTAGAATATCCATGAGAATAAGTAAATGGAATTATTCCATTTTATCCTTTCCATATTATGTTGAAGTTCATGTTTAAAAGGCTTTTGTTTTAGTTATACATTGACTTAAATTTTTATGTTTATTTATGAAATTTTCTGATATATTGTCATCCTTACTAAGCATCTGAGTTCACCCCTTTAAAAGCTTTATTTTTCCCAAGATGTGAAGAAGTATTTTATGAATGACCTACAGGGATAGTATGAGGGGATATGAAGACAATATGTTGTCGTAGTTTTTCACTTATTGACATAATGAAAACATTATTAATATATCTAGTGTTTCCAAGGCTACTAAACTAATCGGTCTTTCGAGACTTGATATTTCTTGTGATAATGACAATGTTATGTAATAATGCACCAACTCTGGGTATCTAGGGTTGGGGCGTTACAGTTGGTATCAGAGGTATTTTAGTACAAACCTTGGAAGCTAGATTTAGATAAACTCTGATTAGAGCACATAGACCTAAGATGAACGTTGAGGATTAGTATAGAAGAACTTCCTAGAATTTTGGTATTGTAGAGATTTTGTGAGTTTTCTGAGCAATAAATCCCAGTCTGGATACAAGCAGATATAGGCGGATCTGGCCCAGATGTACCTAGGTGTAAAAACCGAAAACACCGCTTTGAGCTAGACTCGAATGGGAACTTGTGCATGATAATGGGCCTTGCTGCACTCTTGGTTACGACACTCCCGAGGGATATGCTTAGGATAATTTAAATGTTCTTTACAAACCAATTTGAAGTATTATATATATAAGATAAGAGTAAATGACCTTAGTTAATCCTAATGTGTTTCAAATTGAGAATATGATGACATGTTAATCTCTAAATGATTTTATGACTACTGTTACTCACACAATGCTTTCTGATTTTAGTCAATGGATGGATTCCATGGAAGTCATAGTGACTTTGAGAATGATGTACAAGGTGGGAACAGCGGTGGCAATAAGCCAAAAAATGGAATTTTGATAGGTGTATAAGATATTGTCTTTATGCCAAATCAATTTTTCCAAAAATATGATAAACAATATATATATTAACCAATACCTGGACTCAACAAAGAAGAGAAAGGTGATGAATGATAAGAGCTCCAGCAGTGGAGACCATGGAGAAAGGAATCCTCAATTTCCATCATGCAGGAAATGTGGAAGGAGACACCAAGCAAAGTGTCTCAATGGGATAATGAAATTCTTTATGTGCAGTAAGAAGGAACATAAAGTAAATAATTGCAGAATAAAAATGAAGAGTACTATGGAATAAGATAAAAATGCTCCCAAGAATCCATTACAGTCATTTGCTGTAAATGTAGGGGACCTGGCCATTACCCAAGAGAATTCCTTATTCTATATGATATTTTCTTGTTCAAAGAAGAAGATATGTGGAAATAAATGGTTGGAGAAATGTTTAAAAATTATTAGTGCTCATTGTTGATGGGATTACTTTGGAATAATTTTCTCTTGTATTTTTAACCCTGTAGTTTTCCATGTGAGAATGATATTTGAGGAAGAATTATCATTTCTCTTGTGGATATAGTTATAAAAAACCATTTGGTTTTATATGATCATTGGGTTTGAGGGAATTATAATTTATTATAATTTGGGATGAAAATGCAAGCTATGAGATAAGATTTGTTGTTAAATTATGTTATGGTTATTTTGAGAAATTAATCTCATTTTGGTAATGTTATAAAATATAGTCTTTGAAAAAGGACAACACAAAGACCGTGTGACAACCCGTCGCGTCAGAAAAAGCTGTGGTAATCGAACCCACAACTAATGTGTGATTGGGATTTTTCACCTACCACTGGACAATGTGAAGTACCTGGTTAGTGTGACTATTATTTTTAGTTAAATGATTTTATTGATCAATAATAATTTGATTTGGGATCTCATGTCTTATCAAAAGAATACCCTTAGTATAGGAAAATTATTTGGTGATTAAGTGATAAATGTTATTTTGGATGTCGTTCACTTGGTTGTGAACACATTATGCCCAAGGAAAATAGAATAGTATGGGATTTCATTTTAGGAGTAATGGTGTTTTTTATCTATGTTTTTATTGTGGATTAATAGTGGTTTGGGTTATTTATGGAAATGATTAGGTTAATTAATTTTAAGTATGTGACCTTAAGAGTAATTAATGTAATTTGGAGATACAATTTAATGTGGAAGACTACATTCTTATATGTTTTGGGTTTCAATATTATTTTGGATTATATTAAAGGATTTTAAGGAAAATTGACTATTGAATGGTATTTATTTAACTTTGGGGTATTGATGGTTTAATTTTAAAAATTAAGATTACTGTTTTTTTTTCTCTAATGAAATATCCATTTTGGGGATCATTATATATTATACTAACCATTTTGGATTTTATTAATCACTAAATACAAGGTAAATATATAGTTTATCCTACGTGGATCATGTATTTCTATAGAAGTTTATTCTAGCTCTTCCATTGTGACCAAGTCTTCTTGAATAATCATTGTTCAAAAAATTGAGTTAGTGGTAAAAATTTATTAAAGATTGAAACTCTACATAAAAAGTAAGTATATCTCTTTATGTTCTTAATCAATATCATAAAGTAATTCCTCGTCCTTATGTAATGTAACTTAAAACAAAAAATGTTGTCCGTTTACTTTTCTTACTGGGAGACTAATGACCGTTTGACCCAACACAAGTTTGTGATTCTCTTATTGTTAACTTTCTCCAGATCATGTTTTCTATCCCTCTCCATCAGAACTTAACACATAGTTTATCGTTCATTTCCATGTTTTCTTACATGGAATCCTAGTATGAGTTATCTTGGGTGACCTTTATACCTCTCTTCATTTCTTTTAAAGTGATAGTTTTATTGACTCTTTTTCCGATGTAGGACATTACATTATATTATGAAGCCCAATTTTAAAAAATTGCGAGGACACAATTTATTGAAGGAGGGGAGAATGTAACACCCCAAGCTTCCACGGTACGTTTCCCTTTGAATAATGGAATGTCGTGCATTGTGCGCAACTTCGAGATTCTAACGCACCACAACCAATCAAACTAGCCGTTATGAATAATAATACCTACTTTTTGAAATTTTATACATTTTATCATTCGAAATGGAATTCATTTTTGGATTAGTAATATCGAAATTAGCTTAGGGTGAAATTTTGGTATTTTTCGGATAACTTTCATATTTTGATGAATAGTGAAAATTCCTAAATTCTAATTAAAAATAAACTCTTTTAATCGAAATAATTAATAGTGATAATTTATTAATTTGAGTGGTTTTAAATTATATTTAGAATATATTTTTACCATTTAATACAATGTTGGTCATTGTATGTAATTTCACATTTAAACCAGACATAAACAAGTGTCAATCTTTTGATAGTTTTTTTCTCTTCAAAACACGCTATTTATTTTGACGGCGGGAATTAAATTTTAAATTAATCAATGTAACTGATATGTTTTGAATTTGGTAAAATAGATATCATTTTTTAATTCATAAAATCAAATATATATTAGGCCTAATTTTTGGTATTTTTCTGGAAACTTTCATTTTTTTGATGAATAGTGAAACCCCAAAGTGGTAGTTAAAAAACTGAATTTTTCATAAAACATATTTTTACTGATTCTGTGAGTCGAATTTCAAAAATCTGAGAAACGCAGTTAGTATCAATGAGTAAAATGTGGTTCAATGAGATGAAAATAATTTTTGGTGAATAGTATCTTTTTTCATTTATTTACCACGGTTAAAAGTAGATAGGGTAATTAAGGGTAAAAATGATATTAATATTACCCTAACACATGTAATATTTATATTGGACAAGTGTTTCTCGACAAATAACCACCTTAGGAGTAAAATATTATCATTTAGGTCCACTTTATTAGATTAGGACATTTATTATTATTTAATTTAAAGAACAGTTAAAAGAGTTAAAATAAAAGTATTATTTACTAAAACATTTTTAATATAGGGTAATAAATAAGATAAATTCTATTGTAAATATTCATTAGAAAGATAGAAATACTTTCTACATAATGGTATTTTTTTTATAATTTTTAGACTTTAAAAAATTTAATTTATTTATGACACAATGGTGATGCAGTAATTACCTAATTAATGAAATATTAACTTAATTTATATTATAAATATCAAAATAAATGAAATTTGAGACATTTTATGAATTCCAATAATTTTATAGGTTAATATGACATATTAGTATTGATTATATAAATTTATTTCGAAGTAAAAATGCTGTTATGAATTTATCAAAAACAAAATACCCAATAGTGTCAAAATTGACATAAAAGAGTTTTTTTTAAAACAAATATTATATTATTAATTTATATTCAATTCCTAAAAATATATGGTTCTCCCAAGAGACTTATATAATAACAGGGGTATCATTAATGGACCACTTGGGGGTCGCTTGGATATATATAGAAAGTTTATTAACCATATAATATAAAAATACAAAGAGACATTGTAAAAGTGAAACTAATTAACTAAGAGATAATACTTAAATATAAGGTCAATATAATGACCCAAACCTGTCTAAATTCTATTTGTTGAGTGGTTTTCGACCCATACCCACCTTAACCTTTAAATAATCTACTTTTGAGCCCTTATAAACCGAATATGAATTTATTATAAAATAATATTTTTTCCAAAGGTGCCCCTCACCCCTCTTATAAAAGGGAACCCCCCTTTCTCACTAATTCACGCATTCAAAGCCTTTTGTCTCGGCCAAAACCTGCCTAAATACTCTCTCAACTTCCCTCAGTACAACTTAAAGGCCTTAGTTTGATCATAAAGCCATCCTAAGGAGCCCTTTCGATCAAATCAAAAGGAAGAACCCGAAGAAGAGGTAATATTTTCACCAACATCTTTCATGTTCCTTTCTTATTCAACTTCTTATTTATTTGTTATTTCCTTTATAAAATAATAAATCCAGTATCTTCTATATACTGTGATGTTATTATAAATATGGTACAACCATATTCAGTATTCTATCCATCCTTTGAATGGAATGTCACCATACGTGCGTACATACAGCTTACCGTCTCTACGTCGTGGTGTAATTGTCATTCAATAAATTATTATTTGGATGGGTATAATAATGATGTGTAATTCATGTAAATAATAAATATAACATGATAAATAATCTTTATATATGACATACCATCCAATTATATATTATTTTAACATCAAAAGAATGAAATTGTCGCTCGTGCATACATACTGACTACCGTCTCCACGAACGCGATGAGATTCATTCTCCATTGTATCCATTCAAGTATAATTTTCATTTGATGATTAAAAATAATGTTTAAGGACATGATATTATTCGGTATATTAATATGATACAACCTATCCATAACAAACACGACTTATGTAACAAAGAATATAAAGGAAAACGAGTATGTTAACAACCGAAATGACGATAATACTAAGATATTATTAACAAATCAATGTTAAAAGATCATATATGATATCAAATTAATGTAAATGATTCTTTTATAATTCAATAAAAATTATTTCACCATTATACAGGAGGTTAAACTGCCGTCGACCAATGAAAAAGTACATAGTAAGGGGTTTCTTATCTCACTTTTAATTCCGTGAGATTTCAATTGTTCACCACTTATTTATTGCATGTGGTGTGTGTAATTCCCATGATTGTATTCATTGTGTAATATACATTAATTTATGGATATTTAAATCATCATAGTATTATCCTTATTTCATGGTTGTATGTTTCTTAAGTTATATAATCGATAACGGAATTTGAAATTTCAATTTGCACTCATTCGGCTTTAGGCATACTTCATTGATTATTTAACTCCAAGATTATGTGTGGAATCGCTATTCATTTGATTATGTCAGAATTTCCTCTCCCCTTTCTGTGGATATAATTTTTATACACATAATCACGCCATTGATAAATTCTCAAGTCATCGGTATGAACTTGATAAGAGTAATTTTAACTCAATATCCATTTGTTGAGTTAAATATCCAATTCATTGGTGTTGTTTTTACAAGAATATGTGTGAATGTCATATGATTTATTTACACTAAATATCCAATAATATTTAGTGAATTTATATTTGTCACACATAATTATGTCTTTGATTTATAATTAACCTAAGGATATGGTCTTTATAAGAGAATTCATCTCAATTAACATTCCATTGAGACTTGTTTGTTGTTAGACACCAAATCACTTTTATATGGTGTATATAATGTATGTTGACATAGTATATCATGAATCCCTTTATTCTCATGATATTATAATGTTCTGATTACCTAAATTAGTTTTATTGAAGTGTCTCTCTTTTGGTTAGAAACTCTAACTAAAATACATTTTTTATTTGTTTTAATGGTTTATTCCTCTTAATATTTCTCATTAATGTCCATGTTTTAAAAATGGTTTTAAGAATTTATTTATATGGACATTAATGTTTTAAAATTAAAATTACTTTTAAATGTTTCAATGTGGAATTGGAAACTTTGATTCAAAAATCTATTTTTAAATGGCTTCTTTCCAAATAGTGTGACTTTTAAATGATTTCAAGAAAAAGGGTGATATTTCTCTGAAATAGTTTTGATGATTATTTTCATATATGTCAATATCATTCATTATTCTCGATTGAGGTTAATCTGTTACAAAAAAAAATTCCATATTGTATTGAATGAGATACGGTTGACTGTGGTTGTACTATTTTTATACCATTCATGGTTTGTGGGTAAAGAATTGATATTTCGTATGCTAGTTTTAATACGAATGTTTATGTTATGTTTCAACTTGTCATATGAGAAATGCATTGGACTTATTAAGTGACGAGTGGAGCCCTCTATAGCTCCTCGATGCATCGGTAGGTCTCTTGAGATTAATTATTGTCTTAGCACGAGGCCTTAACAAAATCTTATTTTTATTCTTGTCATGAGGACTTGGCTACGTGGTTATGATAGTCTAGCATTATGCATTTAGTCATTATGAAAGTGGTTATTAATAATTTCATGTGATTATTAGACTAGTAGAATATCCATGTGAATAAGTAAATTTCACTATTCCATTTTATCCTTTCCATATTATGCTGATGTTCAATTTTAAAAGGCTTTTGTTTTAGTTATACATTTCCTTAAATTTTTATGTTTATTTATGAAGGTTTCCGCTATATTTTCATCCTTACTGAGCATCTGATCTCACCCCTTTCAATGTTTTATTTTTCCCAGGATGTGAAGAAGTATTTTATGAATGAACTGCAGGGATAGTATGAGGGGATATGAATACAATATGTTGTTGTAGTTTTTCACTTATGGATGTAATGTAAACTTTATGAATATGTCTAGTGTTTACAAGGATACTAAACTAATCGGTCTTTTGAGACTTGATATTTCTTGTGATAATGCCAATGTTATGTAATAATGCACCGACTCTGGGTATCTAGGGTCGGGGCGTTACAGTGAGTTTAATTAAAACCGCCCTTAAAGATCATACAATACCTGAGACCAATATAGTTGAGATGGAAAAACAATTCATAATTCTTAATATTGTACATATAGAAATAGTTAATGGAGGTATTTCTGCCCAGAACCATAGGCTTTCCCTGAATTTTGAAATTCCCCCAACCACTGCATCTATACATAAATAGATAGTATCCACTAAGGAAAATGTTAATTGTTAAGTTCTGCTTCACCGACATCCTAAAGAGGGTGAACCCCTTACAATTTTTGAAAGATCCACTTATTAGTCGAAAGAGATAAAAGAATTTAAAATATTCAATTCATAACTACTCCAGGAAAATGTTCATGCCAAATATGGTTTGAAAGAAGAGACTCAACATGAACTCCCAACTAGTGCACCTAAAAAAGATTATTTTCTATGAAAACTAAGATTGTTCGTCTATATATGCTCAATATGGGGTTCCAAAAACAAATATGCCTTTATCCAATAATATCAGATAGGTATTTACATTCATTGGGTATATAACCAAAATAGTGACAGGTGCATCCCTATATACCAACTCCTATCAGTTACACTTGATAGCTACCAGAAGGGTTCCCATAATTGTCCATTCATGCTTCGACACATATTCAATCTCTTAGTAACTCATACATTCTTCAAGGTATCATCAATGAACATGAGGTTTTGAAAGATTTGTTGGAAGCTTTAGTGTAACGATGTGCATTATTAGATCCTAAAAAAGTAAATGTTACCCAGAATGGGTTGATCAACCTCTTTCCATGTGAAACATTGGAAACAATAAGTTTTTATAATTTTTAATGTTTAGGGGGACCCATACCATCATTTGATGCATTTAGTGTCACACTTTAATTTTTTGATAGGGACCCCTTTATAATAAGGATTAGTGATGATGAGGTGCTTCCTACAAACATTTTAGGGGATAACCTTTGTATCGTACACCCTATTCTCGACACAATAAATTATAGTGTGTGAAGATCTGCATATGAGATTTCTCATTTAGAAAAGTTTGATGCTACCGAATAAAATAGTCCTCATAATTTCTAACTAAAAAAATAATTGAATGATATGGATTCATATTTTATTTCTTCGTATAAGGGAGTGAAATACTCTAAAATCCAATAAGCTCACCAAGAATATTTTATATCCATATGTATAGGGAATATTAATAATTAATTTCACACACCACTAATTTTAGTGAATTATACAAGCGAGTTTTGAGATATTTCCACAATTTACCAAATAATTGAAGAATCCATTACATGAACCAAGCCCAATTCCAATATTTCCCTATCAACTTAAGGAAAATTATGGGGAAAGCAGAGGCTTCACCTCTACACTGAAGCTAGACCCAACACCTATTCTATCTCAAAACCCTTAAAATATTGTGTGGTACCCCTCATATATGTCTACAAAAACACCAAAATTATCAAAATGATAATATCAAGGAGTAAAAATAATTTTATTATATAGAGAACAATGTTTATTATTTTCAAAATTACAATGTCAGTATCCAATTTATCTCATCCTTTGAGGAAAAATTTATCATGTTTCCAAATCCCAAGAATCCCAACCAAGATGGGGAAACACATATCCTCATCTATTTCCCATTACATTGAGCATTGTGGAACACTATCTAGGATTGTTTTTTTCAAGTAAATCTTGTAAGAGATAGTGGAATTTGGGAAAGTAAATCTAGGAACATCACCTTCGCAAGTAGCATGCATTTCTACCATCGATCTAAAAGAGGAGAATGAATATATTGAATTTAACAGAAATGGTATGGATAAATTCATGGACTGGATTGTCAGAAATATGTTAAACTGAACCTAGTATATCCTTTGAGCATAGTTTAAGCAGCTAAATTTTCACCCTACTACATAAAAAAATTCACAAATGACCCCATCTATGCCATAGTATTCTAAATTCTAGTATTCCAAGTAACATCATAACTGAAATAGTGGGATGAAAGTAAATGAATACGAATCTTTAATAAGGCCCAAGTTGTATTTTAATCTCTCATACCTCATGCCTACATACCCAAAAGCACATAATTCACCCCTCCAAATGATAACACAATAGTCAACCTTCTAGATAAAACACTCAGAATAAATGGCATTTTTATTTGGTTACATTAATGAAATTCACTTAATGGGTCCCTTATTGAATGATGAGTGAAACTTTGAACCTGAATTCCATACATATTATTGGGATATTAGGGGAATAGACTACCAGAGCCCGAGATATAAGGGAATACATGGTCACACAAGAAGTCACTACTCTGGTTACATACACATTCAAATCACAAGTGTAGAAAACATTATTTTGAGATCCAACCAGTGTGGTCAAATAGAGAATGAATCATCTATCAATAAATCTATATTTTTCATTAACAAAATCATTATGGAACACCAATTATAGGAGACACCCTCTCCAAATAATCATTGGAATGAAAGAAGACCTAATAAACCTAATTCACCATGGATGGAGTTCCTTTAAATCATATTAAAATGGTCGATCCACCAACATCAATTAATGTTGTGCCTAAAGTCCCAAGAAATGAAAATCCCCATTCTGGAAAAAACATACCATTATCATAGAAGTATAAAATTTTAAAGCAATTAGACATGGTGTCGACCAAGTTATTTATCATGGATTCCATGGGTCTATCAAGAAACCTCCAAAAATAACCCATATAAGATTTTTATCAATCTAAGAAACTTGATGTTGAATTTACTACTAATGAATTATATCACGTAGAGATTGATCTTGCAAAATACAACGTGATAATCTATGTCACAAATTATGACAAAGATTATATTATATATGGACACATCAAAATCTTATACATGTGTGTAAGGATAAATTATGTAGCTTTCTTATGAACCTTTAGTGACAATGGATTAGGATTCAACCTCATTCTGGTTCCAACACTCCATCAGTTGTGATACAAAAAATCACACTTATCACCATTAATTATAATCCTATAGGTGTATGACAAGAATTAGGAAAATAATCTCATGTAAATTAAACACCAAAATTAGTTTTGGTATATTGTATCGAACTCATAATTCCATTTTTTTATGATATGGACTTCAATGTTTTTCTAGTAAGGCCTTGGTTGCATCAGTATATATCTATCCTATCATCATACAACTAATTCCTCAAATATTTAATTTATGGTAAAATTAGTGGACTATATGGTGATAAATTCCCTTTTAAATCATTTGAATCAAAATATATTGATGTGGGATTCAATTGTAGGGAATATTAACTACACATGAATGATAATGTATTTCTAGAATAAATGGCCCCAATTGTCTATAAATGTCACCATATAACCATTCAAGAATCTTGGTGTACAGTATATACAACCTATGAATCAAATAAAAGAGGTGGGTATGATTTTAGAAACATATTTATCTACTTTCATTATTTCTGTCTTGAATACTAAACAAAAAAATTATGGAAAATTCAAAAAACCTCTTGAAATTAAAGTTGTTTATGGTGAAGATTCCCTTATTTCATCCCACAATCTTTGAAAAATCACTACCTATTCATTAGGGTTTGATGAGGTTGTCAGATTTTTTGAAAACATTAATATTCTCATTATTTATCCCTCATCTCACCATCATAGCTTCAAAGAGGCCCGATGTCATCTGTTGGGTCAAAAGCAGTTTATTCCCCAAAAAAAATTACTAAATATTTACTTATCCCTAAAATCAAATAAATATTCTTCATCACATAATTCCTAGGTAGGGGTGGAAGAGGAAAATCACAAGGAAGAGAAATAGTAGAAAGACCTCAAACATTCCATTTTATAATATGTGGAAGGTTTCTTTTCTACCATTTATGAACTATGTAAAATAATTATACATATAGAAGATGATTTATGACTCACATTGATCAATACCTATATAACATCAAATGATCATTAGGTATACACATCATTCATGAAGCAACATTAGGATGTTCTCACCATGAATTACACTAAGATTCCAGGACTTGATCTAGATGTGGCCACTCATCAAATGGGTTTTCCAAAAGTCCATTGAGGATACAAAAAGGAATATATATGAACAAACACAACATTGACCTCAATGATTTATGATAAAGTGCACAACATTATCAAAGATTACTTATTATGGTATAATCAATATATGAAATTTAAATCCAAAATCATCATCATAAAAAAGAAGATTGGTGAAATCCATTTTGTTATTGACTTTAGAGATCATAACCAGAACTGTATGAAGGATGAATTTTCAATTCCAATAATATTGATTTTGATAGATGAAACATCCAATAATCAATCGCTATCTTTCATGTACAGCTATACATGATATAGCCTTGTTGGGATTTAACTAGAAGATGAAGAATACACCACCTTCATGGAACCCAAGGAGTATTCTTCTATCGGGTAATGCATTGTTTCATGAATAATGTCTGTGTAACGTAACAATTACCCATGAAAAACATCTTCAAACCCTTGCTATGTAATCTTTCCAATTGATATGTTGATGATTTTTTGGTTATGTTCTGATCACATCCTGACCATCTAACTGATCTATAGACAATCTTAATCAAATAATGACAACATTTCCAGAATATTAACAACATGAAATGTTCTTTCACTTTATCATATTGAATTTTTTTTAATAATTCAAATATGATCATGAAATCAAATTCAATGATTAGAAAACAAAAAAATATCATTGTAACGAAATCCCCTCAAAACATTAATGATTTGAGAGGAATTCATGTTCCCCGATTAAAAAATTATCATTTGATAGACAACCTTGTAAGTAAATATATTTCCTTGACTAGAATGGTGAATAAGGGTATTATATAACAATTGGCCAATTATTTTCAAGAATAATTCTATAGCCACGTGAAATATCTCTTAAACCCATCAATACTAATTCCTCCAGTTGATTGGAATCAAGTCATTTTATATGTTATTGAATTAGAGCGATCACTAGGTACATTCATCTCAAAAAAGAATAAAGTCGATAAAGAATAATTCATTTATTATATTAGTCCAACCATTCTCAATAAAGGGTACCATTATCTAGATATTGAGAAGAGCTTCTTATCATAAATATTCATTGTACGGAAAATGAGGCATTATCTACAACACTGCATGTTCCAATTGGTTTCTCGTAATAACACGCTCCAAAATATCCCAATCACTCATATTTGGATAATATTTTTTGTACAATGGATAGTTATCCAACAAATTTTATACATATAGTTTGTTCATCAAAAAGAGGTGAAGGTGAGACCATGGATGATTTTCTCTTAGATAGCCTCTTTGAAGAAACGACATCATGCGATATTGAATTTCCCTATGAAGAGAGATTTTATATATAATATGGCCCCAAATATGGGAAATGTATTTTGATGACTCCTCCAGGAACCCAACAGGGATGATAATTTAACACCATAATCTCAAAAATCTAAGGTTAGGTATCATGATCATCTCATTAGAAAAGGTGGTATTTCCTTACTCAAACATGTTGTCATATAGCTTCATAAACAATGATAATTAATATTGGGGCCTCATTTAATCCTAGAAATGGCGCCTCAAGGACCAATGGTCCACCTAGTAGTGAAAGGAAATTCATATTTGTTAATTAAATATATACAAGGGGATCATTTCATAAAAAGAAATAGCTAATCCCAAAGATTGACTATATATAAGGGTTAATGGAAGAGTTCCCATCAAATACAACTTTGACGTAGGTCCCACGATCATAGAATGCCAAGGTAGATGAATTATAAAATGTATTGATGAATTTGAAATATCCAGTCTAGGAAGGAACAATCATTAGTATTGCACATCGTCAAATGGTCTCACATTTTTCTATGTAAGTATGAAAGAGATTAATGAAATCAGTCATGCCCTCGTAACATGTGTTCCCACCACTGAATGGATGATACCAACCATGAATATTCATAAAAAAGAAGTACTGCGATTGTAATGTTATGGGATAGAATAAATGTGAATACAATAAATTAATTTTTTTCTATATTACCAAAAAAATAATCAAAATTTTCTTTTATTAGTGGGCCCTTGATGGGGTCCTTGTCTAGTGATTTGAGGGAGAGGGGACCAATTATTTCCTAAAAGAAGTTCAAAATGGAGCTTGTGGAACCCACATGTCATGGTTATATATTACTAATCAAATATAGAGTGTTGGATTGTACTATCCCACTATGATGCATGATTTCCCAAATTTTATAAAAAAAGTGTCATTCCTACGAGGTACATGAAAAATTAATTCATCAACCCCCATAGTTGTTTCATACATCTTGATACTTCCAACTAATTTCTATATAGGGAATGGAAATTTTAGGACCATATCTTCCTTCCAATTACAAGATATTTTACTACATTGTATATACTACTAACTTCTTATATAAATGGGTTGAGAAATTACACCTTAAAAAAGTCATGAAAAAAATCAATTTTCATCTTCATGAAAACTAAAATCATTACCAAATTTGTCCCCCCATAAAACACTGATATAAAATATAATTAATTTCTATTATATAGAGGTCAAGAAGCTATACTAGGAGTATCATATCAAATCTGACCACTATTCCAACTATCTAGCATTGGCTAATGGATACATAGAGGCATTCAACAAGAACATGTCAAACATATTCCAAAGGATAGTGGATAAAGATAATAATTATTGGTCTGAAAAGAACTCTCAATCCTTATGGTCATATCAAACCATAAACCATATTTCATCATGGGAAATCTCATATTCACTCATATATGGAATAGAAGTAGTCCTCTCTTTTCAATTTAAATTTGAGAAATTCTGTTTTTTCCATATGTGACCATCTATCCATAGATGAGAAATCCTAGAAATGACTCGATGAACTGGGTGCACTCAATTAGAAAAGGTTTTATACCATGGAATAGTTGGAGGTCCAAAAAAATTGGATAATAATATATTTTAATAATATGTTCAACCTCCATTATTCCATGTACAGAGAACTCATACTATTCCCAGGGTGTCCAATGATTTTGTGTAAGAATCCTAAAAAGCATGAGTCAAAGTGGGATATAACTCACTCCATATACAAGGTACACTATAATAGAGCTTATAACTTCATCTTGATGGACACAGAGCTCATTATAGTCCCAACCAATAAATGGTTTCTCATAAAATACATCATGTGATGAGATAAAATATTTTTGATATTCTTTATGTCAAACATAGAAGATGATATTTTTTGTATAAATTTTTAAATAATAACGTATCATCCATGTTGTAAGATGATAAAATAAATAAAACTGAAATCCTTTATATTTGAAATTAACCTACATGGATGAACATCTTAGTTATAATATGTAAAGATGTGTGAAAATAGTTTTTTTTTCATTATATAAAACTGCATGGTTTATGTCCTTATTTCATGATGTTGAACTACATAATCCATGTTATTTGGATAAAACTCTTCGATGTTGGTACCTCAAAACACAATTATTCAAAAAATATGTGTATCATGATTTTTATTCTATTGAGATACGTATTGATTCTGGGATGTCCAATCCTATGTCTATCTAAAATAACAAAAACAATTATCCCTCATCATGTATGGGTAGGACCTGCATAGGGAACCATTCAAGAAAAACTTACATCTTTATTTTTATTCTAAGGATATATTTGGATATTCCTATATCAAACGACCTAATATCGCAACCAAAATGTATAAATTCTTATATCCATTACTTGTATTGATTTTTTTTGTATGGAATAAACCTTTTCACATCCCTTTATATCATACCCAACATAGCTCATGTGGGTTAGGAGATTTTGGTAAAAAAACATCCCTCCGTGAGTAAGGCATATAAATTTACAACAAGGTAACTATGGTCCTGGTTGAAACACCATAAAATAAACATAATATGTTTTTGACTATATGACATTAAACTGAATGGTTCATTCAGAACTATGTATGGATAGATTCTATTTCACACAATATATGTGGTGATTTCTAGATCATAAATCCTAGTCCACCAACAATATAATAAATCCCCCCACTCTCCCATGTATGAGTCAGTTCTACATGAGAGGAATCAATGTCGGTTCTCACTCATTTCGTGATATAGAATTAAAAAATCACCTTTTCCAACATAATAATTTGATTAGTATGGTGAATCTATTCTAGAATAATGTGTGTCATAATTAATTTCCTAATAATACATTTAGTGAAACCCATGTCATATACCCTGGTCATCAATAATATTATTTTTTTCATACTAGGTCCTATATATCCTTAACATATGATGTTAAATTGCATGGATGATGCCCTTGCGACATGAGCATAATTTGCATGGTTCCAATAAAACTATGTGTTGATTAATCCTAATTTTATTGAGACACATAAGGACACATTGACCTCATGTTATTGAACCATCCATAGGGTAATGAAAAATACCCCCTTTTAGATACAAACATATGTATATGCATTAGATCTTAATCTGGGTTCACTCATTCAAGGATCTACCAAAGATATTGGGATGTCCCCTTCTGCAAATGAGTTAAATATATGAAATTTTCTTTATACTACATGGAAAATATCATTAAAATTGCTTCATTTATTCTTATAAATATACTTTTCACACATCATACTCATAATATTATTAAATTTAGTATCTTCAGAATATTTATCCATCCACAGGTGATAGAATTTCCGAATTCCTAAGAATTCATTGTATGAGTATGAAAAAACATTCCCTAGTTGGATTTTCATAAGTTAGACACAAAAATATAATTTCACTATAAGATTCAACTATTTGACTATGAAGTAATATGATGTAGTTATTTTTTTATAATTTTTTCCAAAAAATGATTTTCTCAACTAGTGGAACCATCATCTTTGAGAGAAGCCTCATCTATCTTCATAAGCCCGAATAAAATCAGGTCGGAAACCAATATTTGACTATCATCTGTAGTCAATGAAAATTATTTCCTATGTAATTTATCTTTATTTTAGAACCCCCAAGGTGTTGGATTATGATTTCCTCCCCCATGTTTGAAGTATGAAAGAAAAAACCATAATCTGGTATGCCTTATATTATTCATGATTTTCAAAATACAATGGTTATTGTTTTATGGCCTAATAAAAGATTCACTACGTATCCTTCATTTGGGATAGACCTACATAGGAAAATTATTCTCCTATTATTGGGTCATTTTTACTTTAAATGAACCTCCCATATTTAGGAACAGTAAATCCACAAACTAAACTCTATGTTTATTGAAATATTAATCAATATAAACTCCTTCCATCAATTAGTAATAGAATTACATAATTCATGAGAACTCATTTGATTATCTATATAGTAACATGACCTAGTTGGATATTCATAAGATTCCCACATAATGCGAATGTGTTTCAAGATGATTCAATAGTTTGACTATGCAATAACACTACCTAGTACTCTATTCATAACATCACAAAAATGGGGGTTTTCAACCAATCGTATATCCTTCCATAAGAGATACATCCTTTGTCTTCATAATCAATTTCCTTTGTATAACTATTCATATCTAGAGACCCCTATATTTTATATTTCAACCATTCCCCTTCATAACAAAAAAATGATGGCACATTCTTGGGAAGGTTACCATGAATGGGAGAATCTTTAAACAGTTTCATAGAGCTAAATGATCTTAAAAAGGATCCCCATTTCCTCACTATATGTAATTAAACTGAAAGGCATGACATCTTAGTCACAATACATTAAACTTTGAAAAAAAATGTCCTCATCATAAGATGTTAAACTACGTGGTCCATATCCTAGTAACACGATATTAAATTGTAATATTTTTTATCCTTTTTCAAAAATGGAACATCCCCCTTACATTAGTAGATTAACAGAATGTACCCTCCTTCAAAAAATAAAAAATTCTATCAATGGAGTTTCCCATTATCAGTCAATGAAAACACCAATACTCTCTTCATTCTCATGCAACTTCCCATGGAAAACCATCCTCTGTGGTCCTGAGAAATCGGGATCAAAGAAAACTTCAGAAACATTGGTAATAGAATGTTATAATTCCTAAGGATACCTTTGTTTGACTATTAAGTAATATTCAGTAGTTGGTTTTGCATTATTCACCCACAATATTTTTGGTCCTATTAGCTATAGGATTACACTATTTGACTATATAGTAATACATCACATTAGCTTTTCATAAAATCATCTAAAACATGTTTTATCAACTCATGGTATATTAATCCCCATGTGAGACCTCCTATATTCCCATTATCCCAAACAATCTAAATCTAGAAATTTCCATGACCAATCCTCACGTAATTTTCCCTAGACTTGTTTCACATTCAGAAATCCAAAAGACATGGATCAAAATATGCCATTGAATATATGAGAAATTTTAGATTGTTATAAGTTAATAATAATTTTTTGGGTCATCATACAAAAACATATGGTCAAATATTTTTTACCATAAAAACACCTTGTAGTTATGATTACATGACATTAAATTTCCCACAAGAAAAAAAGATACACATTACCCTCTAGGTAGAAAAACCCCAAAGGGAACCCTGGATAAAATATGAATCTAGTCTCCCTATAACTATGCTCTCCATAGTTTAGGAATGAATCCAGCAATGAGAAGATAAAATGAACAAAACTTTTTAGTAGAAAAACCCACAATGGTAGACTTATGAAAAATTGAAGCCTTTAATGATAATTCATCTTTATTAAACATAGGAAAAAATCAGGGGGATGAAACAAAAAAAACTAATTTTGTAGGGTTGTCTATATGACCCTAGAAACAGTCGTTCTACACTTATTAGGCCCCGCAGATTAAGAAAAAAATTATATCACTATATTACTCTCATTGTTATAATTATTACACGATTATATTCAATCAAATGAGTCATTTTTTATATTACATTATAACTACAATGAGGATAGGAATACAAGAATAGATGAAATAACGAACCTATCATTTATGTGTTAAAATATGGAGGAAATAATAAATAAAAGAGTTTTTCTTCCAAATATTAAAATATTTCCTCATCATAGTCATTCATATGTTGAACAGTGTCTCGATAATTTTTTGAACCCAGATAGAGCTAATTTAGTTTTTTGGTGATGACCTCTTCAACATGACAAGGCATCTCTTTCTCCGTAGCCATGGAATACTCTCGTTATTTCGAGACCTTATTCAAGGAATATTGGAAAAGGAAATTATATTGACATATATAATTTAGTTCTATTTGAAGTTATACCATTTGGGGATATTTATTTTCTAGAAGATATTGGTGATCCTCTACCTCATTGATGTGATTTCGCTCTCCTTTGTACACAACGTCCCCAAAATTTTCAAAATGGCCTCATAACTATCCCTCAGACCACTATGAAATTCAACCATATTATATTTTCTAGATGATTAAATTCACTTCATGGTGGATCAAGTTGTAGTCAAACCCACAATAATCCAAAAATAAAACAGGGGTCCAAATTTGGTGATGTTGCAATGGATGATCATAAAGAGGCATATTCCAATCAATCTTCCAGATGTCTCGCCAATGGATTTCGAATGAAATGAAAACAGATTCCTATATCTCCATGTCCAACTAATAGTTTCTCTTCGAGGGATGGATAATTTTGTGATTAGGTAATGAGTGTCGTAGTTCCCCTCTATTCAATATAGAACCAATTTCGACTACCATTGTTGAATTAATTGACATTGGATCGACCAATTCATGATGAACCACTAAAGTTGAATGCAATGAATAGAAGGAAACACCACTATTACTGATAATAAGGTTAACCGAAAGTAAAGTCAGGGAAGTAACCAAAATTTTAATAATAGTCACCCATTCATGGGTCATCTATTAGAGTTGATTCCACAATAGTTATCCCAAACTCAGTTCTCAGATAAATAAATTCATAATAAGGACCATCCCCTTATATTTTCTCAGTGAATGGGATCAAGGGATCTTTGGAATCGTCAACATCTTGATTCATAGTTTTCACTCTCTCATTAATGGGAGTGGGATAGACATAGAGACATTAGTCCCGAATTTCCTTCACAGTGTTCTATATGGAAAAACATATACAGATTGAGCCCTAATGTAATAAATCAACTGAAAAGTGGGAGACTATATTTAAAAAACAAAATTCATGAAAAAATAGAACTCACATATCTCTAATAACATACTGAAATCCATAAACACCTCTGTAGAATATAGAATATAAATTATTTTTAACCTATCCTCAGTGTTAAATATTTCATCTATTATTTCATTATATAATCCATTACATTTCCCAACATCCTCACCAGTAAGGGTATTCAAGACCTTGGTCTTAAGACATAAATTACTTATTCCATTGATTATATCTTCCATGTTCATATATGGATATTGATACTACCTTAGAAATTAACCGAAAAGACTATGAAATGAACATAGAATATTTTAAATCCTCAAGAACAGTTCGAAAAGTACAAATTAAAATATAAAAATACTCCCCAAAGAGCTTCACGATGGAGTAGATTCACAGATTTGCGCGGTGGACCTATGCAGCCGACCTGCGCGGCTGATCTTCCTGGCCGACCTACGCAGCCAACCACCATAGTGGAACCCCGTGCCAGACATGTCCACAAAAGATTATACATGCCCTCCATAGGGCACCTGCACGACAGAGCTGCATGATGGACCTGTGCGGCTTATCCCTACACGAGACATCCATTCCAGAAGATGTTTGAGGGCCCTCCGCAGAATAACTCCATGGCGATGCTGCATGAACTTCCTGAACATGAAACACGACTCCAACCAGGATCATTCGGGACTATAGATTGAGCACATGGGCTCTCCATTTCGGGACCAAAAAATTAATACTCTCAATGAAGCTAAAGGGATTATCTAAGAGTTGAAGGGTTTATCTAAGGGTTAAATCCCAAATACGAGTAAAATATTCTGACCTAAACATCTGAAAAAATCATTTTTTGAGAGGAATTAAACCC
Source organism: Viscum album (assembly GCA_963277665.1). Classification (NCBI taxonomy): domain Eukaryota; kingdom Viridiplantae; phylum Streptophyta; class Magnoliopsida; order Santalales; family Viscaceae; genus Viscum; species Viscum album. The sequence continues at coordinate 188,343,104 of OY728150.1, forward strand.
ATAATAATATTATATTCTAAATAACTTAATTTGGAGCTAATTAAAATATAAAATCAATTTATATTAATTTAATTTTTTAATGTATTCCAAGAGTCACTCTCCCCTCTCACATAAAAAGTCACATTTTCCCTCACATCCTCACACAACATTGAGAATTCATGGTCTATAAAACCCTTAACATTTCCTTTATCAACATCCCTAGACACATCCTAGAGGTTTTTTTATTCTAAAAATACCACAACTAGTATCCCTAAGAGGATATCCAATGGAGGTTCCTTAAAGAAGAGGTAATCATCTATAATGAATCCTTCAAAATTATTTCATCTTCTACTTCTTCTTCATGCATTTATTACATTATATAATAATAAATCATGAATAATATATATGATAGGATGTTTTTATGATTATGGTTAAAACATATTCCACCTTCTTATCAACATTATAAAAAACAATATCACCATGTGTGTGTTAGTATGACTTACCGTCTCCATAATGTTGAGTAATTTGTTTTTCATCGCAACTTTATTGGAATGAGTATAATGATAAAAATTATTCATATAAATAATAAATATGACATGAAATTGATTCTATATAATTAATATACGAACCAATTATTTACCCCAATATCATTAATGTAATGATATCATCACTCAGGTGTACAGACGACCAATCGTGTCCACGACATGATGAGATTCATTATTAACATAAAACATTCTAGAGTGATTATAAAAATGTATATGATAAGTGAATATAATAATAATTAAATTAATATCATTTTAGTTATGAAGAATATATATCCTTGTCTAATAAATAAGACTTACAAAACAAAACAAACATAATAAAATGAAACAATTAACACTCGAAACAATGGGAATAACAAAATGTTTTGAAAAAATTATTTAAGAAAATCATGTATGACATCCTAAATATTAATAATGTTCTATAATATTTTAGTAACATTATTTAAACCACCATACAAGAGGATAAATTATGTTCATGCAAAATGAATCACAATGCAAAGGTTAAATTCGCAATCAAATTATTACGATAGATTATTTATATCTAAGTATTTACTAGGGAACATTTATCATTCATGTACATATTTATGAAAAATGTATTACAGAATATTCTTAAAATTATTATAAAAATTTTAAAATTTATTTTTACACATATTTTAATTTTTATAAATGTTTTTGATTGGAATATTTCTGTCATTTTCCAAATGGGATACTTTATGACCATTTTGAAAAAATTCACATGGATTGTTTTTTTAAAAAAAATATAATATTTTTTGAATGAACATACAAGGATCGTATAAAAAAATATAAACTTTAACCTTGGGATATTAAATTTATTTTCATAATATATATTGAGATGAATATGGGATATTACCATTAGGTAAATAATCCTAGATTTGAGTACTGTTTTGATAGCCTTGATGTGGTGCCTCATCTATCTTTTCCTAAAAGATTCTATCCTCCCACTGATGATAGTGGTGATCTATCTATATAAAGGGATTTTTATTTTAATACTTCTAGTATTAGTGAGTTTGATTTTGAGATTTCTTCAACATTTCCTCATCCTGATCTTGATTTTAAACCCAGATCAAAATCTGATGATCCTAAAAATGATATAGCATCTAGTTATTTTTGGGGTTATCGACTCACTAGGGAGAGGAAATAGAGATTCATTTATCCCCCCATGTATGAGTATTCATGCTAATATGGATTCAATTTCACAATATTTTTCCAAATATTATAATGGTTACAATCCCTAGAAACATAGATTGGCTAAAAAATAAAACAACTTCAACAATTTTATTTCTTCTCTGAAATATAAGAAAAAGTTCATTAAAAAATACCTAGTCCATAATCATTAAATGACCTATGTACAAAGTTATTTGATATAAATTTGTTTATAAATTAAATAACATAACAACATAACAAATAAAATCTTGTTTTATAATTGAAATATGGAAAAGGGATTCCTTTAAAAATAGGGAATTTAATATTCTAATATTTTTCCCACAAAACTATGGATTGTTTTTTATAATAATTATACTTGGTTTTTCTACATACTGTGAATTTCATATAGAAAAAATTTATTTCAGAACAAGTTTCTTTCATGGTGATTTAGATGAAGATTAATAATTTTATCTTCTAAGTGGATTTGAACATGACCATAAAACTCACCAAGACCTCTTCTTTAATAAATAACTATATTCATTAACAAATTATTCAATTAAATAGTAAATAGTTTTATCACTAAATATAAAAAATCATTTTAAAACGTGTTTTTTTAATGGATCTATATATATTAAATTTGTTGAAAAATTTATTCATTTGAATTTTATTTATACAGATGATTTTTTCATGTGTATTACTTTGATATATATCATTGCAGTAAAACTTATGAAAAATTAATCTTTGAAATGAAATAATAAGTTTGTGAAAAAAAATCATACTTATAGATATAATTAGGGGAAAAAATATGTATTAAATTATTTTTCCCTAGAATCCAATGTGATTAGTTTTATTATGAGATATTTGTGTCATGCTTTGATTCCTATTACTATTTCTTCTGTTCACCACCAAGAATTTTATTATCCTAGCCTCTTATCATAGATTCTTATAATGAATATATGTTTAAAATCCTAATAATTTAATTTTGGGAGTATTATGATTTGTGAAATGGTCTTTAACTAGTTGGATGTTACATTTTCAATTTTTATATTGATTATATTTATGGAAATTCTTGGTAAGCTACATTGGCATGGAAACAAATAGATTTTGTGGTACATCAATTATTTATCATCTATAGTAATTTTATTTTTCGGGAATGTAATATATTTATATTTAGTGACTAGTTTTCTGGATACTGATTTCACTAGAATTGTTGATATAATGAAATCAATAAATAGTTATGTTTTAACCACATGGGGAGGACCTATCTCTTAGAAGTGAAATATATAGTTTGTAGTGGCCCTCTTAACCATTGTGGCTGAATATATATCACTGAAAAAGGTTATCAAGGAATCCATTTATCCTAATGGTTTTGTTCATAAGTCAAAATAAGAAATTTTAATGTTATTATAAATTTTGAATCATAGTATATCCTATATCTCAATAAATACATAGTATGCCATGCATTGTCTGAGAATAATGTTATTAGTTCTTTCTTTATAGGAGAGGTGATTGAATGAGGAATAATGTGTTTCAACAAGATACAAAGATAAAACTATAGTTGATATATTGACTAAGACTATCTATTTGTGAATGTTAATAATATTCTAGATATATTTATCGTAGTTCAACTAGAATCAAATTTTTGTGTAAGACCATCATCATTGATCTACATTACTATGTATTTTCTCATAGAACAAATTAATTCTTCCATACTTCACAATGCATATAATTGAAGTATGTGGTTAATATTAGGAAAAATTTTAGTATTTAGTGATTTCATTCATTGAAAATTTATTTTAAGAATCCATTTTTATGTTAAAACTTTGTTGGATTATAAAATGACATTATTTAAAAAATTAAAATATTCAAATAACATTGATTATTTTATGTAAAAAAAGTTATTTTTATTATTTTGGTATATATGATTACAATGTATTAGTACTATGGGATTTGATGGGGATCATGGAAATTATTTTTTTACCTATGTGTGTTCCTTTAACACGTATTCTAACACAAGAATAAAACGGTGTTCTAACCACATTGTTCTAGTAATTTATATATTATTTATTTTAGAGATGGATCCTTAGTTTAAAAATTTTAATCATAAAAATATTATATAATCAATAATGTGACGATAAAGCATCCAATTCTCATGGAGCAAATCATCATAATTCTCTCAGTTATCTCTGAATAAATCTATATTGGTATGATATGGTGTATTTATTTAATGGATGATCATTGGAAATAATATATTAAAGAACACCCATATTAAATGTATCAACACATCAATAAAAATTTAATTATAGTATAGATTCTCCATTATCACCCAAAACCATAACTAAAAGTGAAATTACACTATTATGCTGGGATGGATGATAAATTGTTGATACAAACAATAGGTGTTCAAAATAATAATAATGATATTTCAATACAATAGTGAAGATGCAGTATGTCTTTCCCATGATGAGTTCCTTACTCTTCATATGGCTATGAATTCTCTCTTAGGTGATTCTCCCAATCCATAAGATTATATGAAGCCTTAATTCAGTGACCATCTTTTTTTAGTTATGGTTAAGGGGATTAATTCTAATCCAATGGGAATTTATAGAGAGAGATGAGATGTTATTAGAAAATATGACCATGAAACATAGTTAAGGTGCACATTTTGTTGAAATAAACACAAAAAATGTGGTATAATTTTCCCACATTTACATGGGTCACACAATTCCTTAGTGAATCAACATAGATTATTTTACATTACAAATACAATGAAAAATTACTTTATCCCTTAAATTAATTTCAAAAATCATTCTTGGGTGATCCTATAATGTTTCGTAATATATGTTGACACTATGTGGAATGGATCTTTCTGTTCGAATTCAATCTAATACTATTTTCTAGTTCAGGAAAACAATTTTGAGTTATATTCAAAACCACATGTAGTAAAACATTGATCCAAAACACCACTATGTTGTCACTAAAACTATTAATTCATGAACACATCAATCAAATATTCACCGGGAACCAATTTTACCTCTTTCAAAAAGAATGATAAAAATATGTGACATATGAATGTAAAAACCATTTTTTATGTGAATATTATTATGATATTCGACCATACAAACTAGTGTATCACATTACACCACACATGATCAACTTATAATTATCAACCATTTACCTAGAAAATATTTATAATGGGAGTACCAAAAAAATTGGAATGAAAATATAGATTCTTATAAATTAAAGGAGGATGAGTTTGAATGAAAATTAATTGAATGTTCAACCGTAAAATTTCATAAATCCTCATTCTCCATATTATGTACAAATAATACAATTATTCTTAAATAATTATTGTTTAAAGGATTAATCACACATATAAATTGGAATGAAAGTCATAAAATTCCTGTGCATATTCTCATACAAAATAGTAGGATATAAAATTGTTTTCAAAAATAAAATACTTGGTTAATACATTTAAAAGTCATATAATCACATTGATTTTCATATTTGAGGGTCACCGCCAATTGGGAAATTTTTTGGATATCTTCATTTTGTCATTGAACTAAAATAATAAATTTTAAATTTTTATACCCATATTTATTCAATTAATCACCATGATGAATTATTGATGAAATTGAAATGCATCTGAAATAAATATTGAATAACAACCACTTGTGTGTTATTAGTGGATTCCAATCATCATTTTCCTAAAATATATATAATTATGAAATCATGATTAGAATTTTTTTAATTTAAAATAATCTATGAAAATATTATAAATAAATGATATATTTTATGATGAAAATTCAAAATATTTTCGATACACACTTATCATAGTGTGTGGAAAAATCTTATTAATTTAATAGGATTTGAAATAGTAGTGGTAAGATATATTGTCTCTATATATGAGTTTTTTAAATCTAGTCTTAATGAGTGTAAAATTATGTAATTTTTTTAATTTATTGTACTAGAAAGGAAATATAAAAATTATTTTAACATCAAATTACGAGACAAGTGATCATGTTTGGTTGGAATTTTTAATTATAATTATATTAAAGTATTATAAAAAATATATATTTTCCTTATTATGTGATAAATGATAGGGTTTTCATTCTCTTCCCCTCTTCACATTTATTTAATGATAATGGTGAGACTAGACTAAAAAAATTATTTCTTGGGTCTACCATTCATCCAATGTGTGAAATTATTAGTGAATCATCCACACATCATGTAAGAAATAGCGAATTAGTATTGTGATTCCCAAATAAACTATGTGTAAAAGTGATTCTTAGTCACTTTATAAAAATATCTAAACACTTAACTACCTTTACGAAACTATTGGGAGATATCGGATCCTCAACAAAGGTTATAAATAATAACATTAATAAAAAATGTTATTGAATATTAAATATATAAATTAATATTGAAATAATTTTTAAATAAAAAATTAAAATATTTTTAGTAAAAAATTTTAGACACAAGAATCAAAATAGGTTCACCTCTCGTTTATCGATCAAAAAAATTTCTACCATCCAATTAAGAGTAAAATAGGTATTGGAGTTGTAGAAGAAATATTAAAATACACATAATAAAAATGAATAAAAATTAATAAGCTTAATTCTTAGGCATCATTACTTCAATCGTCTAGCCGCATAAAACAACCTATGATTGGTTGAGATCCTCCATTTCATAGAAGCATGGTCCCATGTTTAGTGGACAAATAAATCTCAATGGTCTATATGTTGAATCAAAATGTATATTCATTAAACATTTAAATTTTTATCTCATAAATGTTTTTCACGATACTATTATTTTTATTAGCGTGTCAACCTCCAATGAGCCATAGGATTAAATACTATTGGAATAGATGATATGGTTGTCTTTATCATCATCAATTGGCCTCCAATGTTGCTCAATTAAAATCCTCATCCATTAAATGGAATTTAATCATCATCAATGATGTTTTGTTGAGATTTAGAGGTGATATATTCTTTTTATGGCCCTCCATAATGGAATTTTTTATGCGATCTTTAAATTTAATAGTGGCAGCCATAACATCCTATGATTACATCACAACCACATATATTGAATTTTAAATTGCTAAAATTTTCTTTTATCAATGCTAAAAGCACTAACAAGTGAATCACTATTAAATGGGGTTTCATTTATAATTACTAAAATTGATACCTTTACCATCATTTGTTTTACCTCTGATAAAAGTCCATATTTTATTAAAAAATATTTATATTTTTTATAAATCAGAGGCCCTTTTAATAGCACTTGACCACCCCTTTAACAGTGTTGTCCACTCTCCCCACCCATTGCACCAACCCACACACCAACTCACACCCTCTGTCTCATATACCCCATTAACAAGACTAGAGCCACCTACACCAACCCCATGCACCCCTATCTCTAGTGGGATTTGAACATGAGGCATAACCCTTACGCGCCAACACCACTACCACTCACCCATTTTGTTTTGTCCTCCCATTAATGACCCAAAAATTTATTTATATATATAGTTATATATGTTCGTATATTATTAAATATTTATATTATTAGTTTTAAATACATATATAAAATATAGTTTTTTCTATGAGTTTATAAATAAATATATAAATTAATACATATATACAACATATATATATATATATATAATAATTTTCTCTATAATATAATTATACATATTTATATATATTAAGATATATTATATATAAATATGAAGATTCATATTTTAGAATATATTGATAATATATATCAGTTTCTTAATACAAGCGCACAAATAAACACATAGACAAAAACAAATTAAATAGATATATAAATATTCCCATATTTGTATTTTATAAAAATGTATATAAGTTTTTATTTAAATAATTCATATATATTCAGAAGTATATTTTATTTGTAAATGTGCTTAATTATTTATTTATGAAATAAATTTTTATTTGTGAATACATAAAAAATATGTATATATTGTCATATATTATTTAATAAATAAGAGCACATTGTGAAAATCAATAAAATTTTTAATTCTTTAATATCAATATTAATGTAATACATAGGAATAAATTTAGACCTCATTAAAAAAGGTAGAATGTCCCCTTAAAATGAGGATAAAAATCTTTTAGATTTTAAAAAATTATGGTACCCCAACTAAAAACAATATTTTAGAGGTTTTCTAAGCCTTTTTTGACCTTGAAAAATGTGACAGGGGTATACACTATTTAGAAGGGTGTGTAGATTGTCACAAGTTTAAATTTGATATGTGGTGGAGACCATCAAACACACAAAATAAAATTTAGGGATGTTTGAAGTCCGAGTTTCGTTTCTAACATATTTTGGTTCTATAATTTTTTTATATTATTTATATTAAAATTGTTATTAATTGATAATTAGTCTATAAAATTACAAAATAATTATTCAAAATTATTATTTATGTTATTTCATAATTTTATTTACTAAATATCTTACATATTAAATTTCAATTAGTGTTTATCTTTATGTAAAACATATTTAAAATATATATATATTATATTTATATCAATATAAATTAATTTATATATTATTTTTAATGTTTTCTTGAAATATAACCCCTTTATCAACACTGGTAAAAATAATTGATAAATGGGGTTCTTTATCATCAGTATTAAAAAATAATTGATAAAGGGTTCCCCTTTATCAGATCTTTTGTACATGCATTCATAAAGGGTATTATTGCCCCTATGCCAACCTATGGTGGTGCTTTCATGGGCACTAGAGGTGGTTTTGAGGAAATGTTTGGTCATGGAGCGATGTTGTATAAGGTGATGAATCATTGTATCTATATGTGGCACAATGTACAAGAATTCGATCCTTCCCACATCATAATTTTTATGGTTTGACCACTTATATATAAGCAGTTTCACACCATCCCTTAATCAATTTAGTCAAACTCAAGCTGGTGGACACACACTACCAATATTCCATTCCCGAATAGAGATCCAATTCACCACCCCATGGACATTATACTTTGGGAACCATGTTCCCATGCTTAGGGTTTGCTAACACTACTAATAGATACCTTTCTAGTCTAATGGAGGGAAAAGTGAAGGATCTTCTTTTCACGTATTATGTAAAAACACATGGACAACATATCCTAAATATGGACATTATTTATTTATTAACCAATATATATACATATATGTATTATTTTCGAAAAAAATATTTTTATAATATTAATTCCCACAATATGAATTATTCAATAAATATTTTAGAAAAAGAATGAAATTAACTATTTATGAGATAAATTTTTTCGCATGAAAAATAATGACAACAAATACACCCACACATGGACTCATTCTTGTCATCATGTATTGAATTTGAACTTATAATCTAAAATAGAACCCATGCTACCAATATTAAAAATTAAATGTATTAAAATATTCTTATTATAAATGGGAAGATAAATATTTTAGGAATAATATATAATATTAATCAGACTTCACAATTTTTAATGAATACAGTCAAACCAAGAATTATTTTCTGTCTTATTATAATTTGATGTGTATTCTCATTCCTTTTAATAATATCAAATTGTTATTTTTAATCATGTCATATTGCGACTTACCACAAAATGAATTCATTTATCAGATCACTCAATGGTCAAATTCATGTAGATTTATTTTCATTCCATGAGTGAAATATCCTTTCCTGAACATTCAATGTGCCATAATTATCCACCTCATAGATCCATAAATCAAAATTAATCACGAGGACTTGTAGTAAGGTTCTGAGGAATCTAAGGCTTCAATTTGGTGGATAATAATGTTAAAAACATTATGGATTAAATAGTAAATTTATCTCTATTTGATAATGCATCATATTCAAAATTAAAATTTCAATGAAATTCATCCCTCTCAAAGTGAATATTATTACTGTCCCAAATCACAATATAAACTACATGATGCATTGAATGCAGTATATGAAATTCAATTTCAATATTTTCTTCATCATTTTTGTTATTATTTTAAATTTTTAGAAGGTCATTTTCGGTATAAATCCCACACCCAGAACCTAACCCCATATGATAAAATCCCCAGTCTCTTAACAGTAATTTTCGGTTCTCCCATGTTACAAACCATTCCCTATTCTTTATCATTAACATCCACTTTAAAAAAAATCAATGTGGTTTGCAGGGAATTACAATTAATTAATTAACATGAACCCATTTCAAAACCAAAAACTTCACCCCACACTTATTCATTTTAATGTAATGCTTCTCTTCCACCCTGAATTTCTTCATCCCCATATATCATCATTAATGTATAATGAATAATATATTGTGTTCCATTAGAAAGGAAAATATTTCCTTATAATGTGTCTCTTTCCTAATAAGGTAATTGATAGCTTGTACTGGCTAAATAAATATAATTTTAAATTTTGGTCTCAAGGATAAAGACTATATCAATAAAAATGATTCACTACTATTATATGAGACTTTATAAAATTAATGGTCTGAAAAGTTCCAATGCATGTTCTAGTAGGTGGAACCCCCCATGTTCATTATAGAAATATGATTAATATAAAAATGGAATGTATTAGGTGTACATTATTCTTATGAATAGGAAACATATTAAATTGGACAGTAACTTATGGAATGACTATAAATAACAAATCAATCCACCAAAATTTTACAAATTCAAAATATGAAAAATGGTAGGGAAATTTAATCTAGATGAATCAATAGATTCTATTAAATCATGATTCAAAATATTAATATCATATATTCAACATAAATCATTCATTCCCCCACATAAGATATCCAGTATCATTAACATGAAAATTAAAAACATGGAACTGTGGGATTTGTATGCAAGTCACCTCTCTTAGATTAGTCATGTATAGAAAAATGTATTATGTGGACATGAAATAATCCTTTGACCATTAAAATTGTCCAAAAAAAATGAGGTAATCTAAACAGTAAATAAAATTTCAACTTTGACATCCCATTATATATGAAAAAATTTATCTCTTTTCCTACCCTTCATAATATTTATTTACATCCATATTCCTTCCTTATAAGATTGACCCAAAAAAAGAAAAAAATCATAATTGTTTATGGACCATTTTATTTTAAGATAAAAGTGAAAAGTAATGATAGTTATATCATAAATTCTTAAATAATTTAAATGCATTAAAACACGGGTTTCCTCCTAGAAACAATATTAATCCAATACCCACATCCCAGCTCTGGTACTAAAAACCCCAATCATTACATTCATGGCATTGATAATGATATTTGTGAACCAATTTTTTCCATCAAAAAAATTATAAATAAAAATGAAATATCTTACCAATTACGTACCCAATGACCATTAAGGTTTAGAATTTTAGATAAATAATACAAAATAATACGTAATATATTGGATTCATAAACAACTTGTTCATAATATCTACATTATCTCACAGTAAAATATTCACTTCTAGTAATGTATTTGGGAGTAACATAAGAAACCAAGGAAAAAAACATAATATTGGTGACCTCAAATGCACAATATGTGTAAACATAAGCATTAACGACTGAATTTCATCAATGAGCATAATATATGAATAAGTTTATGATTACTTTGTCAATGTACATGAGTATAACAATATAGAATTCATTCCCATCAATGTTTAGACCATAAATTATTAAACATTGAATAAATAGTTTCAAAAATAAAAAAGTTATAAGAATCAATAATTATTTATTTAATTTATAATGATAAAAACACATTGTGAACATATAGGAAGTCTAATTAAAAATAACTCGTTTTTCCTTTATATAATTTTATCTTAAGTCATTACCATTATATAACCTATGTATTGATGAATAAAAATTTAATCAAATTTATTATCAATATATTTCATTAAAAACAAGTATCAACATTGAAGGATAAACTTTTCATAGATAAAAATTCATATCATGATGAAATATACATTTCCCGGAAAAAGTATTTCTTAACTAATTCAATGATTTTATTAAAATTTACTATTTGTCAATACATTCTTATTATCATTAGAAATAATAAACATATTTCATAATTTGGTTAATCGTACTCATAATTGATAATTGAATGAATAGTTTTAAATAGATTGTAATTTAACATTTCATTTAGATTCAATATTGAATGTAAAAAAAGCTATTAAATAATTCTTGTTTATTTCAAAGGAAATATATATTAAATAATTTGGTGTTTCATCTTCTAAAGAATATTTTTTCAATCCCGGGTCAGATTATCTAATCCATACATTGTCAACAAGTGTGAAAATCATCCATTTTCTACTCCATAATATTGTGGGTTCTAAGAATCAATAAATGTATCAAAATAAATTAATCATGATGATCCTTTTGGAATTTATAGTATGCATATTTTTCATCATTAACAAAATTTCAATCTATTGATTTGTATTCACGGCGACACACATCCACAAATAAGGAAGTGAATTTCTTTCAGAATCTTGTGATATAAATGGGTTGAGTTGACATAAGTATCCATGACTTTCCAATACACCATATACCATATTTGTTTCCATTATTTAAAATGAAACAAATAACTATTTTTAGATTATCATCATGATATTCCATTTGTTTTAAGTTTTATTTGGTTGAAAAACTCCTCATATATAATTATGTGAGTTTTCACCAACCACATGGGGTAATTGTTTCATCCATATTAAATAACCCTAACACTTGTAATTAAATAAAAAAGGATGTCTTAAGCACTATATTATGGTTTTTAATATTTTATATTATGTTTAATTTTATAGTAAAGGTGGATAGTGGTGTGGAAATTAAAATAAAGAGGTTCTTTATGTGGATACAACACATTTAATTATGACAACCCTTGTTCTCGACCATATACAAAGAATATATTTTTTCTATCTAAATATTTTTTTTCATGAGAGGGGTCAAACCCTTTAGGTAAATATTATAGAATAGTATAATTTATTTTATACTTTTTTTAATTTGGCCTTCATTGGAATAATTTAAGAATGTGGGTCATGAATTTGTGAAGAAATCTTATTATTTTAACCAAAAACGTCTAATAGATCCATAATTTTTACTAAAAGTATGAAATAGATTCTTATTTTTGGATTATTTAAATATATATTTTTTTATTTTAAATTTTTTCATGTGTGTATATATGAAAAAATTTGAACATTATTTAAAAAACATTTCTTTTATTTGAAAATAATATAATTAAAGTAATCGAAAATATATCTAAAAATCCCACCAAATTATTTATTTAATAATGGAAGAGTTCGTGAAAACACATAAGGACTATCCATGTGTGATTTCGATTTACCATAATCGCTATAAGAATAATAACATATTATTCAAAATAATACATAAATAATAAAAAATAAATAATAAAATTATTAATTCGAATAAAGAATGATTAATATAAAAAATAATTAACAATTTAAATAACATAAATTAATAATATAATTTAGAAAATTAATAATATAATTTAGAAAATTAATAATAGGAAATATTATAATTAATAATTATTAAAATAATTAATAATTAAAAAAAATATGTATTTACAATATTATTAATAATTAATGATAAGAAATTACTAAAATAAATTATAAAATATCAAATAACTAATACTAAAATTATTAATATATATCAAATTTAAAACAATTTATATATTTATTTATCAAATTAATTACTAATTAATATGCTTTTATTTAGTGATTATATATATAATTAGTTAATATAATTAATAATTTTATTAAATTTATATATATTATAATTACTAACATAGTTAATAATTTAATTGAGAATATTAATTATTATATTACCAATAATTTTTAATATGATTAATTATTTATTTTATTATTACATATTATTATATATATATTTACTTTTTATTAATCGATTTATTAGTTAATTATTTTAATTGTTTCATTAAAGTCTCAGATGATATATGAAATGAAACAGCAGACAAACCTCTTACGTTGGATGAACAAATCACACCCACTAAAAGGGTTGACACACTCCATAGATAACCCATTACAGTTCAAATGCCTAAAATCCAACCATTTTATCTCCCAAAGTACCCTTCAACCCACACAAAATTTCCCCAAAATACATCTAATTTTGCGATATTAAATACCCAGGTCTAGAACAAACTATGTCATTGGGAATAAATAGCTAAGAAATCTCCCCCATGGGTGGATTCCATGATTTGAACATTGTTCCATTGACCATGCTGTTAGTTTTTTTAATATTAATTATATGTTAATATTTTTTTATTAATAACACTATTATAAAATAATAATTTATATCCGTTGTATCGGGATGAATCCCAAAATTCAATCAGTGCCCTGGGATTTTATGTTAGCTACTGTGGCCCCTCCCTCACTGATGGGGGGGGGGGAATATGGTGGATGGATCATTTAACAATCCTAATTTTTATGTTACTATAGACAAACTTTACACTTTTTTATTTTATTAAGGGAGATCCATCACTAAATAACACCCCTTTTGAATTTAAAGAAGCTTCAAATAAGATTTTTCTTTAACTCGTTATTTAGCTCATTTTTTGAAACCCTCCAACAATTGATTTTATTCATTATATGAATTCTTATTTGGGATTAAATTATCATAAATTGGTAATTATAATGAATTATCTTCATTTAACATTCTATATTTCAATAAATTAATATATTTTATTGGCCATATCTTGTCTATCGCAGATCTTCTAGTCATTTATTATTATATTTATAAGGTTGTTTGTCGATATATCCTTGTATAATGATCCTATGACATCTATATTTTGGGTAAACATTCCTCTTATGTCCCTTCTATTACAGAACCTATTAGTTTTGATTACTTTTGTAAATTCATTAGCATGGTTTCAATATTCAGATTCTCAACCTCTTAGGATGATGCATCCTATTGTTTCTTACATCTATATTGAGCTCGATGTCAAATGAATGGTTCGATAAATTATCATCGGAAATCTACTGGTATGATTAATCAAGGGAGGAGACCAATGAATTTATTGTAGATTCTCATAATGGAGACATTAATTCAGTAATTAATGCATGGATGAAAGCTTCCCTATGGGATCTAGTGTCCTATCCTTGGTTGGAATTATTATTTAATGACACAATGTAGGTAAATCCTTTTTCAATGAAGGTGGTCTTTTGAGCTATTACCATTCTATTTTCTATTGCAGTTTGAATGTACAAGGAAAAAATGATTTCTTAGTGGGGATCATGACCATCATATATTTTTTCATGTTTATGAAATAAGGGAAAATAACATGAAGACTAATTGATATGTTTGATGATTGAAACCAGTAAAAAACAATTAATTACCAAAAAAACATGGGATGATCATTCATATTAAATCTATAGTAAATTTAATAATAATAATTTTCTCATTCATGATATTTATCATCAATAGAGATTCTTGTTATTCCAGTATTTTATGAAGTTGCATAATTATATTTCGATGATGATTCAATATATAATCTCATTATTATTGATCATTATATTCTCCTCGATCGCAAAATTATGATGATGAAATTTCATGTGCAACCAAAACTGATCTATTCAACTTGTGTTGTCACATTGATCAAAACACAATCCTTCAATATTTAGGATCATCCATATCCCATTTTCTAAATAATTATAGGTGGGACAGTGGTAGAAGAATTTATCCATTCTTGTTAGGAAAGCTAGAGATATTCATAGTTGGAGAATTATCTAATAAGACTATACCTTATATAGAACAAAAATAATTTCAAAAATGATTTAAAATGATATAAATGGGTATATAAAGAGCTAGGATTTATTAATAATATTTTCCAAAATTCCATTAATAAAGAATCCCATATATTAACTCCATAAAAAAATTAAATTAATATTATTTTTATATAACTACCGACAATTTCTTGAACATATTAATATCATTTTATAGAATAATCAATCAAACAATTACTTAGATGATATTT
The DNA here is from genome assembly GCA_963277665.1 of Viscum album. Taxonomy (NCBI): domain Eukaryota; kingdom Viridiplantae; phylum Streptophyta; class Magnoliopsida; order Santalales; family Viscaceae; genus Viscum; species Viscum album. The sequence continues at coordinate 188,358,783 of OY728150.1, forward strand.
AAGATTATATCATTCCAGTTATAAAGAATATAACTTGGCATGGACACCACCATTGATATTTACTAATCTATGAATAATAATTTAATAGTAGGGATTCAATACATAAAAAATTATTTCATTCATGGGGATTCAAACAAATATTGATATCAATATCCACATAAATAAAGAAATATTAGTTAAATAAAAAATATTATTTACTAAATTAAGAATAAAAATGGATATATGTAAATAGTCCATTTTAGGTAATTATGAATAAATATTTATATGATTATTCATCACATTTATAATTAGTGTCTTAATAATATTAAATAATAAATCCTGAATAAATATTATTTCTCATTCTTGAATTTTTTTTTCTAATAGTTAAATTCAAATATTATGTAATTATAACTAATTGAATCACTTTGTTTGTGACCCCATTGGCCTTTTTCCATTGATGAATTAGGAGGGATTACCAAAATTCAAATATCTATGTATAGAAAAATGTATTGGAATGCCTAGCGAAGAATTTCATTTTTTAATGACAATATCGAAATTAAAATTATCACAACGTAATATAATCCATTTTTCAAAGATATCTATAATCAGGAACAGTCAACATATGTTTGATAAAAAAATGATCTTGATATATGTTTCTATTACATCTGATAATTAAACCATCAATCTCCATGTTTGTTAAATTTTAGTTTGATAGTTCTATTCCAATCAAAGGGAAAGAAATATCATCTTTTTTTAAATTGATGAGATAAATCTGATATCAAATTATTAATTAATAAAATATTAATTACAGTAAACCTAATGTAATCTACCTCACAACAAGAATATATCCCAACATTTCTCATAAATAAATCAATGTATGTGAATCATGATATGAATTAATAATAATATCACGCCTAAGGATCATTATATAATTTCATATATTGTAATATACAATGACACATAAACATGTAAAATTCTTACTGGAATGTATATTATTATAACCATAACACATGGTTATTACCTTGTGCAAACATCATGAGATGAAATCTTGCCTAATTACAAGAATAAAAAACATAAAAATATTATATAATATTTTTCTCATTATATAATGATATTTGATTATAAAGCATGTATTAAAAAATATAATCATAGTAATTTATGTTTCTCATTGTAGTACAGAACATTAATATCCTTTGAATTTGAAATATATTCTAAAATAGTATTATCGGTAATGTATGTAACATCCTAGAATATAGAAACCTAGATTTTATAATTATATTACACTATTAATATGAAATAAATGATCTTATAAAGGATCCATATGATTAGTATTCTTTGATTACCAGACACATACATACAATACATTATAATACATGTAATTCAATATGAAAAATACCCCATTCAAGATCCAAAAAATCAAATGATGTATATTGTTGTTTATGTTTTTTACCTCTATTAAAATGGATAACTAAATATTTCCCTAGATTGTGAGGAGTCTTAGAGTGTCTCATGGGTTTAAGGTATGGAAAGGGTGAAAAGAGGCCATATAATTCAAAGTTCATGGTTAGAAAATATTTAGTGAAAACCGTGCACTAGAACCATGCAACATTAAGAGGGATGGTGCATGATTGGTGAAACCGGGATGGGTGAGGGACCAAAAAATGTGGGATTGAAAATATCCATCATATATGGCCACCAAATGGTTTATCAAACTGTATGGGATTCCATAGAGACTAGGAAACCCATGATCCTCTTGGAATGTGGGAGCCACATGGTTTCTGCATAGTTTGGCCAATTGTGTGGCCAAACCAAACCGTCTATTAAAAATGGGCGTTTTACCCATTTTCAACATTAGTCTTTATGAATCATCATCTGATTTTTACCCCAATTATTCTTTCAGAAACATTGGTGATAAACCAAACCCTCCCAAACATTCCCATGATCAATATCCATCGTTTTTATGAACTTTTGAGTGTGATTGGTTGTGAATTGAAGATCCAAGTGATTCTAAAACATCTATTTTTTAATTTTATATCTTGGATATTGTGTAATTTTGAATTTCATTTAGATTACAAAAATCTATATTTTCTTATAGATTATTATATTGGGGCTTACAAGGGTTCCTGGGTTCGAAATAAGGGCTTGATTAAGTGAGCATTCATCTTCAAAGTTGAGGTAGGTGGTATTTAAGTTATATCCATTAGTCTTGATGTTAGTTATGTTTTTGTAGATGTTCTATTAGTTTTTTTATATGGAAAGTTTGTTTTCCTTGGTATAAAATGATAAATGGTGTTATTAAATGATGAATTTACCAACTCATGATATTTATGGGATCTATCGAGGTTAATTAGATAGGGATAAATGAATACAATTGGGTGTGCCTCATCCTTTATTTTTAAAATCTGTTTCTAAATGGTAAATGGAAGGGATTAGGAGATACAAACAATGATAATAATGTGTATCATGTTAAAATGGACGGATTTATGAAATTAAACAAATGATTAATGTTCTTTTATTTTTAACATGGAATAACTGGGTGATTGGGATATCATGAATGAGTTGAATGTGTTATGGAATTAAAATTGGTAAATGAGTTAAATATTTTGAGAAGTATATGAACATGAAAAAGTGGTTGAGAAGGGTAGGCGACTGAGGATCTTCAAACTAGTCATTTAGAATTATGATCTAGTTTTCACCAATTTATTTCATGGGTTAGGGTGTCAGACTAAGGCACTATCCCCCTAACGATTTCATGTGTTATGAGTATATGGGCAAAGGCTCTAAGGTATAGTTTATTATCACATAGACTATGGTTATAGGGTAAGTTGTTATATATATATATATATATATTGTTTTATGAAATTATTGTCTCAATATTAAAGGTAACATCACTCACCTTACGTGTTATTTGGTTGACCATCATTGGTTGAAGTGAATTTGATGATTATGGGTCACACATGGAACTAGTGGTAAAAGTGGATAATCCAAACACTGATAAATGATGGAACATGTTTTTATATTTTTACTCATTTTTATTTATTTATCCTTTAAATGAAAGTTTTATTTAGATATGATATTTTATAGACATGTTTGGTGTTTTCCTACTGATTTTTAGTCATAAACTCTATGGGCCTCTATTGGTTACCTGGGTAAACTACATGTCTGTATGTCAGGAAATGAGAAAAGATGTAACATCACTGGTAAATAAGGAATGTGAAATTTTCATATTAATTAATATTTGTAGATTAATTATACATTTTACAATAAAGGGGATCCTATGTACTATGGTGAACATGATACACAACAATGAGTTTCTTTAAAAACATACATTGTACACAACATTGAGTTATACCATAAAACAATATAATAATTTAAATGGTAGTTAATTCCTAGCCATTGTATTGTATAGAATGAATAGAACTCACTATAAAATGATTATATATGTTTGTTAAATGTTTTTACATTTATCCAATAAGTTTTAGAGACTTAAAATGTGAATGAATCCAATTTTAAGCATAAATACTCTAATATTCCTTAAAAGGTTGATTTATCACCTTTTAATGGAGAAACCTATTTAAATATTGTTTTTTGTAACCTTTATATGTTATATTTTACTGAATAAACTTCTTATTTTTAATTGGAACCTCAAAATTTAGTTTGGGTATTTTTTTGGTATTTTTCAGATAAAGTTCATTTTTTTAATGAATCTTGAAAAATACTATTTATTAATTCATAACTACCTTTTAATATAATATATTTATATGGTTATATTATATTTTTTAATGGTTTTAAAGTGTAATTATATTCTATTTTTACAATTTAATCCAATTTTGGACATTAGAAGTAATTTAACTTCGATTTTGGACTTAAACAATTGTCAATCTTTTGATAGTTTTTATTTCATAAAAACATGCTTTTTCTTTTGACAATGGGAATTAATTTTAAATTATTTCTTCCATTTATCTGTTTTGAATATTTAAATATGTATTCCATAATTGGATGATACATATTTGACCATGGTCATCCTTAGATCAATTATGGGACCCCATGTATCCACTTGGGTGCGATAATGACACTTCACATTATTAATTTAAAGTAATTAAAAAATGACATAAACATATATATTTTAGTAGATAAATTTTTATATGGGGTTAAATAAGCTACCTCTTCAACTATAAATATTAAATTTGAAGCTAAAATTATTTCTTACATAATGTTTATTTTCACTTTTAGACATAAAATAAATAAAATAATTTATGACACAATAATGATGCAATGTTTACCTCATTAAGGAATGATTAAGATAAATATGATTATAAAAATTTAAAAAATATCCAAAACATGTCCAATTATTATTGGAAGATTTTACGTCAAACATGAGTCATCATATATTTGACTTTAATGTTTTTGGACCTTTATAAACTGAACATCATTATATAATAAAATAATATTTTCAAACATTCTTAAAGAGCCCATCTTCCCACTTATAAAATACCATCACCTCTAACCCATTTATCACACCTCTCAAGCCCCTTGGCTCATCCATCCTCTGACCAATTAATATTCCTACATTAATCTATTACTCTTAGAAGCCTTACCATAGGCATATGTCAATTCAATTAAACCTTTCTGTTTAAACCAAATGGAGATACCCAATTTAAAGGTAACATTTTCTCTTATGTTATTTTCTTTTATTTTACTTCTCCAACCCCCTAAACTCTTTTTATTCCATGATTTTGTAACAAAAATACTATCCTAAATATACTAGGTTGTTTATATGAGATGTATTTGGAATAAACTTTCACACAACTCCGTCTAATGGGTAAACAACATACCGTTTCTTTGTACGGCGAACTTCTGCTTCACGAAATGTTGGTTGTTCAATATTCTCATTCCACCTCTTATGGTAGCCATTAATATATAAATTTATTTACATGTGATGTCAATTATATTTATATTGTCTCTATAATTCTTTTTTTCATTTATATCATACCATTATGGTTTCCATAATGGGTAAATACGATAATTTATGTTCCGGATGTGCGGACTACCGCGCCCTCCGAGTGATATGAATCGTTCATTCAATACATGGAACTTATAAAGGATGGATTTATTTAAATTAAATAACATAGATATTATTCTTTAATTATAATATACATATTTTTTATTATGTTTTCATACCTTTAAATATAAAATAGAAATGAATGTAGCATTCATGCGTATGTATGGCTTACTATCTCCATGAACGGTGTGTTTCATTTTTTAACATCAAATGATATGAAATATTATAAATACATATACTATGGATATTTATTATATATATTATATCTAAATAACTAATTTATTTCTAGAGATAGTGGACTTTTTACCACATGGACAATTATTAATTATAACAATTTCTTTTTTGACCAAAGTCACGAGCATCGACAAAATGTCCAATATGAACTCAAATAATTAACAAATTGGTATAGAAAGGTAATATGTGATATAAAATGAATAATACTATTTAAAAATTATCTTTTGAAAGTATAAATTAAATTAATATTATTATTTCAGAAGAACAAGGAATAAACGAGTCATGTCGGACACGTGGTAATGGGTTTCTTATCTCACTTCTAATTCCGTGAGATTTTCATTGTTCACCACATATTTGTTGCTTGTGGGGTACTTTGTACATATATTGGATTTATATTATCATTATTTTCTTTGTATTCATGGTGTTTTGTGATTCATTTGGTGGTTATTAACTTTTGTTCATACATCTCGATTGATTACAATGTGGTTAGAGGTTTTCATATTGCTTTTTATTGTCATTAGATTCATGATATGTTTTCCACTATTTCCTTTTTTGTGGTGTTTGTACATCCCATTATTGTATTAATTGTGTAATATATTTTAATTTATTGGTATTTACATCTTCATTTTATGATCTTTCTTTCATGGGATTTACGTTTCGTATGTTACCAAATCATTAAGGGAACAATTCACCGTACTCATTAAATCAAGAACTTCTTTTATGCCATGTCTTTTATTATCATTTTTTATATTTTGGGATATGTTATTATTTATCCTTATTGATTTAAATTTTATTTCCATGTGATTAGAAACCCTTTTCTCTCTCATCAACTCATTTTTTGAATTTTAAACTGACATCGTTAGGCTGTCAATTTTATGTAAGAGAAATTATTTACCAATTTAAATTCTATGGGTTTGACTTACACTTAATTATTATGTCATTATATAAATATGTGTGAATTACCTATGATTGTTTTAAACTTAATATCCACTTATATTCGTAGTATTATTATTTTTCACACATAATTATGTCACTGATTTATCCTTAAACTATGGATATGATCTTTCCAAGGGACTTTTTCTCAATTTACATTACATTGAGACTTATTTGTTGTTATAAAACAATTCAATTTTTATGGTGTATATACTTCCCTTTGAAATATTAATTCATGAATATAATCATCCATATAATATTATAATATTTTATTAATGTTATTCCTCAATTATTTTTATTCCTGCGTCTTTAATTTGGTTAGAAACTCTTTAACTGAAATATCATTTTAAATGTTTTAATGATTTAATTTTATAAATGATTATCATTAAAGTACATATTTAAAAAATGTTTTTATGGATTTTTTTATTTAGACAATAAGCTTTAAAAATGTTAGTTTCATTAAAATCTACAACGTGGTATGAGACACTTTGATTCAAAAATCTCTTTATTAAATGTTTTAAATGGTTTTGAAAATGGTTTGTTAAAGCATTTATTATGTAAGTATCATGAAATAATATAGTGTGATTGAAATGTGGAAATTATATCTATACTTTATTCTAGTATTATGTGTTTTTAATATGTTATGGTTATTGAGAATTGTTTACTAATACTGGTGTCCCATGATAACCTGTTGAGTCAATAAGGTTTTCCTTATGACTTTTCCATTTCTTCTTGTTTTGAAAATCACAAACACCTTATCTTTAAGGAAAATTGCTTTTATAAGGAAAATTGATTTCTTAAGGAAAATGGATTTTATAAGAAAAATTATCCTTATCATATTTTCATCCATATTTTCTTAAGTATGAGATTCAGAATCATTTTCTCGGAATCATTAAAACTTTGATATAAAGCATTCTGTTTAGTATTCGGATTCAAGATAAAGAACTATAAGGAAGTCTCATTCCGAATTCTGGATATGATCTCTGACTAAGTTCTATTATAGGTTCAGGATACGAATTCTGAAAAAGAATTCTCATTACGAATTCTAATGAAGAAATCTCATTCCGAATTCCCATTACGAATTCTGAAGAAGAATTCTCATTATGAATTCTAATAAAGAAATCTCATTCTGAATTCTCATTACGAATTCTGATGAAGAATTCCCATTACGAATTCTGATGAAGAATTCTCATTACAAATTCTGATGACAAATTCTCATTACGAATTCTAATGAAGAAATCTTATTCCGAATTCTCATTCTAAATTCACCTATTAAACAGAATTTGAGTATCTTTGTTTTATACACTCTGAATTAATTCAGACTCCGAAAAATATCTTTGTTATACTCCGAACTATTATATTACTTACTCTTCTAAAATTTGTCTACTCTTTATTATCTCCATTACACTCCGAACCTTCACTCCGAAGTTTTCATTCCAAACCTTTATGTTAGAATTAAAACGATGTTGTACATTTTGTTACACTTGTTTTGTTATAAAACAATGTCGTCCATTTTGTTATAAACTAACCGTTGTCTAAGAGACACGTGTACAGGTCCCTCCGATCTTTAAGGAAAATATGACCGTTGAAGAAGGAGCCGACCTTACCTATAAATAGGAGCTCATTTGAAAGAGCTCGTGTTGATGGGATTGCTGTTGATGTGTCGTTTGCTAAAAAGTGCATACATGCTGTTGAAGTGATTTCTAGAGTGAGAGTCTCTTATTAACTCTCAAAGCTTCATGCGACTCCGAATGTTGGTGATTACATTGGAGGGCTTCCGGGGATAGGAAGACAGAGGTGCCGACTACCTTAAAGTTCGAGGGCTTTCTTGCTGAGGAAGGCAGAGGTTGCCAACTACCTTAAAGTTGAGGGCTTGCGGGGATAGCAAGACAGAGACACCGATCTTCGTATCGAGGGCTTACCCTGGTGTGGGTAAGACAGACTTGCTTGAAAGTATAAATCAAGGGACCTTTATCCAAGGTTGTTGGATACCCTTCTCTTTGGGTTAAAAGACTTATATCTTGTTACTAGTAGTTTTACTGCTTGTTTTTGTTCCGCTGCAATTTGTATCTTAAGGAAAGTATAACTTTCTTATACTTCCTTACTTATTCTGATTCATTTATATTCTATACGCTTTAAGGTAGAATCTCATATTGTAAGCTTTTGTTAAGTTTCAAATTCTAGAACCATATTTCTGGAACCTACTTTTGGAATCTCTTTCCAATTTTAGTTCGGTGTTAGAGGTGTTGTGAATTTACTTAGTTTGACTTTGTTAAAATTAGCCTTTTCCTTTACTTAAGGAAAACATAGTTATTTCTAACTAACTTGACGGGTTCCAAAGGAATTTTTTAAAGTATACAATTCACCCCCCTCTTGTATATTGAGCATCTCATATTATATTTCGATCCTACAATTGGTATCAGAGGTTGGAAACCTCTTACTCTATACCAATCTTACATTTGGTATCAGAGCAGGTCTCTAAAATACTTGTACTCACGAATAAGTTTTTCTTGCTCACTTTGTTATTCCGAACTTTTCCTTTCTGAACATTGTTATTACGAATCTTTTGCTACTAACAAGTTTGTGTGCAAAGTTTTTTCTAGTATGACAGGAATTAATGTTGGTTCGATTGACAATCTAAATCCGACAAGACCACCTATATTTGATGGTAATGATACGAATACTGGAGAGATCGTATGAAGACTTTTGTTATCAATACTAGAGTAGACAACTTTGACATGCTTACTGGTGATTATAAAATTCCTGACAAGGAAGTCAGAACCTTCACAAACCAGGAAAAGAAAGAATATCAACTCAACTATAAGGTACGCAATACTTTACTATGTTCAATGACTAGAAATATATATATCCAAATTTCTTCTTGTGAAGCACCTAACTGTATATGGAAGAAGTTAGAGGTTACACACTTTGGGACTTCTAAAGTGATTGATACTACAAGAACTATGCTTAGAGCTGAATATCATGGCTTCAATTTTCCTTATGGAGAACCTATCTGTAAAGTTAAACAAAGATTTATGACCATTGTCAACCGTCTACAATCTATGGGAGAGAAAGGTTTAGATGATGAAGCTCTTGTGGACAAGATAATTGACATTATGCCCAATGAGTGGGAATCCAAGAGAACAGCTATAGATGAGAATAGGAAGGTCACTCAAATTACTCTTGATGAATTATTTGGAACTCTTCTACAACATGAAACCAGAATGAAGAGAGATGCTGACAACATCAAGAAAAAGAATGGAAATGGTACTGTTGCTTTTACTACAACGTTGAATCAGATAAAAGCTAAGACTCCTAAGAGAGTAACCAGATCCAAGTCTAAGAAAGTCATTTTCCAATCCGAATCTAGTGAGAGTGAAGTCTCAGAAAATGAATTATCCAATCTTGCTCGAAGGATGAACAAGATAGCTGGACAAAGAAATTTTCAATCCAAGTATAAGAAAAAGGATAGGAAGGATAAGAAAGATGGAGAAGTTACCTGTTATAAATGTTAAAGAGCTGGACATATTAGACCAGATTACCCTATGCTCAGAAAGAAAGAAAGAAAAGAAAGGCATTCAGACAGGAACAGGAAGAAGTTTTATAAAGCCAAAGCTAAGAATGTTCAGAAAGCTAATGACACCTGGAGTGCCAGTGGTGGTGACTCTTCAGATGAATCTTCTGATTATGAATCTTCAGGACAGAAGAATCTTGGTCTTATAGCCAGATTGCCTATTGATAATCATTGTTTTATGGCTAAGGTACGAAATGCTGAATCATTGACCAATGTTTCTTTAAATCCTAATGATAGTAAGTATTATAACTCTTCTGATGAAGAATAATCTTCTGATGAGGAAAATACTTTACCTACATTTGAAGAAGTCTCTAGATTTGCTGAACTTCTTGAGATTGAGAATTACAAACTCAACAAGAAACTTGATAAGGCAAATTCTAGGAATTCTATTATTACTAAAGAGATATCAGATCATTCTAAAGATCTTGATAAGAAAAATGCTGATTTTAAAAGTATTTCAAAAAATCTTGAGGAAGTATGTTCTGAGAAGAATAAACTTTCTAAAGAATTAGAAAAAGTAATTTCTAAGTAAAATGTTTTCGAGCCTAACTCTAGTTCCAAAACTAATGTTTTTGAGGATAAAAACTTGTTTGTAAAACTCAAGTTTGAAATTTTTTCCTTAAAGAAGTGTTTATCAAACTTTACCCATGGTAAATAAAATTTTGATAAGATTTATTCCCAAATACGACCTTTAAGAAATAAATCCGGATTTGGTTATACCCATGCAAAACCTATTTTCAGTAACAATTATTTTGTTCCTCAAAGTGCCCCATTTTGTACCAAGTGTCAATGCGGTGGTCACTGGGAAAAAAATTGTTCCTTAAACAAAACCCAATCTCTTGGATTTCACAAAGCTTACTTTTCCAAGAAGATGTGGGTACCTAAAATTTTATTGTCTGGAAATCTCGGATCCAAACAAGTTTGGATTCCGAAAGTCTAATTTTCTTCTTGATTTCAGGAAAATAAAGAAATTTCCAGCAACAATATATGGTACATGGATAGTAGATGTTCCCGGAACATGACTGGTAACAAAATCTTCTTTGAAAAGATTATCAAAACGAAAGGAGGAAAGGTAACATTCGGAGACAATGCTAAGGGAGAGATTATTGGTATTGGTAATATTGTTCTTTTAGGTAAAACCTTGATTTCAAATGTTCTTTTTGTTAAAGGTCTTAAGCCCAACCTCATTAGCATAAGTCAGTTATATGATGAAGGTTACCTTGTGAATTTTAGGAATGATAAATGCTTAGTTAACAATTCCAAGGAAGAATTTATTCTCTCAGCCAATAGGCAAGAGAATGTTTACACCTTAAACTTAGAAGACCTCAGGAGCCAAGATTTACCTTGACTAAGTGCAATGGAAGATCATTCTTGGTTATGGCATAGAAGACTTGGTCACTGTAATCTTAGGAACCTATGTAAACTCTCTAAGAAGAAACTAGTTAAGGATCTACCGGAGCTTAGATTTGATTCTTCTAAAGTTTGTGATCCTTGTCAATATGGAAAGCAACATAAATCTAGTTTTAAGTCAATCGGTGAAGTCTCAACAACCGATGCATTACAGTTAGTGCACATGGATCTTTTTGGTCCAACACAAACTAGAAGCATTGGAGGCAAATACTATGTGTTTGTTCTAGTTGATGATTACACTAGATTTACTTGGGTTTATTTTCTAGCAAAGAAATCTGATGCTTTTTCTTATTTCAAAAGTTTTAGAGATCAAGTTAAAAATGAGAAAAACCTTCCATTGAAAGCTATTCATAGTGATCATGGAGGAGAATTTCAAAATTCAGATCTTGAAACTTTTTGTAGTAAGAAAGGTATTACTCACAATTTTTCAGCTCCTAGAACTCCTCAACAGAATGGTGTAGTTGAAAGAAGAAATAGAATTCTTCAAGAGATAACAAGAACCATGTTGAGTGAATATTCTATTTCTAGACATTTCTGGGCTGAAGCTGTAAGTACTGCTTGTTATACTATAAATCGAGTTTTGATTAGACCTTTTCTTAATAAAACTCCTTATGAGTTATGGAATGGTAGAAAACCAAGACATTCCTACTTCAAGGTTTTTGGTTGCAAAGTATTCATTTTGAATACTAAATATAACTTACATAAATTCGCACCAAAGTCTGATGAAGGAATTTTCTTAGGTTATTCCACAACCTCTAAGGCTTATAGAGTTTTTAATAAAAATACTTGTACTGTTGAAGAAACAGTACATGTAAAATTTGACGAATCAAATCCTTTTGTTTTTAAACCATCTCAACTTACATCTTCGGATGTGTTTTCAAAAACTGATTGTCAACCTTTGATAGAAGAACCTTCTGATAAGGAAATCGTTCTAGAAGATACTTCTGAAACATTTACCCCAGAAGACTTTCTACCCTATGTTGATGAACAAGTTTTACAAAACCCAAATCAGGTGTTTCTTAAGAATCATCCCAGTGATAGTATCATTGGTGATGTAAATCAACCTGTAAGGACTAGAAGTTCCTTAAGAAATGAAGTAGAACATCTAGCATTTCTTTCCCAATTAGAACCTAAAAGCACTGACGAAGCATTAGGTGATGATGATTGGATCAAAGAAATGCAAGGTGAACTAAATGAATTCTAAAGGAATAAAGTCTGGACCTTGGTTGAGAGACCTAAGGAAACTTCTGTTATTGGAGTAAAATGGGTTTTCAGAAATAAATGTGATGAAAATGGAGTCATTGTTAGAAATAATGCTAGACTTGCTGCTAAAGGCTATAACCAGCAAGATGGAATAGACTATGAAGAAACCTATGCTCCAGTAGCTAGACTTGAATCTATCCGTATTCTACTTGCCTTTGCAGCATTCTTTAATTTCAAACTATTTTCAAATGGATGTGAAATGTGCTTTTCTTAACGGTTATGTTCAAGAGGAAGTTTTTGTTGAACAACCTCCTGGCTTTGAAGATAAAAAACATCCGAATCATGTTTTTAGACATACCAAAGCTTTGTGTGGCCTTAAACATGCCCCACGAGCATGGTATAATAGAATCACTGGATTTTTGCTTCAAAATAACTATTTTAAGGGAAATGAAGATCCAACCCTTTTTATAAAGAAAGATAAGAAAAATGTTTTGATTGTTCAAATTTATGTTGATGACATTATATTTGGTTCAACTCAGCAATCTTTGACTGACTCTTTTGCAAGTCTAATGAAATCTGAGTTTGAAATGAGTATGATGGGTGAGTTAACATTTTTTTTGGTTTTCAAATTTCTCAAAAACCAGAAGGAACCTACATATCTCAACATAAGTATATTAAATATCTTCTTAAAAAGTATGGTTATGACAACACTAAGAGTATAAGTACTCCCATTGGTACCTCAAACTCTTTAGATCTTGATGAAGCTGGGAAACCAGTAGATCAAACATCTTTTAGAGGTATGATAGGAAGTCTACTTTACTTAACAGCTAGTCGACCAGACTTAATGTTTTCAGTATGCTTATGTGCAAGATATCAATCCAATCCTAAGGAATCTCACTTAAAGGCAGTAAAAAGAATATTTCGCTACCTTAAGGGAACCATGGATCTAGGATTATTCTATACTTCTGGAAATGATTTTGTTCTAAAAAGCTTTTATGATGCTGACTTTGGTGGATGTAGAATGGATAGAAAAAGTACATACGGAACTTGTCATTTCTTAGGAGATTCTTTAGTTTCTTGGTAATGCAAGAAGCAACATTCTGTTGCACTTTCCACTGCTGAAGCTGAATATGTAGCAGATGGAAGTTGTTGTGCACAAGTGTTGTGGATGCAACACACACTCACAGACTATGGCTTGAGTTTTACCAAAAATCAAATTTTGTGTGATAACACAAGTTCCATTGCCCTAAGTAAAAACCCTGCACATCACTCTCGTGCAAAACACATAGATATTAGGCATCACTTTCTTAGGGATCACACACTTAAAGGAGATATTATTCTTCAGTTTATCGGAACGCAAGATCAACTTGCTGATATTTTCACAAAATCTTTGCCTTCTGATAGATTTGAATATATTAAACAGAAGTTAGGAATGATAACCTAAGGTAATATTTCTTAATTAACTTTCTGTTGAAAAAGCCTCCTTACAGTAATAAACTCCTTTTTATAGAGGGAGTACATTTGATTGTTTGTTTAAACAAAGTTTTTCAAAATTTGTTTTTAAACTTTTCGGAATGAATATTTCCGGAATGGAACTTCCGGAACTACAATTTTCTAGAATGGATATTTTCGTACAGAATATTTCTGGAATAGAAGTATTCACATTGAAAACATTCGGATTGGAAAATTTCGTACTGGTATTTTCATAATCGGATTTTCGTACCGAACCTTCTAAGTTTTTCGTACTAAGTTTTTTTTAAGTTAGTTTTTCATACTAGATTTTCTAAAATTTGTTTTTCGTATTTAGTTTTTCGTATTGAGTTTTTCGTAGTCATCTTTATATTACCCATTACGAATAATCGTCCTAAGCCAATCCGAAAGGTATGATTTCCCTACTCATGTTTTCATAGTCATATTTTACTTGATGGAATTTACTTGTACTAAGCTTTCGGATTATAGTTTTCTTAACTCGTTGATTTAATAAAAACCTCAAAAAGATCGGATTCAAGCTCTCAACCGTCAGATTTGATCTTAGTTCTTTCTAAACCGTTAGATCAACCGTGGAAGATGAACCATCATCCCGTTGCCTATATAAAGGGGACCTAAATTCTAGTCCCACATCGGTTTCATGATTTTGTGTGCTGACGTTCTGACCCTCTATTTTAAGGCCGTTCCGATCTTCAGACTTCTCCGTTCCGAATTTCTCAGAGGACTTCAGATCCGAATGTCTCCAGAGTTAGCTTCTCAAGAAATGTCTTCAACCAAGCCTATTTCTCAGTGGTTAGTATACAGAGAAAGGTTACTCCATCCGGATTTCTTCAACAATTATGATTCCCTTATCTCAAAGAACATCAAGTTAAATGGCTGGGAGGATATTGCGGTATCTAAAACCGGGAATCAAGATGAAGTATATTCTGATTTACTTGTCGAATTTTATGAATCAGTTTCTTTCTTTAAGGAAGATGATAGAGAGAAGTTTTCTTTCAAATCGTATGGCAAGACATATAAACTTTCTTACACCAAGGCTGCAAGCTTGGTAGGATTATTTTATGAAGGAGAAGCCGAGTTTATTTCTCACTTTTTGCCAGACTCTATGGGTAGTTTCCGGAAGGAAAAGGCCTTAGAAACTCTCGGATTGGATGATGACAAGGTTCCGAAGATTGAAACTCTATCAACAAACTTCCGGATTCTGGAATTATGGGTGCAAGGACTTATCGTACCGAGAAAAGGTGATAAGGACAACTTGAAGAAGAGTGAGATATATATCTTAGATTTCCTGATAAATCTAAGGAAGTTTAACTTGATGAAGCATATTCTTCTAAATATTGAAAATTTGAAGAAGGGGAATCTGAGAGCTCAGATTATTATGTATCCAGCAATCCTCTCCAAGTTGATTGTTCGGTGCTTTGAGTGTTTCAAGGAGTCTTGCAAATCTAAGCCTAGAGTTTGCAAGATTATGCTGCTCAGCGATGGCACTCTTAAAAGAATTAATATAGCCTTTGACAAGAAGTCTTGAAAGTTTATTGATCTACCTCCTCAAGAAAGAAGTGGATCCGAAAGTGGCTGATCCGGAATCATCTAAGCCAGTAAGGAAGAGAAAGCTGAAAGAAGTTGTAGTCGAAGCCGAGGAACCTAAGTCTAAGGAAGTCCATTCCGCACCTCCAAAGTCCAAGAAGAAGAAAGCCTATCCTGATGAGGTTGTTACAAAGTGGAGAGCTGACAAAGAGAAGAGGAAAGAAGGGGATCCGAAGTTCGGACTGGACCCTGCAGAGGCTAAAGCTTTGAAGGAGAAAACTGCTGATGAGCTTGAGAAACAAGCTAAAGAAAAGAAGCTTAAGAAGAAAATGTCAGAAGCTGAGGCAGTCCAAGCATTGTTGAAGTTCAACGAAATGGTTTCAGCAACTATTCCAGTTCCGAGATCTTTCTCCCTGGAATCTCTACCTGAGACTCCAGGAAGAAATCTCGTTGCTCCGGAACAAGCTGTTGCTACTAATACTGAGGAAGTAGAGCAAGTGGAACAAGTTGAAGAGGCTCTTGAAGGAAGTGGTGAGACAGGAGATGTGCTAAAACAAGTAAATGAGTACAAGGGAACTCCTTCGGAACACTTATTACTCCGGACTTCAGAAGCTGAATATTTGAAGCTAGTTACTCCTGCAATGGAAGAAGAGAAAGGAGAAGAAGAAGTTGCCTATCATGGAGAAGAAGAACAACTTTTACATGATATTTCTCAGATGAAAAACGTAGAGGATGCTATTCAGGAAGTTGCTGATGAGGAAGATTTTATTGTACAAGTTTCTGATAGTGAGAAGAAAACTCCGGAACAGGTTTCAATTACGAAAAAAGATAAGGGGAAACAAATTCTTGTTGATACCCCGAGTTCAGAAAAGAGGATGAGAAAGGCAGCTGGTAGTTATTCTAAGAGGAAGTTGGAGCTTATTGAGGAAGAAAACTCTCCGAGCAAGATTTCAGATTCGGAGTCATCTTCGTTGGGGCATGACTTTGTTGTTCAGTCTTTGAAGAAGTTAGTGGGAACCATTCCGACTTTCCCAAGTATTGATTCACGATGCCAGATGCTCCAACATGCGTTGAATCAGAAAACAGACTCCGTATCCATGGTTATGGATAAGTGTGTTGATATTGAATCCCAGTTCAAAAACTTCTTTATTGGTTACGAAGCTCATAAAAGATCTTGCAAGAGGATGACAAGCTGTTCTAAGAAGACTGTGGAAGAGATGAGGCTTTTCGATGAGTTTCAAGATAATGTTAAGGATGCATTTGAAACCGAGGACAAGAAGATTAATGAGCTGATTGAATCTTTTGAAGAAAAGTTGACAGAGGAAAAGAACTTTCGGATTCAGGAAGTGAGAGATCTGAATGGGAAGCTCAATTCCGTTTCTCAAAATTGGAAATTTTAAAGAGATCATCGGATCGATTTTGAATAAAGGATGAAGGATCAGGAAGAGAAGATGAAAGCTCAGGAAGAAAAGTTGAAGGCTCAGGAAGAAATAATAGAAGCTCAATCCACAAGAATAGTGGTCTTAGAGAAGCAATCCGAAGAAGATCATAAAGACCTCAAGAAGATCAAGACTATTCTAAAGGGCCTCATGTCTAAGGAAAAAGATCCGAAATAACCCAATCCGATCTTTTTGTTGTAATTTTTTTTGTTGTTTCTGAGATTACAAATTTTAATGAAAATTGTGTCTCTTGTTTCTTTTTATTGTCATTACTAATATCTCAGGTACTTTGTTAAGTTTTTCCATTCCTTCCAATTCTTTTTGAAAATCACAAAGGGGGAGAAGGAAAAGATCCTTATGAAAAAGAAGAACTCTAATAAGAATTTATCAAAGGGGGAGACATAAAAAATTTCCAAGGAAAAAGAACTCTAATAAGAGTTTGTTAAGGGGGAGCTTTTTCTTGAAGAAGACATTCTTTTCTATCACTCCGGAAATCTGAATACGATCCTTAGAGTTTCAAAGCCTAAGGGGGAGTTAGTCGTATTCATCAATATCTCTAAAACAAAGGGAGATAAGCCTTAATGTTTTTTTTCTTCTTAGAATAGCTTTTTCGTAATGATGTTTGTGTTTTCCAAAAAGGGGGAGATTGTTGAGTCAATAAGGTTTTCCTTATGACTTTTCCATTTCTTCTTGTTTTGAAAATCACAAACACCTTATCTTTAAGGAAAATTGCTTTTATACGGAAAATTGCTTTCTTAACGAAAATGGCTTTTATAAGAAAAATTATCCTTATCATATTTTCATCCATATTTTCTTAAGTATGAGATTCGGATTCATTTTCTCGGAATCATTAAAACTTTGATATAAAGCATTCTGTTTAGTATTCGGATTCTGGATAAAGAACTATAAGGAAGTCTCATTCCGAATTCCGGATATGATCTCTGGATAAGTTCTATTCTAGGTTCAGGATACGAATTCTGAAGAATAATTCTCATTACGAATTCTAATGAAGAAATCTCATTCCGAATTCCCATTACGAATTCTGAAGAAGAATTCTCATTACGAATTCTAATAACGAAATCTCATTCCGAAATCTCATTACGAATTCTGATGAAGAATTCCCATTATGAATTCTGATAAAGAATTCTCATTACGAATTCTGATGACAAATTCTCATTACGAATTCTAATGAAGAAATCTTATTCTGAATTCTCATTCCGAATTCACCTATTAAACAGAATTTGAGTATCTTTGTTTTATACACTCTGAATTAATTCAGACTCCGAAAAATATCTTTGTTAGACTCCGAACTTTTATATTACTTACTCTTCTAAAATTTGTCTACTCTTTATTATCTCCATTACACTCTGAACCTTCACTCTGATGTTTTTATTCCGAACCTTTATGTTAGAATTAAAACGATGTCGTACATTCTGTTACACTTGTTTTGTTATAAAACGATGTCGTCCATTTTGTTATAAACTAACCGTTGTCTAAGTGACACGTGTACAGGTCCCTCCGATCTTTAAGGAAAATACGACCGTTGAAGAAGGAGCCGACCTTACCTATAAGTAGGAGCTCATTTGAAAGAGCTCGTGTTGATGGGATTGCTGTTGATGTGTCGTTTGCTAAAAAGTGCATACATGCTGTTGAAGTGATTTCTAGAGTGAGAGTCTCTTATTAACTCTCAAAGCTTCGTGCAACTCCGAATGTTGGTGATTACATTAGAGGGCTTCCGGGGATAGGAAGACAGAGGTGCCGACTACCTTAATGTTTGAGGGATTTCTTGCTGAGGAAGACAGAGGTTGCCAACTACCTTGAAGTTGAGGGCTTGCGGGGATAGCAAGATAGAGACACCGATCTTCGTATCGAGGGCTTACCCTGGTGTGGGTAAGACAGACTTGCTTGAAAGTATAAATCAAGGGTCCTTTATCCAAGGTTGTTGGATACCCTTCTCTTTGGGTTAAAAGACTTATATCTTATTACTAGTAGTTTTACTGCTTGTTTTTGTTCCGCTGCAATTTGTATCTTAAGGAAAGCATAACTTTCTTATACTTCCTTACTTATTCTGATTCATTTATATTCTATACGCTTTAAGGTAGAATCTCATATTGTAAGCTTTTGTTAAGTTTCAAATTCCGGAACCATATTTCCGGAACCTACTTTTGGAATCTCTTTCCAAGTTTAGTTTGGTGATAGAGGTGTTGTAAATTTACTTAGTTTAACTTTGTTAAACTTAGCCTTTTCCTTTACTTAAGGAAAACATAGTAATTCTTAACTAACTTTAAAGGTTCCAAAGGAATTTTTTAAAGTATACAATTCACCCCCCCTCTTGTATATTGAGAATCTCATATTATATTTCGATCCTACATAACCCTAGGGTGGTTGAGCCCGAGATATCTCTCCAATGCATTGGGTAACATGGCAGAGGTAAACATCAATATTTCTCCAATGAGATTTAGGTAATAAACTGTGATTAGTATTCTAACGTGACTCCATATATAGTTGTAATAGCTACAATGTGATTATGTTATGTATTCTATAGGATACCATTATGATTTTAGAATTCTGTGTGTTATTCATAAATCTTATGATTTCCCGAGGTATGTTATGATTGACAAGTATGGGTTCTTTGATTTGTATTTGTTGATGGGATAATGTTTTCAATACTTATTATATAACACTTAATGAGATTTTAATTCTCATCCCATGTTTTTGAAATGTTTTAGAATGACTTGATGATTAATAATGGTCATCGATGGTATCAACTAAAAGTCTTGTTATCTAAAACATGGATATAGAGATGTTTCATTTTAAGAGTTTTTATTTTATGAAACAAATGGGTACTAAGTAGTAATGTCTACATGGAATATTCAAGTTGATATGTAATATTTAATTCCCAATTCTCTAAAAATATAATCCTAAAAATATTTTCAAAGTGAATTATTAAATTAATTAAAGATTATATAATGTTTAACGTCTTGTCCTTATAGTTGGTATCAGAAGTCGGTTTAGGAAACTATATGAATTAGGTGTTTTCGTTAAACAAATGGTTAGTCTATATGTCTATTATTTATGTTAAATCCTTATTCTATAAATTTTTATGACCAAGGAATGTCAGGAACATATGGATGGATGATGATCTCAAACAACAATTCTATCTCTTCCTAATTACATGTTTTCAATAATTATTGAAAAGTTGTGTTCGGTTGACTGTGGAACTTTTTAGAATATAAATAAAACTTGCAAGAAGTGGTTAATGATATCATGAACCTCCACTATACCTCAATATCATCTCAGATCTTGGTTTGTATTTAATCAAATCCTATTTTCATAATATTCTCATATTTTCAAGAAAGGTAAATATTATCATGGAATATTCAAATATTTTACCTTATTACAAGATTTTGAAGAATAAAATGATTTTGAAAAAGGAGTTGAAGAATGAGACCCTTGCGCAACCTATTTATATTTTCTATTCAAATATTGTCTCTCAGCACATACATATGGTATTTTAAAGGGGCCATTAAATGAATGTTTTACTGATACTCGGTCTGACTATTTTATAGAAATCATGTTTTATCAGATGTTTTTAATTTATATGTCATACATGATAATTTTCTAAAACTATTATTCTATGAACACCCATATGATCCATGTTGTACAAGGTGTATTTGGATGAAGGAAGAAAATGATTTTGAAGGATATTTAAATCATTTTTGCTATGCATGTACCTTCTATCTACATAAACAATATGATGATGAAATCATATGGATTCCATGATGAAGGTACGTGGTTCATTCTATTAGGAATAGTTTTATTTTATTTTATGAAGGTGAAATAAGAAAAAGGACAACATATATAAGTCATAATGAATTAAGATGTTGAGGTCTTAATGTTTTTTGGATGAAAATGAAAGGTATAAGAAAACAATTTTGGTTAAAACATGTTAGGGTTAATTTCGAGTTCATTAAAAAGGATAACACACAGACCATGTGAAAACCCATCATGTCATACATACCTGCGAGAATCCAACCCACAACTGCTGTGCGATTGG
The DNA here is from genome assembly GCA_963277665.1 of Viscum album. Classification (NCBI taxonomy): domain Eukaryota; kingdom Viridiplantae; phylum Streptophyta; class Magnoliopsida; order Santalales; family Viscaceae; genus Viscum; species Viscum album. The sequence goes on from OY728150.1 coordinate 188,379,689, forward strand.
GATTTATCGCCTACCACTAGACTACCTAATGTTCCATGTTAGTATGAATCATTCTTTTTAGTTAATTGATTTTATTGATCAAGAATAAGTTGATTTTTGGAAAATATGTTTTAATGGATATCCTTAATATAGGAAAAACATTTGGCGATTAAGTGATCAAGGTTATTCTGCAATTCATTCTCTCTTTTGGGGAATATTATATGCTTATGGAAAATAGAATACTATGGGATCTCATTTGTAGAGTAATGGTTGAATTTTTTTTGGAAGAATCTATATTTTTATTGTGGACATATAGTGATTTGGGTTATTTTTTGAAATGATTAAACTATCATAGAGAATATGTGATTAGGTTAATTACACATTCGTATGAGACTTTAAGAGTAGTCGATGTTATTTGGAGATAAATGATAAAATTTATCAGGGAAGAAAATGCGATTAAATCCTTATGATATTTTTGATTCAATATTAGTTTATATTACTTTGAATAATTTTATGAACTATAGTTTGTTAAATGGTCTTTGTTGAACATTGAGTATTTTTTTGACAAAATTAGTAGATTAAGAGTTATTTTTTTGTAAAAGATTTTCCTTTTTTGGAGATTATCTAATCATTAACTAACCGTTTTTGTTATGGATAATTTCTAAATACAGGGAAAATATATAGTTATTTTTTTGGGATTTTGTGATTTTCTAGAAGTTTATTCTAGAACTTTAGGGGTGACTATGTCATCATTAATACTCATCGTTTGAGGAAAAAATAAGTTTGTGGTAGGTATTTAGTAAAGGATGAAAGTCTACATGACAAGTAAGTATGTTTACTTATGTTTTTAGTTAATATCATAAATAAATTCCTCAAGTTTATGAAAGGTAACTTAAAAAAAATGTCTTTTGTAATTTCTTAATGGGGAATCAATGGCGGTTTAACCCATCACATGTTTGTGATTTTCTGGTGGTTGACATTCTCCTAATCTGATATTTTATCACTCTCCATCAAAACATGATGGTTTTTTCTCCTCTATATCCATGTTTTCATGGAATACGAGTATGGGTTTTCTTGGGTGAGCTTTTTACTTCTCTTTATTTATTAAAAGTGATAGGTTTATTGATACTTTTTCTGATCTGTGACTTTTGATGAAGTTTCCAAGCCCAAATTTAAAATTGTGAGGACACAATTTCCAAAAGAGGAGAAGGATATAACATCACAGGTAAATAATGAATATGAAATTTTAATATTTATTAATATTTGTGAATTAAATATTAATATTTCATTGAAGGTGATGCTATGTTTAATGTCTTTCCTGATATGCAACAACAAATTTCTTTGAAAAGTTATGTTGCGCACAATGTTGGGTTATATAGAAAAAAAATATAATAAATTTAAATGGTATTTAATTCTTTGCTATCTTATTGGTTGGAATGAATAGAACTAACAAAATATTATTATATATTTTTGATAAATGTTTTTAATTTTATACAATAAATTTTAGAGGCTCAAAATCTGAATGAATCCAATTTTAAGAATAAATACTCTAATATACATTAAATGGTCGATTTACCAGCATTTAATGGAATATTATATAAAATATAGTATATTTCACTATAATATGTTATATTTTAAAAAATAAAATTATTCTTTAGAATTGGAACATCAAAATTTACTTTGGGTAAATTTTTTGTATTTTCTGATAAATTTCATTTTTAATGAATAATGAAAAATAGTGTATTTTAATTCATAATCTTCTTTTAATATAATTTATTTATATGGTCAGGTTACCTTTTTAAATGGTTTCAAAGTGTAATTACAATATTTTTTTTCCAATTTATCCAATTTTTGACATTTGAGGTAATTTGACATCAAAATTTGACAAAAATAAGTGTCAATCATTAGATACATATTAATTTTTAATAACATGATTTTTGATTTGAAAATGTGAATTAATATTAAATTAATTTCTTCCACATATGTGTATTGAATTAGAAAAAATGGATTCCATATTTTGAATCTAGTGTTATAAATTTTTTAAATAAGAAAATCTTTTTTTTAGACATTATGAATATTTACTTTAGTAAATATTTTATTTAGTATTGTTAAAGGATAAATCCGTTAAAAAGGGTAAAACAATAATATTATAACAATATTAAATTACCCAAACATGTGTCCTAATCCTATTTTATGATACATGTCAGACCATGGGCATCCTTGGGTCGATTTTGGGACTCCATTGAGCCACATGGGATTGATAATGACAATTTATATATATTTATTTAATGTAAAGGCAAAACTGACATAAACATATATATTTTAGTAAATATATTTTTGTATTGGGTTATATAAGATAACTTTTTGAATATAAATATTCTTTTGAAAGAAAAATTATTTCCCACATCATGGTATTTTTTTATTAATTTTTATACATCAATTAAATAAAATTATTTATGACACAATAATGATGTAGTGTATACCTCGTTAATGAATGATTCAAATAAATAAGATTATAAAAAATAAAATAATATCCAGAAACTATCAAATTATTATTCGATAATTTTATTTCAACATGAGTCATCTTATCTATGTAGTTAATGTGTTTTGACCTTTATAAACCCAAAATCCTTATATAATAAAGTAATATTTTCAAACTTGTTTAAAGATCCCATCCTCCCCCTTATAAACATTTCTCACCTATAACCCATTAATCACACCTTTTAGGCCCCTTGGCTCGTCAAAAAACCTCCCTATTAATTTCTATACTTCCCTATCTTACTCTTATAAGTCTTACATTAGGAATAAATAAATTCAAGTAAACATTTTTCTTCAATCCAAAGGGAGATACCTGATTCAAAGGTAACATGTTCTCTTAAGTTATTTTATTTTATTTTAATTCTCCTCCCCCTAAAATCTTTTTATTAGAATATTTAATAACAAAACCAGTATCGTAAATATACTAGGTTGTTTATATGATAATTATTCTAACAAAACATTCACACACCTCCATCTAATGGGTAAATAACATATTGTTTCTACAGATGGCGAACTACTGCCTCACGAAACGAGGATTGTTCAATCTTATCCTACCACCTATTATGGTGGACATTATTATGGAACTATATTTAAATGTGATAAATACTATATTTATATTGTTTCTATACTTATGTACCTTTCATTTATATCATACCTTTATATTTTCAATAATGGGTAAATACAATAATTTCATTTGAGGAGGCACCGACTACGACCCCCTCAATGTGATATGACTCATTCATGCCACACGTGGAATGTATAAAGGATGGTGTTAATTAAATTAAATAACATATATATTATTATGATTTCATTATTTTAAATATAAAATTGAAATTAAAATAGCGTTCTTGCGTACGTATGGCTTACCGTCTCTATGAATGGTGCGTTTCATTTCTTAACTTCAAATGATACGGAATATTATAAATACATATACAATGGATATATATTATATATATAATATCTATATCATGAATATAATATTTGTAGGTAATGGACGTTTGACCACATGGACAATTTGTAATTATAACAAGTTCATTTTTGACATGAAGTTCCGAACATCGAAAAAATGTCCAATCTGAACTCAAATAATTTACTAATTTTTATAGAAAGGTAATAAGTGATATAAACGGAATATAAAACAGGAAAAATGTTTATAATCAATTATAAATTAACTTATGTTTATTATTCTGGAAGAGAAAAGAACAAACGAGTCATGTCGAACACGTTGTAAGGGGTTTCTTATCTCACTTTAAATTCTGTGAGATTTTCATTGTTCGCCACTTATTTATTTCATGTAGTGTATTGTGTACATAAATTTGAAATATATTATATTGATTATATTTATATTCTTGTTATTTTTTGATTCATTTTATGGTTATTATCTTTTGTTCATACGACTCGATTGGTTACAATGGGGTTAGAGGTTTTTATCTCACATTTTTTCCATTCGATTCATGGTATATTTGCCACTATTTTCTTTTTTGTGGTGTATGTACTGCCACTGATTATATTCTTTGTGTAATATAATTTTATTTATGTATATTTACATCTTCATTGTATGATCCTTCCTTCAGGGGGTATATGTTTCCTATGATACCAAATCGGTAAGGGAAATTTTCACCGTACATTTTTAGTCAAAGACTTATTATATGACTTGTCATTAAATTTTATTTTTCTTATTTTGGGATATGTTCTTAAATATTATTATTTCAATAAATTTTATATCCATTCTATGAGAGACCGTTATCTATCTCATCAACACATTTTCTAAATTTTAATGTGACGTCATTAGGCTCTTTAATTTCTATAAGAGAACTTATTAACACAATTTAAATTATTTTTGTTAAACTTCTACGTCTTGATTTTTTCATGCTATGAATATGTGTGAATTACCTACGGTCTGTGACTCTTAATATCCACTTATATTGGGTTAATTTTTTATTTTTCACACATAATTATGTCATTAGTTTATCCTTAATCTAAGGATATGATCTTTTCAAGTTACTTTGTCTCAATTTACATTCCATTGAGACTTATTTGTTTTTATACTCAAATTCACTTTTATCTGTTCTATATACTACCCTTTGACATATTATATATTGAATATATTTATTCTCATGGTATTATAATCTTTGATTAATGTTATTCCTCAATTATTTGTTTTCAAGTGACTCTTATTTGTTTAAGAACTCCTTAACTGAAATATCATTTTAAATGTTTTAGATATTTATTCTTATCAATATTTACCATAAATTTCCATGTTTTAAAAATGGTTTTTTAGGATTTATTTACATGGAAATTAATGTTTTAAATTGTTAATTACATTAATATATTAAAAGATGAATGAGGCACCTTGATTCAAAAATCAATTTATTAAATGTTTTGAATTGTTTTGAAAATGGTTTGAAAAATCATTGATTATGTCAATATTATGAAATAATATATTGTGATTGCAATGTGGAAATTTTATCATTACTTTATACTTGTTTTATGTGTTATTAATTTGTTATGGTTATAGGGAATTGTTTACGTATATGTGTGGTTCTGTGATAAACCTAGGGTGGATGAGCTTGAGATAGCTCTCCAATGCATTGAGTAATGTAACAGAGGTAAATGTTAATGTCTCTCCTAAGAGATTTAAGGAATATGTTGTGATGGGTATTCCTACATAACTCTCTATATTGGTATGATTGATACAATTTAATTATGTTATGTATGCAACACGTTACCATTATTATTTATGAATTTTGTGTGTTATTCATAAATCATATCATTTCATGAGGTATGTTTTGATTTAAAAGAATGGTTTCATTGATTTTTATTTTTTAATGGGATAGTTTTTTCATTCCTTATTTATAACCCTTTGTTTTTTATGATCATACCATGTTTTATAAATGTTTTCAACATGGATTAAAGTTGAATAATGGTCAAGGAAGGGATCAAAGAAAAGTCATGTTGTCTAAAACATGGAACTATGCATGTTTCATTTTTAGCATCCTCATTTTATAAAAAATGGTTACTAAGTAGTAATGTCTACATGTAATATAGAATTTTATATGTAATAGTTATGGCATAAATCTCTAAAATCTTAAACTAAAAAGATCCTCAATTTGAATTATTAATTTAATTCATGATTATTAAATGATTAAGGTCCGGTCCATATAAAAGAACTGATGTTAAATAGTTGAATTTTTGTATGCAAATGGTCATGGGAAAGGGAAAACAACATCATTCTAGGACCCATTTTTTGAATTATTGATCTGGTAATTATTTTGGGTTTTCATGACACTTCAAACTGTAAGACATGACATTGCTTATTTAGTATTAGTTTTTGGTATGTACCCAATTTTGGGGAATGGATTTGTGATACATGTTTATTTTATATATTCTTTATTTTTTTATTTATCTAACATGGCTTTCTCTGATAATGTGGTTATATTATCTCCATGCGTGTCATCAAAACCTTGTTTCTAGTTAGAATCATTTGATGTATGGGGACGTTTTGGATTGGGGAACCTGTTTAGTGGATCTCATTCTGAGGCATATCAATGTTATATTCTAGTGAATTTTTGTATGATTTATTTTATTTTGGGAAGCAGATAAAAGATTAGGATGTCTCGTTCCCTAGTAGTGCGCTCCTGTATGGGATTAGCTAATCAATGTTTGGGGGTAAAACAAAGTACCTGGGGTGGAATTTTTGTTCTTGATATTCACTATTACAATTGAATATTATGTCACCATTTGGAGATATACATGCTTTTTGGCGTTATTTTTTTTGAGGTTCTACATGTGGGAAATTTTTTTATAAATTTGTGCATACATGCATCATTTTTTGTAGTTATTGATACATATGTCATGCATTATGTTAGGCACACATGGTAAAAAATAATATTGTTAGGCATGAGAATTGGATATTCATTTTAAAATTTACATTCACCATAAAATAATTTGTCTAATAGAGATGTTATAATTATAAAAAGAATCAAATTATGTTTGAGAAATTATTAAACTAGCACCTAAATGGGAAATTGTTTTGTGCGTGACAGTTAAATGGTTTAAACGGGTGTCTAATTGAAGGAGTGTATTTATATACGTTTGGGATTAAAAAACATTGACCAGGTCCCATGATATGGGTTGTTGAGTTTAGTAATAAAGACATGATCTTTCCCTTTAGGAAAGTGTTTATATAATAGGTTGTTAATGGTTTTTAGAGAATTCTTTTTGTATTTGTGGAAATGTTATATTACGTGTTTTGATATGTAACTTTTTCCTTGTAGAGATATTACCCAATGATAGTGTATGCCAGTGGGGAAACATGAGGAAATAGATAAGAATGTACCTCCCATAGTGTAGAATGAAACCCTGATTATTTTGGGTAACATAGGGGAAGAATCCTTCCCGGAGATCATTGTTCATTTTATAAATATGGTAAATTGTGACAAATAATATGTCGTGTTGAGTATGTTTGACCTGACTAGAGCGTCTCTATTACAAGACCCTCCAACCATTACTGGAGAAGGTGTACCTGAGGTAGCTGAGTTCTGGATAGATTCCATTCAAATGATTTTTGATCACATATACGCTCTTCTTGAGAGTTGAATCAATTTTGAATCTTATATGATGTGAGGGATGGAAATCATTGGTGGAATAACCTGGTTCATACTAAGAAAAAATATTTTATGAAGTTGAAATGATTCTAGGAAATTTTTTTGGAACACTTCTATCTGGAGACATTGAGAATGGATAAAGTTGAAGAGTTTATGAGTTATATATACCGAACTATATATGTGATGGATTTTTCTGGTTGATTTATCAACATATAATACACCATTCTAGTCATGGTGGGGGATGATACATATATTATGAGACATTATCATAATAGAATTATATACAAGATCAATCCCTAAGTGAATATATTCCATCAGAGCATGTTAGCTAAAGTGGTAGATTATGATCTTATATTAAAAATGAATCTGAAAAAGGATTTTTGGTGGTAGGCATGTGGTTTTTGTTGGGAATTATAGTAGTATGTATTCAGATGATAGGATATTTGTTTCAATGGTGTTCACTAGAGAAGTTTTAGATAGAGTGGATTGGGGAGAGGATTGACCACTTATAGTGGCAATCAAGTGTTGATTTATCAGTGCGGTGAGAAGGAAGAAATGTGTAACCCGTATCCCTGACCACAAGTTGAGTGTTGATAATAACAAATGATTGGTCGAGGAAAATGATTATGTCAGAAACCTATTAAACTGGGATGTGATTGAGGATCAAAACTGATGTAGAGTGTAGGATGAGGGTCTACTACCCTATACCGGGATGGTAGTTGGATTTTAACTGTTGTTATCGATCCTGGTGCAAGACATATTTCTTTAAGAAAGGAGTATCCTTATCATCAGTGCACTACTGTTCCAGTGAATCAGCTCGAAGACTAGGGTAGTGGGATAAGTCTATTTCATGTAGTTATTATTACACCTAATGATGGTAAGGGTGGACAACAGACTATTTGAGGTACAATTGTAATGACTTCCATGCTTTATAGTAAATTATTTTATAAATGGGCCTCACCGTCTTTAATTTATTCTAATTTTGTGATTTTGTTGGGTCTAGTGGTGGAACATATGTGTGGGGTTTTTTTATTACCACACATTTGTGAGTATGAGTAGAGAATATCTGGAAATGTAAGGTGCCTTCTCTTAAGGATGGTGTGTACTGTTTCCCTAGGGACATGGTTCCTCTTGACATGTCGTGTTTTGAGCATATATTGGGGATCAATTGGATTGAGTTCTTCAAGACCATATTGGCTATTATCACTGAATGGTAATGTTAATGTCCCATGAGTACGACACATATATTCATCAAAGGGAATGGAATGTCCAAGAAGGCCATGCACGGTCAGTTCGTCAGCCATTGGGTGACCTAAAATCTTAATTTGTATGCATTGTGCGATATGACATGGGAGTGAGAAATGTTATATTTATTCTAATGGTGATTTGATTTCAGGATGTGTTTCTATAGGAATTATCAATAATGCTACATGATAGATAGGATGAGTTAATGATTGAGTTAGTATATAGAGTTGAGATAGTATCCATTCTTCCATATAAAATGGAAGCAGTAGAACATAAAGAAAAAAAATGGAGGAATTGTAGAAAAATGGGTTTATTCATTATTTTACATCACCATGGGTATCTCTAGTTATTTTTTCTAATAATTTAGTGGGGAAATTGTAGATGTGGTTTGATTACTGGAAGTTGAATATAATGACATTGATTAACTGATATCTTCTTCCATATATTTTTTTATCATTTTAAATAGATGAAAGGTGATATTATTTTTTGCATAAATGATTCTAAGGTCAAGGTATCATCAGTTGAGGGTGAGACATTCTAATATTATTTGAACTTATTTTTTGAGAAGTTATGGTTTGAATGAATTCATTTTCATTCCATTCGGGTTGAATAACACCCCATTTGTGTTAATGTTTTTGATGAAATTATTCGCCACCTCGTACCTGGATCGATTTTTAGTTGTTTTTGTTGATGAAACCTTATCATAGTCCAATATTCATGAAGATAATGACCTGCACCTTGATATTTTCTTGAGTATATTGAGGTATCATAGGCTACATACCAAGCTATCCATGTTTCAATTTTAGATAGACAATTTCAATTTAATGGATCACATCAACACTGAGGAAGGTGTGACTGTGGAATCAATGAAGGTTAAAGAAATTATCACTTAGGAGAAACCCAAGAATGGTGTCATGTTTCACTGATATAGGTCATGTGAGAATACTATTCATGAGTTAATGAAGCGGTTGAATACTATACCGATTTTGATCCTACCATATCCGGGTAGGGAGTATACCTTATATTATGATATATCTATTATTGGGATTGAGGATGCGTTGATGTATGGAGATCATGATGTAGATTATGGGTCCAAAAATTTGAGTCTTTATGAATGATATTTCCCTATGCAAGACCTCAAGTTGTCCACGGTATATTATATCTTGAAATGTTAGTGGCATTATCTAATTAGAGAAAGGTGTGTTGTGTATATCAACCATAAAATCCCTTTGTACGTCTTCTACTAGCATGATGTGATTGTCTAGAAGCATAGATTGGTTGAGTACAAGTATTATTTTGATTTTGTGTTATCCTACAAGTATGGTAATAGAAATAGTGATTTTTATTTTTTTAGTAGGAAGGAATATACTCAAGAAGTTCAAAAGTCTAGTTCAGAGTGGATGATGATGGACTTGTTCACTGAGTTTCATGTAAAGGTTTAGGAGGAATAGGGGAATATGATTTTCATGTCCTGGTAAGTTTATTCTACATCACTGATTTATGTTAAGGAGATTAAGTATGGGAAAATGGATTGTTTCAATTTGGGTGAAATTCTTGAAGGTTTCGATTCACCATTCAACCAAAATTTGAATAATGATGAAATCATTTATGTTTGAGGTCATGTTGTTCATCCCATGAGTATTTAGGATGAGCCAATGCATGTGTTTCAACACTCAAAAGTATTGGTTCATATGTGTTTAATGAAAATTTATTGTGATCATTTAGGCAATATTGGTGGATAAGGACGGATAATTAGGTTCTAGGTTTCTTGAAACAATATAGCACTTTTTAGTATGTAAAGAAATAATATAAAAAACTATGTAGTGTTTATAGCTATTATCCATTATTTAATGGATGTGGGATGATGTCACCACATATTTTGTGATGGGCGTTCTTTATATTCCCTGAAATAATGACATGATATGGGTAATAGTGAATTTGTTGAAAAAAGGTGGAATGTTTTCTACTGATTCGAGAGACATTTAACGTGTATCAGTTGGGAGACTTATATTTTTGGAAGATAACACCATCACATGGGGTATGTTTGAGAATTATATAAAAAAATGTTTTTTGTTTTAATTCTTATTCTATTATGGGATAAAAAAATATTTTTAGTACCCATTCATTTATATCTAAATTTTTTTACTTTCAGACTGATGAGAAGTCAGAACATACTATATTCCTATGGGATGATATTTTGAGGGAAAATGTCCTAGACTAGGGTGGGTCTTGTTCAATGCACATGGTACATTTTGAGTTCATCAAAAACAATTTACTATTAGACTATTTAGAAGGGACCACATGAGTAACTCTATGTTAGGGATTATAGATCTCCCTTATTTTGGATGGAATATGGGGAACTAGAGTTATTAGGAATGAGTCTAGTGCATGAGGAATCAGATTAGGTTTAATTAATCACGAAATTTATGTATATGGATTTAAATTGGATGAAATGGTATGTTGACTGATTTCGTTAACCGCTTGTGTTTATGGGGGGTTATTTTTTGTTTCTTGGGGTGTTTCAAAGTTTGGGTAACCGTCATAATTGGAAAAAGGGAAAGTCATCATCTAGGGATGTGGGGCTGTTAGATATTTTGGAAAGGATAGAACTAGTGGAATATTGATTGGCTCTTCTATAATAATCAGGTGGCATGCACAATTTTTTTCATGTGTCCCAGTTTTGATTCTATAACCCCAACCCTTATCATGTGGTTGATGTTAATTATGTATAGATTAAGGATGGTGAATCCTCTTAGAAACATCTGGTTTGTATTATGAATCATTTTGAGAATATTTTTTGAGAAAAATCGTGGTATTAGTTCACATGTTGTGGAAGTATGGTAATTTTCTTGGAGAATGTTGAGAGATAGAGACATATATGTAGGACAAATATTCAGATTTATTTATTTTTGAAGATCAATGATTCTTGGGAGGGTATCTTAAGTGCAATCCATTATAATGTTGTGAGTTTGTAAGATCCAAAAAATAAAAAGAGTTACATTCCTGAGAAATTATTGTTTGACACCCTTAAATAAATTTTGAAATTTATACAGGGAGTATGAGGAGTTTCGAGGGTGTCTTTTGGGTCCATGAAAAGGAAGGGGGTAGGACATTTAGTGAAAGAAGTGTGGTTGGAACATGGTTATTGCTAACCATGTGTTAAATCCATGGACCATGGAGAGGGATGAGCCACTGCTTGTGAAACCATGTAGGGTGAGGGAAAATACATTTTTGATTGGATGGAAACATCATGTACAACCACCACATTGATTTTAAAATTGTGATGGATTATTTGGAGACCATGAGACCAAGTATCCACTTGGATATAGGGTGATTCATTGTTGACACGCGATTTTCCAAACCTTTTAGAAAAACTGTTTGGGCTATTTAAAATAGGTGTTTTTCCATTCCCCATTGATATTTCTGAAGCATCACCCACTTTTATCCCCTTTTTATTCTATCAAATCATTGGTGATGAAACGAACCCTTATAAACATGCCAATGGTCAATCTCCCTTAAATCTAAGGTGTTTCAAATGGTGTTGGGTGTAAATTGATGACATGGGTGAGTCTAATACTCATATTCCCTTTATTTTGTCGTTAAAGAATTTTTCAGTTGTTTTTTTCATTACAAATAACTAAATATCTCTGTCCTTTAATATTTAATTATTGTATCTTGAAAGGGATTTTGGGTTTGAATCAATGGCTATGATTCAGTGAGTGTTCCTCTATGAATATGAGGTAGGTTGTATACATGTTTTATCCCATAATATTTAGAGTATTTATGTGTATGTGGATGTGATATTGGTGTATTTATGATCTGTGTTTGGTTTTCAATGTACTAAATAGATAATTTGTTAAAAAATGATGAATTAAACCACACAAGATCCTCCTGGGATCCATTGATGTTAACTTGACCGAGCTAAATGACACCCATGGGGTGTGCATCGTCCTTGAAATTAAAGATGTGTTTCTAAATGGTAAATATCATATTTTATGAGATAGAACCTATGATAATTATTTTCATCTTGATAAGATGGATGGATTTGTGAAAGAAATCTACTGATATAGGTGTTTAGTTTTTTAACATCCCATAAGTGTTGTTTTGATTTAGTTAAATGTGTATAAAGTGTAATGGAATGTAAAACGGTAAATGGGATATATTTTTTTAGAAGCATGTTCACATGAACAAGTGGTTCAATGGGGTATGTGGCTAAGGCACCTCCCATAAGTCACACAGGCAGGTTTCATTGGCCCAATGATAAATTTCATTGGGTTTGGTGTGAAATTGAGTATTTAAATCCCTAACGTATTTAGGAAGTATGAATATCAAGACCGAGGCTCCATGGTAAGGTTTTTGATCACTTGGAATGAGGATCCAAGGTATGTTGTTATATATATTATTTCATGAAATGAATATCCCAACGAGGCTAGGAACATGCCTGCACTGATGTATTGTTTGGATGACTAGCATAAGATGAAGTGAATTCAATGAATATAGGTCACACATAGAACTAGTGGTAAAATTTGATAATACTAATAATGGTAAATGATGGAACCTATTTATATATTTTTTCTTCATTTATTATTTACATTTACATGAACTATTAATTTTAAATAAATAATTTTCATACACTATTGGTGGTGACATAATGGGATGTACTGACACCCTCCTCGGCCTCCCATTGGGTACCCGAGTAGACATCATGTTTGAAGGACAAGTTAAAGGAAAGAGCCATATGCTAGATTGTATATTTTGGCCCAGGGGATGTTCCTAAATGGAGGAACTAGACATGATGTCGGGACATGATTTAGAGATTATTCACCGTGTATTTATTTAATGTTTTCTTGACATTGGGCATTTTAATACATGACACGGAGAATTTATTATTGGTTCTGGGCATGTACCCAGTTTTTCGAATCAATTTTTGATGTATGTTTATTATTTTTTTCATTTTATATTATTCCTAGTTTTATCTATTGTATAATTATATGATATGTGGTGGTACTGTCACCTCAAGTGCCTCATTATACCCTCACTAATAAGTAGTAGTCTCTAGCATATGCGGAGGAGGACCCGATGTCATGTAGTGGACCGGCTCAGGGCATCAACTTAGTTGATCTTGTGTCGATGAATTACACCATGAAAACATGATTATCCATTCTATCATACACTTAAAATTATAAATGGTCCTCCTCTAGGTTTCATGGTGAATGGAAAAAATTAGGTTTATATTAGATACACAAAAAGGAGTTTCATCAAATTAAATATTTCATAATATAAAAAAGGAGGAGGTGATATTATAGGATTTAGTGAAAAAATTATCCATAATTAGATGAAAGAGATGTAATTATATATTCATGAATATAAATGATAACATCGATAATAATTATCCAAGATCTAATAATAATGGAATTTATAATTTTGGGTGTCAAAACATGTTTTCAAGGCCTTAGTTTTGGACACTATACTTTTAAGGAAAGAGATATTCACAAAAAATGTCATGTTTTTTATGAGACATAATGATGCATAAAGGAGATTTATAATCTTTGGACCCGCATATCCATTTGGGATTTACAATGTATTCACAATATGATTCATCAATACCTTTCAATCAATTTTTCGATGAAGATCTAGTTTAATAAAAATTGGGTATCTATATGATGAATAATATGGAAGTATAATAATTCCACATTCAATAGATTAATGTGTATATCTAGGTTAAAATCCTATGGTCAACATTATTTTAGTGGGGTATCATTAAAATAACATGATCTACCTTTATGAAATAAATATAGTGGATTTAGTAATTATAATGTATTAAGTCATCAATAAAAGATAGTACTTTTATTAAATAGCTTGAAATGATAGGAAACTCAGACAATGGTATGAAATATCCTTCATCATCTATACAATATTTTGTATGAATATCCCAAATCATATATTTTTGGTATTTCTACCCAGATGTGCAATATTAGACTCATTCATCATGTATTAGAGTGATTATTGGGTAAATGGTCAAATAATCCTTTTTGAAGTAATTACCCATAGGTTCATATATTCCACATCCAAATCCATATATTAGTATCCATACATGTCTGTATATTCTAGAAAACTATACTTAATATTAAATTACAAAAACATGGGATGTGATTTCCAGTAGAGAAAATATTTACTTTTACAATGGTTTTAGGAAAATTGAATACAAAAACTTGAGAGAGGGATATTAATAAATAATTTCAAATATATTAAATTTAATTATTAATATGGTAAAATTATTAAATATAAATTTATTCATCATAGAAAAGGCTATATGTGATTTTTATAAAATGACTTCCAATGATTGAAAATTGAAATTGAAAACTGCCACTAATTATTGGGTAGTAATTCAATCAAATCCTACTAAAATAAATGGATTAATAATGAAATTATAATTCCCTAAATTATGTAATTTCATGTAATGAGAACTAAAATAGTCCTTATAAACACCAAAAATGAATAATATGTGCAAATTTTTTAACTTTTCACAAAGAGAGGAATTTTAGTTGGAAAACCCACACCTTTTTTTTAGACTTCGACTAACTCACTTTAATAAACTATATCAAAAACTATGTTTTCATAAATTCATTACTATTAACTATAATAATATCCACTTCTAACTATAATTTTCATATATAACCATTGTATTCATGAATTTTAATTATTTTATATATTGGGTGTTTATAGTTTTGATCATTTGTATAAGATTCATAATAACAATGATAATGTCTAATCTTTATAAAAAATTAATCATTAAAATATATTTATTTTTTCTATTAGAGATGATTTATAATTATTTATTATTTTTAATAATATGCTAATTATTGTTTACGTTATTCTCATTGAATTTGAAATCAATAACATGAAAATTTCAATGATTCTTGATGATTGAAGAGTGTTTTTTAATTTATTAATTTCACATTGATATAAAATCACTACAGAAAAAATATAATTATCAAAAAAACTATATCGTATTATACGATTATTTATTTTCACATATTCATTTAGGATATTATTTCATATTATTTTCTGATAAGTTTGTTAAACATACCAAAAAATGAACGTATCATGACTTAAAGAATGCTTAGTTAGAGTTTTTTTGTAATATCATTTTACTGAATGTAGAATGATCTTATTTATTATTTAATTATTTTATATATGATAATTCAAAGGAACTTATACAATAATTAATGGAAATAAAAATAATACAAATTTTGAAAAAAATATGATACTATTATAATTATCATTTGAAACAATTAAATTACTGATGATTATTTATAGATAATGTCATCACTAGAATGAAAAATAATATATAAAAAATCTTAATAATATCATAAAAATAATATTTTTAGATTAATCCCTTCCTTATATCTATCTTTGTCATAAGGTGATTGAAAACAAAACATGTTGTGTCATGGAGGTATTAGTCACAATAATGCACAAATCATGGTGTTGTTTTTCTTAGGGGAATAAGATAAGGTATTCAATATTTATTTGTCATATATAGATAAATTAATTATATGATAAATAATTATTTCACAATATAATATTGGGAAACATATGTTTTCAATGGAATAATAAATTTAAATATGCTTATGATAATATTGAACTTAAATTGATATATTTTTTGTATCTATTGAAGGATTCCCTATAAAGGAAGGGAGAAATCTAAAATATTTTTACTAGAATCCAAATTGAGTGAAACTTTATTAATGGGGATGAAAATAGTAGTGTTTTGGAGGATTTCAATGATTTTTTTGACTTGTTCACAAGATATCACATTAATAGGCGGTTGGAATAATATTTTTTTAATTATTTCATCATAATATAATGGTATCACGAGAAAAAAAAATTATGTTGATCCAAAAATAGAGAATAATGGATCTTGTAAGGGTTAAGGTAAATAAAAAAATGCAAAAATCAATTACATAAATGTTTTTTTCTTTTTAGGGAATTTACCCACTGAATTATTACATTTATTAATTTATCTTTTACCATGGTAAATAGTTTTTACATAATGTAACATCAAAATTATTTAAAACAAAATGTTGGAATTATTAAAAAAAATTAACCTACTTATTATAAACATTAATTCCATTTTTTATCATTTTCTATAAGTGTGAAAATATATTTTAATATGATAAATAAATATAATATTTGAATAGTTTTTATGAAAAATATTATCTCAGTTATGAAATATTAAGGGTTTGTAAAGAATAATTAAAAATTTAAAATTTATAATGTCAGTTATAAAATAAATATTTTTCATATAAAAGTTTTTAAATTTTTTTTAATATATATATACACACCCTAATAATGGCTTAAAAATCACAGTATTTGTAAAATCTATATATTGAATTGTACACCTAAAAATCAATTATTTATAAAAAACAAGAAAATTATCTGAAGCTAGTTTATTAGTAAATAATTAAAAAAAGATGTTTATTTTTACCAAATAAAATTCAAACATTCATTGCATAAAATTTTATGATATAGTTGCAGCTCTTTAGAAATATATTCTTAATATTTTATTTCTGAATTTGGTTACAGAACTCTTACTTGTGATCTGTTATGACAGAAAAATATTCATTATAATAATTTCTCAATCATGTTCAATTCTTGATGAATGTGCACCCACGCTGCCATCCAAGATGCTGCATTGATTAAGAAAGCATATTGTGAAAACACTATTGGTGACATTGAGATCTTACACTAATGTAGGATTGCTAGTTCATAAAGACAACCATGATGCACCTTTGAGGTATTCTGGAAAGCTCTGTTTCTAGGATGGATCAATGTGAAGGTCGATGGAACCTCAAAAGGAAACCCGAGAACTATAGGATGTGGTGCAATTTTCAGAGACTATCTTGGCGGGTGTCATGTATGCTTCTTTGGCAGGTGTGGTATGACCTTGTCCCTAGAAGTGTAAATGATGGGGGTAAGCCATGCCATGGAATTTAAAAAAAAGGGGTTGGATAAATCATTGGATTGATAGTGATCCAACTACTACTATCCAAGCTATTTGGAAGGGGGTGGTGCATCTTGTCTAGCTACTTACATCCTGTGGGATGAATTTCCTTACTTCACTCATTGAAATAAAATAAATTTACACTAATTCCATTCATGAAGCGACCATGGTTGTTAATGATATTTCCAACAAGGGGGTTAATCTATAAATTACATGGCATGCTGATTTTCCTGGTGATTTTCTACATTTTTTTGATAATGATTATAGTAAGACTCTACCTTTAGACTCTTGTAGCCAGCTTTTTTCTATTTTGAATAAATTATTCCATGCTAAAAAATAACTCATTAATTAAAATTTAATGTTTTCTAATGAATAATGTATTTTCAGACTATGTATTGTATTCTAGTTTTAGATACGGTGTTTATCTACTACAGTAGAGTCTTGGGTAATACATTACACCCCAAATAATTTCATCCTTAAAACTGGGGAAAAATAAAATGATAATTTTTTGAATATTAAATACTTATAGGTTCTTCAAGATCAATAGTTACCTCTTAGAATTCTTGACTTCTCCAATGAAGATTCAATGATTGGGTTTTTTGATTCCACAAAACATTCTCTCTCATGTCAAGAATCATGATAGGCTCTTCATTAAAGTAGAATTTATGCTCAAAATCAGTTCCCCCATATGTCATCACATATGTTGGATCTAGAATATATTTCCATAGTAAATAAATATTAATGGTTTCATGTACTTTATAATGTTTGGGATACATATAAAATAGATATGTTAAAACTGTAATTATTTCTAGTATTTCAAGAGGCCCAATATACCTATGGATTAACTTCCACTTTTTACCAAGTCTGAAATCTCCCATCCATAGTGAATCTATCATGAAAAAATAATCCTTAACTTGAAATTACATTTCATTTCAGGAATAATCCTAATATCTCTTTAATATACTCTAGGAATCCATAATGTTACCTTGAATAGACTGTACATTAATGTTATTTAAAAAACTAACTTTATTTCTCCATTTTCCTCCAAAAATTTTTGAGCCCAAAACAATTTCAAATGAAATTCATAATATAGTTCCATTTTTTTTTCAAATGGAATATTTTATTTTATTAAAAATACTACAAAAAATTTATTGACCCAAATTCATTCGAAATCAAGATAACATTATCTATTTTTTTTCAATTGTACATACATTCCTTTCCGACTTCCTATCAATATGGTGATGATAAGAGGTACTTAAATGTATATCTTTGTTGATATCCTTTTGACTACTCTTCAAAAATTATAGTGTGAACTAAGGTTTTTGATTTGATATAATAAGTAAAGGTTACCATGAAGATATATGATTTCATTGATATAGATAAGACAATGCGATCATGTGGTATATTTTATATTGTATCTATGAAATGAATATATGTTGTAATATGATAAAAAATCACCAACTATACATCATTATTCCACAATGTCTTTTGGAGTCTATTGAAAAGTTTCTTTATAACATTTCCAACATCAATATATGTAATGGGAAAGGTTTTATTAAATTTTAGGATGATTTCTTTTGTCATTTATCTATTAAATACTAAGCTTCTAGACAAGTAGTCATAAATTTCCCACATTATACCGTACTGCCATTAATTTTCTATTTATAACATATTCATCATTATGTTATCAGGGATTATAGATAATTTTTAGCAATATACTTAATCAATCCATTTTTATTTCAAATATACTACACATGGAACACATAACATCTTTGCAAACATAAACACTCACACTCTATATATTAAATAAATAAATTTCTTATAATTTACTATATTAATAAATATTTTTATGATATTTTTATCCTTATAGTACTATATAATTTAAATAATTTATTGTTATGAATTTTCTTTGGAAATTAATGATGGATTCACTTTCTTAGAAATCACTATATCTATATAAACATGAATATAGTATATTAGATTTTTTAATCCTCGTCATGGTATGAAATATATGGTAGCTCCATCCCAATGTCATATCTACCATTTTTCCGTCCAAGGGTGATGTTTTATAATGAAATCATAGTCCTTGAGTAGGTATAACCATTTTTATTGCCTCATGTTGAGCTCCATGAAAGATAAAATATACATAAAACACTTTTATATATATATATTTGACATCTTTCACCATATATGTGGAAAAAACATATTTTTAATGAATATATTAAAACTTATAGATCATTTTTATGGGATTTATATTTATGTTTCAATTTTTTTAATTACATTAAAACATATATAGTCACCCAATCATTCTACATAAAAACAAAACAAAGTACATTCCTCATAAAAATTAAAAACACTCCCTTTATAGATGTTAGAGTTAATAATGGTGAATTAATCATTCACCTCACCATCTCTTATATAGATTCCTAACATTCCAATAACAATTTCAATTTGAACACATTACATGTTTTCTTCGTGAATAGGTAGGGCAACCAGGTGAAATTGTTTTCAAACCATTGATTGTGACTTGATAAAACTAGTAATAAATTAATCTACATTATGTTCAATAGTGTAAGAAATTATTTGAATACATTTGTATTTAATTTATCACTATATATTTCAATCGTTGAGAAACTATATCCATGAATAGAACTATAATTGATGAAAAAATTCACACATAATATATTTCCAATATAATTAAATTTCTCTAAAGGTATCTATAATTATTTCTAGATGACAATATTTCTCTTCATTGAACATCGAGTATATCAAGATATAATCAATTAATACCACCATAATGTTTTTAATATAACCTATGAATACTATATTCAGCATATATATACTGACATGATGTGTATTAGTCAGTCCAAAATGAATTACTATAAAATCATAATGTCCATACATTGTTCGAAATGATGTTCGCAATATAAAATTATTCTTCACAGATAAATAATGATTGCTAGTGAAATGATGAATAATTGAAAATTTTTTAGGTCCTCGAAGATAATAAAATATTTCATAAATTAATGTTAAATGATAATTGTTAATTATATTAATTTAATTGATATATCTATTAGTAAAGAATAATATTTTTCACACATCATAATTTTTAATGAAACAATAGGGGCTCTATAAGATTAAATACAGAGGATTATAAATTCATTATAACACAAACCATATAGAAATTTCTTTAACCCAATAAAATCAAATGGTTCCATTATATAGATACTTTATAATATAAGAGATTTAATAATAATGTGTTCAATGGATAACTCAACTTCACATACTAGTGGATGATCTTGTAATTCTTCTAGAAAGATATCAATGAATTATTTCCGCGGGTACTTATTATTTTCATAGGATACCTTCCACATAAATAGATCACAATTGATCTTACAATTGACCAATTATTTCCTTATGTAGAGATAAAAAGGGAGGATTTAGACATGATTTATATGATGATATTTCCCCATTCATGGGAAGCAATTCTATATCAACATCATAAATTATAGTATCCTTCTCTTATGAAAAATTTATTTCCACTGTATTTTGAAATAAAATACATAACTATGATATTATCTATGATAACAATAGGTTTAAAAACCATATTTGTAAATTGGGTATTCCCATTCATCCTAATTGAAACATCCTGACACATATTGGTTTCCATAATATTCCAACTTGTTTTGTCAATTAACAACTCCCTTACATTAGTTATTGGGAAGTATCTAACAAATTTGGAAAACCTAGTAAATATATAATATTGTGATATTCCAAAACCTAATGATAATTGTCCTATATTTGGGAGAATTATAAAAGTACCTTCCCCTAAGTCATTGGTAAAATTGAGTTTTGATGTGGTTTTCCTATAGGTTTGTCCTTTTTCCATTATCCATCATGTGGTAAATTTATATGATTTTTTAGGAATTTTGTAACATATTTTCCATTCCTCATGTAGTTAATAAATTAATAATAAAAAAATATTCATTTCCTATTCATGAATGAGAATGGTATCCTTTTCCCCTACTTATAACAAACTCTAGTTCCTTTATTGCAATCCACATGGTGCTTCCTCCCAGATATATAACATGTGGGTAAACCCACCCTTCCTTCCCTCTAATTTTCCACATTTTCCTTCCCATAATCCTCAATATACCTATTTGTATCCAAATTTCACTACAATATAAAAATCCAAAATAACTCATTTGTTATTTTAATATCACATAAGAATATAAACACTAACATAATGAAATCGTATATGAGACAAACTCCAATAAAAGGCGCAACATTAACCTATAAAAGAAATGATAATTATTGGTTTCTGTTTTAAATACACAGTCCATAACATTCCAAGATAATCTTTTAATGTTATCCCTAAGTATACTAACATTTCCCCTATTTATATCTATAGTAAAAGTAGAGAATTAAGGACTATTATTAGTCTACATCTCCCAGTATACAATGTAAACAAATAAGGAATGTTTCATTCTTGAAACAAACCAAATAATAAAATATCTTCACATGGTATTTGAACCATTTTTCAGAAATAAATTGATTAGTAGATCCACTGAATTCTCTATTTTATTGTCACTCAAGGAGGTTTAACATGGTTACACCATGTAATGGATCACTAGTACATTTAATTCAGGAAATATTATTTGTCATAACCTTATTCAAATATAATAATATGGTTATGAAATTATTATCCCCAAACACATAATCAATTATATATTTATGGTGGGTATAATTTCAATGAATACAAGTGTTGATATAGTTCATATTCCACCCATTATTTACTATCTTTAAAAAATTCCATACTCATAATTATCTTGTGATATTGAATTATAAAATAAAATTCTATTTATTTTACTTGAGTGTTCCTTATAAATATTTTTTTTAATGTAAGTATGTCAAATCACTCAATTCATCCAAATATAATCATCAAAGTTGCTACTAAACTTCATTTGATACCATTAATAATATCATGTACTAAAATAAACCAGATCCGGTAGTTATATTACTTTATTGGTATGTAATAAAAGAGTTACCAAAGGATAAAACAGTGTACTAGTGCTGGAATACCTAATACAAATATATAATACATTAAAAGGATGATGTTATAAGATGATCATATTACAAGATCATGATTCTTTTTATATTATATCCCATAAAATTACATATATTCAATCATTAGGTTTCCTGGGAAAAGGAAAAAAAATATGTTTGAGCTCGATGATTGATATGGAGTATCATAAAAAAGAAGATTTCATCACATAAATATTTAATATATGATATGGATGGAATAAATGTACACATGAAGCCATAATCATCTAAAACTCAGTGCATGTTATATATGGTAAAACAAATAAAAATATGTATAATAATAATCATTGACCTCATACAGATGGAATTCTTAATGATATACATGAAAGAATGTTCTCAAGGCCATATATTAAGTTCTTTCAATGTTATGGGAAGATATGTATATAAAAATACAACCCTTTTAACTCATATTAAATGTAAATTCATTAAGGGACTATATAATTTTGGGCCCCACTAATCAACTGATTGTGTTCAATTCATTCATTATAAGAGTAATGCAGAACATTCTTACCATACACTAAGGAATCTAAAACTAAATATAATATGGATATCTATATAATAGATAATATGAAAATAAAATACTTCCCCATTAAATATAATCATGTGTATTTTTATTGAACATACCTTAATCATCATAGAAGAAATAGGGTATTGTCAAAGTAACATTATGCACCCCTATTATAGAAATATAGTGGAGAGGGTTTCTACAATGTGCAAGTTTATCCATGGAAGATTATAATTATATTAAATAGTTTTTATATTTAGAAACCTAATAAAATGGTACGAAATATCTTTCATCATGATTCATAGTCTATGTGAATATTCCAAATCATACCCCATGGGAGTGTCCAGTCAGGTTTGAAATTTTTGGGCAACTCATCATATATTTGACTGATGATTGTCTCAATGCTCAACCAAACATTTTTATGGAAAATAACCATAGGTAATATATTCAACAACTGTATAAACATTATATTATACATATGTGGATATACATCCAGTAAACTACAAATAATAATTCTTTACCAAAAACTAGCATAGTTTTCCATGATGGAAAATATAGAGTTTTATAATGGTTTTGGTAACTCATGAATAAAACAACACTATAGAGGGAAAAAAAGAAATTTAAGACCATAAAATTTCATTATTAATTTTGTAAAATTATTCCATGGTAATTTATGAGCCACACAAAATGATATATGTAGTGAATATAGCTTAATTCCCAAAGAATGAAAATTGAGATGGAAAACCATAATTATGATTTGGGTATCAGTTCAATCAAATAATATTTCAATTAACCTTTTCAAATTGATCATAAAATACCATTAATATGTTTATGTGATTATATAAAATAATATATAGGAATTATATACACCAATTAATCAAAAATAGGTGCGTAATACAAAACCTCTCTAACAGACGAATTTGAGATAAAACCCTCACATTATGACCCAACATAGATGAAAACTTTTTATCCTACATTATAAAAAACATATATTTATAAATAACATAATTAAAAATATTACTCATATCCATTTTCATTTACACTCATCATAAACATCCACGACTTTAGGCATTCAACTGATTTTCTGCATTGAGTGTTTATAGTATTTCTCATTTTTACATGAATCATAATATTGGTGTTCATTTTCATTCTCATTTTAATGTAAATAATTATTGGATAATTTTCGTTACTATTAGGGTTGATTTATATATATTCTCCATGTTTCTAATTATAATAATGATTGTTTTAGTCTTTATCATTTAAGACGAAATTGATTATAAGTACGTTTATATTTATCCTGATAATCAAAGAATTTTTTAATAATTAATTAATTATTTATTTATTAAAAATTCATATCCACAACAAAAATAAAAAGTTATTTAATCATTTATTTAATATTATATAATTGTTCATGTTTATATATTCATTCATTATATAAATTCATATTATTTTTCAATTAGGTGGTTAAATCGACCCAAACAAGAACATAAATTCATTTAATGATTGATTAAGATGTGGTTTGGTTGAAATATCATTATAAAAAAATAATAATAATATTTTTTTATGAGTGTGATATATTATAATTTTAAGAAATTATAATAATATTTAATGGATATAAAACAATTACAATGTTTGAATAGTTTTTTATCCTCTTAGCGTTCTTATTTTAAGTACATGAATGAAAATG
This sequence comes from Viscum album, assembly GCA_963277665.1. Classification (NCBI taxonomy): domain Eukaryota; kingdom Viridiplantae; phylum Streptophyta; class Magnoliopsida; order Santalales; family Viscaceae; genus Viscum; species Viscum album. The sequence continues at coordinate 188,404,360 of OY728150.1, forward strand.
AAACATGGAAAAATGTCGAGATGGTAGTCTACACAATACATGAATGTCTGTATCATTATTCTTAAGGATAAGGGAAAAGGTGGTAAGTGTTTATTTTTAAAATATTATAACATTAAGAATTATATATAAACATAATTAATCACCTATTGTTGTGAAAAATATATTTTAAACTGAAAAATAAAACAATAACAAGTTTGTGAAAAGATTGAACCTACATTTATAAAATCGGGATTCTCTAAGATGATTCCTATTATAGGAAGGGAATATGATAATATCTTGTGACCAGGTGAACCAATGAGTGAATAATAATTCTAAGGGAAGGAAAAAACATTTTTTTTTCAAATAAATTTTTTTGGAGTTCCTAAATGGGGTGGTGAGAGGCCTCTTTTATAACTTGTGAGAGTATTATTTTTATTAATTTTTGAACTTAATATAAATAGAGCACATGTTAAATATTTCATGTCGGTCCAAAAATATGAAATGTTCGAGTGGAGAGGAAATAAGGTCTGTACAAACCTAATACACTCCATATTCATCATTTGTTATATGTTTCTAGTAATTTACCATTTGAATAGCCAGAAGGTCCGATCCAAGCAAGGTTGGACCACAAAATTTATTAATAAAATAAAAGTACAGAGACAACAGAAAGGAAGAGAGAGAGATTACATGTCAAAATATTCATCATCACAACCCCCATACCCGATCGTGTCATCAGCATCAGCCGATACCCATTCTGATTGAGTCTCATATTGTCTATGAAACTTCTTATAAAACTTCCGTTTGTAAAGTTTCTCCTTCGATAGCTTCTTGATCTCCCTCTTGGTAGATGCCCCAGTGGTCATGGTACTTGGAACTGTAGAGTAGGCCTTCCTTGGTTACCTTGAAACAAGGGAAGATCTGACACCATCATTGTCAGAGCCTCTTTTCTTTTCTCCTCGGACAATATCACTATATGATATCTTATTCGCATCCATATCTCTTCCCTTGGTCTCACCATGAGAGTCACCCCCTTTGCAGAGGGTTAGGTCCCCAACTCCAGGAGTGGATTCCTCCGCCCTTCCTTTCTCAGAAGCAGAGGAGGAGGGTTGTGCATTCTGTTGTGGAGGATTAGTAACCATCATATTAGGGGCTGTAGTCCGAGACTCCTCATAGGGAGGCTCCTAAACTCTAATATGATCATATGATCGAGGCAGAGAAGCATCAATTATCACCTCTTTACCGTTCTTAGAAAACCGCAGCTCACGAGTGTCAGATTCTAAATGAGGATCACTGTCCCTGGTGTCAGGCAATGGTGTAGGCGGATCATTTAGATTCACATTACGATGAAAATTATTGGATGGGTGCCCTCGCAGTCCACACTCTTTACCTTTTGAATATTACTTTTACCATTTTGGATTTTATCTTAGTAATCGGTCTTTTATGTAAGGTAACATAATTGTTATGATCAGAAAAAATAAAACATATTAGATAATTTAAACAAAGAATTTCTAAATTGTATATCCATTTTTTATTAAATATATCTATGTTTTTCAATTTAATTATAAAATAAAATATTTATAATATATTAAAATAATTTTTGGTGAAACTATTAATTATGTTCAAAAAACACAATAATGGGATTTTAAATATTAATTAATATTTTTAACACTATAAAATAAATTAATATATATATATATATTCAATAAATGGATTTAATAAATTTCAAATCCATCTTTATATACTAATAGTATAATAAAATTCGAAGTATTAGTAAAATCGATATATTACACTATTATAAAAAATATTATTGATTTATAAAAAATACCAATAAATAATCTCAATTTAATATCACTATTATTAATTAAAATATTACTTATTTTAATTAAAATATAATTATAAAATTCATAGATTATATTTATATATCTACTTTTGAAGAAAGGATATTTATAGCATGTGTTGTGTGATAGTTTGGGATATGGTGTTTACCTTCTATAGTAGAGACTCTAGTATTACATGGATCATAGAATAAAAATACATATAAGAAAAAATAATTTAACAATATTAATGAAATTTAGTATATAGTTATTCTAAATTAAAATGTAGTTTTTTCTAGTGGAAGAACTCTAATAGTCTCCCTGTAGCGACACGATCCTTTTTCATATAACATTTCATGATTTTAAGCATAATTAAACATCATAGTACAATCCAAGGATCGTTATGTCTAGTGTCTTGGAAGACTAGGTACATATAAAAGAAAACATGGGGCTAAATAAACACTTCATTATTTAATAACCAAAAATAGATCCTAAATTCATTTGAGGACATACATCTGAATAGGGTACCCTTGGGATCACATGAACAAAGGAATGAGTGAAAAGCCCAGTAAGGGAGTGAACACATGGATTCATCTTAAGCACATGAGTTAGGAGGCTTGACATACTGATATCCAAAACATGGAACATATAATATCATATAATCTTGGGATAATATAATCATGGAATCATATAAATGTGGAAGAATCATAAAACATTTCTTTAGTACAGTTCAAGGCTAACCACCAATCATGTTTCCCATTTCAGTATGGGTCAAAGCTAACCACCAATCACGTTTCACATCGCATCCAAAGAGGCTTAACCATAAACAATGCATTGGAGCACTATCTGGTAGCACCCATCTCATCATTTTCATAAATATTCTTTCCAAATAAATATTATTTCAACATAAATAATCATTCATAATCATCCATACATAAACATTAGGTTACCCACAAAGAGAATTTGGTAGCACAATCATGACATAAAGCATAGCCATTGAGTGTATCCTGAAAGTGTATAATAATGAAAGGGATTAGAACTTACATGGACATTCATAAGGTAATATAGGAATACAACATGTTAGGTGGTATTAAATAGAAGTGACATCATATAAGAAATTTATTTGAGAAACATTAGCATTGAAACATTTTTGTACGGTTTTAAGGAAAATATTATAGAGATTTTGAAATAGTAAAGAGGAAATTATATTATATAAAAAAATAGAACCAAGATGGTTTTCTTAAATAAAATACATATTTTATGAAGACAATGGTATCTTAAAACAGAGGATTGAGTGCACATGATATTGGGTAAAATTTCGAGAAGTTCTATTAATACAAGTGCGTTTATTGGGAGGTATCGAGGAGGGATTCACTTAAAAGCATGAATATACCCAAAAGAAAATGATTAATGGATCAAGGAACATGATTATGGAGAATATAAAAATAATGTATAATTTTTACATCATGAGAAAAGACAACTTCATTTTGGTAAAAGGAATGATTGAGTAACCTGAAGGAATAAAGGAAGTTCAGATAGAATGCATTACAGTTTATTGCCATGGTATCATGTGTAACTAAGAGAGCATGATGAGTGAGATAAGGGGTTTATTAAAACTTAAAAAACATTAGGTAAAGTATGGTGGATGTGAGAAAACATATCTCGTCTTTTGGTATTACACAAAAAGTCATAACATAGTGAAAAATCATGATTAAGAGTGAAAAAGAGTGAACCCCTTACCTTAAATCTGTTGGTGTTCTCCACTTGTTATTAAAGACCTAAATAATCAAATTTAGGATTATTAATTAATAATTCATGAACCTATTATATATTTAATTTAATTATTACATCCCTTTTTTGTTCTTCAAAATCCATTATGATTAGTTATAAGAATCAATTTCATTGTTCGTACTCGTTTTTTCACTTGGCGTTAAATGATTGGTTCACTTATATTCATGTTTGGATTATATGTAAGATTAAAGTGGTCTTCCCTAATTGAAGTAATATTATTTATTTAAAATACATGAGATTACATTCTTTTAATTTTAATTTGGTAACTTAGAGTGATGTTAAATTATTATATATATAACATCAGTGATAACTATTTTTGTTAATCGGTGTATGTGATTACAAAGAACGTGTTTTGATTTATTACTAAATATCATTTTACAAAAGGATTGTAGGACCAAAAATAATATATATTACATATATAATAATCTTGTTCAACCATGACACAAAATGTTTCTTGACTATATTTAAAGATAATAATAGATATTGATAAATCGTTGCCCTGAATATGCTAAATTAGCACATCTCAAACAGTGTATTCATTTCATTCAAATATCAGTGTTGGGAAAGGAGATAAGATAATTAAATAAACCATTAATATGAAAAAATTCCAGTATATTTATGTTAATGTATTTATCATACTATTATGGTGAAAGTTTGTGAGGAAAAAAACAAAAAGAATGAGAACTTAAAAGAAATGAAGGAATTGGAAAAATGAATTTACCCCTTCAGACTTCATCTTTTAAGAATATCTTAAGGGGAGAGTTTTTGGTATTTTGAAGAGGCTATGTGATTTTGGAAGTGGTGGAATATATTGGGGAGTTATTTGGGTAGAATAATGTCAGGTCACAAGGCTTGAGATGTGTGAATAGAAGAGGGAGTGAAGGGGGGTATTATAGTGGAGGAGAGGATGGATTTCATAATATTATAATCAATAATTTATTATTTCTTCACAAGATAAGGAATAACAATTATTCCATGACTACTAATAGTAATTTTATCATGTGATCCCTAAAAAGTGGGCTTAATTCTTCAGAACATCATCAATGACTCAATAAATCCATTATTTAGCATTTATTGTAAATTATTATATTTTACTATTCTTAAAAAATTCTTGTATTTTAGAAAAAATCCCAAAAATTCACCCTATCTATTTTTGGACATGTATAATCCAAAAATGAAGTCCTTTCATCAAAAATATATTTAAAATATTAATATTTTAATATTTAATTAAAATACTAATAAATTATCAAAACCGGTTTAAAAACAATCATTATGTTATTCTAAAATATACATATATCATACTTCCAACATGAATAATATTTTTATACTATAATATATGAGGTTAATAATAATAATGGTATATAAACATTTATAAGGGTATGATACCATTCATTAGCGTAGGTTTCTATTCACTAAAAATTATGTTTTTATTATCAGACTCCAAATAACTTACTGATTACAACCGTGTATGCTGGATTTTCGAAATTCCAAATACATAGTTGTAAAACTTATGTTTAAAGGAAAACTAGAACTTAGTAGTTAATTATGGTGTTTTATCATGTGATTTTATGACATAATTATGAGAAGGTAATTTCCATTGAAAAACATTGGGTCGTTACACTCCCAATTTCACTATACCAAATAATTATTGAATTTTAGTCTGTTTTCTCTCATAGGAATTTCTCCATTCAATTGAGAAAATATTTTTTCTAATGGTATACCACATTATCATAAATGGAAATTCATCATACTTGTTTCTCATGTCTCTTAGAAAAATACTTCAAGATATGAAGCATTGGTATTATTTTTGTTATCTAGTGATGAAATCTTTTTTATTGGATGGAGACATAGATATATTATTATTGAATTAAAATGCTTAGGGTACCTTCAATTAAGAACCACATAAATCACTTAGGTAGTGTTTTGTACCCAGTTTTTTTAGCTACTATATAACCCACATTATACTAGAAATATTTTATAAAATAAAAACCTTGAAATAATTTCATATATTCAATTTCACATATCCTTAGTAAGGATAGAATATATATTACAACTATGATTTCATATCATCTAAATATCTTTAAAAAGTAACATTTATATATATATCCCCTTATGAATCTTTCTTTTCCTCCAAAAAAAACAAAAAACATACCCTTATTACGATTAAAATATTTTCTGATAATCTTTACTTCAATTCAATGGAGGTATTTATGTACTTTTCGATATATTTATACCAAGCTCAAGGCATATGATACAAAAAGAATTTTATATAGATTGAAATACATGATGGACCCTATAAATTCTATATTTTTTATCATAATCATCCTTTTTCTCTACCAATATTTCAAAAATAAATTTTTTATAGAGAGATATATTCCTTATTACATTGGTCACAATCCATGTTTGTATGTTTCTATAAAAAATATCTTTAGTACCATAACTTAGTCAAATTAGTCACATTTAACTTTCCCGATAGATTATAATTAAATGGATTTATACTGATTATTATATTTCATTCATGGGGAATCTTGTTTACAACTAAATCATGATAGAATATAAGACCTATAACTCTGTTAAAATACATTATATTTCATCAATGTATGCTACTGGGAAGAACTAAATTACTTACAGACATAAGGAATCAATCCATTCATTATGAAACAAAATTCTTTTCTCCATTAATCAAAGTGAATGTTTAATGACCTGTATTATATCATAAACCCAAAAATGATATATTTATTCTTTATAACTTATTCACAATTTTTTATCCAAAAAACCACATATTTGGGTGATATAGATATATTTTCACAAGGTCCCAATTAATGAAGGATGTTTTATAATATATATGAAAAACATAATAATCATGTTAAGATGATATGGATGTAATAATTATGATGTATTTCAACATAACATATTATAAAAATGTATTCATCATATTCAATGCCAGGATGTTATTTTAAGCACCTTTCAACCTCATTTTCATTAATATTACAGATTCTACCTACTATTTCATGTATATTATTGAAGAAACATTTGAAACCAAGGGGATTTACATCAACATTAGTGTAAGTCCATTCAGGATCATCATTGGATCCATTAATTATGGAATAAAACCCTGTAGGGATTATTAATCCCCGAATAGATGTAATTTTATTGATATATGAATGTTAACCACAAAAATAACATAACTGTTTGGAATTATAGTGTCTTTATTCTTCTTTAGTTTACAGATAATGTGTTATGTAATTCAGAATGTTAAATAGATCAAGGACTACTACCTCTGAGGTGGGTACAAATATCCAAATCATTCATGGAGGAGACCAAACACACTATAAATGGTGATAGATCTTTATCGAAGTTGATAAATATTGGTTAAGAAAAGTTACCTTTTTGAGATATTACCTTCAAATTGATTATGAAAAATAACTTCCAAAGAACATAATCATGTAACCCACCCAATAATGAGTTCCATTTATCATTTCATAGGAGATATAAAACAATTCTTCATGAATGAATGAATTTGTAGTTATAATTGAGTACTATCTAATTACATAAATGAGACACATCACACAAATAAATGGATTTATATAATGTATTATTTTAGGGGATTCATCAACTATTTAATTGTTTTGTAGCTGTGTATGATTTATGTAATATTATGTGTGGATTCATGCATCACATGCATATGTTTTATATATACTATATTAATAAGAAAATATATACACCCTATACACAAGTTAAAATTTTCATTTCATTACATAAAATTACAATATAAAATAATTTAAATTATTATGATATATATAAATTTATTATGGATCATATACATACACCATGTGAATTTATATTTCAGTTAGAATCCCATAATATCTCACTTACACAATAATCTCATTGTGATTTTGTGTTAAAATTCAAAAAACGTTATGAATCCATCCCCAATTTTTTTGGATATAGGTTCATAAAAATCTATTAATTTCAAAAAAAATATTCAAAATTTTCTCTTTAACAATAGGTATAACTACATTACCCTATGGGAATTATTAACATGATAAGAAATATTAATTCTATTTTCTATATATTATTGAAAAGTGCAACCTCTATAAATTTATTTATGCTACTAATGATACTAAGTTGTTTTGTTTGATCACTAAAAAACATACTTTAGGTGACCAAAGATATTAATAGATAAATTTTATATCATTTTAAATGAATATTCAATACATAACATTATGATCCACACCATAACTGTGAAGGTTTAGTTTTCTTGGAGATTATATACATAAAAATCTTACTTAGGTATATTCTGTAACATCTCTCATAAATATATTCCCAAATTTTAACTTTATTTACCTAACTATCTTAAAAACCATATTCATAACCTTGGAAAGGAAACATAATAAACTGTAATATCAAATTCTCATTATGGGTAAATAAGGGAGATATTAATTGATGATGATATACAAGTATAAGAGAAAGATAAGGGTATGATATTATTATCAGAGCTTACAAACAAGATAATTAATTTATCATGGATCACAATCATGAAACATTACATAATTATTTATAATTTGAAAGACATGAATGAAATGAGTGAGAAATAATCACTAATAAATCATGTACCATGAGTTCAATTAATAATTCTAAATATGTGCCACAATTGTAGTCATAGAAACATTTTCATATGTTAATGTTAACTATATAGACTATTAAAATCACAATGGATCAATAATAAAAAACTATTTTGAATATTATAATGGATTATAAATCAAATGTTCTTTCCCTTATTAGATTTGGAATTCTACAATATTTTCTAGAGTGGATCAGGAATATAAACTCATTTCCCTTTTTTATACGATGAGATACAAATCATTACCCAATGAATTAGAAAGCTATAAAATTAAGGTCCCACATATAACATATTGAAATCCTAATATATGTTTTCCATAGGATCATAAATCATTTATAATATCAATATAACATTATTTGTGGAAAATAAATGGGTTTCTTAAATATTACACTATTGCATCATCGCATAACCCATGGAAAATAAGAATGTTCCATAAAAATATCATCATAATTTTATGATCCGTCTTGAAAAAAATAATGATTGTATCATTATATTTTATCCCCATTAAATCATAATTAACATAAAAATATGTTATCAAATAATAAAAATTGTTTAAAATATCACGAATATATTTCATGAGGAATATAAAATTTTCACTTTGAAATGACATCTTTAAAATGTAAAAATTTCCAAAATATTATGGGAAAACATTGTTTCAAAGTATCAATGGAAACATTTTAAGGTATATTGAATTAATTAAGTGTTTATGATAGCAAGAAATCCAATTCATATAATATATGCTAATACAATGATTCCATTACAATTTTTAGGAAATATTCAAAAGTATACAATTAAAAATTGAATAAAATATTCCATATAATTTTTTACTAAAAATATACTCATCGGTAAAAATAAATTTAAAAATTTATTGGATAATAATAGAAAATAATTGAAAAGTTTTAAATAAAAAATCTAAATGGGGGAAAAAGATTCCAGACCAAAGAGGAAATATAGAAATAATTTCTCAAAAACATTTCACTAATAATTTTATGAACCATAGAGCAAAAAATGGTAACATTACATGAAAATTAAATGTGTAAATATAGGTGAAGAAATATAATATGATTTACCAAATTAGTGTTAGACAAATTTTACCAATGTAATATCAATCATAAAACAAACACAATTAAAATGAGATTGAAACATAACTCCCTTACCACAAGATCTGTCTTTCATTGTATGCATTATAACCTACCATATAAAAAATATAGATATATTATATATTTATTCTATATAATTAATCATATATATCAAACAATTTATGATATTTTATGATATTTTATCATTGGTTTATTAACAATCTTTTATCTAAATCATTGTATTGGTTGAGAATTGCATTGTTTTTCCTGCTTGTTTTGGTTCAGAAATTCCTGTCAATATACTTTGTAAACAGTTCCATAATATTCATCAAATGTAATCATGTTATTATTATAATTTATTGTAACTATTTATTATTTAATAAATATTTATATAAATAAGTTATTAAAAATGAACTGCATCACTCTGTAGACACAATATTTTTGTAGATCTATGAGTCATGATTCAATTTTCAATGTATACAATAAAATAAAGGTAAATAAATATTCGAATTTATGGAAACACAGTAATGTCATATATAAAAAATATATTTAGTGATTACATCATCATAACCATCAGAGTGATGTATTTATGAAAAATTAAATGCAAAACTTTGTGGAGGTACTAGTCCACGCGAAGTGATGAATAATGTTTTCTTTTTTTATATAATTTAATAGAGGTGGAAAATGGTGGTAAAATCATTATAATAAAAATTTATTATATTTAATATATATATGTAATGAATTTAAAATCAATTAAATATTTTTATACGTGGTAGATGAATAAAAAATTGAATGTACTCGGTTAGGATCCATACCTCGTCATAGATGAGCATCTTTCATATTACACCTCAAGCCTTTAAATAATGATAATTGTGAAAGTAATAAATCTCATGGAAGTGTGGAAGTAATATTGGAACTTATTATGGTTTTTGTTTCATTATATATATGATAAAATGTGTGTGTAGTATATGAGATGAGGCTACCTTCATTAGTGGGGAGTGAATGTCACAGAATTACAAAAAGTATTAAATAATGAAAAAATAATTATCAGTTTTATGTTTCTCTATATTGTAATGATTAAAATATATGATGAGTAAAAATCTACATACAATCATTAAATAAAATTTTAACATAGATATGTGATGTTCTCACACTAATCTATTTGTTTTAATCCCCTTTAAACCTTTTGACAAATACCACCATATCGACACTTTGTACTAATTAACAGAAAAGAATGTTATGATAAAAAAGGAAAGTGACCCAAAAATGGAAAATGTTTGATATTTAAACCATATCACGTACAATTATTTTAATATAGTATTTGTATAAATATTAAATCATTTAATAAATTCTGGTTTATTACAAAACAGTACTAATGTAATTTTTTGAACCATAAATTTACATTAACATTAAAGCATCCATCATAGTGAAGAAATTATAATTTAACAATATAAAACATTTATAATATCTTAAATTTATCTAAAAAATATATATTCTAATAATTAATCCAAATTGTCTTATTTATAAGATTTCTAAAATAATTTTCATGATTATTCTATTACTTGAACTAATATTATATCTTTATTACCTAAGAATTTGAGGTAATTATTTAACCCCAAAAATTATAAAAATTGTTATATGATAATAAATAAATAATATTTAAATTAACAATTTAGAACATAACATAACATCGTAATTTTCTTATGAAAAAATATTAGAGATAATAACGTCTAGATAGTAACATTTCATATTTAACATTTTCATAACATAATATAAAGGAAATATTCAAAGAAAAATGGAACCAAGTGGACATTGATTAATTAAATATAGGATAATGGTTGAATTAAACTCATAAAATTAGATGAATTCATGTTTTAGAGAATATTGTATGTCTTATACCGACGTTTTAACCCGGTTTTACATGTTTTACCCTTAATGTTGTGACAAATATTTACTATTATTACTATTCATGAGGATAAAAAATTAATTTCTTCATATTACATTATTTTAATTTAACATATTATAAATATTAATAAAATTTAACAAATTAAATTCATATAAGTGAATAATTTAAATAAATATTACACTAAGAAAATTTGATGATAAATATCTTTCTCAAAAAAATGCCTTCTTAAGTATAAAATGTTTTTATAATAAAAGAAATCTTAAAACTAATTAAAATGGGATTAATTAGATTATTAATAATATAAATGATCTAATTTTACTTTTATTAATTTAAAAATTGAAACATGGAAAATTTCGGAAAACCAAATTTTTTTTTCAGAAAAAATATGTATTTTTCAGTATTCATTGAAAAGTCCATATTTTTATAATATTAAAAATATTTCCATATAAGATAATTGTTTCATAATTATTTCAAAAATTCAATTCATTTTATTTAATAAATTTAATAAAAGTGAAAAAAATATTTATTGAATTTTCTCAAAAAAAATAAATTATACTATTTTTTATGTAAAATATATTTTTGAATCATATGATGAATTTATAAATATTTGTGTACTTACCTATCAATATAGGTTCCTTATCTAAATACCTTATAAATAATTTTAAAAATATTTTGTATTCATAATAACTATTCAAATTTTAAGGATTGGTTATAATGATATACTACACTATGGTTCATTTAGACTCATATTAGTGTGAAATGTAAGATTTTGATGAAATTAAATTTATTTTCAGAGAAATATATCACCCAATATATGAGTGTGACATTATTTGCTGGTAGAATGACTTTACAACTTGAAATTTCATACCTTATAATTAAAAAATTTGTATTTCATAATTTCATCACGTCCTAGGGTTCCCACGCAGCTTCCTTTAGTTTCTGGTTTCCCCACAAATCATTGATCAGGAGAGTGGTCCTATTTTGTAGTTATTTATCTCTATCAATAAGAATATCCAAAATTTGTTCCTCAAAATATAGATCCTTATCCAATGTTATGAAATATTATTTCAATACATGTAATGGATCATGTATGAAAATCTACAAGAGAGACACATTGTACACATGTGACCATGATAGTGATTTCATTGATGTTCTAAATAAAAAGCTTCTATCTCGATGTCATCATGAATCTCAATGGAAAATCACATATCATGGGCCTATATTTCCTTAAATTAAAAAGATCATGACATTTTTTCTAGTATATATTTAATGTAATACATTTCTTATCAACTTCAAACTCTACATCTCACCGAATATTGTCAGCATAACATTTCTATTGAATTTGGGTCTCCCTAATGGTTTGTAAAATGAATTTAGACTTCTCTACCATCTCCTCGACTAGGTTATGTTCCAATTTTCTTTTTATTTCCAACCTTATCATATCATATAGTATTTATACACTTAAAAACATTGATGGATCCATAATTATCCATATAAATTATCCAGTGAATGCTATTATTGGAAGAAAACATAACTACATGAATATATTGATCATAAAAATCATTGAAATCATGGTAAAAATATGTCTTCATATTCTCCATGTTTTGAATGGTTCTCTCAGACTGACCATATTTCTGAGGATGATATGGAGTTCTGAACATAAACCATATATTTAGAGCCTCTTGAAAACATTTCAATACCATTGAGGTAAACCTAGGATCTTAGACATATATAATTAATGGTAGTACTCCTTTAAATATCACAACTTCCTTAATGTATAACCATTAAATCTTGTCAAGAGAGAAATGATATTTGATAGGAATTAAATTATATAACATGTTAAAAAAATTTACAACATCCCACATATTATTATTCCCTTTGGGTGTTTTGAGGTGTAAAAAAATGAAATCCATGGTAATTTTTCCAATTTCAATTCTGGTTTAGGTAATGGTTATAAAAATTATTTTCACTTATATATCTCATCCATAATGTGATGAAATACTCGAAATTGAACTAAATTATCTATAATTTTCCTTTTCATTCCACCAATAATACTTTAACACCATAATATTTTATAATATATTTACTTTTAGGTAAATTTATATCCTCTAATAGTTTACGGTACACACAACCCTGAGTGTAAAGAAATAATAATATAGTATACCATTAGAACATATAAATTAATTTACAAGGGTGAAAATTAATAAATATAATTTTAAAATTATTTATAATGGCTTTTGAAAAATAAGGTATATTGAGAAATAAGTACCAATTTCTTGTAATGTGTTTTTATGATATAAATTCATTTTTCTAGAAGAAAAGGATTTTCTGGTTTTTGTGATAAAATAATATAACAATTTTTCACAATTTTTATAAAATATATTTTAAACAATTAGAATTGATTTTTAAAATAATAATGTAATAATTATCCTACATTGAATTTGTTGATAATTTTCTAAAAAGATGTATTTCTTGATGAAAAGTCAATAATAATGTTTTCTATTGAACAATGGATTTTCATTCAATTAATTTTAAAAAATACATTTTGTTATACAATATTTTCAAACTAATGTTTTTATTAATATCCTAAAAAATCTTATTAAGACAATTTTTTTAATTTTTATGATTTATCTGGTTTTAAAAATATTTGTACACTTGAGAAGATATATTTTCTAGAATACCATTTTCATCACACATTGGAGGTTTAATTTGAAATTTAATTCTTGCACATTTTTAAATTTATTTTAGTAAAATAGATTTCCTTTTTGGAATCATAGAAATTAATATAATGAAATAGGGTAAAACTATTTTTTCTTCGTTATGAATAATAACCATGGAAAATATTTTTCACTTCCATAAGGGTAACATAAGTAAAATGGGGTTAATATATGGGTTAAAACATTAAAATATCATAAAAAAAATTCCATATTCCTATTTTTGAGTTGTGATCAATCAAATAAATGTTAATAGAGTTAAATAATGAATTTAAATGTTTTTTTGAATGTTATAACCCATGATTGACCTTGGAGATTAATAAATTGTATTTTATTTATATTTGAAACTATTTTTGATTGTTTACAATTAATACCATGGTTGGAATATTAAATTCTATTTTTTATTGGTAAAAATTTATAGAAATGTTCTTTTATTAATGTTTAACTGAAAAATTTGTGGAAAATATTTCATTACCTTTTTCACGGTTAAATGAGATGATATATTTTCCTCAAAACTATTTTTCATGAATTTTATGTTCTTATATTAAAAGTATTTTATTATACATTTTTAAATTAAATATTAGAAAATGGAGAAAATAAGAAATATTAATTCAAGAATATTTTTATAAAGAACCTTATATTTTATATCAATTAATTATTTTATCATGTTGAAAAACATAAATTATCACAGTTATAATTAAAATATGTCTAACACACTTTAAGTTGATGTTAAGGATTAAAATGTAACAAAAAATTACAAAATACAATTTATTGAGTTTATTTGGAACCTATATCAACTTTCAAATGAATATGGGGTGACATGGTTTCATATTAATTTGATTGGGACCTGTATATTTTTTAATAAAATAATAAATAAAAAATGTCGCACTATTGACTTTAATATATCTTCATTTTCTACATAGGAGAAAAAGAGGAAACATTTAGTTATTAATATTTAATATATAGTTAAATTATTTTTTATTATAATTTATTTATATTTTTTAGTGATATTTTAATTACCTTAAATTAATTTCTAAACAAGAACAGACTTTATTAATTTAATATATAAAGAATAAATATTTTAAAAATTCTAAATATAATAAAATTTAATTAATTATCATGTAAAAATAATTTTATAGGTAAATATAACATAATTTTGAAGTTGGGAATATTTATACAATAATTCAATATCTAATTTGTTGTCCTTATAGTCCAACTAAATGAATTGTTCCCAAAAATGGCTATAATATTATTTTATAATAAATAAAATTGTATTAAATGATATAAAATCCATAAAAATACCATCATCATCCAGGTTAATGGTATATGGTTTATAATATCAACCATGATGAATTTATTTGCTTCTTTTCCATTTATTGTTACAATATTGAACTATAAATAATACATAAATTTGATTTTGTGGTAATTTTCAAATGGTTAATTAGGCGGTTAAAAGTAAGACACAAGGGTTAAAGCATCCCATAAACTGGGATAAATTTTATTATATGATATTATTTATACTTATAATCCTAATATATTCTATATATTTTAATTTTTAATCACATTATCGAAAAAAATAATTTATTTTAACTTAATACATTAGGTTATTCAAATAGTTCTTCTGCCCTCACATACAAAATATAACCACATCTCCTCTACTACTCACATATTTTGATCATTATATCTCAATGACCCCCCCGAATACCATGATATATTTCTGCAACAAATCCAAGAAATTATTCTCTTTCAAAAGTAAAATCACCTCAAGGATTAATGTGTAAGCTTAAAACATGTTTCTCAATGAAGACATATAACTATTAATTGGGCGTTTTCAATTTTATTTGTTCTTCGACAACATTTATATCCATGGTATCCATTATCAAATAACTAAGAAATAATATTACATTTAGCTATTTTTAATTATAGTGATGGAAAAATATTTATCCCCATTTTTTCCATCTCTTCGAATGTGAAAATATACCTCATGTGTACGTACAACATAACATCTCCATATACCAGGGTAATTAATTTTTATCGCCGATTTAATTGGATTGTTACAATAAAAGTTATAATAAAATTTTATTTTTTATGATATTATTATAATTATATAAAGTGTATTATTTTTTATATGTCTATATTTCCATCTGTTGAAAAGTAATCACACCGTTCATACATACATACGACCAACAATCTACAAAACACCGTAATTCATTTTTTATATATAGCATTAATGGATGATTCTAAATATTCATAAAGTGAATATATATGAATATTATATCATTAGTATGGTTCTATTAATTATTTATCACCTATTAATGTGAAAGTATTGATTCCACTGAAATGATATATATGTTAAAAACAGTGTAGATATAACCCAAAATGGAAATTTTGTAAAATAATTGTCAAAAAATTGGTGATAAAAAGTTATCAATAAATCATTTATGGTATGGTATATATTATTATGGTTTATATATATATTTTTAATATGAATCTATTAATTATATTGTTGGTTATAAGATGTTTAAAGAAATTTAGACATGGCGTAAGGTATTTCATCAAAATTTTACTTCATTGAGGAATATTTTTATTTTATGCTCCTAGTTTATTTTATATGATATATATAAATATGAATTCACATGTAATATATTTAATACCATATTATTAATTTTATTTTATGTAATAACTCATTTTTTTCATCTAAAGTGTTCTTATTCAAAATTTCCTGAAGTGGTTTATTCCACACTTACATCATTATTTGGGATTATTTATATTTAAGTCTCTATTAGGGGAATTAAGTTATATTTTTTTATCATAATAACAAGACATTTTTATCCAATGTTTAAATTATAATATTACATGTTTTTAATTTATTTTCCACTATTTATGTAGTCAAGTGATCAAAAAACTATTTTTAAAGAAAAAACATCATTTCTCTTTTTAGTTGAAAATACATTGTTCTTATATGTCCATATATTAATTTAAATGTTTTTCATGATTATTTAAATATTATATTATTATTTTTTAAAGTTATTTTTTCCGATATTTAACATTATATAAAATGTATTAAAATGAATATTCATTTTATTTTCCAAACAAGGACTAATTAATTTTTACTATATATGATAATGGAATATTTGATTCAATATACATTGAATGAATAAAATTTTTGACCATCATGACCTATAAATTATTTAATGATTACTTAATATGTTTTCTTTTTTTTTCGAATGATATTTTTTTAATAATTATAATAAAATAGATTTTAATATAGGATTTTAAATTCCAAAGGGAATTTTTCTTAAGAAATATCCTAGTTACTTTTTAAAGCAATTTTAAACAATGAGAACAAACATTGGCGTTATTGGGGTCATGATCCAATTTAATCTGTTTTTTATATTTATATGGATGGTTTATGGGGAAAAAGTTATGATGTTATGAATTCCTGATCCAATGTTGAAAATTGTTTATTTATAAGGGATTTTTATAATGTTTTTTATTGATCAATAAAAATATATATAATGTATTAGAATTATTTAGTGACGGTTGGGGCCCCAAATTACAAAGCCTATCAATGCATCAATATATCACCTAAGACCAAAATGGATTGCATGAAATTGAATATGCTGATGTAGGATCATGTCATAATCGTTGGTTATTTGGTGTATATCTCCCTATAAAACAAATATATATTATTTGGGATGCTATGGACGAGTGATAATATCTTGATTGAAAGTATTTGATGGTATTATTCATGAATCTTTGTTGAGAGGTCATAATCTAGATTGTCAATAATTATGATATTTTTTGAAATGAATTTGTTTTTTATTATCTATGTGCTTGATATGTTGATATTAGTCATGTATTATAATTGAACTCATATTGTTTATTGAATTGATTGTTTTTTGAAACACTATTCCAAGTTAATTATTCCTTATTTACTAATGATAGCTTCCATTGTATGTAACACGTTTTGAGAATCTGAGTTCCCACATTATTTATTTTTCATCACTATGATATAATGATATATATTATAAATAATATTAAGGATGAATTATTTTGTATGTTGCATATTTTATATTTCTAATATAACAAGGGAATCATGTATTTATATAGTTTACAAATACTAATAAAATACTTGGTTCTTTGGGATGTGATCGCATATATCTAGTTCCATTTTATTAATGTAACAACTGAATCTTGGATAGTATTGGCTAGGTCATTATAGTTGGAATAAGAGAATGTCTAGTTGAAACCTTATGAATGAGATTAAAAACGTTCATAAATAATATTGGATTTACGATAATACCTTATATTAATTATGAACATTTACCATATTGGTTATTTTAATTTATTTATAAATATTAATCATGAATATTAGCTAATATAGTGTGTCCTTTTTATGTAATGTCACCGAATGGAAAAAAGTGAATAAACACCCAATGAAAATATAGGGATTTTCTCGTATCATAAATTTCATACAACACATGTTGGAAATGAAAAGGTCGTGGTCATATATAGTCAATTGAATCAGGTTATGATGAATGATCTTTTAATTAACAATAACATGTTGTTCCAAATCATGATTTAACTATATTGGACGGATTCATGAGATTAAATCATCGAATTGTTATGATAACTACTAGTCCATTATTTACTGAACAAAAAATTCTGTCTCTTGAAAATCATTTCGGAACTTTGGTATGTAAAGTGACTTAAATAGTTATTATAAAAGTTTATTATTAGAAATAAGATGAAAAATAATTGTGGTAATTGATCTAAAATAATAAATTGGTTGTAGAAATAGAAATCCTAGAATATAGAACTTTTAAAGTGATACATTTCAAGAAATACTTTCCTCTCGAGAAGCGAGGTGATACTGAAAGGAAATTATGCCTTCTATGATTGATGGATGAGGAAAGGGTTGATGATTATGAATAAAATTATACATGATTACAAATTCATAATATAGATTATGTATGTAATCAATAAGGTAAGACTAAGCATTTATTTGATGTGTTTAAGAGAAGCCACTATAGGGAAATAGTGTCTGAAATTTATTCATCATATGATGATATGATTTGAAGTTCCATATAATGGATATATAATTATAAAAGTAATATATTTTCATATTAAATAAATATATGATAAGTAAGACTATGATGTAATAGAAAAAAATGTGGTGATAGAATGGAAGAGAAGGATGGAACTTCCAATATGTGATAATTTTGGAAGGAAACACCCATGTACATTATTAATGGGAAAAAGAGATTCATTAATGTGATGATAAATGGTACATAAGGATATTTAATAAAAGGAAAAGGGTGAAAAAAATTGTTACCTAATTATTCATCTACAAAGACATGGGGTTTTAATCCAACAAATGTCCCAGTTTTTAAGGGAAATCTCAATAGATGAATCCATGTGGAGAATTCCTTGTTCATGAAATTAAAAAAACTGAAGTTTATATCCCACAAGTCATAAATATATAAATAATAAAATTGTGATTTATTTTACTACATATCTACACACGCTTTTTAGGAATATTGAATCATCCCTTAACAATCTTAATCAATCAGGATTCCGATAAGAAGTGTTGTTATTGTTTATTTTCTATTAAGATGAAGAACTATTACCAAATTTAAAATATACTTCATATACTTGTGTTTTTATTTTAAATAATCCCAATTTATATGGTTTATATTATTTTTAGTATTAATTAAATTTTAGATGAAGTAGAAAAAAATATAGTAAAATCATATTGAAATATTTTTTTAATGATTTCCATTTATTTGTAATGAATTGATTTTTTTATTTGCTAATTGATTTATGGTTTTATGGTCATTAATGTTCTATTTCCCATGATTTGTGTCACTATATATTAATTCTTGGATGATATTTTTCTTCCTCATGTATATATTTTTACACTATTCCAATATTCCCTTTATTAGGGATCAATAGTATTTTTTATTTTTGTGTACTATTATATTTTCCAGTCTATTGTTTAAAGGATGTAATATTATCCCTTTAGATGATGTGGGATTTCAAAAAACATATCATAAAATTTTGAACCTTTTATGAATTTGATGAAATTTAATAGGAATAATTTATTTATTGATGGATGAATGTAACACCATGTGATTGCATAATACATTTCTCCTTAAATAAATTAAATTTCATTGATAGATTGTGATACATGCATCCCATGTCTAAATGATCTATAATATACTATACCATTATAACCATGAAATTATAATAGAGGAGTGAATACGAATACATTTTTTGAGAATTATTTATATTGATTTTATAATATTAAAATTTAATGATAAATATGTTCTCATTTTTTAGTAACATCTTTATGTGATTGAAAAATACATTTTTCATCAAAAATGGATATTACTTGTATTGTACTTAATAATATAACCAATTTCCCCCATTTTTATAATTTTTTTTTAAAAATAATCATAATTATTGAAATATTAATTTCATAATTTTATTAGAGATAAATTTTGATAGTTTTATAATAATATTAATTTAAATAGTTAAATATATGTATTTTTGTTTAAAATCGTATTTTCATTTATAAAATATAAAAAGTTAAATTTTGTTTAAAAAATAGAATCATAGTAAAATTATTCATTTATATTAATAATAATCCAATTTATATCATTGTAATTAATTTTAGGTTTGATTTTTTACAAACAAACCATTCACACATAGGTAAGCATTTATTTGGAAAAACTATTTTTCGACATATTTGCATGAAGAAATTAAAATTAAATTATGGAAAAATTATTAAATTTTATTTGAAAAATTGGATTCCATATTAGTAATCATGATAATTACCATTATTTAATTGGTTTGACATAATTTTTTTCATTATGAATTATAAATTGTTTTAATATTAGTTACCTTAGTAATGGTAAAAGTGATAAAAATAGGTTACAACTAAGGGATGCAACATTAAAATATAATTAAAACATATATTTATCCTATTTTATGAGTTTATTTAGATAAAATATTTGTTGATGAATGTTAATAACAAATTTTAAACATTATATCAAAATTTTTTACCCAATAATGATTTTTTTGAAAGATTGGTTATATTTTATTAAAATTAGAAACAATTTTTCTGTCTATTCAATTTATGTTATGGTTGGAGTATTACATTAATTTTACTATCTATAAAATAAAAAAAATTATTTTTTATAATATTTTACCAAATAAACTCTTATAATAAAATTTATTACTTTATTTCAGGATTAATTGAATTTTACTCTTAAATCAATTATTTTTCAAAACATTATGTTTCATGCAATTTTCATTCTTGAATTAAATGTAATTTCTCTCAAATAGAAAAAATAAATCAGATAAAATGGATTAAAAATATTGAATATACATGTCTTAATATTATCATAATGACCTTTCTATTTTATAACATATAAAAAATTAATCAGGTTGCTATGTAATATTACCACAATTACAGTTAATGGTGGATTAAAAAGGTCTATCTCTAATATATATATTAAAATTTATTCATAACATTAATAAAATAACATTTAAGAGTTTATTTAATCCTTATAAAAAATAGTATTTGAAATTTTTGGTTCCTTGGTGCTATATATCTTGGATTATTACCTTAATATTATTTTATGAAAAGAATACATAGAAAATATAGCCCTCTTGTTATTAAAATATCTAAAAACATTACATAAAACAATAGAGGTTATGGTTTTTCTATAAAAGTTTATTTTTTATATAAAAAAATTTCATTATCATGTTAATTTATTATTAATTGTTTCTTATTGAATAATTGTCATAAATGATTAAACGACGACAATACATTATTAATTCAATTAATAAAAATTATAAATAAAATAAGTTAGACATATTAAAAATTAATCAAATTTGAATTAATTATTTTCTTCAATGTTATTTTTATATAAAATTAAATATTATGTATGTGTTAAGTTTTTATATTCAATATTCATTACAATATAGATGACTTTAATGTTAGATTAAATGAATTTTATAAAAAATAAAATTAACGTTATTTTATAACGAAAAATATTTTATTAAATGATTTAGAATTTATAAAAATTATCTATTCATGAAAAATAATAATATATTGATGGAAACATAAACCACGGTATATATATGAGTTTATATTCCTTTTATGGTAATATTATTGACCCTGAAATAGTAAAAAACTTCGACATTATTGTAATTGAAAAAAGTATTAATGATGGGTTAAAAATAATAGTTAAGGGTTAAATCATCACATAAATTTTAATAACTATTATTTTTTGAGGTCATTTAGACTTATGTTCATTATATTATCTAAATATTTCAATTTTTCATAAAAATAATAATAAAAATTAATTTAAATTTATTTAATCCTTGAAATAATTCATACAGTGACCCTCCTCTCCCATATAAAAGGTAAGTGATTATCCTCTAATATTCACACCAGCTAAGGCTTTATTATAACTAAATGCAATAATTGCTTCTTATATACTTCCAAAAAATCATATATATTATATTCTATCCAAAATACCTTGACTTCATTGATTAATGACTAAACTAAAAGTGGTTTCTCAACGAAGATGTACAACTCTTAATAGAGTATTTTCAATATTATCACTTCTTATAGCTCTATAAATAATGGGTAACAAATATAGGTTAATTATATTAAATTAATAGAATTGTGATTTTTGATGATGTAACAACCATTTTACTTCTTCTTTCTAGCCTATTTAAAGAGAAAACGTCACTTTTTAGTTCATTAGACTTATCATCTCCACATTGAGGTGTAATTAATTTTTCATCACCACTTCACATAGATGATTATAATAATTAATTATATATATTTGTTTAAATTATGATATTAGTATGATTTTTCAAGGTGAATTATTATTTAACATTATTTCTTCCCATCCATCGATAATTGAAAACAACGGAATGAATACATATAGCTTATCGTCTCCATAAACGGTGAAATTCATTTCTCTATATATTCCATTCATGGATGATTATATATATATAATTAATATAAATATAAATAATTCCAGTTTTTTTCATTATATTTATTATGTAAATGATGTAACCACGATCAAAGGGAAAGGATCAAAATAACTGAACCCGCACATACCTGAAAAATGAATAAGTTATGATCAGGAACATTGATTTTAATAATAAATTGATAATAAATGATTTATAAAGTGTTATAATTAAATAATATATGGTGATATTTATTTTATTATGGTTAAATAATATATTTATAATAAATAAAAAATTTATTATACGAATGGTTCATTTACATATGAATCACGTTAGACCTAAAGAAAAATATTTTATCTGAATTTAACTTCATTAATGCGTATTATAATGATATGCACAGAGTCTCATTTTAAACATGTATATACAACCCCATTGTCTTGTTATATATTGAATCCATCATAATTAAAGTTGTTTTGATTAAATATAAAAACAATCGTTGAAATATTATTTATTTGATTATTACTAAAGTGGTCTACTTGATAATACTATCATTATTCGAGATTATTTATGCTTAAGTTACTTTTTGGGAAATTATATGACATATTTATCTTTAACCCAATATATTTTCTTCCCATAATTTTATTTCAGGTGATTACATATTTTCTATTAATTTCTATTTATGTAAGAACTCAAGTATTCAAAATAAAATTTTCATTTAAATTGATCTTTATTTTTTTCTTCAATTGAAATTCATTTTTTATCCACGTTCATATTTTCATTTGAATAATTTCAATTAATTAAAATTTTATTCCACAAATTTTAAAGTTTCTTTTTTTACATATCATAATATCATTAAAAAGTATTAAAATTAATTTTTATAATAGCTTTTTTAATGATGTTTTTTTAATCTTATCTAAAAATATGAATGGAATATTTTTTTTAATATACTCGACCTGAATTCAATATAACTCTATAATGACCACTCAATGATTTGATGATTCTTTTAAATTTTTCTTAGTTCTTTTCAAATAAAATTATTTCAATAATATTTGAGAAGGTTTACAATTTATGTATATTATTTATATGTGAGAGGGGTATTTATCTTCAAGAAATGTTTTAGTGATCTTTTAATGGTATTTTAAACTATAAAAAAATTCATTGATGTTACTATTTATATTTTACAATGAAACTATAATTATTATATCTCTAGATGGTGATTTATGATAAGGTAATTTTTTAGTATTCGGGATTTAAAATGGATAATTGTTGATTTATATGTATTTTTAGAATGAATTTTATTGATCCTTCATAATATAAGTAATTTATTGGATTTATTAAGTGATGGGTGGTGCAGGGAATTATGTATCCCTTCAATGCATCGATCGGTCTAATGAGAATTAATTTATTAAAACTAGGTAAATGATGATGATGTCATATCACCTCTTAATAGCTGGGTATTTGGTGTATGAAAACCCATAAAATGATAATTTCTTGGTTGAGAGGCCTTTATATAGTGATAATGCCTTGGTTCAGAGTCAATAATGACAATATTTATGATGTATTGGATGGGTGGCCTTCATCATGAATGTATAAAATTATGAATTTCCATTATTTATTATTCATTTTTCTTTTCCTATATATTTTATATATAGATATTAGACATATATCCTCATTGAAATATAGTTATATATTGAATGGAATGTGTTTTTTATCATCTATTCTTCAATGTCAATTATTCCATATTTACTAATGAAAACATCCATTGTACATAACGCTTACTAAGAATCTAATATCACCATGTATTTCTTTTTCCATTCCTAGGGATATTAAGAATGATATTATGATAAATATCAAGGTTGCGAGAGGGTTTTTATGATAAATATTTTATATTCACAGTCATATACTAGAATGAATCACATATCTTGTTTTCCAAGACAACTAAAATATTTAGTCCTTTAGGATGAAATCTCTTATTTATTGTCCCAATGTATTAATGTTACAAAAAAATCATGGATTCATGGTTCACAGTATTTTCAAATACTCTTTATATTTTCGATACATATTTTTACATTCAGGATTGACAAATAATTAATAAATATGATTTTCTTTTAATAGTTATTTCTTGAAACCAAATATTTATAGGAAAAATATGCTATTCATGAACCACATAATTCCATCATAATCATGCTCGAAGTTAGGAAACATTTATTCCATATGATGTTCCAAATCACAATTTTTTGCCTCTTTAGTACTCACATGGATATATGGTTGAAAATTCATCAAGAAAAGATATGATCATTCTCCTTTCCTCTATATTCCTAGTGACAGTTTCTAAATATCCATAATTATTATATCTTTTTGGATCCTCATCATGGATAAAATAGTATGGTCCTTTAGTATCAAAGAATCAGTTACCCTATTCCCCTTATAATGGTAGTAATGTACTGAAAATTCAAATCATTAATCAATTATAACCATATACATTGAAACATATTCTAAAATTTCTCAATCAATATATACATAATGATTTTAGGATTCATATATTTTCACACATTTCTCTATAAAGATACTTCTTCATTATCATTAGCAAAAAATTACTATTTCCAAGTACAAATCATGAGTCTGATGAAATTTCTCTTTTATTTTCAATCGGTGTGAGGTGTATGCTATTTGAATCTGAATATACATGTGTACACATCCATGTAAATTCATCAATGAATCACTATAGATCACAAATGCCTTTCTAATACATGATATTGTGAGAATATTTTCACTAACCAACCATTTTTCTACCCCATGAAGTTATCTTCACAATCATATGTCCAAAAAACATACCCATTTCATAGTAAATCTAGTGAGTAGAATAGATAGTTATTTGAAATATCTTAAAAACATAGGAATTATACAGATAAGATAACAATACTGTAGATTTTAATTACAATGGTTGGTATATGTTGATTCAATATAACATTTATATTTGAAGGAGACATCAAAATAACCTTCTTATAGATAATATGGAATAAAAAAGAAATTTTTTGGAAGCATTAATTCACACTTGGTAAATTTATCAAACAAATTATCATTCCTCATGTTATTGAATAAAATTATAAAATGATATACATGATCTTATTTTCCCATTCAATATACAATAACATTGTCTATAATGAATACCAAAAACTGATTATGGTAATATTTAATGTCTATATTTCTTACAATCAAGAACACAGATGGGGAATTATTAAGTTAAAAAGGAATTACATTAAATTCATAATAATTGTACATCATACTGAATGTTGTCTTCGGTATATCCTATTTCTTATACCTTAGTAAATGATATCTAAAATTCAGTTAAATCATGTAAATTTATTTATATCATCATAATTGACCATGAAAATCATTTATAAGATATATATGATAGTAGTTATTAATAATGATATTGTTAAGTTATTGATATTCAATGCTGATACAAATTAGAAAATATTTATTCTTCACAAAAAAATGGTTCACCCCATGGTGACATACAAGGGTATATGAATACTTTATTAAGATTCAAATTGTGTTTTTTCTTTAATTGCAACAACTGCATTGGGTAATTCTATAAGGATTCTTTGAAATGGGTGTATCATAAGGTCTGAGATCTATTAAAACCCCAATATTATGTTTCATAGGAATACTATAACACTATTCTTGAAATACATAAGATACAAATGTAAAATTAGTATATCCTTATTGTTGAGTTTATCCACATACATTTATGACCGATACCATTCATGGAAAATAATTAAGACCAACATGATAGATGAAATATCTGTTTTATGTTTTAATTTGTCCTCTCATCGATACAAAATTGTCAATTTCATCAAAATATGAAATATTTCCTTCCTTGATGGAATATTTATATGGAATCTATACAACGATATCCAACCCATACCTAAAATCAAAAAAAATTAACTATTATATTAATCAGATGATTTTAAGGAATCATGTTCCTACAAATTTCAATAGAAGAAAAAAAATAAAAACTAGACCTATGATCATCATACCATTAATTATTTTCTACATTAATTAAATTTCAATTCATTAAGGGGATGAATTAATATTCTTGGAGTGTTTTCTGGATAAATAGGAATTTATATAACCAATATCAAATTGTTCACTTCAATATTTTATCATGAATGTAATAAACTAAACTATATCATTCTATATATAGTTCTATATTGAAAAAAATGGCTAGCAGGGCTATAAATCATCGTTAATTAGAGTTACTAATCATGAAAAACATTAATTGTTTTCTAAATCATTACAAATTTTTATCAATATATGACAACATAGGATTAAACTACTCTATATATGGTCATTATCTATTAAAATACAAGATTATTGTTCACAAAAAATGTGAATTAATACAATCATATCCCATGAGATTTTATATTTGGGTGTGTAGTCTATAGACTGCACATCTGGATTCTTCGATAATTGAGTTAGTTTCAAATATTCCTTTTTTAGAATTAATACCACTAGGTGAATCCATGCCGCAACCACATAAAATTTATAGTCCTCATATGGGGATTTTTCTAGGAAAATAACACAATGTACACTTTACAAAAAAGTTATGATTTTATCCTATAATTTGACTTATCCCCATGGGTGTCGCCATAGTTCTTAATTATAATCTCGAAATATTAACTAAACCCCACTCTAATACCAACTGACTTGAAGAATGATTTTCATATATAAATATTACATCAGTCCAAATTAATATTCAATACTATGATTTATGATCCACCCTAGAACAATAAAGGTTTACTATCTTTTCATATAAGATACATACCCATCATTATTTGGTACACTATTAATCTTCACTCTAATTTTTTTTCTCACCTTATAACCTTATTGAAATATTATATGTAAAACAATTCTTCATAACCTAGTAAATGTAAACATAGGAAAGGGGTGGATTATATTCTCAGTAAGTGTAAATAATGGAGATATCATGTTTTGATCATATGCATGTATAATATAATCATGAGGTTATGAGATTATGATCACAACATAAAAAAATCATACTAATTTTTTATTTGATCACAATCATGAAAATTGACATAAATACCTCTAATTTTAAATACATGAGTCACAAAATTGAGAAATTATCACTAATAAATCATGAACCATGACTTAAAATCATAAGTATAAAAAATATATCAATGATGTTCGAGGAAATTATAGGACTATAAACTATCTCATATGTTAGGGTTAACTATCAAGACCATCACATAAATGTTTATTTGGAATAAAAACCTATTTCATATATCATAAATTATCAAACAACACTAACTATATCATACAGAAGATCAATCATCCCTACATGAATCCCAAAATGGATTGAGAACATCCTATCATTGCACATAATATTCTCATGATATAGATACTAATGTATTAGAGGGATATATAATTTTGTTCCAACCCATAACATAAGGAAAACTATATGTGTGTGTGTGTGTGTTCCACATGATCATAAAACATTCATTATTTCTTCATAACACAACCCTTAAAAGGAATTGTCTTTAAAAAAATTCTAACATTTCATTATAACATAACCCATGAAAAATAAATAGGTTTCATAAAAATATCATTAATATAAAAATTAACCATAAAAATAAATAATATTTATGGTATTACTAGATCATTCCCCTAGAAAATAATAATTAATATCAAAGTATGTAATTGTATAAGGAATTGAGAAAATTCTGTAATAATCCTTCTTTAAATTCACTACATTAAAAATCAAGAGGAAAACGATTTAAAATAAATGTTAATGTAAACTCTAGTTCAATGAATAAAAATCCAGAAAAACATGCTGAAATCACCAACCATCTTCAGTATTTAAAGAAACAAAATTAAAAAAAACCAGTAATCAAATGGGCCATCAAAACAATAAATAAACATTTAGGGATAAGTTTTCTCAATGTGGTACGTTTGGTCATACAAATTTTTTTTCCAAACATTGATATGCCCTCCTAATAATAGGAAAACTAATTTTTTTAATTATGGTCCAATAATGCCTCCTAATGAAGACCAATTTTCAATCAATTACAACCATGTTTAAAGGAACAATAAACTTTTTTCCTAAAAATGATCAAGGCCTTACTAAACAATCCATTGCCACAAATTATCAGAACCAACCAAGAAAGAATTTTCAAATTCAACGATGTGGTGAATCTTAAATCTCTCAAGGTGACAGTGACGACCAATTATCTGATAAAATAGATGAAATTTTGAATAAAATGTATTATCAAGAAGAAATATTAATTATTTAATTAAATGAACATTAATATCAATGAGAAATATTTAAAATGAGAAATGATTCTAAAATTCTTAACATGGAAACTCGATTGGGCCAAATAGTTAGATACAATGTGAAGAACCAAAAATTCATTAATGAAATTCCACTTGGTCTATTTAAATGTATTATTATGGTTATGTAAAACATATGAACACAATTGGTTTTATGTTTGGGATTTTATAATCCCATTAAGAATTGTGACTGTTGATAATATAGTTGTAGAACTGTGATAACATGATTATCATAAATATTAGGCTTTAACAAATCCAATTTACTCAGACAAATGAAGAAATGGCCTTATATAGTAGACTTGCCTCGTGTGAAGCCCATTTTTCGGAGCTCGGAAATGAGTTTTTGTCCTTGGGATTCTCTATTTACCGAGTCCAAGACAAGATTCAACACGTAAATCTTGAACGTGACCACCAATGGGAGACGTGGAAGTTTTTATAGATTACCGCCCGAGCAAATGTTATCTAAGACACCCCAAGAGCTTGTCACCATCACACACCTAACCCTAAGGACTTATGCGGGTGTTATAGGGGGTTATTTTACAAGACTTAACACTATAGTTATGTGAAATAACTTTCTATATATTAAATAATATACATTTATTTAATTGATGTTACATTGTAAATAGTTTTTAAAGCATGAATAATATTTTTAATTATTATTCCAAAAATGAAAAATATTATTATAAATTAAAGGAATTTTGAATTAAATAATATATTAATAAAATATTATTATAAAATTACTTATATTAATTATCAATTATCATATAATTTTTAAGAATAAAATTGTAATTTTTATTAAGGTTTAAAAGTTGTTTTTGTTAAACCCCCGGAATTTTCAATAAATGTTAGTTTTTATTTTAATATTTAAAATTCAATTATTTAGAAAATTATTTAGATAAAATGAATATTATTTTTCAAATTAGTATTTCTAAATTATCCAATTGTGATTTTTTCAAAACTTCATGAGACAATTGAATTTCTGGGAAACAATTTAGTACGGTTTAAATATATAATGTGTTTTATGACATCATAAAGACCCAATTGTGATGTAAAAAAATACTATAAACATTATGTTCAGAAAATAGATGTTTTACCATTAAAATAATATGATTTTATGTTTTTACTATATTTATTTTACAATTCTTTAGTGGACCCTCTATTACTTATAAAACATTTTAGATTTTTAAATTGATTTCCTTGAGAGTGTGACTCACCTCCACATAAGAAACCCTTTTATGTTAAGAATTTCGGTAATTGTCTGTATACAATATTGTGTTACACTCCCCTTTTTCAAAAACCATGGGATATAACAGTGGGATGATTTGTGTTTTTTGATTAGTTTAATGTGTGGTGTCCCAATGCTAAATAATAAAGAATTCCCCCTCATTTCCTATATAATCCCTCCCACGCTCCCACCTCCTCATCATTAAAAGCCATAATAGTTCTCCAAATTATGCCCTCTTCTCTCTATAATCCTCTCAAGGTTTCCCAAGCTCCCATTAAGACACTCTAAAGCCCCTCTCAAGCATTTGGGATCCCACTTCCAAGTAAGGGATTCTGTCCTTTCTCTTTTTTTCTAAGTTTTTAATGTTGTTATTCCCTTTTATTTTCAATTATAAATGTTAGGGTATGATTTATCACCTACCATATAATATCATATTTATGTTTTAATGATTAGATACCCCTTTCTCTTTAATCGATTCCTTCCATGTATACCCATTACCATGATGATATTCTATAAGTAATTTCTCTCTCCTCATTTACATTCAAATAATTATTTTGTATCATGAATCTAAATACCATTACAATTGTTTGGACATGTATCTATTTTACCAACTTACTATCCCCTACATGTAAATATTATGAGATAGCCCTTTCTAACTCATAAACCATTTTTTTGTTCTTATGTCACGTTGTTACACTGCTGAAATTGCACTGCAATTATCCAAGCCAAAGTCATTATGTAGTGAATATCATTCCCATATCTCTATCAAGGGAATTCACCTTTATGAAAATATAATTATTGTTTAAAGAGTTTCATATATTAATCAGACACTCCTTGGAATAATTGATTATGTTTAATGAATCCATGTTTTAGGATATATGTGTCACACTTATGCATGAAATGAAATGCTTAATAATGGTGTGCCCTGATAACGCTCCATTGCATTGGGTAAAGTATAGTATCATGATACGTCATTTGAAATGATTGTTGACTCGTACTAATTTAAGGTAAATGAGTTTATACTCATGATTCAGGTGCAATGAGGGCTTACTCATGCCCCATGTGCAATGAGCCTTGGTACATGTTAATATCATGTCAAATGTCGTCACCACATCTCCATGTTAGGATTATCTTGATTTATCATTCCATTATGTTTATGTTTCTCTTGTGATCCATTGATATTCTTATTGACTATCATTTATTGTAATCTTCATTTTATGATTTTTTACTCCCATACTGAGCTTTATATCTGACCCTTTTCTTATGCATGTCCTCATGTTATCCCATGCAATTCTTGGTACGAGGGAATGCAATGGTCATGTAAAAGAAGTTTTCAACAAGATGTTTCGTATTATGTTTTATGTTGTTATTTAATGTTCCTAATACCCATTGACACTAGACCTCTCGGTATTCTATGTTTTACCATGTGATGGTTTTATTTATTAAATCATGTTAAATGGTTAATAAAATCAGGGTTGTCATAGTTGTTTAAAAAGGATAGGTTTAGTTATTTTGGGGATTAGGATAAGAAAACCCAAGTGAAATCCTTAGGTATAAGAAAAAGTATAAGAAAAAGTATAATAAAACATACCTATGTTTTGATGAGTAGTTAGTATTTGGTTTATCAAAAAATACATCCATGTCTGGATACAAGCAGGTAGAGGCGGCTCTGGAACAGATGTACCTTGGTGTGGAAACTATGAAAAAGAGTTTCGGGCTTGACCCAGGGTATCCTGGTACCCGGAAATGTACCTTTATGCACAATTGGTTACAAAAATCCTAGGGGATATGATTTGGTAAATTAAAAAACATACTATGAATCATTGTTAAGGAAATTTAAAAAATTCCTCTGTAATGACATGTTAGAATGTAGATCACGGATAACATAGATTTAAGCATATAGATTCATCTGTAAAGGAAATAAAAGTAATTTATAAGTCATAGGTTTCTGTCTTTAAATTACCCTTTATGTGTTACCCCAAACTTTAATTTTCTTCCATCCAATGGCCGGAAATATGAGGACTCAGGAAAACAACCGAGGTGAAGATCAATGAAACGACTGTTCTAATGAGAACCCATATCTGAGGGTAGTGGGAATCATGAACTCTGTCACGATAATCTATTAGTTTAGTCAATATTTGAATATAAACATGGGTTAAGAGGAACATTCAACCCCCCCCCCCCCGCCACAAGAACAAACAAACCTATATTGAAATATTCATGAGACAAAGTACTCATACTTTTAATGTGTCATACGATCCCTCAATCACTGAAAAATGTATCAACTCCATTTAAAAGATAAGCTCCATCATTCATTGTTCCAGAAAAAGGAAGGTTCTTCTGGCTGATTATCGTATAGATGGTGAAGCCAATAAATTGTGGATATTGATCAAATATAGGAAGCCTAGGGATGAGATCGAGGGTTTGGAATGGAATAATTTCCAAAAAATGTTTTTCAATAAATATTTTTTGCGCACCCTCTGGTTTAAGATGGAAAATGACTTCCTTTCCCTCAAGAAAAAAGATAACGAATCTCTGAGAGAATATAAGGAAAACATCACAACGATAGCACGAAATTCATCTGTCTTTGTTGTTACCCCAAAATGCAAGGTTGAACACTTCATTGGTGGGTTGAATCCAAGCCTACGAAAAGCCCTGGCGATTGGTGACTTTAATAGCTATGAGGAAATTGTCTGATGTGACCTCATGGTCGAAATGAAGATCAATGATTCTCAGTGGTGTCATGGGGATAGGAAGCATAATGTGAACTTCAATTTTGACCATTCGATTGAAAAATCCAATGGTGCTAAGAATATGCAGCGCCCCTCTTGCCAAAGGTGTGGAAAGAATCACCAGATAATTTGCTTAATGGGGAAGAGGAAATTCTTTAAGTGTGGAAGAGAAGGACATGTAGATGTTAACTACCGATGAGAAAAACTCACGGCTGCGATAGAGTAGTGGAACACTCCATTTGACTCTCAACATGTTGTTCATAGATTCAAATACCAAAAACCAGAGCATTTTGCAAATCTGTTCCCTAAGACATTGATTTTTTGAGGCAACCAACAACCTCCATGGCAGTAAGGTGATCTTTTGTCATCACTACTGCCTAAGTGAACCCCGACAACGATGTGGTGACTAGTACACGATTTATTCATTCATGAATAGTGAACTTAATTTTTGATCCTAGTTATACACATTATTTTATATCCAGAATGTTTAGTAGAACAATCCCAAAACACCCCAATCATCGAAGTAAAGATGTCGGTGAGTACGAAAAATGGAGAAATCATTTTATCCTAGGAATTATGCTCCTCCCCAGTCATAATCGGTGGATTTAACCTCCCAAAAAATCTCATCATACTCCGTTTTGTGGAATTTAATGCAATTATCGGCATGGATTGGATTTCCCAATATAAAGCCAACCTATAATTTTGTGAGAGGAATATCGCTTTAGGTGTGGAGAATTGACCCTCAGTTTTGTACAATTGAAAGAAGAAAGATTAGTCTTTTTTATATCCATCATCTCAAGAATGGATATTACTGCCATATGATCAGGCGTATCTGTCTGAGATGACTGATTCTAAAGAGGGAACTATCCTTGAGGACATACCTATTGTCAGGGAATTCACTAAAGTGTTTCTCGAGCAATTGACTGGTCTTCCTCCTAGAAGAGATGTTGAATTATCAATTGATCTTATACCTGGGTTGTTTCCAATATCCAAAACTCCATATAGAATGGCTTTTGTGGAACCGAAAGATTAGAGTAAAAAACTACTGGAGAATCTGTATAATGGGTTTATATGCCCAAGTGTTTCACCATGGGGTGCACCATCCCTCTTCATAAAGAATAAGGATGGATCCATGCGCATTTTCATTGATTATTTTGAGCTTAACAAAATCCAAATAAAAAACAAGTATCCTCTCCCAGGAATTGATGAATTTTTCGATCAGCTGCATAGATCAAAATACTTCTCCAATGTATATTTGGGGTCAGGATATTATCATGTACGGGTGAAGAAGGATGATATCCCCATGACTAATTTTTTGTTCAACATATGAGCACTATGAATTTATAGTAATGCCTTTTGAACTCACTAATACTCCAACAATATTCATGGTCTTAATGAATAGAGTCTTTAGAGATTACCTTGACAAATTTTTTGTAGCCTTTAGAGATGATATTCTAATATTCTCAAAAACCAAGGAGGATCGTGAGGATTATATAATAACTATTCTCGAGACCTTGTAGAAGGAGAAGATCTATGGAAATTAGAGCATGTGTGAGTTCTGGTTGATGGAAGTCTCTTTAATTTTTCCTACCATCACAAGAAATGGGATATCTGGTGATCCCTTCAATATAGCTACAACTGGGGGATGGTAGAGGCCACCATCAGTAATAGATATCTTTAGATTCTTAGGGTTAGCTAGATATTATCACCAATTTGCGAAAAATTTCTCATGAATTTCAAACCCTCTTACCAAGCTAACTCAGAAGGTTGTAAAGTTTTCTTGGAGTGATGAATGCAAAGAGAGCTTCATGGAGTTTAAAAAGAGGATTATTATTGTGCCCTTTCTCATATTACCCATGTTTGGAGAACATTTTCTATTATTTAGGGATGCTTCGAAGAAGGAACTAGGTTGTTTTTTGATGAAGAATGATAAATTGATAGCCTATGCCTCAAGGCGGCTGAAAATCCATGAAAAAACTATCCCACATATGATTTGGTGTTGGGGGATATGATCATTGCATTGAAAATCTAGAGGAATTTTCTCAATCGGGAGAAGTGTGAGATATATATAAATCACAAGAGCTTAAAATATATATTCACATTTAAGAGAGCATAATATGCGCTAATGAAGCTGGATATAAGTCATCAATGATTGGGACTACTCAATCCATTACCACCCTGGGAAAGTGAACAAGGAGGAGGATGCTCTATGTGGAATGGATCCGGTGATTTTATCATTGATGATAATTAATATGGATCCGATCTTCATATATTTTCAAATGATGGACAATGGAATCCTTAATGGAGGAACATCACAAATCCTTTCTCAAATGGTGGCTCAACCCTCCATCTTGGAGAAAATAAAGTATTATCAAATAAATGATGTGAAAATTCTGAAAAGGGTGGAAGGTATCAGAAATGGGAAATCCTTAGAGTCCATGGTTGAAAAGGAAGAAATTGTGAGATTTGGGTCACAATTATGTGTACCATCCTATCTAGAGATAAATAAGGATCTTTTAAATGACTCGCATATCTCAACCTTCTCTATTCACCTGGGGAGCACAAATATGTATTGAGATCTCTAAGACAACATTTGGTGGGACAATATGAAAAGGGAGATTGATAAATATACATCAAAGTTCCTGGTATATCAGTATGTGAAGGCTGAGAGGCAAACGTCAATGGGGATGAAGCAACCACTACCCATACCAATATGAAAGTGGAAAAAATTACCATTGACTTTCTCACTGGACTTCAAAGGACAACCAGTGGAAACAATTCTATATGGGTCGTTTTGGATAACCTTCTGAAGACATCTCACTTTATCACAATTTGATACGACTTATCTTTGGTTCAACTTTCACATATTTAAATCAAATATATGGTAAGGATGAATGGAGAACCACTATATATTGTATCCTATCATGATCTGAGATTCACCTAGATGTTCCCGAGAGTCTCTAACATGCTCTAAGCACTAAACTGAACTTCAATACATCATATCATCCTCAAATTGATGGCCAATCTAAGATAACTATTCATACAACAGATGATATGTTAATATCATATTCTATGGACATCAAAACAGGTTGGGACCAACATCTTCCACTGGTTGAATTCTCCTGCAATAACAGTTTCCACTCAATCATCGGAATGAAACCATATAATGCCCATTATGGGAAAAGGTTCATAAAATCGGTGTGTTGGGATTATGTCAGTGAGCATAAGCTACTGGGTCCTGAAATGGTCGAAAAATAGTAGAGAAGGTGAAAACCATGAAACAACATATCAAGGCAGCCCAAAGTCGACAGAAGAGTTATACAGATAACCATCAATGAGACCATGAATTCAAAGTTGGAGACATGGTTTTTCTACACATATCTCCATGGAATAAGGTCTAGAGGTTTGGAATGAAAGGTATGATAAGTCCCAGGTACATCTACCCATTCGATATTCTTGGTCTTATTGGGTTGTGGCCTATCGACTAGCACTTCCACCTACCATGTCCATAGTACATGATCTCATTCATGTATATATCATAATGAATTACCTACCAAACCCTTCAGATGTACTCTCTTTAGATGTGGTATAGTAAGAGTATGATCTTTCGTACAAGGAGAAACCAGTGATATTATCGATCGTAGAGAAAAATTTCTATGAAATAAGTCAATTCCCCTCGTCAAGGTGTTGTGGTGAAACTACAAGTTTGAATAAGAGACATGGGAATCAAATGATGAAATTAAGCATAGTTACCCACATCTATTTTAGTGTGGGAAAATTAAATTTTAAGGGAGAAATTTCTTAAGGGGGGAAGATTATAACAAACCATAAATTCATTAGTGAAAATTCTTCTTGGTTTATTTAAATTTCATCTTATAGTTATGTAAAATGTATGCAATTATTTGTTTTTTTAATTTTAAAATACCATTAAGAATTGTGGTCATTTCTAATATATCCTTTGACTAGTGATCACATTATTAGTATAAATATAGGGATTTAACAAATAAAATTACTCAATCAAAGGAAGTAGTGGCCTCATCCAGTAATCTTTCCCCATACCATGCCCATTTGTTAGAACTCTGAAAAGAGGTGTCTTCATTGGGCTTCACTCATGACCAAG
The DNA here is from genome assembly GCA_963277665.1 of Viscum album. Classification (NCBI taxonomy): domain Eukaryota; kingdom Viridiplantae; phylum Streptophyta; class Magnoliopsida; order Santalales; family Viscaceae; genus Viscum; species Viscum album. Next base: position 188,441,695 of record OY728150.1, read on the forward strand.
CCCAAGACGAGCATCAAAATGTGAATCATGAACGGAACTGCCAAAGAGAGAAGTGGAAGTTGATAGGGATTACCACACAAGCGATGTTTTACAACCCACCACAAGAGATTGTCACCATCACGCACCATACCCTAAGGTCTTATGCAAGTGTATAATGGGTTATGTAACAAGACCATAGCACAATGATTATGTGCATTATTTTTGTATATAATAATGAATATACATTCATTTTATTATTGTTACATTGTAAATAGTTTTTAAAGCACAAATAGTATTATTAGTTAATATTCATCTAAGAAATCTATTTTGATATATTACTGGATTTTTTATTTAAAAAATATTTCAATAAAATATTATTAATAAATTAACTTTTTATTTATAGATGATTGTATAATTTTTATGAATACAATTGTAATTTTTAGTAAGTTTTGAAAATCGTTTTTGTCAAGACACATGAATTTTTAAAAATTGTCGGTTTTTATTTTAAAAGTAAAAATTAACATATTTAAAAAAAATTACACAAAATGGAAATAATTTTTGGAATCAGGATGTCAGAATTATCCAATGGTGATTTATTCAAAATTTTCTGAGATAGTTGAATTTTTCGATAAAAGTTAAATATCGTTTAAATATATAATATGTTTTATGACATCATGAAGTCCCAACAGTGATGTAATAAAATACAATAAACATTATTTTCGTAAAATATATGTTTTAAAATTAAAATAATGTGATTTTAGGTTTTTTTATTTATTTTAAAAAGTATTAGTGGACCATCCAAGTCTTATAAAACATTTTAGATTTTTAAATTGATTTCCTTGATAGTGTGACTCATTCCACATAAGCAACCCTATTATTTTAAGAAGTTCGTCCATTGTCCATATAAAATATTATTTTCCACTCCACATTTCTAAAAACCATGGGCAAAAATCATCCACTAGTTTGTGGTTTTGATTAGTTTAATGGGTGGTTTCCCAAACATAAATAATAAAGATTTCCCCCTCCTTTCCTATATAAACCATCCAATGCTCCCAATTCCCCTTCCCTAAATGTATTTTAGAATCATCCAAATTCTGCCCTCCTCTCTATATTATCCTTGCAAGTTGCCCAAAACTCCCAAGAAGCCTCTCTCAAGCCCCTACCAAGCCTTTAGAATAACACTTTCTTGTAAGGGATTTCTTCCACTCTCTTTTTATCCATGTTTATTAATATTGTTATGCCCCTTTATTTTCAATTATAAATGTTGGGGGTATGATTTATCATCTTGACTATAATTTCATATTAATGTTTTAGTGATCAGATACCACTTTTTCTCTAATATATTCTTTCTATGTATAGCTGTTACCAAACAGAAATTCCGTAAGGAATTTTTCTCTCCTCATTTACATTCAAGTTATTCTTTTGTATAATGAATCTAAATTATATTAAAATTGTTTTTACATGTATCTATATGATGCCATTAATTTCCAATTTATATAAATATGATGAGAAACCCTTTTCTCTCTCATCATCCATTTTTAAGAGTTCTTATGTCACGCTATTACACTGCCAAAATTGCACCACAATTTTCCAAACCAATTTCATTGTGCAGGGAATACCATGCCCATTTTTCAATCAAGGGAATTCACTTTTATACACATTTAATTAATTTTAAAAGTGTTTAATATATGAATTCCTCACACTTTTATCTTGGAATAAATGATTATTTTTAATTAATCCATGTTTTATGATCCATGTGGCACACTTATGCATGAAATGAAACGATTAAGAAGGGTGTTACCATATAGCACTCCAGTGAATTTTGTAAAGTATTGTATCATGATATTTCATGAGAAATGAGTGATTAATCATTATAATTCATGTGCAGCGAGGTTCTACTTGTGCTTCATGTGCAATGAGAATTTACTCATGCTCCATATGCAATGATCCTCGGCTCATGCTAATATCTTGTTAAATGTTGTTTCCACATCTCCATGTTATGTTTATCATGTTTTATCATTAATTTATGTTTATTTTCCTCTTTAACTCCATTGATTTTCCTATTGAATAACATGTATTTTAATATTCATTATATAATTTGTTTACTCCATTACTGAGATTTATAGCTCACCTTTTTCTTATGCATGTTCTCAGGTTATCCCATGTAATGCTAAGTATGAGGGAATGTAGTGGTCATGTAAATGATGCTTTCAATAATATTAGGTGTATTTTGTTTTAAGTTGTTATATAATGTTCTAATCCCCAAAGACACTTGAGATTCTGATCCTTTTTGTTGTATCACATGATGGTTTTATGTAATAAATTATATTAAGTGTGTAATAAAAGAATGGTTATCATATACATTACATCTAACGATAAAGATAGATTTCTTAGAACAACAACACTTAATATTAGGGAGAATGATATGTCTATTGTCCCTAGAAGTTGGATTAATACATCAATTATTACTTTAAAATTACTTGAAAATTCCTTAAATATACAACTGTGTAATTTGGAAACAAAAATCTTCCTTATTATCAATCTGAAAACCATAGAAAAACTTCTATAAATGAAAAAAATATGAAATTTTATTATGAAAATAAAGATGAAAATTCATCTAAAAATAAAAAGATGAAACGAAAATAAAAATTTGATGAAGATATGAGAAAATTACCTTCTTTCCTAAGAAACATTTCCCTTACAATCCCTTTCCCTAAAATACATAAACCCTTATTAATTTAATACAAATTTTGAACGTCTTCAGTTCCCTGATCTCATGTCCAAACATAAAGTTAACATTACATTCATTAGATCCTTAATTAAAATACCTCCTTACATAAAATATCTTAAGAAAATTGTTTCAATTAAAAAAACTCTTGAAGAATTTTCTACGTACAGCCTCACTGAAGAGTGTAGTGCAGTGCTCTAAATGAAAATTACACCCAGAATAAACGACCTACTTAGCTTTGTAATCCATTGTACTGTAAGAAATTTTGATCATCACAACTACCTTTCTGACTTAGGTGCGAGTACCCACCTTCTCCCATTTTAACTATTTCAAAAATTGAGATTTGGTGATCTTCAACCAACCACACACATACTTCTGTTTGCTGACTTATCTTTCACTAATCCCGTGGGGAGGGTTGATGACCAGATGGATGGGGATGGGATGTTCTTTAGGCATATAAACTTCTTAGTCCTTGAATTAGAGTGTGATCAAGATGTACCCATCATCTTGGGTTGGCCCGTCTTGGACACTATTTGTGCTGTTATTTATGTGTCTATATGTTAACTTATCATTAAAAGTTAAGAACAACAAAAATAGTTAGATGCGTTTATAAATATTAAAGGACTTTCATTTTCAAAAAACTATTCAATGGAAGAGTCTTTGGAAGAAGGAAACTCAAATGGAATAATTGAATAATCTGAAAATCAACATTCTATTGAATAAATTCATTGGGATGATAAAAAATAGATTTTCATGTTTTAGAAGTTGAATATTATGCTCAAACACTAAACCTTGAAAATTTTTCTGATCTGGACAACTGTCCAATTTTTACTGTTGGAGAGTCGTCTTTTTATGAACATAAGAGATTTTTTATTGAATTTGAGGGTGTTCCTGTCAACACCAACAATTATTAGAATGTTAATGATGTTGAGGGAGATATTTTGACAGATCATGATGATTCCTGTTTAATAATTTTTTTAAATTCAAATATGGAAAATCAATATAGTGATATGTCTACTTTAGATAACATCCCTATAAATTAGGAATCTAAGATAGAAATTGGAAACCATTCATCTATTCATACCCTTTATAAGAGATATGTTGAAGATCATGGACAACCTGGGCCCAAGAGTCTTAATTATAGTGAGAAAACACCAATTCTATAATGAAAACAATTCGAAACTATATGAAATATTCAGTCTTGTGTGACAATTTCACTCAACCTATAATAATTTCTGCTGATCTTAATGAATATCAAGAATATAGATTTCTAAATGTTCTTAGAAAATACAAATATTCTCTAGGATAGACCATAGATAATAAAAAGTGTATTAGTCCATCATTATGCATAAATAAAATTTCTATGGGTCGAGAACATATGCACATGGTAGAGTGTCAAAGAAGAATAAATACTAACATGACAGGCATTTTGAGAGAGAAACTGATCAAGCTGTTGAATACTTGTATAATCTATCCCATCACTAATAGCAATTGGGTTAGTCTAGTCCGTGTTGTTCCTAAGAATGAAGGATTCACTATTGTTAAAAATGAAAAGAATGAAGATATCCATGTTAGGAAAGACACAAAATGGATAGTCTGTATATATTATAGAAAGATTAATGCACCCACTAGGAAGGACCATTTTTCAATAACCTTCATGATAAAATTATTGTGAGGATTGTTGGAAATGATTTTTTTTCTGGACTGCTATTCTGGTTACAACCAGATTCATGTTGCACCAAATGATTAGGAGAAAACTACATTCACACGCCCCTTTGGGACACTTCCCCATAGGAAGACTCCCTTCAGGTTGTGTGGAGCCCTATCTACCTTTAAATGGTGTATGATGGTTATCTTTTCTATAATTATTTAGAGGATCATTGTGGTATTCATAGATGATTTCTCTATTATGGGTAACAATTTTGATAAATTTTTAGGAAATCAGGATTTATTTTTGAAGAGATGCATTGAAACAAACCTTTTTCTTATATGGGATAAAGGCCAATTATAGTCATTGAGGGTATGTTTCATGGTCATAATGTCTCTAAGAGAGGTCTTTATGTTGATACTACTAAAATTCAAGTAATTAAAAAATTACTACCTCCAAAAATGTTATAGATTTTAAAATTATCTTAGGGTTTTCTAATTTATACCGAAGGTTTATAAAATTTTTTTCCAAAATCACTGAGTTCTTCTGTTCTTTTCTTTATGAGATGGTTTCATTTCATTTTGATGAATACTATTTGAAATCATTTTGATCTGTATAAGAAATAAATCACTTAATCATCTAATATCACATTACATGATTGTAAAATCCCTTTCGAATGTATGTGTGATGTTTGTGATATGGATGTTGCAGCTATCCTTGGGCATTGGAGAGATAACAAGTTATATATTGTATACTATTCTAGTAGGTTGTTATAGAAGGCTCAAATAAATTACACAACAACTGAAAAGGAGTTATTAGTTGTTCTGTTTGCGGTAGAGAAGTTTAGGCATTATTTAGTAGTTTCTAAACTCATCATTTGCATGGACCATTCTACCTTGAAGTACTTTATTTCAATGAATGAAACAAAACCCATGATAATTAGATAGATTTTGTGGTTAAAATAATTTTATTTAGAAATAAGGGATATGTATGGAGATGAATCTTTAGCTGTTTATCACCTTTCTAGGCTTCCCCACACTCATTGTGAAGATCAAGGGAAATCAATTCTTCCTTTCCTAATGAAAAACGGATCACTATTTCAATTATGAAGTCTACATGGTATGCTGATTTTGCTAATTTAAAGGAATTAGGAGTCTTCCCCACAATGTTTTCCAATAACCAGTTAAAAAATCATATCGGGATTTATGTATTACCTTTAGGGTGACTCTTTTATTTTTAAGAGGTGTGATCGTGGGATTATTATGAGGTGTGTGACTGAGGAAGATACTCATCCTATTATAGAGAGTTTTCACTCCTCCCCATGGGGAGGTCACTATGGTGGTCAAATGACAGCTGAAAAAGTCCTCTAATATGGCTTTTATTAGCCCATCATTTTTAGAGATTCAAGAAACTATGTGGTTGGTTGTTATAATTGTCACATGTTAGGCAATGTGGGTAGGATACAAGAGTTAACCCAAATATGTATTTTGGAAGTATAAATTTTTGATGTATAGGGTTTAGATTTCATGGATCCGTTACCATTATCTCATGGGAATGATTATATTCTTCGGGATATAGATTATCTGTCTAAATGGGTTGAGGTAGTGACACTTCCCAACAATCATGCCCACAATTTCATAATTTTTGGAGTTCCAAAAGCCATTATTTTTGATAATGTAACTCATTTTAATAACTACACTTTGAAAGATTTGAGGGGAAAAATGGACGTGTTCATAAAACTAGTACTCCTTATCAACCAAAGCCAAGTGGAAAAGTTCAAATTTCTAATACATAACTGAAATAAATTCTGGGAAAAAATGTCTCATATTCTTGAAAAGTATGGTCTCGTAAACAGGATGATGCTTTATTGGCATATAGAATATAATTCAAGACACCAATAGGTATGAATCCATATATTTTTTTCTTTGGGAAAGGTTTTAATTTGCTTATATCGTTGAAACATATGTCATATTAGGTAGTTAAGGAGTTAAATATTTATTTTAAGACTGCAAGTGTGAGAATATTTCTTAATTTGACTGAACATGGTGAAATAAGGAGAGTGTAATATAAGAATTTAGGAATATAATAAGAGAAGATTTAGATCATTCATGATTATATAATCAAACAAAATAATTTAAAACTAGAGAGATATTCATTCCCATTAATTCAAGACTCAAACTCTATCATGGAAAACACAAGTCCAAATGGTCTGGACCATTAACAATTGTTATTGTTTTGAAGAATGGACATGTAGAAATTTTAGGTGAAGAGAACAAGTGTAATGACCCGAGACTTTTCTTACAATTATATTACATGATTTTAAAGATAATCACATAATGGTATTACACATAGAGGACCCAATGGTTTAGTGTATTGGGAAAACTAGGATCACACATACAAAATTCAACATCAAGACTAAACATTTATTTAATTTATTCATCTCTAGATTCTAATTGGATCTTGTCCTATACTTAGTACATGTAGCCACATGAGGATATACATAAAAGAGTGATCTAGAATCCCAGTAGGAGGATAGATTAGAGCAAAATAGCATGGGGATATCATAATCATAACATGTGGAAAAGATCCTAAACATGAGAGGAAGCATGAATATAATACTTGAATAATGGCATTGCATAAAAATAAAACATCATGTCTCAGTGGTTAACTAACAAACATACTTGTGAATCAAGCTATCATCGTTTTCACACATCATTCCACATATACTCATGATATTCTTCACTTTACCGAATGCATTGGAGCGTTGTAAAATTCCGGGCGAACCTGTCACATTTAAACATTCATATTGTGATATATAATTCAGGGCACGTCTGTCACATCAAAACATCATCATTTATCATTCATGCCACAATGAAAATGTAACACAAATGACCATAATTAACACATTAAAATGAATGGGTTTCATCTCATAAGAACACATTCATAAACATTGGGTTCCCAAAATAATGAGGGAATAACATACATGTTACAAGAACTATAAAAGGTTTTTTTTGACAGAGGAGTTGTTTTGGAAATCATTTGGTTTTTCATAAATACCAATAAAAACCATGTATATTCATGAAAAATAATTATAATGATGAACAAAATATTTTTATGGAGTAACAATATCAAAAGTTGAGTGAATGAGGAAGAACCTGAAGGATGAAAGTTGGGTTCGAGATTTTCCCCTTACCTTGTATCTGAATGCTTCCTTCCCCTTAATTTCATGTATAATGAAATTATATTCATTAATTAGAAATCCAGAACCTTTTTTACTTTAATATGGTTCATTATGGTTTAATTAAATGATTTTATGTTCCTTTGTATGAGTTATACAGTTTTAAAACATTGTTCGGGAATGTTTGTTTTCATGGTTTTCTTGAGTGGTTCACTTGTATTCTTTAATTAATGTTCGGGTAGAAAATGAGTTAACATCCAGAAATGATATTACATGTTATTAATGATATTACAGGATATTTAAAGATATTATATTTAATCATATTATATCCATGTGGATGAATCCTTAGATATGGATATAATGATGATCATTTGGGTTAATTTGGGCAGTTTTTCCACCACAACGAACCTGTTTTGTTTACTCATATAGTAATATGTACATAAGTTAGATCTAGACAATAAAATAAGAAATAATACATATATAATATTCGGGTTCAACTATAAAAATGGTTCCATGACAAGATCTGTCGGTATAAATGGAAAACGAAAATATGACTTTTTTGAAGGTGATAGATTAACACCTTACGAACAAATTTTTCTTTTATATAATTTAAAGAAGAGGAGAAGGGGATTGAATGGTATAATATCCAATTAGTATCATAAAATTGTATTATATGTGTGATAAAGGAGTCACCATACCATTTGAACAACTAATGGTTGGGAGAGAATAAGAAAATGACTTGAAATTTAATGGGAATTAAAGGAAAGAGGAAATAAATTACCTCTTGAATCCTCTTCTTCAGATCTTCTTTAAGGAGCCTATGCTAGGATTTTTGATGAGACCAGAAACTCAAGGACTTTTGGTAGGGGATAGGTAAGATGATTGGGTAGATTTTAGGAAATTCTTGAATCATGAGAGGTGTGGTTTGGAAAGGGGAGGGGGAGGGCTTATTTATAAATGAGGAGGGAGGTGTTTTTAGAATAAAATATTAAAATATATATATATAAAGTTATACTTGTAATAGTAGTTTTTTGAAATCCTAAATCCTATATTAATATAATATAATTAGTTTTAGGCTTTATTTAATCTTTATAAATCGAATTATTTAATTTATTAAAAGAAGTGAAAGAATGAGAAAAATACACTTTAAGAAATCACATTTAGACTTTAGACTTTAGAAACTTCTTTTTAGGATTGAAAATTTAATTTAATGTATTTTTAGGAACAATTTATGAATTTTAATATAATTTGGCCGAACCTAAATTTCTATAATTTTTATATCATCATTACATAATTAATGATGCAATTTAGGATACACAGATAATACGAAAAACTGTATTTTTTACTATTCACCCCCAAATTGAAGTATTTCAGGAAAATCCCAAAATTTCACAGTATCTATTTTGTTACGTGTAGAACAAAAAAATGAATTCCATTTTTCAAAAATAATTTTCTATATATTATTAATTTAATATTTAATGAAAATCATAATTTAATTAAAAAACAGATTTTAAGATTAAAACTGGTTTTATAGTGCTTTCAAAAATTACGTAGGGTCTTATAAAATTATATAAAAACTAGAAGCCATTCATTTGATAATTAATGAATTTTTTTAATAAAATACTATTTCTTTTAAATAAATAAATAAATTATAATTATTTATTTATAGCTTGCAAAACACCGAAACGTTTACTAAGGTCAAATTGTCACTTTCTAAGATGCCTCAATTTTATTTAATTATTCATGGATAAGGTTACAATTATTTTGGATGATTTACTATTAATAAGGTTCATATTACTATTCATAAGGGTATGTTACTATTCACAAGGGTACGTTACTATTCAGTAAAAATTATTTTTGTTTCATTAGACTGCAAAAATCATCTTGAACACAACCGTGTGTGTTAGATTTTCAAAATTCCTAACACAGAAGTGACAAAATTTTGTTTAAAGGTCACTTATTACTTATTAGTTCATTATGTTGTGTTTTCATGTGATTTTATGACATAATTTCCATTGAAAAAATTTGGGTCTTTAAATTCATCCCCCCATAAAAAATTTCACCCCTAAAATTTCATTTTACACAAACAGGTGAGGGTACTTATCCTTCATTGCCTCTTCTGGATCCCATGTTGATTCCTCAATCTTATGGTTCCTCCACAACACATTGACAAGATGGGTTATCTTGTTGCATAAAACCTTATCTCTCTGATCCAGAATCTTTATTGACTGCTCCTCATAGGATAAATCATCTTCCAACAACACCACTAATGAGTTTAGTACATGTGAGTGGTCTGGTATGTACATCCTTAGTAGAGATACATGAAACACATCATGAACTTGAGCCATATTCGGTGGAAGTGAAAGACGATAGGCCACAACTCCTATATGGTCAAGGATCTAAAAGGGGCCAATATACCTTGGGATTATCTTCCCTTTCGTCCCAAATCTCATTACTCTCTTCCATGGAAATATTTGAAGGAAGACTTATCTCCAATGTCAAACTCCATGTCCCTTCGACGGTTGTCAACATAGATCTTTTGGTGACTTTGAGTAGCATTGATGTGTTTCTGGATGACTTGAACCTTCCCTATCATCTCTTTTACAAGATCAAGTCCATGTAGCTTTCTTTCTCCAATATCATACCAACAGGTTGGAGTTCTACATCACATTTCATGCAGAGCTTCATACTGATCCATCTGAATACTTGAGTGGAAGCTATTGTTGTATGAGAACTCATCCAATGTGAGATTCTGATCCCATCCCCCTTTGAATTCTGGAGAGTATGCTCTTATCATATCTTCAAGCATCTGAATAGTCCTTTCATATTTTCAATCAGTTTTGAGCTGATAGGCCATGTTGAAATTTAATTCAGTACTCAAAGAATGTTGAAGGTTCCTCCAGAATTTATATGTGAACATTGGATCTCAGTCGGAGACAATTGAGAGTGGAACACCGTTCCGTCTCACCACATCATTCAAATATATCTTTGTATGTTGTTCAAGTGATAGGTCTTCCAGAATAGCGATAAGATGGGAAGTCTTGGTGACTCGGTCAACCACAAACCATATCGCATTATTTCCTTTTGACATCTTCAGGAGACCCATGACAAAGTCCATAGTAACATTTTTCCATTTCCACATGGGTATAGGCAATGGATGAATCATTCCTTTGGAATTTTGTTGCTCAGATTTAATGTGCTGACATACCAAGCACCTCGATATATATTCTGCAATCTCCATCTTCATGTTGTCCCACCAGATGTGATCCTGGAGATCACAGTACATTTTGGTACTCCCTTGATGGATAGATAAATTTGAGCTATGTGCCTTGTCCAATAGCTCCTTTTTCCCAGGTGATGATTGAAAATAATGTCATGTTCCAAACCGAATCACACTATCATAATCGATATGGAACTTTTGTAGCTTCTCTCCCTTTACTATATTCACCATATTTTGTATCACCACATCATCCCATTGTGCTTCCTTAATCATCTCCTGGATGGATGGTTGTGAAATCATTTGGGCAGGGTAGGATTTATCCCCTTCCCTGATGATTTCCAAATACATTCTTTGCATATCAAAGAAGATAGGGTCTTTCTCAATCTGCAACATGGATAGAGTAGCAGGATATTTTCTTCTTAGATCATAAGTTACCTTGTTCGCCTTTCCAGGATGATAGTGCACAGAGCAATCATAATCCTTGATTAGCTCTAATCATCCCCTTTGACGCATGTTGTGAACCTTTTTCTTGAATACATACATTAATCTCTTCAGTTCGGTGTATATGTCACACTTCTCACCATAAAGGTATTGCCGCCAGATTTTAATGGCAAAAATCATGACTACCATCTCTAGATCATGTGTTGGGTAGTTCTTCTCATGGATCTATAACTGTCATGAGGAGTTGGCTCTCACATTATCATTTTTCATGAGTACACAACCCAAGCCTTTCTTTGATGTATCATTGTATATCAGAAAAAATTCTCCAATTTTCGGTAGTGTCAGTACAGGTTCAGTGATAAGCCTCCTCTTTAGTTCCGTGAAGCTTCCCTCACATTATTCCGTCTAAACATACTTTACCCCTTTCTTTGTTAACTTAGTTACCGAGATTGAAAATTTTGAGAAGTTTCTCACAAAACATTGGTAGTACCCAGCTAATCTAGGAAAACTATGGATTTCTGTGACACTAAAGGACCTGGTCCATTCCACAATCGTCATTGTCTTTGAATGATCCAATGAAATTCCCTCATATGTGATCACATGTCCTAAGAACGTGAATTGATTCATCCAAATGTAACACTTGTTGAACATGGTTTACAAATTCCCATTTCACAATGTCACCAACACAAGTCTTAGTTGTTCTTCATGATCCTCCTTGCCCTTGGAGTAGATGAGAATATAATCAATAATCAATACCACAAATTTGTCTAGGTAATGTCTACAGACTCTATTAATCAAATCCATGAATATTGGAGTTGAATTAGTATGTCTGAAGGGCATCACCAAAAACTCATAGTGCCCATACCATGTATGGAATACAGTCTTCTGAATATCTTCATTTTTCACCTTTACATAATGATATCCAGAACGAAGATCCATTGTAGAGAAGTATTGAGCTCCTCTTAACTAGTTGAACAAGTCATCAATCCTTGGGAGAGGATACTTGTTCTTTATGGGGATCCTGTTGAGTTCCTGATAATTGATAAAAAACCGCATTGTTCCATCCTTCTACTTCAAAAAAAGAACTGGTCCACCCCAAGGTGATGCACTAGGGCATGTAAACCATTTGTCTGGATGCTCTTGTCATTTCTTCTTTAACCCTTTCAGTTCGATAGGATTCATCCTATATAGACACTTCGTGATAAGAGTATCTCCAATTGTGAGTTCAATTCAGAACTCTACCTTACGATCCGGGGGAATTCCGAATAACTCTTCGAGATATAAATCACTATATTCCCTCAGGATGGGAATTTTTTCAAGGTTGTCACTTTCCTTCGACTCAACCATTTGGGCAAGGTATGATTCTTTATAGGGAATCAATACCCAAACCATTGAAGGATTATACAAAGGGTATTCAGGATCATCCTTGCATTTGTAGAGGACCATGGGATGGTTTGGAATATGAAAAGATATTTCCTTTTCCCGATAGTGGATATGTGCTCTATATAACGGGAGCCAATCCATTCCCATTATAGCGACGAATTCCACCAAGGGAAGTGTTATGAGATTTTATGGAAGAATATTCCCACATACGCCAACAGAAGACGAGTCAAACACTTGGTTTGAAATGATTTCACCACTTGGTGTTTTTACATATATCTCTACTTCACGGTTTCAGGGCTTCGATTCTATAGTTCTAGTAAACTTCCAAGATATAAAGTAATGAATAGAACAAGAATCAAATATGACTTTTTCCATTCTTGAGTGAATAGGAAGTGTACCTTGTACGAATTCATTATCATGACCCACCTCCATAGTAGTGATGGCATAAGAATTCTTATATTCATTGGGCTTCAGTGGCTGCTGACGCTGATTACCCTCAAGAGCTCAAGGTTTAGTGCACTAGTTTGCATAGTACCCTAGCTCCCTACAGTTGTAGCATTGAACCATGAGTGGTTCTCTTCATTCATAAGCTACATTCTCTTTACTTTTTGTGCCTTTTTGACACTATTGAGCATGATGTATTTCTTTCCCACACATAAAGCACTTCCCCAAGCATTTGAGGAAGTTCCCATGGTGCAACATTCCACATTTTTAGAATGTGGGTCGTTGAGTTCTCTTCCCACACTTATCATTAGATCCATTGGCTTGAAACTCTATCTTTAGTTTCTTATCACCATAGCCATGTGGCCATTATCCAAACTCCATATCTACATTGAGATCACATATAACAACTTCTTCATAACTCCCAAAGTCTCGAATTGCAAGAGCATTTCAAAGGTGTGGTTTTAATCCACTAAAGAATCTATCAATTTACCTATCATTATTGATAACAGAACCTGAAGCATACCTTGCAAGCCTTCTGAAATTCACTTCATAGGTTGTGACAGATTTTCCTTCTTTTTACATGAGATCTATGAATTCTCTCTCCATCTTCGTATGAAGAGTTCATGGGAAATACTTATTAAGAAACACTATCTTAATGCCTTCCCATTCCATCTCTTCAATTTCATCCCTTAGCTTGGTGTTCTTAATCAAAGACCACCATTGACCGGTATCTCCATCTAGACGATAAACATCTAGATTCACCTTCTCCGTCATAGAATCGTGAAGAATATAATAGATTTTCTCCATGGAATTGACCCACTGTTCCGCAACTAGTGGATCGAAAGATCCACTAAACATATGTGGTCTTTGACACATAAAACATTCGATAGCCAGTTGCTACCTCTTTGGTAAAGGAGGACGTTCCCCATTATAATGGTTATTTTTCATAACCTAAGGTAATTGGGTAATCATCGCAATGATGTTTTGAAATCCACCACCCAAATCATTGGGGATGACTTTTGAGCAATCGTTGCATCGGCCCTCGCACGAGTTGTTGGCCTGATTTTCCCTGGTTCCCACTATTTTTTAAAATTGAATAGGTTAGAACAATACATAAGTAAACATGTAAAGAATATATAACTTATTAATTAGAACAGTTTATACTAGATGGATAACTTATGGGATCCCTATGTAAATATTCTTGTGTTAATTTCTGTACTTAGTATCATGCTAGAGGTTTTCTTTAGTGTTCAGTTATCCTAATTCCCAAATTAACTAAACCATTTTTCTGATACAAACTGTAATGACCTGAGCCATTTCTTACATTACCATTACATCATTCTAAGGATAAGAAACGTAATAGTATTACACATTGGGTATCCAATGGTTTAGTGTCTTGGGAAAACTTGGATCACACATAACAAATTCAACATCATGCATAAACATTTATTTAATTTCTTCTTCTATAGATTCTTATTGGAACATGTCCTCTGTTTAGTACATGTAGCCACCTGAGAATATACATCAAATAGGGGTGAGAAAGAAGCCCACTAAGGGGATAGATATGAACAATATATCATGGGGTTATCATAATCATAACATGGGGAAAATATCATGAACATGAGAGGAAGCATAAATATATGGCTTGAAATGTGGAAATAAATTGAAATGAAACATCATGTCCTAGTGGTTAAATAAAACATATACTTGTGAATCAAGCTAGCCTCTTTTTAACACATAATTTCACATTTACTAATGAGATTCATCACTTTACTCAATTCAATGGAGCACTGTATAATTTCGGGTGCACCCGTCACATTTAAGCAGTCATATTACACTATATAATTCTGGGCCCACCCGTCACATCATAATGTTATCATTTGTCATGCATGAAGTAATGAATATATAACATAAATGAACATAATTAAACCATTAAAAGTAATGGGTTTCATCTCATAAGAAAAAATTCATAAACATTGTGTTCCCAAAAGAATGAGGGAATAACATATATTTTAAAAGAACTGTAAAAGGTGTGTTCTTGAGGGAAGAGTTATTTTGGAAAACATTTAGTTTTTCATAAATACCAATGAAAACAATGTATATCCTAGAAAAGTTATGATAATGATGAACTAAATATTTTTAAGTTGTAACCATATAAAAAGTAAAGTGAAATAGGAAGAACCCAAAGGATGAATGTTGGGTTCGAGAATTTCACCCTACCTGGTATCCGAATACTTCCTTCTCTTTAATGTTCAGTAAAATAACATTATATTAATTAATTAGAAATACATAACCTTTGGTACATTAATATGGTTCATTATGATTTCATTATGTCATTTTATGTGCCTTTGGATGAGTTACATAGATTTAAAACATTGTTTGAGAATGATTGTTTTCATGGTTTTCTTGAGTGGATCAATTGTATTCTTATATTAATGGTTGGGTAGAACATGAGTAAACATCCAGAAATAATATTACATGTTACTAATGATATTACATGATTTTTAATGATCTAATAAGGAATAATATTATACCCATAAGGATGAATCATTAGATAAGAATTTAATGATGATTGTTTGGGTTAATTTGGGCAGTTTTTCGGCCACAATGAACTTATTTTGATTACTCATATATTAATATGTACATAAGTTAGTTCATGAACATAAAATAGGACATAATACATATATAATATTCTTTTTCAACCAAAAAAATTGTTTCATGACCTGATCTATTGGTAGAATTGGAAAATGAAAACATGACATTATAGAAGGTGATAGATTAACACCTTACGAACAATGTTTTCTTTTATAAAATAAAAGGAAGAGGAGAAGGGGTTTGGATGGTATAATATCCAATTATTATCATAAAAGTATATTATATGTGTGGTAAAGGAGTCACCATACCATTTGGATAATGTGAAGTTTGGATTGAATAAGAAAATGACTTGAAATTGAAAGGGAATTAAAGGAAAGAGGAAGATAAATTAACTCTTGAATCCTCCTCTTGAGATCCTCTTTAAGTGACCAAAGGTTTGTATTTTGATGAGACCATCAGATATTGGATGTGGGGGAATGGTCTAGGGGAGATTATTGGGAAGATTTTAGGCAATTATTTAAGCATGAGAGGTGTGCTTAGGAAATGGGAGAGGGATGGCTTATTTATACATGAGGAGGGAGGTGTTTTTAGTATAAAATATTAAATAAAATAATATATCAAAAGATATACTAGTAATAGTAGTTTTTTTGACATCATAAATCATATATTAGTATAATATAATTTTTTAGGCTTTAATTAATCTTTATAATCCGAATTCATTAATTTATTAAAAGAATGTTAATGTAAGAGAAAAAGACACTTTAAGAAATCACCTTTAGACTTGAGACTTTGGAAAGTTATTTTCAGGTTTGAAAATTGAATTTAATGTATTTTAAGGAACCATTTATGAAATTTAATATAATTTGGCCGAAACTAATGTTCTATAATGTTTATTTCATCATTACATCATTAATGATGTAATTTAGGATACACCAATTATGCGAAAAACTGTTATTTTTACTATTCACCTGAATATTAATGTATTTCAGAAAAATACCAAACATTCAGCCTAAATACTTTTTGAAATGTAGAATCCAAAACTGAAGTTTATTTTTCAAAAATAATTTTCTAAATTTTATTAATTTAATATTTAATTAAAATGATAATTTCATAAAAAACAATTTTTAAGATTAAAATTGATTTTATAGTGCTTTCAAAAATTACGTAGGGTATTATAAAAGTATCTAAAAACTATCATAAATTGATTTGATAATTAATGAACAAATTTTATGAAAATAATATTTCTTGGAAATTTATTATTTAATTATAATTATTTATTTATAACTTGAAAAATACCAAAATGTTTACTAAGGTCAAATTGTCACTTTCTAAAATGTCTAAATTTTACTTAATTATTCATGGGTAAGAATACTATTATGTTGGATGATATAATATTCATAAAGGTCAAATTACTATTCATAAGTATAGGTTACTATTCACAAGGGTACGTTACTATTCACAAAAAAATATTTTTGTATCATTAGACTCCAAAAATCATCTTGAACACAACTGTGTATGTTCGATTTTCAAAATTCCAAACACAGAAGTGACAAACTTATGTTTAAAGGTCACTTATCACTTATTAGTTCATTATGTTGTGTTTTCATGTGATTTTATGACATAATTTCCATTTAAAAACATTGGGT
Source organism: Viscum album (assembly GCA_963277665.1). Classification (NCBI taxonomy): domain Eukaryota; kingdom Viridiplantae; phylum Streptophyta; class Magnoliopsida; order Santalales; family Viscaceae; genus Viscum; species Viscum album. Next base: position 188,458,957 of record OY728150.1, read on the forward strand.
CCTTACAACAAGCCCATGAATGTTAATGGTTAGTGAGACAAACTATACATTGAAGGACAACTAATCAGCTTTGAAACCATCATTATGATGGAAAATTGTTTCCGAATAACATATGGATGAAGAATTTAAATCTAGAACTGTATACGAGGAAACCCATGGGATTTCATTTGTTTTCAATAAAATATGAAACATTATAATTAAATAAGTTATATCTGATGACTGAAATGTCATAGTTTCATGGGAATCAACCCATGGATTATATTTTTTTTTCACTTTAGTTCTTTTCCATGTTTTAGAATAATGTTTTCCTTGCTGATGTGCTAGTATTTTCTTTATATGTTGTATTTTTCAATATCTTCTTGGATTTCTTCCTCTAGTTTTCATTATTAGAATGATTCTACTGATGGTGTTTCAATGGAGCAGAAAATTCCCTTTTTCTTCAACTCATTCGGAGTTAATGTTGGATCAATTCTAGTAAAAATACTCTAGAGATTTCTTTAAATTTTAAATTATTTTTTTATTTTTTACGGATCTTGTTTATCTAGAAAAATTATTCTCTTTTTGTACGCTTCTTAGAAAAATTATGCTCACTAAAAATTTTGCAACATTTTCTATTAATTTAATAAATAGTCTTATGAATGTCACTATGTAGTGAAAACATTCATATATGTTCGTCTTGCTGAAAAATTGTATTTTATTGTTATTAGAATCATTACCATACTTTAACATAAGTGTGGGGGGAGGGTGTACATGCAGGATGGGAATTTATTGTTTCTGCTTTAGGTTGGGGTGTTTAGAATTCCTTTTTCTTCTCTTTTAAAAAACTATTTGAATAAATTTTTTAAAAATAATTTCATCATTTTCATTGTGCACTTACATAAGTTATATGATAGAGTTTGGACTATAATAAAAATCTTTATCACTATGTCAAATTCTAATTCATGTCTTTGGGTAATGTACTTTTTGTAAACTAATTATTGTGGAAAACACTTTTTCTGAACCTTAATAAGATACTTAATATATGTCTTCTATATTCTTTATTGTAAATCAATTTTGAAAATTAATTGTTTAATTGTCTTCTCCACATTTGAATTCATATTTGGGGATAAAGATGGGTTTTAACTGTTGGGGAGGGGGTCAATTCATAATTGAGCTAAAGTGTAAATAATTGAAATCCCTTTAATTTCCAATGTTCATAAAACATTTTGTTCAAAAAATGGGGAAATGTTTTCAATTTTTTTACACAATTTATGATATAAACTGTACTCAGATGGTTCATTCCTAAGAATAGTGTCTTGCGGTAGTTATGATATACTTTGAATCTGAAATTAATGTGGGTGAACAATTTCTGAGGGAACATTCTTAGTAATTATATGAAAATTTTGTTTAGGAATTATGTTTCAGATTGGTATGGGAACCATTCCTATGGAGTTGATATTGTATCTCTAGGAAGATAATGTTTTAATTTGGTCTTAGGGTACTCACATTCATTTAATTATTAAAAAGGTAATAACCTTAGTGAGCCAATGTAAATGTTTTTTACATAGATCATTTGAAACTGGAGTAGTATGGGCATTTGGGATCCCACGTTGAATCTATGAGACCCTAGGGACTGAGTACATCTGTGTTAAATAAAATTATTCTATACACATTGAATAATTTAATATACATAGTGTTTAGCACATGTTATTTGGAATGATAAAAATAAAAATAAAGTGTCTAGGGTCAAAAATGAGTTCATTGATGTGAGGGGAATGATGTACACCAAAAGAACAAGGGGGAAATTGGTTTATATTTGAGGAATTTAGGTTCTATAAAAATGTGATTCATAAATTATATTTATTTTTCGAAGCTATGAATGTGTCATTGTAGAATGTTCCTTTGGTTATGTTTTAAATTCCGTAGACATTACCAATAAGATTTTTTTGGAAGGATTCCTTTGAGTAGCACATTGGTTAATTTTGAGGTTCTATATTTTTTAACTGTCAACATGTTACAGTTTGTGTAGATTATTAAAACACAGTTCTGGTTTTCAAATATATAAATCATGAGATTGTTTGAGGATAATAAAATTTTAATTGTTGGGTAATTTGATGCAGCTCTTAAACCAAATATATGGTCACATATTTTTAATTAATATTTAATGAGTTTATTATTTATTTTTACTATTTTTACTATAAATGAACACATTTTTATTTTTATAATTAAATTTATTAATTATTCACTTTTAAAATTAATTATGTATTTTATGCCTTTAAAATATTTAAATGTTCACTTACTTTAATTCTATTTTAATTCAATTTATTAACTACAATAGTGTTTTAATCTGCTTTGTAATTATATGAAATTCTGATTATTTAATAAATTAATCGAAGTATTTATATTTAATTTAATTAATTCATCAACTTGTCTTTTAATCATTTATGTTTATATTTTTATCATTTAATATCATTATTAATTAATTGAACCACATTACTTAATTTTATTATTTTTAAATTCAATTTAAAAATTCATTCAATTCGTTAAATGGTGATATCAAATTTTGTTTGAGAGAAATGTGGCATATTCAGTCTTCCGTAGTGTTCCTTTGCGACAGCTCTACCACAACTATTTACACCGCATCTTGTTTCTCCCCATATGTTGTTCTTTACACCTCTGTTTCAACCCATTTCCCATCGACCACAAAACCAAATCAACCCAAACACAATTTTCACAAAATGCAGTTTTAAATGATATGAAAACATCACTGTCTCGAACCGAATAAGGCCACATTGGGTAGTCGAAAACACGTTGCCACTTTTTTCTGGTGCGGATCTGCCTCATGCAGTTGATATCCTCAGTAAGACACCACAGATTCTGGATCTGGAGGACCTGCACTACACTAGAACCCGCACCGGTGAGTCACCGGGATGAAGCAACCTTTATGAGGCTGAATCTTGGATGAGGGATGTCAGATCTCCCCTTAGTTCTGAAAATTGAAGCATTTAAGCTGCCATGCCTTGTGGTTGTGGGAGGAGGTCCCTGTCGAGTTGATCCGCCAAAAATAAGAAGGACGATATCGTCATTGGAGATAAAGAAGGAGCACCCGCTGCCTATTGGGGATACTTTTTTTAAATGGGTTTTTAGAAATAAAAATTCCTAAAAGGGATAGGGCATGCCATATTTTTAAAAACAGGTCTGAGATGCATGAACCCAGTTCAAGCATCTTCTACCCAAGCAAGATGTGTGAACCCCGTTCACGCAACCTATTGAATGATTTTTTTTTATTTTTAAAATTTTAATTTTAATTTTAATTTTGTTTTGTTTTTTTGTTTATATATACATATATATATATAACAAAAAAGTTCAGCGGAATTTTTCTTCTATTTAATATCCAGATGTTCTGCCGTTACTGCAGTCTGGATTCGGATAGACACCCTCACCCAGGGCTCTCTTTTATAAGAGGGCTAGCCCTGAAAATCCTTCTGCATTTTCGATGTGGGACTCAGCTGCTATCTTCCCTACGCAGAACATTCTGTATTTCCGTTGTGGGATTCTGTTTCATGTACGTCACTTTGGAAGACTATAAAAGACAAACTATATGACCAATATAAATGAAACACAAAACATGGATTAAACATATAAGAAATTGTTGAAAATAAAAATAATTTTGTAAAAAATGTTGATGAATAATAATTTATAAGATTTCAAAGATACCAACTTGAAACATAAAAAAGTTTCAAATACGTGTCTTTGAAAGACAATAAAATAAAAACTATAAGAAAAATTTGAATGAAACATAAAACATGAATTAAACATATAAGAAATAGATGAAAATAAAAATAATTTCGTAGAAAATGTAGATGAAAAATAATTTATAATCTTTCAAACCCACCAACTTGAAACATAAAAACCGTTCAAGTACGTAGCTTTGAAAACCTATAAAATAAAAACTATAAGACCAATATTAATAAAAATTAAAACACAGATTAAAGAAATAAAAAGCTATTTATTAATTAGTTAATTAGTAATATAATTATTAATTAGTTATTAATTAGTTAATTAGTAATTATTTAATTAGTTAATAATTATTTAATTAGTTATTTATTAATTAGTTATTTAGTAATATAATTTTTTATATAATAATAAATTAGTTATTTTATAATATAATTATTAATTTAAAATAAATAAATAATTAATTAATTAAATTTTAATATAATAAGTAATTATAATTATTTATTATATTTATTCATTATAATTATTAGTTATGAATTATTAATTATTAATTATAAATTAACTAATTATTAAATAGTTAATTAGTAATATCAGTATTAATTAGACTACAATTAATTAATAATATAATTATTAATTATAATTAATAATTATAATTATCAATTATTAATTATATACTAATTAATTAGTTAATTAATAATGTAATTATTAATTATAATTAGTAATATAATTACTAATTATATTTTTTAATTATTAATCATATAATAATTATTTAGTTAATTTGGTATATAATTATTCATTATAGTTTTTAATTATTAATTATTAATTATATAATAATTAATATGTCAATTTGTAATATTATTAATAAATATATAATAATGAATTAGTTAATTAGTAATATAATTATTAATTATAATTAGTAATATAATTATGATTTATAATTAGTAATTATTAATTATATAATAATTAATTAGTTAATTTGTAATATAAATATTAATTATACAATAATTAATTAATAATATATTTATTAATTATAATTATTAATTATAATTATTAATTATAAATATTAATTATCAATTATATACTAATAATTAATTACATACTAATTAATAATTATAATGAATAATTATAATTAATAATTAGATTATTAATTAATTATTGTATAATTAATACTTATATTACTAATTAACTAATTAATTATTATATAATTAACAATTAATAATTATATTAGTAATTATAATTCATAATTATATTACTAATTATAATTAATAATTATATTACTAATTAACTAATTATTTATTATATAATTAATAAATATATTACTAATTAAAAAATTAATTATTATATAATTTACAATTAAAAATTAAAAACTAATAATTGTAATGAATAATTATAATTATTTATTATATTACTAATTTACTAATTAACTAATGAATTATTATTTAATTAATATTTATATATTACTTAATAAATAATTAATTATTATATAATAAATAATTATATTACTAATTAACTAATTAACTTGTGATGACCCAGACCCCCCTTGGTCCCTTCCTTTGCCAAGATCCGGATCCTTAAGGGGTGCCGATCGGTGAGACCGATCGGTGAGGCGGAGCGGTGAGACCGATCGGTGAGACCGATCGGTGCGACCGGTCGGTGAGACCGATCGGTGTGACCGATCGGCGGAACCGGCCGACGTCACCCGGCCTTGCCAAGTTGTTCCAGTAACGCGCACAAAAGTTTTAATTAGATACTGAATCGACTCATGAGTCGGTTTAAACCACTCAGCACCTTTGATGATGAGTGAAGCCGTGTGGTCAACCCACGACTTCCACGTCTTACGTGGTTTCGCGTTTTCACCTCAACCGTCCCCAGCTCTTATAAATTAAGGGTTAGGCCGCGGTTTCCCCCTTCTTCGATTGTGTCTCTTCTGGTGCATCGGGACCGCCGCATCGTTATCCGTAAGGTTCCACGCCCCCGACCTAAACGTCGATCATCTATCAACAAATAGGGAATTTCCCTCGTCTCTCACTTTTGTGTATCATGCGGGGTGGGCGTTATTTTTGTTCCTATGGAATTGGTTGAACCGAACCTTAATAAAGATAATAAACAAAGTTCTAAAGAAAGAAGGGGAATGGGTTATGATCGTTGTTTATGCTTTAACTTGTGATCATCATTTTTTTGTTGTGCTGGTTTATGTTTTCTGAAAATTGAGGCCGTTGATGGTCGTTGTATGTGCGCTGATGAATCCCCTCGTGATGTTTTAAATGGGTTGCTGAAATTGTGAACTCCTGCTGTGAAATTGGTTAATCACGTATATCCGGTTGAATAATTGAAAGCACCATGATCAACCCTTCTGTGATAACTCCCGGTTAGAACACACGGAATTTGAAATCATGAAGTGTGTTAAGTCGTTTAAATATGAAAATCCCTGACTTGTGTTGGTAGTGGTAGTTGGTTGTTTTCCTTTCGGGCCGATTGCTGGAAATGTGGGAGGGGATGGGATCCCCTGTTCTTTTATACTCTCGGTGGTTGTGTGAATTTTGGGGATGGGATCTCCTGTTGGTATGGATTCGGTGGTTGTGAGTTTTAAATCCGAGTGGTTACTTGTTGATATCAAAAATCGGGGAGAGATCCTCTGTTGACAGGACCGGGTGTGAGTGTTTTGGTTGATCCATGCTTTTGACGCTTTCCTTGGTTATGCTTATAGTAGTTGCCCAGTAGTGCTTAAAATTAATTGAACATTTTAACTGAACGTGAAACAAGAATGGGAAAAATGGTTTTGTGGGCAAGGGTCGTGAACTGTGACTCAGACGCAGTGGTGTTTTGTTCTGTAGGATGGCTAGGAAAACCTAAGCTTTGGGTGAGTGTTTGTTACCTATATCTATACTTGTAGCTTTGTGTTTCTTATTCGCACCCCACCCAAGTTGAGCACTCTGTGCCGAACACCCCCATTTATGGGGGACGGGTGTTTTTCCCAACGCTATTCTTAGTGGCTGGTTATTAGCTCCTTTTCTGCTCCCTTTCCCGGATAGCCCAAGTATCTTCGGGCAGGCTGTGATGGCCTGAAGTCCATTATTAGCCCAAAAACTATCGGGCGGGGTGTTGTGGTGGTTGGCCAGGTGTGTGCGGCAGGTGGTTTCCCAAGTGTCTTCAGGATGAGGCCCAGGTGTCTTCGGGCATGGCAGTGGTTGTTCTGGCCTAGGTGTTTGCAGGCATGGTTACATGTGACAGTTGTGGCCCAGGTGTTTGAGGGCGGGATTCAGCAGTGGGACTGCGTGCGGTTGAGGCCCAGGTGTGTACGGGTGGGATTCGGCAGTGGGATTGCGTGTGGTTGTGGCCGAGGTGTGTGCGGTCGGGTGTGGCAGTGGGACTGCGGTGAGAATGGCGGGATTGGTCCGATGCAAAGGATGTCTCAATAACCAGTGGGAAAGTGGTGTGGGGTACCCAACATCGATGTCCTATTATTATATATTACTTGACTTGCGTTATTTGGGGAGTGAGCCTTGGTGAGGCCAGGGATGGATAGTTTGCCTTGTTAGGTGTTTGGTTTACTCTTTTTCTCACGGGACATTAGTACGTTCCCCCACTTGTGCACGAGAGTCATGGTTTTCCCTACTGAGTGTACTTGTATACTCACCCTACGTTTACTTTCAGGTTTCCAGGAGGACTACCAGGGCTGTGCGGGACCCTACTAGTCGGACAGTTGGAGTCGTTGCTGTTGTGGTACCTTTGTTTTCTTTTGGTATTGTACTTTGAGCCTCTTTTTGCATTCGCACCTTGTTGTAAACTGTTTAAACATGCATGGGGGCTTTGTTTGGGTTTATTTATTTACACCTGTTTCTTTCCCTTTTTGGGTGGTTGACTTGTCTTATTTCCCGATCCTAAATAATAAAAAGGGTAATGCCTTCCATTTGCGAAAATTTTCTATACCCGTAGTGCTAGTCGCCACTCCGGGACCTATTGAAGGCGGGTTTCGAGGGAAATTATCTCTCCTTCAACTTAAAGAAGGAAGGGCCTGGCAATCTGCTGACTCTTCCCTCCTTTTGGTGAAGGCGGGACTGCAGGCATGGTTACATGTGACAGTTGTGGCCCAGGAGTGTGCGGGCGGGATTCAGCAGTGGGACTGCGTGCGGTTGAGGCCCAGGTGTGTGCAGGCGGGATTCGGTAGTGGGACTGCGTGTGGTTGTGGCCCAGGTGTGTGCGAGCGGGTGTGGCAGTGGGACTGTGGTGAGAATGGCGGGATTGGTCTGATGCGCAGGATGTCTCAATAACCAGTGGGAAAGTGGCGCGGGGTACCCAACATCGATGTGCTGTTATTATATATTACTTGACTTGCGTTATTTGGGGAGTGAGCCTTGGTGAGGCCTGGGATGGATAGTTTGCCTTGTTAGGTGTTTGGTTTACTCCTTTTCTCACGGGACTTTAGTACGTTCCCCCACTTGTGCACGAGAGTCTTGGTTTTCCCTACTGAGTGTACTTGTATACTCACCCTACGTTTACTTTCAGGTTTCCAGGAGGACTACCAGGGTTGTGCGGGACCCTACTAGTCAGACAGTTGTAGTCGTTGCTGTTGTCGTACCTTTGTTTTCTTTTGGTATTGTACTTTGAGCCTCTTTTTGCATTCGCACCTTGTTGTAAACTTTTTAAACATGCATGGGGGATTTGTTTGGGTTTATTTATTTACACCTGTTTCTTTCCCTTTTTGGGTGGTTGACTTGTCCTATTTCCCGATCCTAAATAATAAAAAGGGTAATGCCTTCCATTTGCGAAAATTTTCTATACCCTTGGTGCTAGTCACCACTTCGGGACCTATTGAAGGCGGGTTTAGGGGGTCATTATCTCTCCTTCAACTTAAAGAAGGAAGGGCCTGGCAATCTGCTGACTCTTCCCTCCTTTTGGTGAAGGCGGGTCGTGACAGAATGGTATGAGAGGAGGTTGAGAGATAGGACGGAGTCTGGAGTTAGGCACAGTGAGGATTACATGGGGTGGTAAGGCAATGGTGTTGGGTGACCTTGGAGCGTGAATTAGGCCAGGGAAGACCGGCTAGGACATGGGATTTTAGGGCCCCCCCGTGATCCGATGCAAGGACTCTGGACCTACCGAATGACCAAGTGAGGCCACACTGATTGCAGGGTAGAGACCCTAGGAAAGGTACATGCATCATAATGACTTGTGTTCTTGTGTTTCTGGGATGTCTTGGGAATTAAGAATAAATTAAATCTTAAGAAGTTTTAAGAACGATATTCTCCACTACTTGGGCTTAGGCATTCCTTGTTTACCTTGCAGCTATGGCGCCTGGAAGGCGACCACGTGTGGTACAGGCGATCGAGGCCCCTGAGACTACATTGGCCAATCGGCAGAGAGCTGATCGAGAGGAAGAGGACGACCAGTGGCAGAAGGCTCTTCGAGCCTTCCAGCGACAGGCCCTCGAGAAGTATGAGGGCAGCACCTCCGATATGAAGACTGAAGGCTGGCTAGAGGAGCTAGTTATAGCCTTCGGCCTGATTCGGGCCCCGACCGAGTACTGGGTTCCTCTAAATGTTAGCCAGATGCGAGGAGCGGCACGTCAGTGGTGGGTGCTTCACCTGGGGAATAGGAAAGAGTCTGAGGTTGCTTGGGCGGATTTTGAGAAGGAGTTCCGGGCGGAGTTCCTCTCCTCGACAATGAAGGCAGAGAAGAGGCAGGAACTACTCTCCCTCCGGCAGGGGAGCATGTTCGTGAGGGAACTTGGAATCAAGTTCAAGGACCTCCTGCGTTTTGCTCCGAACCTCTTTCTCGATGAGGAGTCTCGGGCGAGACGTTTGGAGGAGGCGCTCCGACCCTCCCTCCAGTATGCTGTTACCCCCTTTACCCTTCCGACATACTTAGAGGTCCAGAAGAAGGATGAAGTGGTGGAAAGGATGCATGCTCTGGGTGGAGTGTCACAAGAAGGGATCCAGCTGGGACCATCGAATGGGAAGGCCGTCAGCACCAGGCCTCCAGCATCGGGGCCCTCCAGGTTTCGACCCGCAAGGAGAAGACCGCAGCAGTTTCAGTTTCGATCCCCTGGCCCACGTTCTTTCCCTTCAGGCTCGGGACCACGGTGCTTCATCTGCGGGAGCCCTGGACATCTCCGGAGTCAGTGCCCCGATCGGGTGCATTACAGCAGTGGCAGTCATCCCCAGCATCCGCCGCAGCAGCATTTTCCAGCCAGGACCTTCTGGAAGCAGCAGTAGGGACAGTGAGCTCCCACTCCTCCGCAGGCAGACATAGGAGGAGGAGGCCGACCTCAGGGCGCTCCCCAGGGGCCTCGACCAGGGCGTGGTCGGGGAGGTGGCCGACAGCTGAGGGGCAGGGAAGCTGGGCGTAGACAGCTACACGCCGCAGAGGCAACATTTCCAACAGGGCCAGAGGTTGTTCGAGGTACGATCAATGTGTTTAGCACTCTTGCTTATGCTTTGTTCGATACCGGAGCTTCGCTCTCCTTTGTTGCACCCAGTCTAGCCCGTGCCTTGGGCCTAGATACCGAGAGACTTCCAGTGCCCCTGGTTTTGAGCACACCAGTTGGAGGTTAGACCGACTTGCTGTTCGTTTGTCGGGGATGTAGACTGATGTTAGGGCCACATCAGTTGGTTAGGGATCTCCTTCTGCTACAGATTCAGCCGTATGATGTCATCCTAGGCATCGACTGGCTATTTTCTGTGTGCGCCGTCATCGACTGTTTCCAAAGAAGGGTGGTGTTCTTAGGTTTGGACGGCCAACGTGTTACCTTCACCGGCGAGCGGAGCTGTCCGAAGGGAAACAGGAGGGAGGAACCTCTCCTCTCCTTGTTGACCGAACTGACGGTAGAATCAGTAGATGCAGAAGTGGTGGAAGTGACAGGGATCATCCGTGAGTTTATGGACATCTTTCCTGAGGAGGTGACGACTCTACCCCCTCGACGTGATATCGAGTTCGGGATAGACCTGCAGCCCGACTCTCGTCCAATCTCGATGGCTCCTTACCGGATGGCACCTTCGGATCTACGGGAGTTGCGGATACAGATTGATGATCTGATGAAGAGGGGTTACGTTCGTCCAAGTGCGTCACTGTGGGGTGCTCCGGTCTTGTTTGCAAAGAAGGCAGATGGAGGTCTTAGGCTGTGCATAGACTACAGGAGTTGAATCAGGTGACGATCAAGAATCGCTACCCTCTCCCAAGGATAGATGATCTTTTTGACCAGCTGAAAGGGGCAGGATGGTTCTCAAAGATCGACCTACGGTCTGGGTACCTCCAGCTGAGGGTGAAAGAGAGCGACATCCCGAAGACAGCATTCAGGTGCAGGTATGGGCACTTCGAATTCGTGGTCATGCCCTTTGGGGTTACGAACGCCCCGGCCGTGTTCATGGGGCTTATGAACTCCATCTTTCGGGAGTACCTGGATCGGTTTGTGGTGGTATTCATCGATGATATCCTGGTCTATTCAAGGTCTAAAAAGGACCATGCAGAGCACCTGAGGACAGTTTTGGAAGTCCTCCGACCGCACCATATCTACGGGAAGTTGTCAAAGTGCAAGTTCTGGACACGAGAAGTGCACTTCCTCGGGCACGTAGTGTCTGAGCAGGGGTAGCAGTCGACCCATCAAAGGTTGAGGCAGTTGTTTCTTGGGCAGTACCCAAGAATGTGGCGGAAGCCCGGAGTTTCCTCGGACTGGCAGGTTACTACCGGAGATTCGTTTCCAACTTCTCCCGAGTAGCATCCCCTTTGACGGCTTTGACCAAGAAGGACCAGGTTTTCGTGTGGAGCGAGCAATGCGAGTCATCCTTCAGCTACCTAAAAGAAAAGCTGGTTAGTGCCCCAGTGTTGAGATTACCAGAAGAGGGGATGGCCTATGAGGTATTTTGTGATGCTTCAGGACAGGGCCTGGGATGCGTGTTGATGCAACAACGAGGGGTGATCTCTTACGGGTCCAGGCAGCTATGCCACCCATGACCTGGAGCTTGCAGCGGTCGTTTTTGCGCTAAAGTTATGGCGGCACTACCTCATCGGGGAATGCTTTGTGGTCTTCACAGATTACAAAAGCTTGGAGTATATCTTCTCCCAGCGGGACTTGAACTTGCGACAACGGAGATGGGTGGAGTTCCTCCAGGACTACGAATTTGAAATCTCTTATACTGAGGGCAAGGGAAATGTGGTGGCAGATGCCTTGAGCAGGAAGACGCAGAAGGATGCGGTCCGAGAGTCGGCAAATGCCTAGATGACAATGGAGGAGTTGGCTGCCTTACACCTGGATGCGAAGATGGATAGTGGCAGAGGCTGCCTATATCAGATGATAATGAAGTCATCCCTGTTTCGACTAGTGGAGGAGTCTCAGTGGGGAGACCCCGAGTGCGAAGTGATGCGTGATCGGGTTGACCAGGGCGATACTCCAAGAGAATGGACAGAGGACGGTCAGCACCGGATGCTTTTCCAGAAAAGGTTGATTGTTCCAAGAGTAATGCATGGCAAGGTTCTCAATGAGTTCCACAACTCACCCCTAGCAGTGCACCCAGGAGTTACCAAGATGTACCAGGGGCTGAAAAGGCAGTTCTGGTGGCCCGGAGTTAAGCGAGCGGTGGCAGAATTTGTGGCTAAATGCTTAGCATGTCAGCAAGTGAAGGCTGAACACCGGGTTCCAGGTGGCCTACTGCAGCCCTTAGCTGTTCCCGAGTGGAAGTGGGACGACATCTCAATGGATTTCGTCACGGGACTACCCAAGGTCCAAGGAGGGTGCGACGCCATCTAGTTGGTGGTGGACAGGTTGACGAAATCGGCTCACTTTCGGGCTATCAGGGAGTCAAGTATTGTGGATGCTTTGGCATGAAAGTACGTGAATGAGGTGGTGCGGTTGCATGGAGTTCTGAGGTCTATAGTCTCGGATAGGGATGCACGGTTTACCTCGTGAATCTGGAGAGGATTGCAGCGTGCGTTTGGAACCCAGTTACGCCTTAGCACTGCTTTACATCCCCAGACAGATGGACAAACGGAGCGAACCATCCAGACCTTGGAGGATATGCTACGGGCATGTGTTCTGGACTCAGGAGAGTCATGGGTGCGATACTTTCCACTAGTAGAGTTTTCCTACAATAATAGCTACCACTCTACCATCAGTATGGCCCCGTTTGAGGCCTTGTACGGGAGGCCATTCCGTTCACCCGTGTGTTGGACCGAAGTCGGAGAGGCATGAATCCTTGGCCCGGAGGTGGTGCAGAACACGACAGAGAATGTTCAGCTCATACGGGAAAGGTTGAAGGCGGCCCAGGACCGGCAGAAGTCGTATGCTGATACCAGGAGAAGGCCCTTGGAGTTTGAGGTTGGAGACCACGTGTTCTTGAAGGTCTCCCCGCAGCGTGGGCAATGGAGGTTCGGCAAGGGGGGTAAGCTTTCCCCCAGATTAGTCCGACCCTTCGAAGTGATACGGTGGGTCGGCGAAGTGGCTTATCAGCTAGCGTTACCTCGGCCGCTGCTAAGGATACATGATGTCTTTCATGTATCCCAGCTCCGTCGTTATCTGCATGATGATTCACACATCCTTGATTGGGGTGAACTGGACATCGAGGACGACGTAACCTTTGTGGAAAAACCAGTGATGATCGAGGATCTCAAGGAGAAGGTGCTTTGTGGGCAAGCTATTCTCTTGGTTTGTGTGTTGTGGAGACATGGCGGGATCGAAGAGAGTACGTGGGAGAGGGAAGCACAGATGCGTGCCCAATACCCCGAGTTGTTTTGAGCTTTTTCCTTTTGTACCTGTTGTGGTAGAACGTTTGACTTTTGGCTATGAAATGTATTGGTTTATTTCCTCTGTTGTGTGTGAAAAGCCCTGGCTAAAGGGAAGAGGGATCCCAACCCCTAATCAAGACGCATTAAGGTGGATGCGATTGAACCCGTGCGGGCGAGACAGTGCCGCCAAAAGCGGATAATATCATGACACGGGGGAGGGAAACTCCTCAAACCCACATGACCAGGCGGTTTGGCGTGGTATGTTGCTTAGTTCTTGACAGGGGAGTGTTTTTAGTTAGCAGAGGTTCACTCCTAAGAGGTATCTTTCGAAGATGGTTGTTCAGACCCTCTCTTTCCTTCTGGTTTGTTGTGATTCTCGAGGACGAGAATCGTTTAAGAGGTATCTGATGTGATGACCCAAACCCCCCTTGGTCCCTTCCTTTGCCAAAATCCGGATCCTTAAGGGGTGCCGATCGGTGAGGCGGATCGGTGAGACCGATCGATGAAACCGATCGGTGTGACCGATCGGCGGAACCGGCCGACGTCACCCGGCCTTGCCAAGTTGTTCAAGTAACACGCACACAAGTTTTAATTAGATACTGAATCAACTCATGAGTCGGTTTAAACCACTCAACACCTTTAATGATGAGTCAAGCCGCGTGGTCAACCCACGACTTCCACATCTTACGCGGTTTCGCGTTTTCACCTCAACCGTCCCCGGCTCTTATAAATTAAGGGTTAGGCCGCGGTTTCCCCCTTCTTCGATCGTGGCTCTTCTGGTGCATCGGGACTGCCGCATCGTTATCCGTAAAGTTCCGCGCCCCCGGCTTAAACGTCGATCATCTATCAACAAGTAGGGAATTTCTCTCGCCTCTCACTTTTGTGTATCATGCGGGGTGGGCGTTATTTTTGTTCCTATGGAATTGGTTGAACCGAACCTTAATAAAGATAAAAAACAAAGTTCTAATGAAAGAAGGGGAAGGGGTTGAGATCGTTGTTTATGCTTTATCTTGTGATCATCTTTTTTTTGTTGTGCTGGTTTATGTTTTCTAAAAATTGACGCTGTTGATGGTCGTTGTATGTGCACTGATGAATCCCCTCGTGATGTTTTAAATGGGTTGCTGAACTTGTAAACTCCTGCTGTGAAATTGGTTAATCACGTATATCCGGCTGAATAATTGAAAGCACCAGGATCAACCCTTCTGTGATAACTCCCGGTTAGAACACATGGAATTTGAAATCATGAAGTGGGTTAATTCGTTTAAATATGAAAATCCCTGACTTGTGTTGGTAGTGGTAGTTGGTTGTTTTCCTTTCGGGCCGATTGCTGGAAATGTGGGAGGGGATGGGATCCCTTGTTCTTTTATACTCTCGGTGGTTGTGTGAATTTGGGGGATGGGATCTCCTGTTGGTATGGATTCGGTGGTTGTGAGTTTTAAATCCGAGAGGTTACTTGTTGATATCACAAATTGGGGAGAGATCCTCTGTTGACAGGACCGAGTGTGAGTGTTTTGGTTGATCCATGCTTTTGACGCTTTCCTTGGTTATGCTTATAGTAGTTTCCCAGTAGTGCTTAAAATTAATTGAACATTTTAACTGAACGTGAAACAAGAATGGGACAAATGGTTTTGTGGGCAAGGGTCGTGAACTGTGACTCAGACGCAGTGGTGTTGTGTTCTGTAGGTTGGCTTGGAAAACCCAAGCTTTGGGTGAGTGTTTGTTACCTATATCTATACTTGTAGCTCTGTGTTTCTTATTCGCGCCCCACCCAAGTTGAGCACTCAGTGCCGAACACCCCCAATTATGGGGGAAGGGTGTTTTTCCCAACACTATTCTTAGTGGCTGGTTATTAGCTCCTTTTCTGCTCCCTTTCCCGGATAGCCCAAGTATCTTCGGGCAGGCTGTGATGGCCTGAATTCCATTATTAGCCCAAGAACCATCGGGTGGGGTGTTGTGGTGGTTGGCTAGGTGTGTGCGGCAGGTGGTTTCCCAAGTGTCTTCGGGATGAGGCCCAGGTGTCTTCGGGCGTGGCGGTGGTTGTTCTGGCCTAGGTGTTTGCAGGCATGGTTACATGTGATAGTTGTGGCCCAGGTGTGTGCGGGCGGGATTCAGCAGTGGGACTGCGTGCGGTTGAGGCCCAGGTGTGTGCAGGCGGGATTCGGCAGTGGGACTGCGTGTGGTTGTGGCCCAGGTGTGTGCGGGCGGGTGTGGCAGTGGGACTACGGTGAGAATGGCGGGATTGGTCCGATGTGTAGGATGTCTCAATAACCAGTGGGAAAGTGGTGCGGGGTACCCAACATCGATGTGCTCTTATTATATATTACTTGACTTGCGTTATTTGGGGAGTGAGCCTTGGTGAGGCCTGGGATGGATAGTTTGCCTTGTTAGGTGTTTGGTTTACTCTTTTTCACACGGGACTTTAGTACGTTCCCCCACTTGTGCACGAGAGTCTTGGTTTTCCCTACTGAGTGTACTTGTATACTCACCCTACGTTTACTTTCAGGTTTCCGGGAGGACTACCAGGGCTGTGCGGGACCCTACTAGTCTGACATTTGGAGTCGTTGCTGTTGTCGTACCTTTGTTTTCTTTTGGTATTATACTTTGAGCCTCTTTTTGCATTCGCACCTTGTTGTAAACTGTTTAAACATGCATGGGGGCTTTGTTTGGGTTTATTTATTTACACCTGTTTCTTTCCCTTTTGGGTGGTTGACTTGTCCTATTTCCTGATCCTAAATAATAAAAAGGGTAATGCCTTCAATTTGCGAAAATTTTATATACCCTTGGTGCTAGTCGCCACTCCGGGACCTATTGAAGGCGGGTTTCGGGGGTCATTATCTCTCCTTAAACTTAAAGAAGGAAGGGCCTGGAAATCTGCTGACTCTTCCCTCCTTTTGGTGAAGGCGGGTCGTGACATAATTAGTGTGTAATTAATAATTATATTACAAATTAACTAATTAATTATTCTATTATTATTAATGATATTACTAATTAACTAATTATTAACTAATTAATAATTATATTTCTGATTAACTAATTATTCATTAACAATTTATTATATGTTTAATCCATGTTTTAATTTTCATTTATATTGGTCTTATAGTTTTTCTTTCATAGGTTTTCAAATCCACGTATTTGAAATGATTTTAAGTTTCATGGTGGTGGTCTTGAAAGCTCATAAATTATTTTGAATCATCATTTTTTACAAAATTTTCTTATTTTCAACTATTTCATATATATTTAAT
Organism: Viscum album; assembly: GCA_963277665.1. NCBI lineage: Eukaryota > Viridiplantae > Streptophyta > Magnoliopsida > Santalales > Viscaceae > Viscum > Viscum album. Next base: position 188,475,630 of record OY728150.1, read on the forward strand.
CCATGTTTTAAGATTCATTCATCTTTGTCTTATAGTTTTTATTTTATATTTTTTTAAAGACACATATTTGAAACATTTTTATGTTTCATGTTGGTGGATTCGAAATGTTATAAATTATTATTTATCAACATTTTTTATGAAATTATTTTTGATTTCAACTATTTCTTATACGTTTAATTACTGTTTAAAATTTAATTTATATTAGTGTTATAGTTTATATTTTATTGTATTTCAAAATCACATACTTGAAATATGTAAAACATTTTTATGTTTAAACCTGATGGTTTTGAATGGTTATAATTTATTTTTGATCAATATTTTTTTTGAAATTCTTTTTGTTTTCAACTACTTCATATATGTTTAATAAAGGTTTAAAATTTCATTTATATTAGTCTTATAGTCTATATTTTATTCTCTTTCAAAGTCACGTACTTGAAATAGAATCCCACATTGGAAATGCAGAATTTACTGTGCATGTTTGGAAGATCCTATATCCCACAATGAACATGCAGAATAATTTTCAGGGCAAGCCCACTTATAAAAGGGAGTCATGGGTGAGAGTTTTTGTCAGAATCTAGACTGCTGTAATGGCAGTGCTGCTGGATTTTAAATAGAGGATAAATTCTGCTAAATGTTTTTGTTATATATATATATATATATAAACAAAACAAAACAAAATAAAAATTATTTTTTTTAAAACTATTAAAAAAATTCATACATGATGCATTAACGGGGTTCACACATCTCGCTCGGATTGAAGATGCGTGAACCCCATTCACGCATCTTCTCGGGATCGGGGATGTGTGAAGGAGGTACAAGCATCTCGGACCCATTTTAAAAAATCCCACAAGCCCTATCCCTTTTAGGCAAATTTTTTTTAAAAAATCCCAGAAAAATAATTATCCACCTATTGGATTTTTCCGTCACAATGTCAAGTTAGGGCGCCACAGGCTTTCTTCCATAGAAAATCTGTGATCCCCCCTCCCCCTGTGAACTGAGATTTGGGGGAGAAGAAAAATAAAAAATTTAAATAATATTTAAATAAAAACATAAAAAATTAATAATATTACTAAAACATTAAATAATAATAATAATAACAAATAAATAAATAATAAAAATTAATTAATAAATTAAAATATAAAACTAATTAATTAAAATATATAAAAACTAAAATACTTAATATTAATTTGTAAATAAAATAAAAAAACTAATCTAATTAATTTAAAATTTTAAATAATTTAATATTCAAAATAATAATAAATATAATAATTATATTAATTAAATTTAACATTAATAATTATAATAAATATAATTAATAAATAATATGATTAAATAATAAATTTTAATAATATTTAGATAATATTATATAAAAATGTTTATAATAACTTTAATTATAAAATATAATTATAGCTCTAAATAAAATAAAATAAAATAATAAATTTATTTATTACAAATAACTATTAATATAAAATAAATAACATTTATTCATAAATTAACTAAATAGTTGATTATTTATTTATAAAAGTTTAAAATTTGTATTAACATGAAATTAATTACCTTCGTTTTTAACTATATTGGTTCACACCAATGTCAGAAACACATCCAAGTTCTTTCATTAACTGACATTGAGTTAGTTACATGAGTTTCACTCTAATTATGTGTGATGCATCCACAATGTGCACATGTGTGGTGTGAAAGTGATGCACCAAAGTATGATAGTGGAAGATGGTCAGTGACATGTAAGAGATGACAGTTTGATTAAAAACATAAAAACAAGGGAAAGGGGGAGAAACATATAACACTTGCTCATTTTTGAAGCAGAGTACGAGAGAAGATCTAACACCCCAACCCTAGAAACACAGAGTCAGTGCATTATTTTAATACATAGTCATGATTACAAGGAATCTATTTCTGAAAGACCTATATGTTTAGCAGTCTTGGAAAATACATTACATACAAGAATGATACATTACACTTTATAACCTACAACACAACATAAATAATCCTTTGAAAACTCCATTATTTCCTTATCTTAAACCTGAATATCAATCAGAATACACTTCATGATATCTTGGGAGAATAAAACATAGGAAATGGTTGAGCTCAGATGCTCAGTAAGGATAAATAATTTAGCGAAAGCTATAAACATTTAAGGCAACATGTGTAATAAAAAAATCATTTTAAACATAAATTTTCACATAATATGGAGAAAATAAATCAAGAATTACCATATAAACATGCACATGGATATTCTACAACATGAATAATCACATGTAATAAATATTTTCATAATTATTGAATTCCTAACATCGGCCATCAGAACCAAATGTTCAAAGCCTTGTGCCAAAACTATAAATAATATTTTTGTCAAGGCCTTTTGCCAAGACACTATATTGTCTCATGAGATATACCGATGCATTGAGAGGCAATAGGGGGCCCCACCCGTCACTTACTAAGTCCACTGTATTCCTCATAAGAAAATGATGAAACATAACATAAACATTCACATTTAAATTACAAAATAGAATGTCAGTACTTCGACCATAATCCCTGAAGCGTAAAAAAATAGCACATCCACAGTCAAACATATAACAACCCATTAAATAAAATATGGAAGATTGTATTTTATTAAATCATCATTAATTATGTATAATATATAGTAAAGAATGTTGACATAGTTTAAAATGATGAGTAAAATTTTTTGAGAGAAATAACCCTTTTTGTGAAATCATTTTATAACCACATATTTATAAAGGAAGTCATTTAGATGAGATTTTTTTAAAATCAAACTGTATCATAACACATTGAAACTTTTTAATGGAATTAAAATTTTAAAACAATCATGTCTATATAAATAAATACTCAAAAATATTTTGATAACTTTAGCATTAATGAGAAATATTTAGAAGAATAAATATATGAAACATTTAAAATGTTGTTTTTGTTAAAAAAATACATTAAAGGAATCATTTATAAATTTATTTCATGAAACATGGACATGGATAATAAATACATCCCAAAAAATATTTACACATAGACAATCTCGGATAATAATGAGATTGAGGAATTAACCCTTACCTTGAACTTTCCTCTGGTCGGGAGTATGTTTAACCTCCTGTATAATGACCAGAGTATGTTATTAAATTATACCAAAACCATATTAATATTTATTATATCAAACAAGATTCATTTATGACTTCAAAATACCAATATAATAATTATTTCCATGTTAAATTAACATTTCAGGTAATAATTGATTTCTTTATCTTACATGTTTTAACTCATTTTTCTTGATCCTATCATTTAGATCATGATTTAAATACATACATAATATAAAATATGACTTATATATAATATATATTTGGAATATAAATATGTATAATAGATATATATATGAAAGGGAAAACACCATTCATGGAGACTGTAGGCCATACATATGCATAAATAATGTTTCTGTTTTCATATCGTATTGAACAGAAAAAAGTGAATAAGATATATGTAAGTAAATACTAACATACATACCTACATACATAAATATATATATATATATATATTCAGTAGCATTATTATTTCATATATTACATAATTATTAATAATATATATTTTTAAAATCATCGTTGAATGGTGAACGCGGAAATGAATCTGATCGCCTCATGGAGACAGTATGTTGTACGTACACATGAGTGACAATATCATTTCTTTAATGATTAAAATGCATGAAATTGGATGGTATATTTATTGTATAGAGACATTAACATGTTATTTTCATTATTTTAATATGTATTACTCATCATTATACCCATTCAAATAACACAGTGTTGAATAACCAATTACACGACGACATGGAGATGATAAGCCGTACGTGCGAATGCATGGTGAAATTATCATTCATAGGATATATAGAATAATGAATATTGTTTTACCATATTTTTAATCGCATCACATTATTTAGATGGTACCGGTGCTATTATTTTTGTATATAAATAACAAAGAAAGGGAAAAAATAAGAAGGAAAGAACTTGGAAAGAGGTGATAAAATAAATACATCTTCTTTGGGTGTTTCCTGTTGATTTGAACCAAAGGGATCAATAAGTATCTTTATGATCAAGTAATGGTCTCTAGGATGACGTTAGGAATGTTTATAGGTGATTTGGGTAGTGGTTGGCTGAGCAAAATTGCTTTGGTGGTGTGATTTTGAGAGAAGTGGAAGTACCCTTTTATAAGAGATGTGATGGACACTTTAGGAAACGTTTGAACCATTACTTTATTATAATATTTTTATAATGTCTCCAAATTGATATAATTTTAAGATATGTTGGGTATGGGTCGAAATATTCTCAAACAATATGTTTTAGACATGTTTATGTCACTATATTAAACCAATCGTTTAGATTTAACTCTTAGTTAAATAGTTTATCTTCTACCATGTATTATTGTATTATTACAATAAATTGTTAATTAACCTACTATTCAAGGCCTAGTGACCCCCATATGGTAATTTAATGACATTTTTAGCATTATATCAGTCCTTTGGATGAAAAATAGATTTTTTAGGAATATTATATCTTTTAATAATATAGTATTCGTTTAAAAAACTCATTTATGTCAAATTTGACACTATTTAGTTTTTGATTTTTGTGAAAGTCATAACATCACGATTACTTCGAAAACAATTAATTTAATCAACCCTAAAATGTCATATTTATATTGAAATTTCTTGGATGGCATCAAAAGCCTCACTTTATATTTATTTTTATATTTATAATATCAATTATTTTAATCATTCATTGATAAAGTAATTCTCGCATCATCATAGTTTCATAAATTAATTTAATTATATAAATTCTAAAAATTATAATAAAATACCATTATGTAGTAAATAATTTTATGTTTATAATTTATAATTATAGTCTAATTTATATAATGTATAACCCTATTTTAAAAATAGTTTAGATATTAAACATTGAATTTTACACTTTTAGCTTTTCATTAAATAAAATAATAATAAATGTTGTAATCTAGTCCAAGTGTATCAATAGAATAATATTTTATTCATATGGTTTTTTTTTCTCAAAATACATTTATCCAATAGAATTTGGATATGTGTTAGGGTATTTATAATATCATTTTTTACCTTTAATTACACTATTTCCTTTAACCGTGGTAAATAAAAGTCAAAAGACAGTATTCCCCAAAAATTATTTTCATCTTATTGAACCAAATTTTACGTACAGATATCAACTATGTCCCTCATATTTTTTAAATTAAATTCATCGATGCTGTAAAACTATCTTTTATAAAAATTTGCAAATGTGCCTAGAAGGTGGGTAAAAGAGGCTAAACTGTTCAAAAAAATCACATACATCATATTTTATAAGAAAATGAATCCAATGAATTACAATGAACTTATATAGGTATTATATATCTATTTTGACTTAAAATAAATTTAAATAATATAAATAATTATTTAATGAAAAGTCAGTTTTAAAGAATAACAGAGTGTTTTTCACTATTCATAAAAAATTGAATGTTTTCTGGATATTACAAAACATTCACAAATACCTATTTTTTATATTCCAAATTCAATAAATAAATCTATTTTACCAAATTCAAATCATATAAGTTTCATTATTTAATTTAAAATTATTCTCTATTGTCAAAACCATAAAGCATGTTTTTTTAAAAATAAAAACTATCAAAAGATTGTCCTGGTTTTTTGTCACATTTAAATGTGAAATTAGTTATAATGATCTAAATTGTATTAAAAGGAAAAAATATAATCTAATTATACTTCCAAACCATTAAAATTCATAATTTAACACTATAAATTTTTTTGATTAAAAAAAGTTGTTTTCAATTAAAATATATTATTTCTCACTATTCATCAAAATAAGAAAGTAATTAGAAAAGTACCAAAAATCATTCCAAATTAAATTTTTATTTCCCTATTCTAAATAAGAATTTAATTTCATGAATTTGAATTTATAGAACTATAAAATATTGGTTTTAAAAAGGGTTCTCCTTTAAAAGTCGGGATATTTACATTTTTTGAAAAATACATCTTTTATTTGAAAAAAATGAATTTGTTTTCATATTATGTTTATGAAACACATTATATGGATTTTAAAATTATATGGAGTATATAAAATTCAGAATTTAGTTAAATCTATTCATAACCACTTTTTGAATGGTTAGTTTGGTATGTCATGGTGCGCTTGAAGTCGGTGTTACGTGTAGCGCAAGTTGTTGAATTACTTTGAAGAGATAACGTACTATGAAATATTAGTGTGTTATATTAGATCCAAGTGTATCAGAGGGATGTTATGGATTTGAAGGATCTTGGGAGGAGAGTTTCATTTAGGGAGTTCATCATCCCTCTTCTCTTAATACATTTACTCTATTCTATGATGTTTTCAAGAATTATAATGTACATAATAGTAAGTTAAACAATTACATTATGGGGGATTTAATGATATATTGGTTATTTTTAATCAGGATTTTCACTTTTCACTTCAATGAATTCTGAAATGATAGTTGTGGTCTATTCTGAAATCATAAAATTGCATCGTTCCATTATTGTTTAATTTTGAATTCCATGATTGTTTTTGTGATAATGAAAGATGATGAATTTTATAAAACAAAATAATTCAAAATAAAAACATTATAATTAAGTAAGATACCATTATGTTCTACTTTTCAGAGTAAAAAAATTCAGTAATTGATCCTTTCTGGGAGTGGTGAACTCCACGATTGTTCAGCATGAGTGACTTATCTCTTAGCGACGGGAATAAGTTAGTATTTTCAGTTGTATTGTTTGAAATAATTTTTTTTGAAAAGTAAATATTTTAAACCTGTAGAATACATATTTCCCTAGAAATTTAATTAATATTATTCATTAATCAATATTCTATCATTCTGTTGCATACTAATTTCAAAACTATTTCTTAGTGCATCATAGTTTAGTGAAGACATAGTTTACTTAGAACAAAATATAAATAATAAAAATATTAAAAATATAAATATAAATATAATTTTTCCCCACTACTGCCAATAGTGGGGTGTTTATAGGAAAATTATAATAGTGTTGGTAAATATACCTTCTATGTGGGTCGACCCTACTCACCACAATAAAATTTTTTGAGGGAAATTAAAAATTATTAAACATTTATAGGCTTTAATGATTGTCATGTCCAAAAACTATGATCTTAAAAAAATAACTCGTAAATGATATTCATTAGCTAACTTATGAATTTCTTACTATATTTTAGGTTATCCATGGAATCAATATATGTTTTTAATTAACCTATGAATATTCAAATCCATTATAATTATCTTTAAAGAGAGTGTGGGTTAACCAAATATTACCAATCACGTGTGACACACTAGGTGTGTAGTTTGGACTCTTTATCTTGGATAAGCTGTTGATTGAATTAATACCAAAATGACCTAATAAATTTAATTACCTATGTGTATTTTTTTTCATACCCTATATTCCCATGTAGTATGCAAAGTGGGATTATATTAACAATAGAACCACATTATTTATACTTTTCAAAAATATCAGGATGATTTTTTATTCATAGATACAACAATTAGTCATATACACAGTCCTTAAATAATTTTCAATAATATAATCCGAAAATATCCATTCAATCCATTGATATTTAATATGAATACCTAAGTGAAATTAAAAAATTCCAATCATTATTTTTAATGAAAAATAATTCTTTTCGAAAATAGTCCCAAAAACCAGAGAACTAATTTTTTTTTCATCAATGATTAACCATATGAAAAACAAATTTCATGACACAAATCACTATTTCATTATAACCACTTAAAAATAAACATCATTTTTGACAAATATCATAAAATTACCATCCTAATAACACAATTAATTGGAATGATATATGATACTGGATTAATTATATTACAATAGTGTGGGTAGGCCCGGAAGGGAATATATTTTTTCGGATGATTTAACACACATTTCGACAACATGAACTTCATCTTGAATGTCTCTTTGAAAATTAAGGTATTATGAGAAATTAGGTTTACCTGGGGATTTATTATGTAAAATACACTCAACATTCTTGTAAAATGATATAGTTATAATAAACATTTTAGGGTTATGTATAAATAGGTGATTGATGAAGTGAACCCTTGTGTACGTGATAAAAGGGACAGTTTTGAAAAAAATGGTTATGTTTTAATAATGGATGACACTATTAAAGGTTGAATGATTTAAAAAGTGACAAATAATATTTTTTTTGTTAGTTAAGATTGATAAATCCTAAAAAATAATTTTTATACATTTTTTAAGGAATTTAAAAGTTTTCTATTCTTATATGATTACAATAAACTATATTTTTTACAGTTGGAGTTTGTATTTAACCATGTAACATTTGTTTTAATAAAAATAATAACAAAATAATATAAAATTTAGATCTAATGAACCTAACAAAAAACACTATTTAATCCAATTCAATATCAAAATACACCGAAATATCCTTTAAATTTATTATTTTATACAAAAAAGAAAACCCTTTTTTTAGAAAAAATAATGTTTGAACCATGATGTATTGTAAGAAATATTTATAATTAAATGCCAATTAAATGTTTTTTAATATAATTTTTTATTTTTTAAGAATCTAACTAGTTTTAATATTTTTTATACATTAATTTATTTTATTATATTAAAATTAAAAAATATTAATATATTTTTTCAAATAATTGTATCAAATTTATAAATATAATTATAATTAATATGAATAATCATATTCAAAAGACTCAAAATTAAACAATCATTTTTACATAATTTTTACCAAATAATCCCTGATATGAAATTTATTTTATCAAATAAAATTGCTAAGAGTTAGAAAATTTAAATTTTTATTATTTGGAACATAATGATTAACAATATATAGAAATAATTGTATCTGTTTGTATAATATTACCTTTGATATAGAATAAACATTTAATAGTATTTATGAGGTACATAATTATTATACAACCCCATCCAAATTCACCCAAATTCTCCTCATGATCCAAAAACATCATGTGTTCCTCCAGGTATGCAAGAGGAATAGGACTACTGGTGAGGGTCTAAGGTAACATGGGGAGAATGTACTCTTAGGAAACATAAGAATCAAAAAATAATAAAACATAAATATACAAAAAGAAGAATTTTAGAGGATAACATGAATAGATTATTATTGTTATTGATGGTTAGTCATACATAAATAAATGAATGACCCCGTTTTTGGTGGCCCAACCCATGAATATAGAAATGAAAAGGTAAATAAATTCAACAATACTATACTATAGTGTGTCTCGATATTACCTCACACTTAAAGCCTCCTTCTCCTAAACACCATATCATAGGTCCCTTTCATTTCACTATATCATGCGCCCTAAATTTTTCACGTGCATTGAGATTCACATTTATGGTGTGAGAAATTAATCCAAGTAGGAAACCACCAATGTGTACTTAACAAAAGTGCACACATATATATAGGTGTATTCCATTATGAATACTAAAAACCACACGCAATAAAAAAAATTCACAATGAGTATCCATATGATAACCAATAATCATTGAACCTTGACTATACCTACTTTTGTTCCATTCCAAATGATTTTATGAATTATAATGTGAACCTCAAAAGTTAAGGATCCAACGAAAAGGATTCTTAATAGTATTAAATCCCTAGGATTCTATATAATGAAACATAAGGACATCATGCCATGTTGTTACCTCTTGAGTTATATCTTATATGATCTTTATAAACTACTATCACCTCATGGTTTTGACCACTAAATAACATCATTACCCTGGGTCATGCCTCATAATTAATCATGCCTCATCATATAATTGGACCATTTCAACATTTCACAAGAAGTGTCTACAAATGTTCCACCAATAGGGTCATAGAGACATGACTAGGCCACCAATCACATTTTTGGATGCATTGAACAAAAATCATATAACACGTACGAAAAAATAACCATCAAAATAATGTTGTCATATAATTCACATATACCTATAGGAATAACATAATAAACACGAGTCTTATGAGTTATATATGAACACCAAATAATACCATATCATATAATTATTCTCATTGATATGTAAAAAAAACCAATATATCATGTTTCTCAAGCTAACTATGGTTATGGATGAACTTATACTATAAATTGAAAATGTCTCATGAAGAAGGCCCTATATTTTATAGACATACTACCTAAATCTATTTGATGATAATCTATGAGACCTATTTATAAATGATACACGAGTTGTTCCCCAGCACCAACCAGATCGAGATAACTTCCCAATTATCCCTAGATCATACCCCTAACAACCAAAAAAGGTTTTAGAATAAGATACCTTAATATGATAGAGATATTGTCTAACATTTAATATTCATTATATGATAAATAAGTATAACTTTGTAAATTAGGATAGGAACTCACATAGAATCCCCTAGAGTTTTTCATATAATTTCAGGGATGAAGCCAAGAGTTTTAGGCCTAGAATTCCACTTGAAGATGTTCTAGATCAACCAATGTTTTTGAGGATGGTTTAATAAATGGACAGGTAGGAGGGACCCCGAACATTTATAGTTAATCTAGTAAAACATCCCTCATGGGGGACGAATGTAGGGAAATTTCGTAATGTTTCTAGAAACTACAATGTCTATTGTGCAAGGGAGTTATGCATGCCAAAATGGTGTCTGGTAAAAAAAATCAATAATCTATCATATAGTCAATGGAAAAATCTTGTAGATAAGATAAAAATACCACAATGAAATGTATATCACTACATTGTATCCTCTAATCAATCATAAGGACACCACATAATAGTTAATTATCCATGTCATAGTGACCCTAAAATTAACACAACCACATAATCACTACATTTCATCCTCCACTCCATATCTAGATCTACACATTGTACATATATCTAAATAAAAAGAACCATGAAGGCTGACTTCTATAATTTATTGTCCCCAACCACACCATAGATGATCCTCTATACTGTAATATAGGATCCATTATAAGGAATATTTTTCCATCTGGAAAAATAATTTCAAAATCAATCTCTATAATCTGAAGACAAGGATGGGATATTCAATAAAAATCAAGGTGTTAATAATATCCCATATTAATGAATTATCTATTGAGACCATGTTAATATGAATATAATTGGATTCTCCATCATAATACATAATTTTTTTATTGTATCTTTTTCAAGGAAATAGTTGTGATGAATAAATAAACGTACTTTGTAAATGTTGGTAATAAAACTCACAATAAAATTCTGGAAATTAAAAGAAAAATTATTTAGAATATTAATCATATTGGGAAGAATGTATCTGGATGAAAATTATCATTGGAATAACAATATGTATGGAATGGAATGCTGATCGTAATAAAAAAGATAAATCATTGTTTGAATTTATCTGATGGAAATATTATTTTTCTTTAATAATCGTTATGTTATCATAAATCATAAGTAATCTATTAAATATAGGATTTAATCCTTATGAAGAAAATGGGGAGAACTAGTGATTCCAATATTCTTTTGGATCAGACAAAAATGAATGAAGTGTTGTATGAATGAGAAGTTACAATTTTCTAAAAAAAATTCAGAATATTCTATACCAAACATATATGTTTACAAAGTCATTAAGAAATTATGTTTACATGAAAAATATTATATAATTAGGATATTACTAAATCTAATTCTTTCAGTTCTCCAATCATCGATGTGAGATCACCGAAATATGATTTTTTTGAAATCAGAGATGTTTTGGTTTAGAACATGAAAAGGAAGATATGATGGTTTTTAGTCAGAATAATATGACCGAAGATATAAATATTCAAGGAAATAATTGTATTTTATTTGTAATTAGAAATGGAATGATGTTTTTGAAGTCTGTGTTTTTGGTACCAGTCAATCAGACATTGTTTTCCACCCATCATAAGAGTAATACTGACACAGATTAACATAATGTGATGATTATAAAAGAAACAAAAATAAAGAAGATCTGGTTGGACAGATTAAGAAGTCAATATTTATGAGGCTGATAAAAAATAAAATCAAAGACCCATAAAAAATGTAGTCAACCATTTCCATCAGATTGATTTTATTTTTCAAGTGGGCTATGATAAAACAAAAATATGGAGTGTTTTCAATTGGTTCAATTGGAAATGAAGTCTCACTTCCTTTACAATTGGATATAGATTCATCATTCTCACACTAAAACTGATCATTAGAGTGAGGTAGTGACTAATTTATGAGACAGATTCTTCCACCAATAAAAAAATTAGATACATGATCATACATGTGAAGAAGGAATAAAAACAGATAATTACTAATATTAATTACAAAAGTTTTTCAAGGGAGATTGATGTATGAATACAATGATGATGTGATGCCAAGGAATTAGATGAACCTTTAGTTGTCAGCACTATGTTTATAGAAAATGAATAGAATCTAATATTTAAATAAGTACCAATAATGTTTTGAATGATTGGTTTCAATATATAATACTGTAATGGTTGGTTCAGAGCATTAAAATGGGTAGTGTGCCCTCAGTTGGTTCGTAGAATCACAATGACAGGAAATGTGATTTACATGTATCTCAATTTTTGTAGAGAAACATAATGAATATTCTAATATCATTATCATAATGAGTGAATCGTAACTGATCTATGAACTAGACTGATGATTGTGAATAAATTATTAAGGGATCCATTGTTTTGAGATGATTCATCTATGATGAAGAATAAACGACAAGAGATGAGAAATGATGAATAAGTCAAATATTAAACCCAAATTTATGGGAAATTAAGGTTTAGATAATTTTTTAAGTGATAAATGTTTTTTAAATCCCACATATACAACTTTTGGATAACCTATAAAAAGGGAAAATGCATTGTAAATTCATTCGTTGAAATATTTTTCAATAGTGAATAAGAGAGAAGGCATAATGTTGAAGAGTTTTAGAGATAAGGAACTTCTAGAGTGGGATTTCCTTATGAATTATTCCATGAACAAGATTAATAAGATAGTTCATCTTATTTAGTTATTAATAGATAAGAATATGAAATCTGAATGATATTATCAAACCATGTAAGAAAGATAATAGTTTTGGTCGGAATAGCCCGATGGCCTTACTATTTTTTGATAATCCACCTTTCAAGGGGTACGGTGGAACCCTTATAGGGCCTAAAAGCTTAAATATAATTATATGACACATATTTCTCAGAAGGAATCTCCCAGAAAATGAAAATTGGAACTGCTCCTCCCCATCATATGTCATGGAATTAGAACTCCACCTTCACAGGGCTGGTTGGAAAGTTGTCGTATGCAAATATTCACATGCCTGGTATCGATAGAAAAGACATACCCTCTCATTCTTCCAATTCTGGTATCTCTTCTCTAGTGAAATCACCTACCATGAATCCTCATTTGAAACCTTGTACCTTATAGTCTGACTAGAACTTCATTATTCATGTGGCATGAATGACTTGGTGTGGCCCTAAGGCCTTAATATGGCTCGAAAGCATTGAGAAAAAACTATCCCAAAGGCCTTGGGTGGCCTAAAAGCCTTGCAGGACCTGAGGACCAAATCGGTGGCCCAAAGGACCAGATGGATGAATAGTTCGTGTTGCTACAGTACTGAACAATGATTGTTACAGTACCAACTACAGTAACCTCGAAATTCTCCTCCCCCCAGATTTGATCTCGGGTCTCTTGTATTCACCTGTCGAGTCCTCAACAACTATGTTGAGGCTCATGTACAAGTAGACTAGTTTTGATTCACCAGTATTTTGGAGGAGTTTATAATATAAAAAAAATATAAATTTGACTCGATAATCGGACTTGGTATCAAACTGAGCATCATTACAACGTACAAATACGTTCTTACGAACTACTCGGTGGGAAAGTGAAGAATTATTTTGAATATATTCTCTGTGAAATTTTACAGGGCAATATAGTAACATGTTTTTAAGAAACTGGTGACTATATTTAAAAAAATTACTTGAAATTTTATTGAATAATTTCATATGACTTTAAACACATGAAATATTGTATTGAACATAGTTCTACATACATTTATGGGTATATCTAACTTATTTCATCCACAAAAAGGATTGTTTTCCAGTGGATTGTGTGGTATTTTGTAGTTTTTAGGCATTAATTATGATTTATATATTCTTATTGAGTTGTGAAGCATGAAAATTCTAGTGTTTTTGTAGATTTGAAAATGTTTTCTTTTAATAAGGTGATAAATTTTTAATAGAATTTTTTTTGAAAAAAAATGAAACTTAAATGAAAAAGATATCTCTAATTCACAATACCACTTTCAGTGATACATTGATCCTATTGGGTAATCTTAATTGGTATAAGAGAGAATTTTCCATTCATTTAAAATTTTTAGAAGTTCGTGAAGAGTGGTATTGATGGAGAATCTGTATTGTGTGAATAGTAATTTTATTTTAGTATTCAATTATAACAAAAATTATATATGGAACAATAGAATTTTTCCTTATTTTATGTATCTTAAGTATAACATTCATAAATCAAAAAAAGTATTTTTCTCCTACTAATAAAAGAGTTTATCTTACGTATTTTGATAAGAACAATCTATATAATGATGGTAGATCTAGGAATACATTACCCTGATCACTTTCTAAAAGTGTGTTTTTAAGAGATAAATGTTTTTCCACTTTGAAATCTATCTCAGATAAGCTGAAGAAAATTTATAAAGGCATTACAAAAGTTAAGATAAAATGTTACAATTCTAGAGGCTAATGTTTTATGATATCAAGATGGGTGAGTATTAATTTAACAATTAAATATTTAATAGTGTATATGAAAGTATTATCATTGTCAATTGTCATGGTGAAAATTAATAATAGAATGTTATTATTGAAAAGATCATGAGAATTCGTCTGGATTATTTTTATCAAATGTTTATTCATTGGAAGATAGACATATAAAAACATAATCTCTTCTTGATTTTTATAGCAATATCAATGAAAATTAAATAATATTTTAGAATGTTATGAAATGGAAATAAAATGTTTATTAAGAAATAACTTTCAAAGCATCCATGAATGAAAATCATAAGAAGATTATTCACGAAGAATAAAATGGAAATTATGATTCCAAAAATTATGTATGTAAACATCTAAATGAATTTTTATCCTGTATTGAAAAAAATGTAAAATGTGGTATTGGAAAATATAAGGGAAAAATTTCCTTGAAATGTTTTTAATGTGACGCCATCTAGAAATTTGTGGCTAATTTTCCTCAATGAAAAATGAATTGGATAGTGATGAAAATGTTTGAAGGTATATAAGATTGTCGAAGAATCAGTATGATAAGGAAAACTTTTATTTCAAAGAGAAGGATAATAAGTTATCTAAATCCAAATGGATAAGTATTTTTTCTAAAAACGTTGAAGAAGAAGAATGTGGATCTAAATATGAAAAATATAAAGGTTATGATATAGAAAATAATTTTGTTTAAATAGTTAATAGTCAACAGTTCGGAATCATTAATTTGGATGAATAATAAACTTGATTATAATTTTGTCAGAATAAATTATCGATGGAATGTTTGAGAATGATTGGTAGGGTTGATAAGGAAACCAGGAAGTTGAAAATTAAATATTCTTCAACAAAAAATCAAGAATGATTTACAGATGAAAAAGATAAACATTTGGAAGATATTGATGACTATAATAAATCAATTTAGAAATATAAAATTCATGATAAAGATATAGTTATTGTGTTTTAGAAAAACGATGAAAATTTGGAACTTATCGAACGAAAGCTTTCAAAAGTATAGCATAAAGTTACTAGATTAAAAAACATTATCTCAAAAGTTGGTGACTGTTTTTGGAAAGAAAACTATTGGTGGATTAAAATCTACCATAAATGTTTGAGATTAAATATGAATTTATTTATGAGATGATGAATGATAAAAAATTTATCTGCATGGGTAAAACCAACCAAGTTGAGAAGTCATATGATTAAAAAAAAATTTGTTTTTAAAAGAGATTATCATAATTCTAGTTATGATAAGGCAATGAATTATATTGAGTTGAAAATGATGATTCTAGTTGTTAACAGAAAGGATGGAGGTCGAAAATTTTCTAACAAGAATTTTGAGAATTCTTATTACAAAAACATTCACTACTCCATGCATTATGGATGTTTCAGAAGATAAAATTCATTCTATAGTAACTACTTGTATTGTTGTTGATTTGGGAACATAGAAAATATATTATTTTTTAAAAAACTACTATTATTCCAGGAATTATAGAATAAAATGTTTAATGGGGTGGGGGGTCCACTGTTACATATGGGTCCTGATGATAGTACAGACACCCCAACTTTAGCATGGTCTTCCGGTCCTAGCCTTCCAGGTACCACCAGTTGTCCCACACACACATGGTCCAAACCATGGGGCCCACCCACGTGCCCGAACATGTCATATGACTAATGACTATACCCACATGCCAACACATGTCCTTTACAGTGTGCCTTGTCCCAACTCACACACACCCTGAGATGCTTCCCAGAAAGTCACCAATCTTGATCACTACTCCAATCCAAGCATGCTTAATTGTGGTGTTGTAATCCGATAGAATACCGAAAAGGTATGTGCACCTTGTTGACATGAGTCATATCATTTAGTCATTTAACCCATTATCTCTTGGGGTTGTTAAATTAACCCCCTGTTTAGAGCACAACATCCTCGTTGTGGGCCCTACATCTCAACCCAGGCAGTGCACCGCACTTAAGGATGGGTATCACCTTTAATACCAAATGTCACAACTAGGTCCTGGTGACAACACATACACCATGCCTTTAATATGGCTGTTGGGTCCTCGCCCACCAGGTACCAGCAGTTATCCCGCAGACATGGGGTCCCGACTATAGGGCCCACCCACGTGCATGAAAAGGCAGTCTGACTAATGAATGTCCCTAGAGGCCAACACATGTCCTTTCCAGTGTGCTTTTTCCTCACTCTCACACACCCTGAGGAACTTTCTAGAAGGTCAACCATCCTGATCACTACTCAAGGAAAAACATGCTTAACTATGGAGTTCTAATCAGATAGGATCCTAAAATGCAAGGTGTACCATGCTGACATGAATCATACCATTTATACATATAACCCTTTATCATGTAGGGGTGTTACATCATCTCTCTTAAAGGAAGGAGTTTGAGAAGGATGTTTTCATGAAATCTGAGTAGGTTGGTGTTAATGTTGATATTATGATCCAACATTTGGAAAGGATGAATCTCCCTGAATAAGATGTGTTGGATCAACCATCATTAGGGAGGAAAAGTTAAAATCCATAATATATTTGTTTTTTTGGGGTGTGAAACGTAACATTATAAGTGTCCCCCAAATGTTTGATGAAGGAAAAAAATATTTTTTGAAAATTTCTATTTTCTCTGATAATTTAGTAAGATGAATAAATAGTTACAAGGGGCCAACACATAAAATGAATCTTGTTCCATATTGGTGAGGCTCAAAAATCTTGTTACACACAGTCATGGTGGAAGAAAATAAATTATAGAATTAAAGTATGTGATACATGTATTATAGAAAAATGAAAAATTTATCAAAGAGAGACAATGTATTGGGTATTTTTGAGATGTCATTAAGTACATATTAGTGTTGCATGATTTTTCAGAAGTGAAAGATAAAAAACTATATGTATAATAATGTTGAAATTTGTTCAAAGATACCCATAGAACATATTCATTTTTATATCGGTGGGCCGATAACATAACAATATGCTAATGATCATAAGTTTTTATATTATTTTAATAAATTAATTTACTCTAATTACTTATATTATATATATGAAACATAAGTTATATTATCTGAAAATGTATAAATGTTTCCAGAGGAAATTTAAGAAGGAATATGAGTATTCAGTAATAATTATGAGAAATAAAAATGGTGGTGAATAAAAAAATAAAGAGCTCCAATTTTATATTGATAATTATTGAATTCAGTATGAGTTCACTAGACCACACACCTCTTCAAATAAATGGTGTTGCTTAAAGGAATAATATAATATTGGTAAAATGGGGAAAACTATGTTACATAAGCATGGTATATATAATTACATTTTGAGGCAAACCATTAGCAAAACTTTTAATATCCAAAAACTATTTTTTATTGGAAAAGGTCATATATGACCCCATATGAAATGTTTTATGCCCTAACTCCCTGATTTAATCACATATGAGTTATTTGGATTTCATGAATCATAGAGAAGAAAGGTGGAAACCAATGAATGTTTTTTTATGTTGGTGAATATAAATTTTTTTTTGAATCTGATCTGAATGGAAGAGGATATATACATTTTTGTAAGGAAAGAAGAAGATTAGTTTATTTTATTGATGCGAATTTCTCTAAAAAATATGGGGAATATAATAAATAATTATTTTCGAAAGGAAGATAAACATGTATAAACAATGCCTCATGAAAATTCTGATTATTATAGTAAAAATGGTAATCTTAATCTAGAGTATAATCATAATCAGGTAGTTCATTTGATGTGAAAGATTCTAAAAAATCTTATCATAGGCTAAGGAAAAAAGTGTAAGATCAAGAAATTATTAGTCTTTAACATCAAAAGGTTCATACAATATGAACATAAATAATTTTTATATATACTTCCTTGTATTAAAATATTAAGTTGAAATATGTGAATGAAGCTTTTGAACATCTGTAATGGGATCAAGTTATACATAAAGCGATGGATCAGATATAATTCAACGATACATGGGACCTAAAACATAATCCAAATAAAAATAATGTTATCAGAACAAAGTGGGTTATCTAGAACAAGTTGAATCAAGATAGTGATGTGATAGTAAATAAACAATATTAGGGCTTAACGATTACTCATAGATTGAAGGCATTGATTTCATGAAACATTTGATCTGGTGGAAAGTATAGAAAAAATTATTATATTTTTTTACTATTTTTGCACAATCTAGTTACAAAATTTATTAGATAGATGTGAAATTATCATCTTTTTAGGGTGACCTTGATGATGAAGTTTACATTGAACAACCAGGTAGTATTGTTGTTTGGAATGATGAAATTAATGTGTAAATGTTGAATAAATAATTTTATGAGTTAAAAAATATCCAAGGGATTCATATTCCAAATTAGATACCTACTTAAGAATGATGTGTTTTAATAAATTAAGAGTTGATAGAAATCTATAGATTAAATAATTTAAGTATTTCCACCCATTGTAATTTTTTATGTTGATGAACTTCACTTTCCTAGGAATGATGAAAAATATTTTGAATGTTATTATGATGAGATTGAAATTTGTTTTGATATGTCCATGTTGGGTGCAAGGAGGCACTTTATTAAGTTAAAAAACATACAAAATAAGAAACAATAATTTCTTTGTGATGAAAAGTATGCTAAATAACCTCTTAATAACTTTATCATGGAAATTTAGAAACATATTTCCATACCAATTCAATGGTAACCATGTTGAAAAGAGCTGGAGATGTTATTTATGTAGTCAGTAAAGAGTTTCAAAATATTATTATATGTTCATTATATTTTACTACCTCAATTCCTATGACTATTTATGATGTTACCTTATGTGAAATATTTTAGAGTTCTCTAAAATAATCACATCTATTGGGAGGGAAAATTATTCTGAGATGTATGAAATGTAGAAGAAATTTAAAATTTGTTATGAATGATTATAAATTATTTAATTCTTTGGTTATTCATATATTTAATGAGCTGAAATTGGTTATAATAGATGATCCACATATTATGCAAATTTATTTCTGGTTAAAAGTTGACTTAGTTTTCTTACAAAGAAAAAATATTGAGAAACTGTTAGAATGATTGAGGCAGTGTTTGTTTCTATAACTAATGATTCTAATAAACTTATATAGTTAATGATTAATATATATGACTTACTTTTTAAATCAAATAAACCCTTTCTCTTGGTTTTTGATAATCAGAATTCCATCAACCTTAGCAAAATTTCGGTACAATATTCTCATTGAAAAAATATTGATATCAAATAACCCTTAATAAAATTCCACGTGTAGAATAAGGAGTTAATTTTAATTATGTTCCTACATCAGAACAATTTGATAACAATTTCATAAAAACTATACCCAAGGGACCTTTTTATAAAACAAGGTTTAACATGGGAATCCAACCTTATTCTCATCAATGTTGATGTGTGGATTTTCTCCTCTCTCATTTAGTCTTAGGATTTTGTTGTCAAGGTGGATGATTGTTTCCTAAATCAATATATTGATATGTGATAATCATTTTATGGAAGCATGTATATAGAAGCAGTTGTGTTTATGATAGTAATTCAATATGTAACTGTGTGAACTATTATAATAGTTTTTGGGTTGGTTGTAGGAATTTTTTTTCTAGAATGTGGATGAATAAAAGAAATAGGTGAAGCATGATGTGAGGATGTTTTCATATAACTATACTTTTAGAAATAATGTTTTTGATGTAAATAATTCTTATTTCATTTAATGAGTCATCTCCCAAAGGTTTTGAATTTTTTATAAGTAATCAATTTCTTGAGATTACAAATTTTATTTATTTAAGAACCATGTTTAACAACAAAATCCAAAGGGGGAGATTGTTGGTACGATGTTGATAGGATGATGATTGGACTCACCAATGTAATCAATAAGTAGGTGGTTTACCCATTTTCTATAATGGAAATATTAGATGAATTAAATAACATCTCTTTAAAAAAATTGGTTATTAGACTGACAATCTTATTCCATTCATCAGATGGAAAACGATTTAGATATTCCCCAGAATTGGGAATATCCATTCTTTGTGAAAAGGATCTATGGACTCACCTCAAGTTCGAAATGGTTGAAATAATGTAACTAGAATTTGAATTAGAGTTGAAATGGATTTGATTAAAATATTATGTGTATTTGTTTTATCATAGAGACCTCAAAAATCATAAGTATTCTATAAATCTTGTGATAAAATCCATGTGAAGGAAAGGGGTGACCGAAGACCCCTAATAATATTGAGGATCAAATTTGAATGAATAATATTTTGGAAAAATGAGAAGTTAAAATTATCCCAAATGTAAGTAAGATGATTATATTACAAAAATAAATGTTTTCAATTTCATGAGTAAGTCATGATTACATGTAGATGATTTTTTAGGAAGGATATTGCTGAAGACAATTCATTAAGGTCTTAGTTCATCGGTGTGAGATCACTAGATGCAAAAATGGTTTGATCGATGAGATGTATTTTTTCAAAACATGAGAATATATAGATTCTAGGTTTTAGATAGACGAATAATCCAAATGATATAAATATATGAAGAAATAAGTTGATTTGAATAATAATTAGGAAAAGAAATACTTTTCTAAATTCAAAGTTTCTAATATCGGTCCATCAAACACAGTGTTCCACCAGTCATCAAGAGTAACCATGACACCGATCATCATAATTTGATTATTGTAGAACATATCTATTAAAAAAAGTTAGTTGGGATAGTCAAATAATTTGATGATTTTGAGACAGATGAAAAATGAAACCATAGATCGATAAAAAAGGTAATCAACAATTTCAATTATATTAAAATTCATTGTCAAGTGAGTCAAGGGAAAAGAAAACTATAATGAGAATTCAATCGGGTTAAGTGAAAAATAATTTTCACCTCCATTAGAATTTGGTCTAGATTCTATAGGCCGGAACTAACACAGACCATCACATTGGGGTGGAGAAACATTATCACAACTAGGGTATCACTGATAACATCATTAGGCATATGATAATCAGTTTGAAGAATATAAGAAAAGAGATAATTACATAATGAAATTGAAAAAGTGTTATCAAGTGGAGAATGAAGTTTTTATCTGTTTTTGATGTGATTAAATCGAGCTGTAGTCATATTGAGAAGTTTCAAATATGTTTACGAATAAATAAAGGAAACTGAAGTCGGATAAATTACCAATAATGTTATGGTAGAATGGTTTCAAGATTTTATTTTGTAACAGTTGATAAAATAATTGTAATTGGAATTGTGTTGTTATTTAGGTCCTAGAAATATAATGAAAGTAAATTTTTATATATCATTGAATTATTGTGGAGAAACATAATTCAGAGTCATATCTCTTCATTATATTGATTAAATCGTACTGAAAATCAGAATCCCACTGATGTTTTTGAAGAAATGATGAAGAATTATATAGTTGAGAGAATAATTTATAAGGAACAAAAAGAAATGAGAATATCATATAAGTGCTAAATAATTCAATGATTCCCCAAAATGTAAGGGAAGTTAATTTTTAATGAAATTTTGATATGTAGGAAATCTTTTATGAATATCACATAAACCACTTTTCAGTCACTATAAAAGGAGGAATCACTTTTTACTTTATGAAACTAATGTATGTTATAAGTTTATATGGATTAATAAATTCCATTGTATCAAATTATCATTAATGGTTTACCTTGATGTTCTCTCAGACTCCTTAAAAAGCACTAGTTTCCGTGATTTATTCCGTTATTGCATTCCATCCTAAATCAAACTGTATGTCTGAATGAAAATTTCATATGCTTAAAGATATATTGAGATCATGTTAAATGGTTTTCAATGGAGATTGGGATCAACAACTTCTAGTAGTCTTGTTTTCCGCCAGCAAGACATCTCACTAGAGAAATTCAATAGATCATTATGTGGACCAATAAAGATAGAAGTGTAGAACACTAATGTGATGTGACGATGTTAAAAAATGAAAACAATTGGGTTTTGATCTATCTAATTAAATGATAGAGAAATTTAGAGGTGTGTTACAACACATCATGGTATATCAGAGTCGAAATAAAAGTTACAATGTAAATAAATAGAGAAATATGGAATTTGAATTTGTTGATATGGTATTTTATTGAATTTATCTATTGAAAATTATACTGGGATTAGAATATTATTAATATATCATACCTAGGTCTTATGGCCTCATTGATATTCATAATTTATATGGGATAATATATTATATTTTAGTGCTTCCACTGAACTTAACTCAATGTTATGATGTGTTACATGTATATATCATAATAAGGTACATACTCAATCTATCACATTTTTTTAATTCACTATTTACACAACCAGATCATGATACATATTTTGAAGCACAAGTAGTAGAATTCAAGGATCATTGAGATAATGTGGCATATAATATTACTACTCACCTAGTTAATGTTATCAAGTGGAATCCGAAATTTATTGAACCAACATGGGGACATAATGATATGATTAACCAGATAAGTACACATTTTTTTTGTTTTAGTGTGATGTAACATGAAGAACAAAATCATTTTAAATGGGTTATATTGTATCACCCTGATATTTTAAGATATAGTTTGTCATGACCTACATCATCACGGGTTGTGAAACTGAGGGGAAAATTGAATTTTTATTCATAGATGATTTTTATGGGAAAAAGATCATTTCTACAAAAAGATAATATCAAATTATATTTATCACCACCCCATTGGTCTTAGAATGGGGTGTTTATCCTTGGATAATAGTTCGGTGGAAATAAATGACATTATTATGTTTATGTAATTTTGAATAATTAATATATTACAAATTTATTTATTATTATATTCTCATTAGGTTTTATAATTTAATGAGAATTAGGTTGGGATTCCATCTACGTTGCTAATATGAAATTGGGGTGTTTTCTTTGGAGAAATAAGACCTTTCATTATTTGTCTGGGCCTGGCATGATCCCATATTCATTATTATTTTTTTATTTTTTTATTATCTATTTAGTTTTTTCATCCACTAATGGATTTTATCATATAAAGATACTATCTATAGAGGTCTCTCAGATGATAGAGGTAGAGGGAAAGAATATAGTGAGACAAAGAGGAGGAGGTTCCATAGAGAAGCTCAAAACACTCCGAATTGTCATGAAATAGATGCAGATCACATCCCAAATTGAAGTATAAATGGTTTCTACTTATATGATTTTATGTTTTATGTTTTATGCCCAAAAAACCATATATTTTGTTTTTGTGTATTAAATCCTTTTATGGGTTGTTGGTGACCCATAGTGGGTAAATCTATGGGTTTTTCATATGAAATTTAGTGTGTTATGATGTTTTGGGGGATTCTAATTTGGGGAAATTAATGTAAATATAATTTGGTTTTATTAAAAGACACAAATAATTCATCTTATATAAGTATGATTATTTTTGGGGACTATACTCAATGTACTTGGGAGTACACGCCACAGAGTGGGTTTGGGGATGTGGACGAGTACTCGGACTGACACCCCATGCAGGAGTACATGGCCATGTGAAGTACAATTATAGTCCCCATGTGGGTACCATGATATGTAAGTTCAAAAACATAGGTGTAGTACATGTATAGAAAAATTGGATTGCACCCCATGTGGTGTTACACACAACATATAGGATGAACATTCCATCTTCTTAGGATTTTTACCAGCTGATCGGTGAAAAGGTACACAAGTTAGTTCCCATGCTAGAGAACAAACATATACATAATAAAAATATGGTGTACCTTGGAAAAGTTCATTTTATGTTTCTTTTGGAACATGGCCATGGAGTAATTATGGGTATACAATCTATGTAGCCTATGTTCAAGCCATGTACTTTTTCATCCCTCGTATGTTTTCCTTGTTTTGTGCCCCATTATTTGAATTAGAAATTAGATTATTGCATTATTGTAATTTTTTCATGTAGACCATGATGGTGTAGTTATTTCATAATTTTAGGTTTTAAGTATGATGTTTGGGGATATAAGAGTTTAGTTAGAGGATTTTCATAGGTTAGGTTCTTGAATACTCTAGTGGGATGGGTTTTAGTTAAGATCCCTGGGTGAGGGTTGTGAGCTTGTTAGTATGGTTGGACATGTAGATACTAGGATGGTGATTTTAAATGCTCTTTCTCTGGAATCCCAGAAATTAGGATCTCGTAGTATCTCAACGTAGATCATGGGTTTTCCCTGTTTTTTTGGGACTGATAGCTTGAGGATAGAGTAGAGTCAGTTTTGATCATAGGTTTGAGAAGTCTAAATCTATTGGAGTCTTTTGGGTGGAAATAACACTATGATATAAATGACATAGCCCGTTTTTATTGACCTGCTATGATATTTTTAATCTAAACTTGAGGATGGTGTTTTTAGTGATTTGGTGCCCATGGATAGGAAGTTTTATGGAAAGCATGGAGAAGTCTCTCATATGTAAGATTTATCTTGAGATATGGCTGGTGGCGAGGAGCCCCTGTGGGTGGTCCTTATTTTTAGATATTCAAGGGGACTATTGTGAATTCCCTTATTTCTAGGCTTGTATATTTTGGATTGAAATTAGTGTGTCTTGTTTATTGAGGATCATTTAGTGGCTACTAAGGATCATTTTGAGTGTTTTTACCATAGGCAAGTACCATTATTTGGTATGAGATAAATGGTCTGATTATAGGGTTTCTTTCTATTAATATGGCCTTTTATCCAGTTGACGATTTATTATAAGTATAGTCTGATATCCTGGGTGCATTAGGGGAGTATATATCTAGAATTTTCCTAATGATATTTCCTCACGGACTATCTTATCTCATGGTTTTTTTATCCCAATGGTGAGTTAGAGAGATACCATGAGGGATTTTTTGTTTAGATGTTGATATTTAGGTGCCATAAAATCCTCATACTTGTAGGAAAACAATAGATTTTCACTAATAGTTTCGGTTTTTTTATAGTGTGTTCATGTTTGGATCATCAAATATTTAGTTGGACTTGAACCTTTATATTTGATTATTTTTTTCTTTGGACCGTGGTTTGAGGGGGATACCGGTAAGATATTGTTAGATCATGTGTTAGACCAATGTTTTGACATAATTATCCCATTTGGTTGGGAATGGATATGTTTGGATAGGATTAAAGAGGTACTAGATTATTTGGAAGAAGGAACTACTCCAAGATTGAAGGTCATTCTTATCTAGAAGTTGTTTAAATTTGCATGGTTGTCGTTGTTCTCCTAACCAAGTGTATGGAGACTATATGGTAGTTCATCTTTCGGGTCCATATAGATGGACCCCAAATGGCAGTGTCTCTTTTGGATCCACATGGGGGAGCCCAATTCATTTTTTAGTACATCTAGGACTTTAATGATCTATGACATGTGAACGAGTGGATCTATCATTATTTCACATCGTGGCATCACAGTCCTCAATCATTTTAGATTCACTTTTTGATGATAACTCATATAGTTATTCCTTGTGGTAAATAATTCATGTCTATTTCTTTCAATCATATTATACATCCTGTGTAGATCTGGAAAATGCTCCCTTTTTTATGCGGCTGGCGGGGTTGCATGTTATGATCCTTTGGTGTCGACCAGAGAAGGGGAATATTTACTACGAGTAATGGGATACAACCCTCTTGTTGGATTTTTCTTTATTTTTGTTCTCCCCTATTTATGATGTTTTTCATTTATACTAGTTGTTGTTAGTTTTTATGTAGGATGTGAAACTCATGTTTGCATAAACATGAAAGTAGATTATAGTTTCACCCTTATGGGTGGCCTACTAATTTTATTTCACAAACCTATAAATGTATCTCATTGAGCATGAATACCTGTTGTCTTCATACATTTTGGAGTACATATTGTGCAACAGATGGAGTATAGGCCCAATGATAGTCCATCATGTGTATATGCACATGTAGAGTCTAGTGTTTGAGGGTGTGAAACTTGAGTATTAGGAAGACCATTTAAGTGGTTTGGATCTTTGTCAGTAGCCAAGCCTGATTAATTAATTTCAGTTTCATTATTGTGTATATGAGGTTTTCTCAATAGATGACCTGATGGTTCATGTTTTACCATGTTTATATTTTATATAACATTGAAATACATTCTATTTATTTTATCACGATTTTCATTAGTTAATTAATTATGTGTAATTTTATTTATATATATATGTATTATTTTTATTATTTCTAGATTTTACTGAACTACGATGAGAGGGTATAGTCTACCCACTTCAACTATTAGACCCTCACCACTAGTTGGAAGCATCTGGAAATTGGGGAGGTGCACATCAGGACATCTATTGGACCAGATAGTGTGACGTTTTATGTTATCTTGGGATAGTTTTTTACAAAAATTGTAACATAGATTTTTGATTTTATGACTTTGGGAGTTAGTAGACAGGTGTTCTGGGAATGTGTCATAACATATGATATATATCAGACTAATTCTCCATAAACACCTTTTCTATAAGTAATTCCATGTTTATAGGAAATAAAATTTCTAGGTTTGTATTATGTTATTTTGGTTACATTATTTCATCTGTTCTCATTAACTTGAGGTTGTGGATTTATGGGACATTTAGGTTTTTTGCTCATTACATGTGGTAGAATGTCTAGTGTTAATACATTATTCTAGGCATGTAGGATTCTCATGATGTATGCCTGTCATTGGTGTTTTATAATGAATAAATTTTTTTCTAATGATTGATCATGTAGATCATGTGGTGATAGGTTATCTGGTGTTGTATATGCAGTCCCTTGGTTGAGGGACTCATAAAGACCCTTGTGGTTTGTCAATGGGATATGGGTGCTCGTACATTACTTTATAAGGGAAATGATTCAAGATGTATCCTTGGATTATGATCAAGTTTCCTGGAGCTAATGGTTTTCAAAAATACCAAGGTTCATGTTCATTGGGTGGGAGCATTTCTTCCCATTACTATGTGCAGGGTCATATGATATGGAAGGTGCACCTTTTATCACTAATGACATGGGTAATAATCAAATTTCATCCATTTTTTGGTCATTGATGTTTTATATCTCTAGGGTTTGGTTATGAATGAGGACACTTAGTGTTTGATAAGTGGATTACTATGATTGCACCTAATTTTTGGGGTAGCTTGAGAATGATGGTTTTGTTGGTCCTCTATTCCCATTCCTCTTGGTTTCCTCTAAGGTAGAGTAGTAGATGTGTGGGTATAAATTTGTCATTTCAGATTGATAACAGAGTGGACAGTCATCGAGTGGTTGATCATGTCTTTATGGAGATGAAACAAAGTTAAAGATATGTGTTTATGGTGCAGTATTTTATTTGAAATGAATTTGTAAGGAACTTGGTTTGTAGTTTATGCATGTTGTTATTGTTTATTTAGGACATGTCCCATGTTTTTGAGATTCATATTATAATTTTTTATATTTTTTTAAGGAAATTATTTTTGTGGGGATTACATTGTTGGTTTTTGGGTACCATGTCCCTCATTTAAATAGTTTTTTGAGTAAAGTGGATGTTTGTTTTATGTATGTTTTATGGTCTGATAGGTTTATCCATTTATGTAAATTACATTTAGTGATTTACATATTACAGATCATGTAGTTTCCAATTAGAAAAAAGGGAAATTATAAGGATACTCTGATAGTGAGGAGTATCAGATCAAGAGATGTTGTGTTCCTATCGTACTGGGAGAGAGTTGGGGAAGTTGTATGATTAGTCATTGGATGATCAAGATAACATCACGTTCACTTGATATATAGTTATGTATTTGATTATGGTTTTCTACTAAGTCTTCTTAAGGGAAAAGGGCAATTATATGGGAGTTAATGATGGCTCATATCGTATTGGGTTCTGAAAATCAGAGGAAATTTGAATATTTGTTTCAAGAAGTATTTCCACAGAAAATGATAATTTATATGATAATATGATCTCATATTGTTTTATATGACCCCTCAATAGGTCCCAGAATATGGTGTTTATAGTATGACTAGAGAATAGTCATAATATAATTAGTTTCAAATTTTTACATAATATTTAATATTTATTTAATTAGACGCTATTTTTTTCACTCATGTTCATTCAAATGTATATTTTATATAGATTTTTATATTATTATTCCATATCTTCCCTTGAGACTAGAATGAGTTTTTTTGTGAGGAATCATATTGCATCAGGAACTCAGGAAAATCCCATGTCTATATTTATTTTCTTTTCCATATCTTTTTTTCTTACTTTTCTATTTTTCCCTTTTTTCCATCATAATTTGGATTGTTGTGTATGAATATCCCCCTGATGGGTGTCATTCATCTAAGAAAGGTAGATGGAGATAATATAAGGAAACGTTGGGGAGGATATACCACTGTGGATCTCAGATCATGTTGGATCATCGTGTAACATTAGTCGGATCACATATTAGACAGAATCATCATGGTTTTCCACCAAGAGATATGCATGTTTTATGTTTTATGCCTAATCCTTATATTTATGATTGTTTATTGTTTAAATGCCTCATATGGGTTTTTGGGGACCCTGAGTAGGTCTACTATATATTTATTGGAGGAAATACGGAATTTTAAGCCATTTCAAGTGATACCCATTTTAGAAATTCCATGTACAAGTCAGGTGGTTGTATGAACACTCATCACATGTTCTTCCTATCAAGGAAAGATAAAGACACTAGACAACACAATATATACTATAGAGTACACTATGTATAGTGGGTTTGGGTGGATAGAATGGTACTCTTCCATACACCATAGGATGGTGTACTTGTCCATGGGGAGTATATGACTAGTCCCCATGTGGGGATGCACACCGTGTAAGGTTACACTCTCAGGAGGTGTACATGGTCTGGTATATGGTCAGGGACCCCATGTGGGGTTACACACTGTGTACAGATGGTACAAACCTTGTTCTCATGAATTTCACTAATAGATTAGGGATAAGGTACATCAAAATGTGCCCTTACTGGGCTCATTCTATGTTTAATACAGATTATAGCTTCGTATAAATTATAGGTTTAGAATATATGTACCCCAAGTGAATGTAATTCACTTTTCTTTCCCAGGTATGTTTTACCTATTTTATTTTCCACACTCAAAATTGGACTTGTGAGTAGTCTATTTTGAGTATTGTCCACATAGATAATGATGGTAGGATCCTTTTTGTTTTTACAGGTTTTCTAGATGGTGTTTGGGAATGTTAAAATTTAGTAGGATAAATATATTACGGTTCTATTTTGGAATTCTCTTGTGGTTATCGTGTGATAAGAGAGGCTCAGGAAAGGGTTGCGGTCACGTTAGTTGTCCTGGGATAGTGGACACAAGGATGTTGTTTTTAAACGTTTTTTAGAAGAATATTATAATGTTTTATTCCATAGTATCTTTAAGGAGGCATTGTTTTCTTCCTATTATTTTGATTGGTTGCTTGAGGTTATAGAAGTTTAGGCTTAGTTCTTGGTTTTGGGGATACTAGTGTAATTTGAGTAATTAGGTTGGGATGACTTCATGGGATGGTGGATACATATTAGTGGTATTGAGATACTTATATGTGTCTAATAGAATCTTTTGGACTCCCTTGTTAGTGGGTTAGTACCCATGTATTATTATGATTTCTTATATCAGGTTACGCGATCCACCATACACGGATGATCCTACACAATTGATGTCTTCTGGATCAGCTCCAAAAAATGAAATTCATTATAGATCTCACATGGTATATTATAAAATTCATTTTTTTTTATTATAATATGTGATTATGAGGGACCCCCAATCTGAATATTTATAGGGGATGAACACCTTTATATTATAAGTAACCTAAGTGGAATTCAAACTCATGGAAAATGAAATCATCTTGAGATGATCAAACTAGATTTCTGATTGGGAATATATTGAAAACGTTTTGGTTTGAAAATGAATTTAATAATATAGAATTTTGATCAAATGTGGACATAAAGTTTTATAATGTAAATCAACCCCAAAGGATAAAATTTAAGGGAAAACATAGTATCATGAAATAATTCTCCCGACCCCAAAAGGAACACACCCTTAGTCATATTGAATACAAGTTTAGGACATGATGATTGGACTGTATATTCCTAATGTTAATTGTTTTGTGGAATGGAGGTGGAACCATCATGAATATAAGATTTTGATATCTCTCTTGGTGGTTCGATGTTAGGCCTACATCATATTTGATTATTCTTTGTTGGTCTTCTTAGTTATAAGAGAACCTGATGAAATTTTAACAAGATTCTCCTAGAAACATCTACATGTATGAATGGATACATGATCCATATAAACATGATTCACCTATAAATTAACACATCTGATAATATAATTCAAATGAGGTTAGAAGAATAATCTTAGGATGTAACTAAATAATTCGAGAGTAACTTCAAGCCAAAATAGTAGGATTCTATAGGTAATAGAAACCCAAGTATAACCAAATAATAATACCAAATTATATAGTGAGAAACTATCAGGTGATATAGTTATTATTATCCACCCAATGAGGACTATATCATGAATTTTATCCCATGTGATGAGTTGGAATTCCATGGAAGACACACAGAAGCATCTCAAGATGATGTTTTTCCACATCCATTTTGAGTTAACCATTCTAAGATGACTATTTTAAGAACTCCCATTGTGGGACTCTATATTTTCAATGTAGCCTCACCAACTAAGATTCATTTATCTCCCTATGTCCTTCTTTATCTATATTTGAAATCATGAACATGAAAAATCAAGGCCTTCGACATAGACATTAGATCGGATGATAAAGTTAAAGTGCTCAATATTGTTCCCCATATCGAGCATACCGTCACTTACTTATAAGATATTCCCCATTTATCCTCTATATTATTTGGAGTATATTGTATGTTTAAAATCATGCATCCCACCCATAATGGGAACCCTATGTTTGGAGGATGTGGTGGAAAACTGTACATTCTTGAGAGTAGCGCTGATCTCCTACATGATCTCTAAAATATTATGGTCATGGGAAAGTATCCACATCTTTTTTCTATCTATCTGAGGATGTGTGAGATCTAATCTTGGCTGTTGAAATATCCAGGATGATAAACCATATATGGCGATCCCTATTAGTGTAATCTCTAGTCTTCATTTTTGGCTAGCCCTGCGTAGCTAGACCCTAATCTATTAGTTGGTGGGGGAGTACATTCCAACATAGTAATCCCTACAAGAATAAGACACCAACCATTCATTTTTGATGTTATATTGCTCTGGTAATCCATTACCCCCCCACCATTCAATGGATAACAGAGGATGTTATATCATGATCTTCCAGTCTTGTTTTAAGTCCCATCAAACTGTGATTATGAAGTATGATTTTACTTTTATTATCAATTCTTTATCACACAATGTGTTACTCATGTGATCATAAGGATTTGTAATGAATGACATATTAGCATGACGAAAAAATATCTTATTATACCTCAGTATATGTGAATGATAGAATATACAGATCTATGGTTGACCCATATTTTTAACCCCGAAATGATCCTATCTTCTTACACTATATGTGACACATAAATCCCCACAACATGATGTTAAATTGTGTGGATAGATTGTATACCATATGAATCTAAACTGAATTGTACGGAAAATTTCACGACCTTAAAATATTTCCCTAGAACTACAAGTGATCTAATTCCTAAAATAGATAGGATTCATGTGATTCATTTGTTGAGTAAGTAACCCAACTCCGCAAAATCATCATCACTTAATACGTTCCCATAAATGAACATATTTCCATCGTAATAAAATAATATTTTAATGCCATATACCTCTAAATATCATGAAATCAAATGAGGATCCATATCCACTCTAGGAAACATCATATTTCCTTCACCAGGCTACATCCCTATAAAGGAAACCAGAAAGGGTCACATGTGCATATGTACAATACCTTTCATTTCTATGAATCCTTAACCCAAATGATCATACTAAATGATGAAAAACTACAAGTATTGGTACTCATATAAAAAAATAAATAGATAACATATCACATTACTTTTTACCCAACCACATGGGACTAGAAACATATTTAATGTTCAAAAACCCAGTGATAAATTCCTAATTGCTTCTTGGATGATAGAAAATTATAGAGGCTTAAATTTCAATGCATTAAGCTAAAATATAATTACACATGCAACCACATATAATTACTGAGTATAACTAGTACTATTACAACAAATTACTAGGTAAGTATTATGAAAACATCAAAAATATATAATATAGTATCGAATTAAGTAATAATATCCCACAAAATAGTACGGTGTGCCTGACCTCCAATCCTCCCAATTCAACCCACATTCATAGTTTGACCCATATGTTTTTTACACCATTACTTTTAAATCATGACCATAAAATAAATATAAAAAATTCTATTGAAGAATGTTGGTTTGAAATTATTATTCCCAATGGAAATGGAAATATTGGGCCTCATGTGGAGAAATTTATGAAATATGAATATTTCACCACAATCCATAAAAATAGTTATGTAGAACAAAATAAGTTTCCAATAAATCTTCTATTTTATTAATTAATTGTGAAAATAATGGGTAGAATTTCATTCAACTACAAAAAACAATAATTTTTATGGATGTATGTTTATTTAGGATATCCATGTTGATGTTTAAATAATGATAATGATTTCATGGCCTCAATGGACAAATTATTATTTAATGAATAAATTTTGAATAGATAATCCAATTGGGATAAAATTTTAAAAGATAATATAAAAATTATTTTCCAATATTCTCCTCCAATACAACACATCAATATTACTTGACCTTTATGGTCAATCTACCACATTAATAATTATTTGGAAAACAAATCATAAAAACATAGAAACTGGGGAAACTGAATTCTCTACCAACATTCCACTGCCCTTTGGCCAAACATAAACCATTATAACAATTTATAATAGTTTTTCAAAAACCAACATCTAAACAATTATATTTTATGCGTTTTTAGTCAGGAAAATGTTGTTTTTTGATTCTCTTCCATTATTTGAATTTTTTCAATTATTTTTTCATTTCATTATTGTTATTTATTTTTTATTTATATAAACCCACTCTATATTTTTCTAAATAATGAAATTACTTCATAATAAATCTTCTTCTTTTCAAAACTATCATTATAATTCTATTTATTTATTGTTGTTAGTCATTTGATACAAGGAAAAAATGAATCTTTTTTCTGATTTTTTATCCTCATTAATCTGATTGTGATGACTTATCTTTAATATTAAATTATGAATTTTTATCAATGGAGACACAACCCTTTTATCAGTTTATTGTTTGTATTTTATGGGATTAATTTAATATTATATAACATGATTTAAAATATTAAGTTGTTTCAATATTTTAGGATTTAATTTTATGAATTATTTTTTATTTGTCTTTATTTAAATTAAAAAAAATCACATGTTGTATGAAATAATGATCATGAACACTATAGTGATGATAAAATTGACCCTCTAATCACCTTAGGGATTGGAAATGGATTTGGATAGGGACCAAATAATTGAGTGATGGGGTGTTTTTGCTTTTTTAATTGGTTATTGGTTATTTATTACATAAAATATTCTATTAAAAATTCCCTCTAATATAGCCTTATATGAAACCTAGGATCAAGCCATATTCAGAAAATGTATTAATTTTTTTATAAATAAACTAATGTCGTATACCTTTATAAATTTTATCCATAAAACAAATAAGAAAAAAAATTTGAATCTTAAAAACACTTCATATTTTTGTTTTGATTCGACAACTAAAATTGTGCCTTAAGTGACCGCTACAACTATTTCAGTAAATTTGGTTAAACCAACGTTTTACTACATTTTTAGGGACATAATTAAATAAATTAGATAATATAATTATATTATCACCCAAATTTTACTGTTTTCACCCTATTTTCACTTAAATTTGCCACATTCCAAAATCTTTTGTTTTAACTATTATATCAGAGATCATTAAAAAATATTTTTTATTATGTGTAATCTTATGGGTGGGAAATCAAGTTATCCTAGTGGGAACATAACATTATTTACATATTTTTTATAGATCATCATATAAATATATGAGTTTAATTAAATGTAATGTGATATAAATAATCACATCATAAAAAAATATTGGAATAAAATGAGAAATAACAATATGGTATGCCGTATTGTAGTGAATGTTAGTAATCAAACTATGAAACACTAACTCACATATTCCTAGACCAATTCCCCCTCATTAATTTTACAAACTTCAAAATTTGAAGAAATATATATCTTAGAACCACATGTCTTGAACAATATTCTCACCCTTTTGGATAAGATGGTAAGATACCTTTCCCTCATGTTAAAAAGTTTAATGAAAATGTTGAGACCATGTTCCTCCTTCAAAAAAATTTATTAAAAAATATTTAAATTTTCTACATTTCCCTAAAATATCATGAACAAAACTGATTCACCAATATTATACTGAAATCCATCCCTTAATAGGTATAATTAAATACAGAGTCCTAAAAAAATTAATTTCTATACTATTAAAAAATCACATAAAATGAGTATTCAAAAAATTTCTAAAAATGTTTGATGGTATTTTTTAAATATAGGAAATAGTTAACAAAATACTAAAAATGGTATCCTGGTATTTTTATTAGTACAAGAACTATTTTATAAAAATTATTGTAGGGTTGTTGTAACTCCCCAAGGTTTTCTAAAAATAAATTGTATGCATGAAACATTTTATTACATAGATAATGATAACTAGATTTAATCAATCTTTTACTACATATATGTTTTGAATTTTTAAAAATAGTCATCTACAATTGTGTTCAGTAAGTCATTTGGAGTCTAATGAAAGCAACATTTTTTTGAATATTAAAACAACCTTATGAATAATAATATGAACTTAATAAATATTAAATTTAATTATTATTTTATTTTCTTAAGGCTTTGTGTTAATTAATTTTTGGTGGATTTTTCAATGTTATTTAAAAGAAGTTATAAAATATATATTTTTAGTTTTTGAATTAAGTAATATTTTATTTAAAAATTAAATTAATAATATTGAAAAAATTATTTTTTAAAAATTGATTTCATTTTTGAATTAATCTTATTAAAAAATGTTATGGGTAAATATTTCGTATTTTTCTAAAATAGTTGATTTATTCGGTGAATAGTAAAAAATACAATTTTGAGTTTCTGTGTGTTAATGTAATCATTAATGATGTAATAATGATGCTATAAATCTGGTCGACTATTTTATAGAAAAATAAATTATGAGGTTTCTCATGTGTCTTATACCATTGGGAAATACAATGAGGAATCCCATGGTTTTGCTAATACCACTAATGGGTTGTCCCTTGGAAATTATTAAGATATGCCCACACTTTTTCTATAAATACCAACCCATTGATTCATTAAAATCATTAAAAATTAATTACCAAAGAAGATATAACCTCTATACCTCCCTAGTATACCTACAAAGGTTTCTTCAAGCCCCCAAGGTCCCATCCTTCATGTTCGAGGAGTTACTCTACAATGTAAGAAAATTCTCAATTTAGTTCATTTTTTATTTAAGTTATCAGGGTTGAGGTATAAATTTATTTTTTTAATAACATGTTATTATTTCTTTCTGATTAATTATGTAATATGTATTATGATTCCTTTTTGGATATGTGACCTTTTTCCCCTATATTTTTAATACTTTTTTAATCCATGTTTCATATCCATTAAGCTGCCGAATTGTTTTAAGGGATTTTTCAATTAATCTTTTATTTTGAGTTCATTTATTTT
This sequence comes from Viscum album, assembly GCA_963277665.1. Classification (NCBI taxonomy): domain Eukaryota; kingdom Viridiplantae; phylum Streptophyta; class Magnoliopsida; order Santalales; family Viscaceae; genus Viscum; species Viscum album. The sequence continues at coordinate 188,512,299 of OY728150.1, forward strand.
CTTATTCTTTTTTAATCACCTCTTACCCAAGATGCATAAAAGCTAAATAAATCATCTATACTCTATATTTCCTCATGTTCATGGAAAATTCATCATCATTATTCTTCTCCTCTCCCATTTATTCAAGTAATAAAACATTGTCTGTGATATATCGAATTACAGAAATTGCAGACGAAGTGATTTAAATTTTTATTAATTATTTAAAGTATAGAAATTAAACCATTTTTTTGGTTGATACAGGTTATAATATATATATTATCTCACATCCATGGTTCTACAAATCATTTTACTCATGGTAATACTTTATAAGACAAAATGAAGTCGTTATTATCAAAGATCCTCTAAAATGATCTAAACGAACATCATTAAAGTTTTAACAAATGAATATTCCTCATATTAAACATCAAATTGATAAATGATATAAATAATGGAACTATAAATATTAAAATTCCTTTACATTCCAATTATGGAGTTTCACTTCCAATCTAAAAGAACATCCATCATGAACCAATCGTGGAAATCATTTAAAGAACGATCCCTGAACAATTCAAGGAACAAAATACTAACAATTAAATGGTGAAAAGAGGTCATTAAATGACCAAAAAAGATGTTATAAACAATATCATGTTACCTTAAAATGATAATAGCATTATTTTAACCATTATAAAGGAGGTTTAATGTAGTTCTAAGTAAAAAAAACCTGATGTAACAGAATTCTTAACCTGATTTCCATTATTTTATTTGTCTTTCTACATTGTTATTTATGTGGTATTTAATTTGATTGTGTGATGGGTTTTTATTATATTAAGTTTTATTATGTCTATTTACAGTTTATATACAAATTCCATCCAATCATTTAAGTCTGTCTTCAGTTTCATGATAATTATAAGTGGATTTCATTTTAAAATCCTCTTTTACAAATCTATTTTAAAAAATTCAAAATAGATGTTTTTATGAAATTATTAATGTAGTATGATTATGTTATCATTATTGGGTATATTTTATGATTAAGGGTGGGACCCATATCTCCATCGAATTCATTGGGTATGTGTACATTGGAGGTCAGATGTATGGATACTCCAACTCTAACTGCGATGGTTACAAAAATTGTAATGTAACCATGGGGGATACAAATTATAAGGTAGTTGAGAGGGTAAAAATATTATGTAAGTAATTCCCCAAGATACATTTATGGTTCTACTTTTGTTTTTATGTATTTTTTTAATATCAAGTTTCACAATTTAAATATATATATACAGCTGATAAGTACGTCTTTTGAAAATAATTTCATACATTACAAGTATTCATGGACAAATGTGTTCTTTCCTTATTTTTATATCCTTTACTAAGATTTTGTCATCATCACGTTTTTTTAAATATATATTATAGGATATCATGATTTTTAGGACAATGAAGGAAACCATGTTAAATTTTTGATGAATTGTCAATGAAATCATGTTTTAAGCTATAATGTTTTACTTTTTGAAAAAATGGAAACTATTTTTAATAGAGTCCTCTTTGTATGAATATGCTTTTTTATCTATGTAAGTTATCATAATTCATTAAAACTATAAACCCAAATAGATCTTAAGTGTGTAAATTGGGTTATTATTTTCTTTTCATAAGGATTTAAGATAATTTCTTTTTGGTTAATTTTTCAATTTTATTTAAAAGCAGTTATAGAATTTTAATAGTTAATTTTTGAATTAAGTTTGATTTTATCAAAAATTAAATTAATAATATTTAGAAAATTATTTTTAAACAATTTTTCTCATTTTTTGATTTTACATGTTGAAAAATGATAACTGTAAATTTTTCGTATTTTTCTAAAACAGTTGAATTTTTTGATAATAGTAAAAAAATACAGTTCGAGATTCGGTGTGTTAATGACCTCATTAATCATGTAATAAATATGTTCTACTTAATTATAGTAAAAATAGTTATTAGGTATCCCATTTGGATTATATAATATGAAAATACCATGGGAAAGCCCATTTTCATTCAAATACAACTAATGAAGTGTCCCTTGGAAATTATTAAAATATCCCCTCACTTTTGCTATAAATACCAACCCATTCTATCATTAAAATTTTAAAAATTCCTCATCAATGATGTTATGGCCTCCTTACCTTCCAATTAGTCCTCATATGATTTCCACTAGCCCCCAATGTCCCAACATTCCTGTTCTAGGAGTTAGTCTACAAGGAAAGAAAATTCTCAATTTCATTGTTTTTACATTCATGTTCTCTTTTTTGTGGTATAACTTTCAAGTTTTCAAACCATGTTCTTATTTCCTTCTTATTAATGACCTATTTTTTTTAATATTTATTTCCAGATAGTTTTCCCTTGTCTCCAATTTTTCTAGTATTTTGTAAAACCATGTTGTACAGCCATTAGAATGGCGATTTTTTGTAAGGAATTTTCGAAATATTCTTTTATTTTGGGTTTCTTTATTTTATTATTCATTCCTCGTAACCTCATACCCAAGAGGCCTGAAAGTCCAGAAAGAAAGTATATTATGTATATTCTCATTTTTATTGAAAATTCACCTTCATTATTCTTCTTCTATCAAACTTAATCAAGGAATAAAAACATTGTCCGTGATGTGTCGAATTACAGACATCGTGGGCGATGTGACATCAATTTTCATTAATTAATTAAAATATGGCCACGAAACAATTTTTCTGTTTGAATAAAGTTATAATAAATATATTATGTCACATAAATGGTTCTTTATTGAATTTTACACATGATTTTATTTTATAAGTCAAAATGAGGGCGTTATTATTAAAGAACCACGAAAATGATCTAAACGAACATCATTAATGTTTTAACTTAAGAATCATCTTCATATCAACCATCAAAATGATATATGATATAAATTATGGTACGTAAAATATTTAAATTCATTTCCCTTCCAATTTTGGAGTTTCACATTAAATATAGTAGAAAATCCATCATGAACCAATCATGGAAATCATGTAACGAACGATCCCTAAAAAATGCATGAAAAAAATACTAACAGTTAAAGGGTAAAATGAGGTTATTAAATGTTCATATAAGATGTTATAAACATTAAAATGTTTATTTAAATTTCTAATAACACTATTTTAACCATTATACAGGAGGTTTAAACATGTTTTAAGTATGACAAACCCGAAGAGAATTCTTAACCATATTTCCTTTCTTTGGGTTAACCTTCTACTTCGTTATTTATATGGTATAAAAATGACTGTGTGATGGGTTTTGCTTATATAATGTTTGATTTTGTCTATATATAGTTTATATAAATATTTCATCCACTATATTATTACTTTATTTAGTTTTATGATATTTATAAGGGGATTTCCTTTTACAATATTTTATAGCAATGTTTTTATGAAATTTTTCATGTTGTATGATTATTTATTAGTTCTTGGTTATTTTTTATGATGAATGGTTGGACCTATATCTAACGTCAATTAATTGATTTTGTTTGTGTTGCAGGTTGGTTGTATGGTTACTACAAGAGTAACTGTGACAGTTACACAATTTGTAAGGGAGTTTGGAGGGTTACAAATTTTAAGGCACCTAAGAGGGTTACAAGATTATGTAAGTAATTCCCCAAGATACCTTTAAGGTTCGTCTTATATTATTTTTTATTATTTAAATATCAATCTTAAAAAATTATGTATATATATATATATGTGATATGTATTTCATTTAAAAATTATTTCATACGTTACAAGTATTCATGGACTAATGTGTTATGTCCTTCTTTTTATATCCCTTATGGAGATTTTATGATCATCCCATGTTTTTAGATATTTTTTACAGGTTATAAGGATGGGTATGAAAAATATGGAATACATGTTAAATTTATTATAAATTTTCAATGAAATCATGTTTTATGCTTTAATGTTTTATATTTAAAAAAATGGAAGCTGTTTTTAATAGAATCTTATTTGTATGAATGTAGAATGTTATGAATGTATGTTATCCTAATTATTTAAAACTCTATAAGTGAAAGAACCTAAATATGTAATAATTCATGTTATTGATTAAAACTCATGATTATGTAATGTTATAAGGATGGGTCCTTAAATTTGTATCCTTGGAAAATACAAATCATTAATATTATTCATAACTACGAAGTAAAAAATAAATCTCGTAGGGATTCTTATGAGCATATTGAAAAACTAAAGAATATAACCAAATTTTGCGAATCTATCTCTATCATGGAAAACATTAAAAATATATTGGGGGCACAAAACAATAGTAGAATGAAATTATTAGGTCTAAATATGAATCATTGTCCAATAAATTTGAAGAGAAAAGGAATAAGAAAGTCTATTAAGATCAATATGTTGACCATAATTGAAACATTTTGTATATATATAAATATAGAATGAAAAATATCCTTACCATTACACTAATAAGAAGTCTTATTAATTATTTTTTATCAATATAGTTATATTTCATATATTTTATCAATCATAAAAAATAATTTCAATCTGAAGAACAATAAGCATCAGTTCTTCAATTAGAGGGATAATCAGTAACCCATTCATCCACATAGTCGAAATCCTTAATATTCACAACAATTTCCAATAAAAGACAATTTTTAATCCAAATATAACAATTATAATATAGTATAAGGTAATTATAAAAAACTGATAACATAACTTATCCAACAACATAAATTTCATTTCGGGATAAACTAGACTTCTCAACCACTATCCAATATTTTCTTTACACATTACAAATAAATATTTTCAAAAACATAAAATAAATTATATTGTTTCATCACTATAGTTTGAATATCAAAGTGTTAAAAAAATATGGAATCCATCACTCTTATTATGTGGCATTTTCACCATTTATGGGGGGATCTAGTCACATGCACTCCTCTCTTGAGAAACTCAAAGATGTGAAAATCATAAAATGTGGAATTTTTTTGAAAAACCTAATCCACTTATTCCTAAACAAAAAAAAAATTAAATTATCATAATAAAAAATAAAAACAACCTATAGAATTAGAAAAATAGGAAGTGAACAGATAGAAACAAATACCTCTAAAAACAATCCAAGAAGATTATCTATTACATTAAAGAACATGGAGAAAATGAATCCTTGAACTATGGGAAACATTGCTGTAAATCATAACTCATTTTAATATTAATACAAACCTATATATTTAAATATAAACAATACCAAAATAATTAATGTAATTTAAAGATATATGTGTCTAAAAAAGAATGTTCACTCACAAAAACCATATCCCTTTTCCTAATTATTTTAGAACCATAATCTTGTAAATCCATGCCACAAAATTTATTGCACCTTAGTCATCTATAAATCCTCATGGAATTTTTAGAGAAAATTTCATTAACATAGGATGATTCATTTTTCTGGGAAATAAAAAAACTATTGGTCATAGGGAAAACCCCAAACAATCTTTTATCATCATTTTTCGACATTCAACTTAGCCATCAAAGTAATGACTGGAAGTACGAATATAATCATTCAGATCACTATCCATGATCAAAAAATAAAGAATTGAATCCCAAAAACTAGTAAATATGAGAATGTTTTTGTTATGAATTGGATATATATTTTTTAATGTAAACCATAGTGAAAAAAGAATCTTTAATGGATCTTACATTTTGTGGGAATTTATATAAATTATTATTGTGAGATATATTTCCCTTTTGGACATAAATATCCTGAATATAACACATTAAATAATTTATTAGGACTAATACTTAATTAAGCATTGGGATAAATCATGAAATTTTATTCTATATCCATTTCTCAAAGAGAATCTATAAGTTTAGATATTGAAACATTAGTTTTACTGGAATCAATAGTTCATTATTAAAATTCCACATCTATCATAATTTTTTTACTATCCTAATCTTGAAATCATGGTCCTTCCCTCCCCATTGAATAAATTATTCATATCGGATAACCAAAACCTCCATATTATTTTTTATTCTTATATCTATTCCATCCAACACTGATTTATCATTGATGTATTCAGAATCAAAATAAATGATATGGGATATAAAGATTGAATTATTAATTGGGTTATTCAACTCATCATGACCCATACAATTATTCTAAAGATAAATTTTAAACAAATATATAGAAACTAAGGTAAACTCAATCCCTATATAATAGAAGTTGTCACGAAATAAATGATTGAGATATTAAAACATGGTATTGGGTAAGTGTAGTTTACCAATGTTGAGAAAAATACCATAAACTAAGGTCTTTACCGGAGGAAATATGATTTACTTCTATGAGTTTCCTTTTAATAAACCCTATAATATATAATTTAAAAATTTGTTTCATAATCCTAACATTAATTTTTTGTTAAATTTAATTTTGGGTATTGTGTTGGTTTTCTTGGTTGTAGAAATTATTCTTTGTGATTATATTCAGGAGCTCATGATATTGAATGACATTATGTTGAACATCATTTTCACCATAGTTAAAACCCAATATTAAATTTCTTTTGATTATTTAATTTGTAACCAAGAGCTTTAATGATCAAATTTTTATTTTTGGGAATTCATCATCAAACTTCGTGATTTTATTTCAATATTAAATTTTTAATTTTATTACTAAACTTATCCCCTACCCTTTATTCCTATTTATTGACTCTATAATGTATTTACATTCAACAATGAGGGATTTTTTTTCAATGTTTGGGGTAGTATAAAATTTATGTATTTATAAAAGTAGGAACTTATATAAAAAAATATATCTTTCAATGTGATAATTTACATCATGAAATATGAAAACTTAATTTAATTTGATTTTTTGTACCTTAATTCTCATCTCTAGGAATCTTGAATATCATTTGATAATTTTATGATAAGCATGGTGGTGTGATTGTATTTTAAACTACCAATATTTTTATATTTTTAATTGATGTTTCACAATGTACATCCACTGGATAATGGGGTGTCTGTTTTAGTTTGTTGGACCTAATATTTTTAGTATATAATTTGGTATATTTCCATTTTTAATTCGAGTTTCCCAAAAAAAGAAAAAACTAAAATATAGAAATTTCATTATAATGAAATGGACTGATGTAATGTGTTGTTTTAGATACACAGATATAATCAATCTGAAGTTATTTTGATATTATTTAAAAATTAAATATGTAATCTAGAGAAATTTATTGATACAATATATTTAATTTTTTATTTGGGGATAATGGATATAGATTTTTCTTAATCAAATTGGGTATATTCATATATATTATTGTTCAAAAATTTTAATTTTTTTAGATACTAATATTTATTTTAACATCCTTTGTTTTATGAATGAAACACAATGTACAATAGCCTATATGATATGCTACATCATGATTAAATAAAGAACTAAATATTAATATTTAAATGTTAGCATTATAACCTAGCTGTTGGAATTATAGGAATAAATAGTTTCAACTAAAGTTTGATAATATGGTTTAATTTTTTTTAAAAAATAATAATTTTCTACCAAATTAATTAGAAATGTAAATTATGTCCAATTGAATATAAATGAAGTGTTTTTCTGAAATCCAATTTAAAAATAGAATAATTGTGTTTATAAATTCATATCACCCTTTTTGGATTTTTATTTAATGAATAATATATTTCATATATTCAATTTAATGTTTTAAATTATTTTAATATTTGTTAGATATGATATATGAATATATTCAATTTTTTGAATAAAATAATTTTTTTTCTAAAAATCCATTTTTACCGCCTTTTGATGGAGACCAATTTTTAAATTTATATATTGACTCATTTATACGATCTATTTTAAAAAATACAACTTTTCTTTAGAAATAGTACATCAATATTTAATCTGGATGTTTTTGATAACATTCATGTTTTGAGGAATAATAAAAATATGCACAATTTTAATTGAAAACAACTTTTTCTATCGAGATAATTTAACAGGTAAAATAAATTTTTTTAATGGTTTTAATGTATAAATGGATAACTGTTTGTAATTTAATCTTATGTTTGTCCTTAGTGGAAATTTCGTAGTGAAATTGGATATAAACACATGTTAATCTTTTGGTAGTTTTTAATTCCTAATAACACACTTTCCATTATTGACAACATTAATTAATTTTCAATTAATTAAAATAGTTTCTAGGTTTTGAATTTAGAAAAATGGATACAATATTTAGAATCAGATGGTACTAATTGTGTAAAAAGTTATCTTTTATTTTTGGACATTTTGAATAGTAACTTCATTAATTATTTTTATTTCCCATTGTTAATGGTTAAATATGGTAAATAAGGGTATAAAATTATATCATTATAATATTAAACTTCTTTAAAAATATATAACCATATTGGATGAGATATGCCTGATAGTTAGCATCCTTAGGCCGAAATTTTGGCATTTGGGAGCCACATGGGTGTGAAAATGATATTTTATAATTTTTATGTTTTTTATAAGGGAAATACAACCTAAACACGTATAATTTATGAAATACATTTTATATAGGGTTATATAAATGATATATATAACTATAAATATTGATTGTAAATATAAAAAATATTTCATATATCATGTTATTTTATTTTTAATTATTAGATATAAAATAAATTTATTTATTTCTGACACAATAATGATGTAGTAATTACCTTATTAATGAATGATTCTTATAAATGATATTATATATATTAAAATAAATTTAATTTGATCATTTTGATTCCATCCAGAAATTTTATAGTTGATTATGAAATATTATATTTGTGTTAATGATTTATTAAAGTAATCATGTTTTCATGACATAAAAAAAATTCAATTGCTAAATATCATCTAAATTGACATTAATGAGTTTAAAAAAAATATATTTTATTAAATGGTATAACAGTCATTAAAATATATGATACGTCCAAATGATTTATATACTGTTAAAAATGTCATTAATTATAAACTTTTGGTTCTCTTGGTATTTTATTATGAATATAGTAACCATAAATTATTAAAATAAAAGAATACATGGTAAGAGTTAATGTTTTTAACTAAGGGTTAATGCTAAAAGATATGGGAAATTTTAAAACCTATAATAGTATAAAATCTATTGTTTGAGGGTATTTATACCCATTATCTACTTATCCTCAAAATATATCAATTTTGAACTGTTATAATTAAACAATAAATTTATAATAAAATAATATTTCAAGACACTGCTAAGGACCCCCTCCCTCTTATAAAAGGCCCCAACTCTACGCACTTCTTGCAGAACTCAAGAACCCTGGATCATTAAAATTCTACTCAAATAAACAACTAAAAACCATCCATTCCTATTAGAGGCCTTAACATGGGTAAAAGGAAATTCAAGAAGGCTTTTGGATGAAAACAAAAGAACGTAAATGATTTAGAGGTAACATCTTCTATCAACTTCATTTCCATTATTTTCATTCTCCATTCCCAATGCTATTTATATTAATTTACTACATAAAAAACTAGTATATTAAATATAGTAGGATATTTTTTATGATTTATATTTGACCAATAAGCCAATGATTCTTGGGATTGTTGAGCCAAGGATGAATTTTGAAAGGTGGAAGGGTATTAAGTGGATTAACCTAGGATATTCGTTAGTTTCAGACAATCAAAAAGGGAATGGTAATGAATCCCTTTGGGTTCTTAAACATAATACTGTTACCGTTGACTACTTCATTTCTGATCAAAAATTTGTGACCTTTTCTTTATGTTTTCAATACAAAATCTTCTGTCTTAACTTTGTATATGCCTTTAATCAGTATACTAGAAGAAGAAAGTTATGGGATTCTCTTCTTGGCACATCTGGTAATTTGTCTTCAAACTGGAATCTTGTTAGTGATTTTAACCCTGTTTTGAGGCCTTAGGAGAAAACTGGGAGTAATTTCTGTAGAGCCTCAGCTAATGACGTTTCAGCTTGTATTGATCACTTCAAGATGAATGATGTGCCAATCACTGGTGCTGAATTTACATGGAGCAGATACACATAGAATGGGAGGCAGGCTGGTAAACTTGACAGATGTCTAATTAAAATGGATGATATAAGTGATGACTTAGATGTCTCTGGATAACCTTGCCTAAATTCCATTCAGATCATAATCCCATTCTGATTGATTTATGTTTTAGCAGTCTGAGGTGGACTCCATTTCCCTTCAATTTCAACTATTCCAGGTTAGTAATTCCTGGATGCAGGGAGATTATCATTCAAGCCTGGAAAACTACTGTAATTATCAGTACATTGTTCATTCTTTCTTCAAAACTAAACACAGGTAAAGTCATGCTTAGATACTAGAGTAAAACAACTTTTTCAAAAATTGCTTTGGACATTAAAGAAGTAGAACTTCATCTTTCAAGCTGTCAGAATAGAAATACGAAACCAGATATTCCTTCACAAGATGAATTGGATGCTGCTTCAAAACGTGATAATCTTTTGACTATGAATGAAAATCTAGATCCGAATCAGCTTAGTGTGAAGTGGATTAAGGATTTTGATTGTAATTCTAAGTTCTTCCATATGATGCATAAGGAGAAAAAGGTCAGAATATGTTTAAGATCCTTGAATATTGATGGAAATATACTGACAACTGAAACTGACATTGTTAATGGGGTGACCTCTTACTTTCAAAAATTATACACTGATTCTAGTGAGAGAAATCTTGAAAATATTATGAAATGTGTTGAGAAAACTGTTGATGAAAATCAGAAAAGGGAACTTATTGAGGTTTCAAATCAAAAAGAAATACATCATGCAATTTGTTCTCTTAACATGGAAAGTACTTATAGCCCTGAAGGATTCACAAATAAATTCTTTATGTTTTACTGGGATATAGTTCAGAATGATGTTATTAGTGCAATTCAAGATTTCTTTATTCACTCCTACATGCCTTTTGGGATGAATTCTAATTACATCACCCTTATTCCTAAAAAGGAAAGTGCATTGGATATTAAATATTTTAGGCATGTTGCCATTGGGAACTCTATAAGAAAGGTAATTAGTAAAATCATGGCTACCCGTTTAGGGAATGTTGCTAAGGATCTGATTTCTACAAACCAGTTTGGTTTTGTACCTGAAAGAAAAATTAAGAATTTCCTTTTCACTGCTTAAGTGTGTATTATCATCATGAGGAACAAGGTTCAGCATGGTAATATGGCCCTCAATGTTTACATATCCAAAGCATTTGATACAATAAAATGGGATTTCATCTTCACAATTCTTAAAATGTCTGGATTATCTGAAAACCTTAATAGATTGATCAGTTCTATTTTGAAACGTGCCCGTCTATCCATTCCTATAAATGGATCCCCTAGGGGTTCTTTCAATTCACAAGAGGGGTCAGGCAAGGGGATCCCCTCTCTGGACTTCTGTTCTCTTTAGCTAAGGATTAAATCAATGTATGTCTTCTTGACCTTGTTAACACATGTATTTATCAAAGAATGAGGTCATGTAGGAATATCATCGCTCCCTCGCACCTATTCTATACTGATGACATTATCCTATTCGGTAAGGCTGACAAGAATACTACCCTTTGAATTAAAATTATCTTCTCATAATATGAAGAGGTTTCCTGTCAAGTTATTAGTTGGAATAAGTCTTTTGTTGCCTTTGGGGAAGGAATTGGTGTTATGAAGAAAAATAGTTTTGCACATAGACTTGGAGTTAAGAGAGGATCATTACCTTTTAACTATCTTGGTGATCCATTGTTTTGGGGTAGGGTTAAGCATGGCCATCTTGAAGGTATTTCCCTTAATATTATAAATCATCTTGCTAGCTGGAAGGGTAAATCAATGTCACAGGCTGGTATAGTGCGCCTTGTGAATTCTGTGATATCATCTATGTTTGTAAATTCCTTCTCTATATATAGATAGAATGTCCAACTGTTAAAAGAAATGACTGGTAAGATTAGAAATTTCATTTGGACTGGATCTGTTCATGAAAGGAAACTAGTGACTATTTCTTGGAAGGAATACATAAAGAAAATAGATATGGGAGGTTTGGGGGTTAAAGATGATAGAATTTTAAGTGATTCCCTTCTACAAAAATTCACTTGGATTCTTCTATCCAAGCCTGGTTTCTCTATAGAATTCCTAGATTTTAGGTTTGTGGATAGGTTACAAAAAGGTACATGATGATTTTTAAAATCCTCTGTTCGGACCTCAATTAAGTACACTTACTCATCGATAATGTCTCAGTCTTTCTGGTTAGTCTCTCTTGACACTAATATGAATTGTTGGGACACTCCATAGTTTTCAAATGTTCTAAAAGATCATATGGATATTCCATCATCTTTTGCTTCTCTATCTATTTCTAAATTACTTGGGAACTGGACTTCTTGTGAAATGTTACCCAGTAATTTTCAGATGGAAATGTACAGATATATTTATACAGATTATGATATTTTGATCTGGAAATCTGCACTCAATGGATCATTTTCCAGAAAGGAATGTTATAAACTGTATTGTTCTATGTCTTCTGCTACTCCTTCCTGGATGGAAGGTCTTTGCAGGCCATATATTATACCTGAAAATTTTCTTTTAATTTGGCGAATATGGAAGAACATGATTCCTGTTCAGTGTGTTTTGTAGCGATCTGGAGTAAGTCTGGCCTTGGTATGTCATTTGTGTATCAACAACAATGAATCTTTGTTTCATTTATTTCTTCACTGCAATATATCTGTTCGGTTATGGGATTATGTATAGGACACTTTAAAATGCTGTATTTATTTCTCTTCTATTGAAATGGTGATAAATTCTACATTAAAGATTGAGTTTAGTGAACAAATGAAGGCTCTGCTACTTGCTGCTATACATTCAGTAATTTCATTCATATGGAATGCCCTAGATTCTCTTGTTTTCATCAATATAAAGCCCAATGTTCGTGAGGGCATTCATTATATTCATTGTGGAATTCATACTACTTATAGGATTCAAACTGGATCCATGACCAATGACATATTTGACCTTCTTATTTTGAGATCTCTTAGTGCAAGTGATAGGGAAAGGAAGCCAAAAATGGTGAAGTCTATTCGGTGGATACCTCCTATTCCAGAATGGCTGAAAGTTAACATCGATGGGGCAGCATCTAGCACACCTGGCCCTGCGGGATGTGGTGGAATCTTCAGAACATATCGAGGATTTGTAAAAGGCTGCTTCTTCCATTATATCGGTCATTATTATGCTATTGAAGTTGTGTTGTGGGAGATGATTAATGAAATCAGGTATGTTTTCCATTATGGTTGGAATAGATTATGGATAGAGTCGGATTCAGCCCATGATGTGCAGATTCTCAAAGAAAGATCCCATAACGTTCCATGGAGGATTCTACCTTCATGGATTGCCTGCCTCAGACTTTCTGGAAGTTTTTGTTTTGATGTCTCTCATGTATACCAGGAGGCGAATCAAGTTGCAGATGCTTTATCAAATAGGGAGATTGAAGAATTGATTTCTAGTTTCTCCTTTATTTTCCCATATCTCTTTGAAGAGTTGGTTTGTAATGATAGGAATGGAACTATTTACACAAGGTTGTGTAATGTTCCCTGACTTTGATTTTCTTTGTACTGTTTACTCTTTTCAACTTTTTAATAAATGATGGGAGCAGGTTTATACCTACCTCCTGAATCTTCTGGCTATATTTATATTGTCTATATTATTCTTTAATTTTTACATACAACATACCATTTTGCTATCCATGATGTGTTAATACGATAATTTTATTTGAGAAATTGCGGACAACCGCCCCTGAATGTGATATGACTCATTCATGTTATAGATGGACGGTATAAATGGTTTTTTATTAAACCTATAAGACTTTAATTAATCACAAATTTGAAATACATTATAATATACATTTATATCATTTTATTATTATTCTTTTAATATGAAGATGAAATGAATGTATCATTTATGAGTTCGTATGGCCTACCGTGTCCATGAACGGTGAATTTATTTTTTTATCCAAATATTATGAATATTATTAATAAATTTAAACATGATATATATGATATTTAAATCTTTTTTAATATTATGGAGATGATGTAAATTTGACTACATCTACAAATTACATAAAAACAAGTTCATTTTCGACTCAAGTACAGAATATCGACAAAAGGTCTGATATGGAATTATTTAATTATGTAATTTTTATAACACTGTAATGACTGATAATAAAGAAATAGTAAACATAAAAATGTTATATATAATGTATTAATTAACCAAATATTATTATTTAGTAACACAAATATTATACGTGACGAGTTGTACACAATGTAGGGGATATTCTCAACCCAATTTCCAATTTTGGGGTTAATCTTCTTCATCATGATTATGTCATGATATGATTATGTGAGAAATTAATTTTCATATAAATTCATGAATTTATATATGATTTATTGGTATTTATAATTAATACATACAATCAATAAATTTTAATAACAAAATGTTTTAAGGGAATTTCTAACCTCAATCTTTACTCATTTGGTTTTATTCATACTTTATTGATCATATTATGCTATGATTTTGAGTTGAATCACTATTTATTATATTATAATTTATACTACCCTTTGTGTGTATGAACTATTTATACACATAAAAAACTCATTGATAAATACTTACGTCATTTAGATGATTTTTGTAAGGAAAATCTTAACTCAATCTTATTTCATTGAGTTAAATATCCATGTTATTGGGTTTGTTTTTCCAGTCATATGTGTGAATAAAACATGATTTTTTTCACTAAATATCCCATTATATTGGCTATATTTATAATTTACATACTTAATTATGCCATTTATTTATCCATAATCAAGGGATACAATCATTTTAAGAGATTTAATCTCAATTTAGAATCCATTGAGACTTATTTGTTGTTATAAATCAATCCACTTTTATGGTGTATATACTGTAGATTGACATATTAGATCATAAATCTCATTATTACAATGATATTATTTGTTTTGATTAATATTATTCTTTAATTATTTTTATTCATGTATTTTCTCAAATGGTAAGGGCCAATTTAACAAAAACATCATTTTAAATTTCATAAAGATTTAATCCTCTAAACCCTTCCCTTTCATGTTCTTGTTTTCGAATTGATTTTCAGGAATTATTTATATGTACAATAATTATTTTAAGATGTTAACTCTATTAAAAATATTAAATATATCATGCGACACATTGATCCAAAAATATTCGTTTTAAATGATTTCATTCTGTTTTAAAAACGGGTAGATTATTTCAAAATCATGAAATGATTTCATGTTATTACAATGTGAAAATGTTATTTTATATTTATTAATGTTAAATTTTTATGATTATGTTACGGTTTTTGGGAATTTATAATCTATACTAGTGGTTTTTTGAGAAACCAAGGGTGGGTGAGCCAGTGATAGGTCTCTAATGCATTCTGTTATGTGACAGAGGTAAATGTTAAGGTTTCACCAAATATATTTATGGAATATATTTGGATGGGTATTCAAATCATAACCATGATGGTTACTCCTTATGTAGCTTTGAATGCTAAAATATATGTATTTTATAGATACAACAAGTTACCCTTTTGATTTATGAGTTCTCTGAGTTATTCATAAATATTATGAAAAAATGAGGTATGTTAAAGAGAATATGTTTTATTAGTGAAAAGTATGATTTACTTTATTATTTGGTATTCATTGACAAATGTTTCCTTTCCTTATTTTATACCCCTTATTGAAATTTTTATGCTCATCCCATGTTTTGAAATGTTTTTCAATATGTAAAATGTACTGTAAAAGAATGGATTAATTTAAGAATATTTTTATAAAGAAATGTATTGTTTTATTATTTATGTAGTTTTATGATTATAAAAAATATTGGTTAGAGTATATGTTTCTGCTTTTTAATAATCACTTTGTTAGGTATATTTTATGGTCTAGTTCTCTAATTCTCTAAACATAGAAAGATACCTGAACAGAATTAAATTCCAATTATCATCTGAACTCAGGATTATGTAACATTTTTGGATGGGGGATTATAGTTGGTATTAAAGGATGGTTTAGACTAAATTTGGTATTAGGAGTTATGGATAACCACATTCTAAGTCTCTATGTCTACTATTTGAATTAAATACTTGTTTTGTATCTTTTTTAATCCAATGAATTTTTTTACAAATGGAAGAAATAATATCTCAAACAAAATTCCAATCTCTTATTAATGACATGCTTCCAATAATTATTACAGAGTTGTGTTCCGAAGATTGTGAATCTTTTTATTGAAAAAACATACTTGAATGTAGTTTATTAAGATATCAAACACCTCCACTATACCTCGATAGCATCACTGATAATGGGTTTTATATAATCAAATAATATATTATCAAAATTATCATATTTTCAAAAATGGTAAATATTATTAATTCATTTTAAAATATTTTACCTTATCAAATTATTTTGAAGCATATTGTTATTTTAAAAAATTTTATAAAGAAAGAGACAATTTCACAAAAATTTATTGAATTTTTCAACTCAAATATTGTCCTACTATTTTATAAAAATAATTTTTAATCTAATGTTTTGAAATTATATGTCATACATTATTTATTTTCGAAACTATTTTTCATTGAACACTCATATTGCCCATGTTGTACAAGGTGTATTTAAATAAAGGAAGAAAATTATATAGGAGGATATCTAAATCATTGTGGCAATGCATGTACCTTTTATATATGTGAACAAGATGATGATAAAACTAGGTGGACTCCCTGATAAATGTATGATCTTATTTCCTTGAGAATAGTTTTATTTTATCAAAAGGAGGTGACAAAATATTAATATATTAATGACTTCATGAATTAAGATGATGAAGTCATTATGAGTTAGGATGAAAATAATATGTATAAGACAAATAAGGATATTAAAACATGTTATGGATATTTATGGATTTTATAAAATGGAAAACCCTCAAGATGGATGACAATCCATCGCGTCCAATAAAGCTATGAGAATTGAATATTTACTTATTAGTTAAATGATTTTATTGATCAAGTATTATTTGTTTTTGGAAAATCTGTGTTATCAATTGGATATCCTTATTATGGGAAAATGATTTTGTAATTAAGTGAAAAATTTTATTTGGGAATATATTCCTTCATTTGGGAACACTACATGCTTAAGGAAAATAAAACACTATGGGTTTTAATTTGAGGAGAAATGGTTGAATTCTATTTTGGATGTTTCTATGTTTTTATTTTGTACATATGGAGATTGTGGTTATTTATTGAAATGATTAACATATCATGGAGAATATGTGATTAGTGTATTTACTTTAAAAAATGAGACTTTATGAGTAGTTGATGTTATTTGGTGATAAATGTTAATATTTATCTTGGAAGTCTTTCTGATAAAAACTTTCTGAAATTATGGTTTTAATTTTAGTTTGGATTATTTTGAAGAATTTTATTGACAATTGTTTATTGAATGGTCTTTATTGAAATTTGGGTATTGTTTGTTGAATTTTGGTGATTAAGATTAATATTTCCTTTTATAAAGGATAATTCTTTGTGGGGGAATATCTGATATTTTTATAACTATTTTTGTTCTGGATTAATGTTTAATGATAGGGAAAATATATAGTTAATCTTTTTTAGATTATGATATTCTCTAGAAGTTTATTCTTGCAATCCAGGTGTGACCAAGTCATCTTAAATACTCATCATTTGGAGAAATGATGAGTGTTTGGTAGATATTTTCTAAAGGATGGAACTCTAACTGACACACAAGTATATTTACTTATGTTATTATTCTATGATTTAATAGAATTCCTCATCTATATCAATATGACCTTAAAATAAAAACAATTTCTATTCACTTCTCATATTAGGAAATTACAAATTGTTTAACCCATCACAATTTTATGATTTTATTAGTGTTATATTTCTGGTAATAAAGTGTTTTATCACTCTACATCTAAACAAGATGGTTAGTTTCTCTTAAATATACATTTTTTCTGACATGAAATAATAGTATGCCTTATCTCATGTTACCTTTGAACTTCTCTTTCATTTATTTAATGTGATAGTTTTGATGACTATTTTTCCAATGTGGGGTTTCAATGAACTTATCGAGCCAAATTTTAAAATTTTAAATATTATATTTCAATAAAGGTGGTAATGATGTAACAAATTGTGTTTTATGAATGAATCAAAATTTTCATTAGAATACATGTTATGCTACATAGAGCTTATGTGAAAACATAAATATTATTATTTGAATGGTACCATTATAACTAAGCCATTGGAAATGCAGGAATGAATAATATAAACTGAATTATGAAAATATGGTTTACACATGATTATATAATGATTAATTGGTCTGCAAATTAATTAGAAATGGAAATAAACACCAATTTAATATAAAGGATGTGTTTTTAGGAAAACCTATATAAAATGAAAATAATTGTGTTTATAAAATCATATAAAAATTTGTGGAATTTTATTTAATGAAAATTAATGTTATATATTCAATTTAATGTTTTAAATTAATATTATATTTTTTATAAAAAATATATCAGAACAAATTTATTTTTTTGAATAAAAGAAGTATTTTTCTAAAAATACATTTGTACAGCCTTTTGATGGAGAAACCTTTTTTAATACATTTTTGGTACCTTTATATGTTTTATATGACAAAATAAACATATAATTTTGAAATTGGAAATAAAAATATAATTTTGATACTTTTTTTATATTTTTCTGGTAACTATCATGTTTTGATGAATAGTAAAAATATGCTAACATTAATTGAAAACAAATTATTACATCTAGATAGTTTATATGGTCAAATACCATTATATAATGGTTTTTAATTATAAATTGAATATATTATTATCATTTAACCCAATTTTGGTCATTATAGGTAATTTTACACTGAAATTGGACATAATCCAATGTCAATCATTTGGTACTTTTTACTTCTTAAAACACTCTTTCTAGTTTTGAAAATGAGAAATAATTTCAAATTAATCACTACTATTTCTATCTTTTGAAATGGGAAAAATTGATTCCATATTTGGAATCATTCTTTCTAAATTTTTTAATTAGGTACATTTTAATGTTGGAGAGTATGAATAGTAACTGTAGAAATAATTTTTATTTACCATGGATAAAGTGTAAACCAGGTACATAAGGATAAAAAAATTATATTTTAGTTATATAAAACTACCCTAAATTATGTGCTAATAATATTTTATGAGATATGTATAATCATGAGAATTCTTAAGACGAACCGTTGGCATTAAGGATCAACTTGGGTATGAAAATGGTATTTTATAATTTTAATTTAATGAAAAGTAAAATTTAACCTAAACATGTATCTTTTTGTAAAAAAATTTTAATATTGTGTTATATTACTTATATATAGGACTATAAATAGTAAAAATAAATTCAAAAAATATTTCCTACATCGTGGTATTTTATTTATAATTTTTATACATTAAATAAATACATTTATTTATGACACAATGATGATGCACTAATTACCTTATTAATGAATGATTCAAATAAATGATATTATAAATATTAAATTAACGTAATATTATAATTTTTAATCTTTCCACTAATTTTATATATGATTATTATATTTTATAATTCAGTTATTGTTTTTTTATCGACGTAATCATGTTGTTATTACATTAACAAAAGTGATATACTAAATAGTGTCAACATTGACATAAATGTGTTTTCAAAAAATACTATTTTATTAAATGATATAACAGTACTAAAAATAAAATATTCATCTAACTGAATTATATAATAAAAAATAAGTCATTAATTATCCACTTGGGGTCTCATTTCCTTTTATACTGACTATAGTAACCATATATTATGATAATACCATAAGACATTGTAGATTTAATATTTTTAACTAAAAGTTAAAGCTTAAAAATAAGGTTACTTTTGGGACCTAAACATTTATAATAAATATTAGTTTACAGGATTTAAAACCATTATAATATTATAAACTAAATACATAATTTTATAAAAATTTTAATTTGAAACACAATTTATAATAACATAATATTTCAAGGCATTCCAATAGTGCCCCTCCTCCCTCTTATAAAACACCACAACCTCTACCCAATTACTCACAACTATAGAGCCCCATGGATCATCCAAATTAGTTTCAAATAATCTCTCAACATCTATAAATTATTCATATAATCCTTTCCTTGGTAATAAAACAATTCACGAAAGTCATTTTGCTCAAATTAGAAAAAGTTACAAGATTTAGAGGCAACGTCTTCTCTCAAGTTCCTTTCATTTATTTTCCTTATTAACTCCCTATGAACATAATATTATTTGGTTACATAAAAAAGTATAATCAATATAATTTTATGTTTTAATGAAATGGATTTTTACTACACTTACAGAAACCTCCATCTAATGGATACAAACATACTATTTCTGTGTACGGTGAACTAATTCCTCACAAAAAAATGATTGTTGAATTTTTTGCCACCACATATCATGATGGACATTATGGTGGAAATATATTTATATATGATATATTTTATATTTATATTTTCTCTATTATTCTTTAATTTTTTATAACAAACCTTTATTCTTTCCATGATGTGTAAATATTGTAATTTCATTCGAGGATGTGTGGTATACAGCCCCCTCAAAGTGATACGACTCGTTCATACTATACATGGAACTTATAAATAATGGTTTTATTAAAAAACAAGACATAAATTAAATAAATATAATACTGGTTTTATAATATACATTTATATCATTTGATTATTCGTCTTTTAATATAAAAAATAAATGAATGCAGCGTTCATAGGTACGTACGAACTACCATCTACATAAAAAGTGAATTTCATTTCATATATCCAAATGTTATGTATTTTATAATTAAATTTATACCTGATATATATGATATTTCAATAATTAGTAATATTCTGGATATGATGGAATTATTACTACATGGAAAAATTAAGTAAAAAAAAGTTCATTTTCGACTCAAGTACCGAATATTGACAAAACATCTGATATGAACTTAAATAATTATATTATTTTCATAACATAGTAATAAGTGATAATAAAGTAATATTAATCTTGTAATTGTTTCCCATGTACATATGTATTAATCTAGGTATATTATTCAAAAACCTAACGATTGTATGTGATGATTCAAACTCAAGGTACATGAAATTATCAACCAGATTTTCACTATTTGGGTTAATATTATAATTCTTGATTGTGGCGTGCTATGGTTACGTGAGAAATGAATTTTAATATTTAATATTTTCTTTATACATAATTTTTTTGTATTTATATAGAATACACATAATCAAGCTATTTTATTAATAAAATTGTTTTGTGATGGAATTTCAAAACTAGATTTATACTCATTGGGTTTTACGCATATTTCATTGATTATATTATTCCATGATTACAAGAAGAATAAATATTTATTTATTTATGTTATAATTTAAACTTCACTTTGTGTGTATACACTATTTATTCACATAATAACCCCATTGATATATTCATATGTTTTTTACATGAACTTTGTAATGAAATTATGAACTCAAACTCATTTCATCGAGTTAAATATCCATGCCATTGGTTTTGTTTTTCCATAAATATGTGTGAATGAACTAAGATTGTTTTACAATAAACATTAACTTATATTTAGTGTATTTATACTTTTAATTCATAATTACTTCTTTGATCTATCCTTAATCTATGGATACGATCTTTGTCACAGATTTCATCTCAATTTATAATCCATTGAGACATATTTTTTGTTATGCACCAATTCATTTTTATGGTGTATATATTACCCTTTAATATAGAATATCATGAATCTCTTTATTCTCATTATATTATATGTTTTGTTTAATTTTATTCTGAAATTATTTTTATTCATTAATATTATAAAATGGTAAGGGACTCTATAACAAAAACATAATTTGAAATTTTTTAAAGAGTTTATCTTCTAAATCCTTCTATTTCAAGTCCATGTTTTAGAAATGTTTTTATATACTTCTTTATATTGAAAGAAATTTTTTTAATATTTTACCTCATTTCAAAAGATTCAAAGTATCATGGGACACTATGATCCAAAAATAAATTATTTAATTTTTTTTAACTATGTTTTAAAAATGGATTGATTATGTAAATATATTCAAATGATATCATGTTAATATAGTGTGAAAATGATATTTTTAATTTACTCTTGATAATGTTATTTTATTATGATATGGTTCATGGGAATTTCTTATGAATACGGGTGGTTTCGTGATAATATTAGGGTTTGTGATCCCGTGATATCTCTTCATTGCAATGGGTAAAGTAACAGAGCTTCATTTTAAGGTTTCTTCTATGAAATTTAGGGAATATAATGTGTTAAATATTCCAAAAAGAGCCATTAATGTTACTCCAAATGTAGTTGAAAAATCTAAAATTTATGTACGTTATGGATTCCACAAGTTTCCTTTATGATTAATGATTTCTTTATGTAATTCATAAATATTATTATTTAATAAGGTATCTTAAAGAGATTATATTTTATGAGTGAAAATTACGATTTAATTAATTTGTATGTATTCATCGACAAATGATTTCCTTAATTATTTTATATCCCTTTTTTATATTTTTTTAGGCTCATCCCATGTTTTTGAAATGTTTTTCACAGGGTATAAGGAAGAGAACGCGAAATGAAAAATTAAATCGATTTTTAATTAAGAAACAAATTTACGTTTTATTTAAGGAGTTTTATTATTTTGAATAGTAATGGTTAGAGTAGAAGTGTCTACTTTGTAATAATCAAGTAGTTATGTATATGTTACAACCTAATTATATGAATATATAAACCTGAAAAAACACTTGGAGTGAATTACTGTCAAATTATTGACTCAACTCAAGATTTTATAAATTTTAAGAATCGGGATTATATTTCTAATGAAATGTTAATTTATCCAAGTTCATATATTTTTTTCCCATTGTATAGAAACTGAACCATTATTTATTTGGGATGAATAAAATATTTTAAGCTTAGTTATAATTGGATGATGTTTTGTGGTTGATTCGAACCATAAAATTGGTTATGGCATAAGATATGACTCAATATCTATATTTATGTAAATAATGTTGATCGGATTAATGATTATTTAATTTGATAAAATTACAAAAAACAATGTATATTTATTTTTTTGGAAATGGGAATTTAATTTTAATCATTATGTATATTTAATTTTCTTGGTACTCAAAAAAAATAAAAAAGTATGGTGTGTTTATACAATATAATAAGACAATTACCATTATATTTTGATGAATTTTATTGTGCTTAATTATATGAAAATATTATATTTATTTAATTTTACATTTAAACAATATTTTTTTTAAAATGATTGATTTTATGTATAAAACGTCTTAATTATAGTCCATTAAAATTGAAGCATTCGAAATTTTTATTTTCATTATTTTAATTATAAATTTATGTAATAGGTTATTGATGTCGTTGATCTAATTTTTATACTCTAAAATTATTGATTATTTAAAAATAAAATTTATATATTGGGACTCAAATAGATAAATATTGTGGAAGTAAAATTTGAAACCATTTAATGAAAATTATAATTTCACATATATTAAATTTCTAGTGATGATGAAATTTATAAATTGTATATATAATTGCATTGGGGAAATTTAAATGAACTATAAACCATGATGATTTGGTTATTAGGAAGGATATTTTAGGTTGTCTATGTTGAATATTTGACATTATACCAGATTTAATATACTAAAATCTGATAATAAAAATTTGGGAATAATTTCCAAATTTCTAATCCAACAATGATGGAATTTTCATAGATATTATAATATATCATGGTCTAAATTATATTCTTCTAGAAATTTCTAATTATAAAATTTAAATGTACTTATATAATTTAGTGATATAAATAATAGAATTTATCCTTTATAATGATGTTTACATTATCCTCCACCCACTTATAGTCACCCTGTAGACTACCGTAATAAATTTTGAAAAACAATTTATTTAATGTGTGGTTTCTACTTTAAAATAAAGTGATTTTTTGAAATAATGGATTCATAGGAGTGTAAAAAAAATAGTTAATAAAATGTACCACTCTGATGTTTGAATGTATATTTACAATCAAACAAATTTTATCTCTTAAATGGACTACGATTCAATCAACCATGAGTCTAAATGAACAATAATATAGTATACCATTACATCGGATCTTTTAAATTGGTTCTTATAATAGCAAAGAAACATTTTTAAAAATTATGTATAAGGGTTTTGGACAAATAATCGATATTGATGAAAAAGAATTCAATTATCATTAATGTCATTATATATATCAAAAATACAATTTTACATAAAAATTATGTTTATTGATTTTTGAGATAAAATAATATCAATAATATTGTTGAAAATGAAAATTATATCATCAAATTGAAATTAAAATTTGATATTCAACTGTCAAAATTAACTTGGGATGAATGTTTTTGAATTTATTGAAAAAATGAAATTGAATTGCATAATACAAAATACTAAGTTCCAATTAAAACTGAATATAGATTTCAATAATCTACAATGATTTTTTTTTATTTTACAATAATTTAATAGTAAAATCAGTTCATTTACATCATTAATAATCTCATTAATTTCTTTCGAATCAATTTGATGTTAGGGTTTTTTATAAAATCCATTCCTACTTAAGAAATTTCTTTTCTGGACAAATATTTTCATCACATTTTGAGGGTTTAATTTAATGTTAAATTATACCATCAATGTGAATGGAATTTGATAAAATGTTTTCTTAATTTTCAATAATAATAATTGAAATTGTGAAATATTTTCAACTTAATATGTTTTCATAATTAATAATAAAAAACTAATTGTGCAGTTAATGTTAAAACAGGGTTATAGGGGGTTATAACCTGATATAAGGGTATGTTTACAAATTAAATGTGTATAAATATAATTTTATAAACATATTTCAACCTTATCCCATCCTAAATTAAAATATTTTTCAGTGTGGAAGAATTTGGATTTATAATGAATTATTATTTTTTAATCTCTTAAAAAATTACTAGTGTTTCCTCTCTCCAACTTATATAACGAAAAATGTCCGTTATCATATTTACAAAAATTCGAGCTAAATAGATCGACAAAAAACTAGCCAATTTTCTTATCAAATTACATATCCATGCATTAGAGGTTCTTTTCATTTTATATAACCACTTCAAGGGTCCTTATGAAATGGTCTAATAGAGGCCCATTAATGATATGGTGATCATATTACAAAAAAAATTACAATTTATATATTCTAATACCTTATAAATTTTTTATAACTTATTTTTATTCTTTAACAAATATCCAACCACTTTTCCATTAAATTTTATGGGAAATTGTATATTGTGAAAATGTGTGGACCACCTCCTCCAAATAGTGATACCATTCATTTTCTTTCATAATCATTCAAGTATGGGTTTTAATATGGTTTTAATAATTAAAAATGATATATATCAAAAACAATTTCTATATAATTATAATATCATATATACCATATTTCAATCCAATATAATATAAAATGACAACATCGATTGTGCCAACATGTGGACCACCACTTCCATTAAATGATGTGATTCATTTTTCATTTATAATTTAAATATATAGTAATAATGATATATTTAATGATTTATATGATATCTATAATATAATAATTAATCCAAAAAGGTTACTTATTATTTATATTTATTTAGTTACATCCTTTTAAATATAAAACAACATTCCTGCATATGTTTGTCCTATTATCTCCATGAATGGTTTATTTATGTTTTCTATATATTTCATTACTGAATTACTCTCTCTATATAAATATATTTGATATCTATGTATTTATTCAAAAAAATTATATGGTTTAACCATGATCAATATACATGGACCAAAACCACCAAACTAAAATTTTCTTGATAAAAGAATAAGTTACCACCCAAAAACAATGATTTTATTAAAGAATTATTAATAAATAGCTGTTGAAATTTTATTAGTAGAAAATATATGACATTATAATTTTATAAATATTTATGGTATGGATTTGTTATAGGATTGATTTTTTTATAGATGATGATATATTTATTTCAGAACCAGTCCAAATTGACTTATAAAATATATGTTACAATCTCATTATTTATCAGGATTGTTTCTTATCATGTTTATGAAGAATAAAGTTTATAACCAATATTTCAATAATATAATGGATTCTATTCAACTTTTATTATTTATATAGATAACATGTTTTCCATTAATATTCCTCATTTCATGTAGTAAATAGATAAACACAATTTTTTTATGGAAAACTGACTTTATTTCTCTCATCGGGAAAAATAATTTTCATTCCATATCTATGTTTTCTAAAAAAAGATCAAGAATGCTTCCAGTATTCTAAAACTTTTTTTTAGTTTTATACGTACCCATCAATTAATTTTTAAAAAATATATTATAATTAATATTATAGAGATTTTCTAAATATGTTAATTATGAATTTTACAAAAAAATGTTAATCAAATCATTATTTTAACATATAGAAAATTAATATAATTGTACACCATCATGACTGATAAATAATTTTATAATTTATTAAAATGATTATATTATTTTTTGATGATAATATTTTACATAATATCATGGAATGATTTATAATTTAATAATATGATTCCAAAATAAAACTAAATATTCTTCCAGAAATATATCATGTTATCTTTTAACGATATTACCATTTATTGTGGCATCATTTGATGTTAATTATGATTTAATGAGGATGTGATACAGGGATAGCATCCTAATTATTTATCTATATTTTTTATGATTATGATTGTGAGATTTTTATGAAACCCATTAATTGTCCATAGGTTATGCTTTGATTAATTATTGAAAATTTAATAAAAATAATTTTTCTAATGGTTATGATATATGTTATATTTTTTATGATATATTGGAAGACATATAAAATGATTATGATAATTGGATAATTGTGAATATAATTATATATCTCTCAAATGAACTATATGAATATGGATACATCATGATATTAGAAGGACTGAAATAGAGAGTGAACTATATATAGTAAGGGCCATGTCCATATTTGTATTCTTGGGAGTGAACCCTGATGAAGGATATGATGGAATTTTGAGTGAACACAATACAACATGATGTTATTTGAAATAATCTTTTACTAATGAAATTATTTTATATTCTTATGTGTATGATGTAAAATAATTTCTTATGCCAATGTTATGATCTCATGGATCAAGCTCATTTATTCATTTGAGATTAATATATTGTCAACTACTAAGACATATTCCATGACTCCAAATTATTATATTTTAAATGTATGGTATGATTTTAAAAAATTATAATTATTTTCTCATACCATTATGATCATGTTATTTTTATGCAATAATTTTTATCTTCCCTGCTTAAACATAATAATATTCTTTAGTGGACCGCAATTTTGTTTACTTTCCAGTTGTTATGGAGGAATGTTTTATGAATTATTGGTAAAATAATGGTGATAATAATGGATAAATTAGTTAGAGACAATTTATATATCTTATGAACATGTAGTTTATTTATTTCATTTTAGAAGCATTCTAATCCTATAATATTTTAATATGAATCATATTGATATGTATTGAATATTCATCAAAAAAGACGTTCTATTTATTTATGAAACATAGGGGTTCCTTTTGTTAGTATTAATGTAAGGTTTAGTTACATTTAGTATCTATGAAGATAAAATATTAATGAAAACATTTAGAATAATACTATGTATAGGATAACATCCTATGTTATTGTAAATAAAGTAGTGTATTTTTTTATAAATTGTTTCCCCGTTTGGATAATGTAATTGGACATTGTTTTGAAATTTAATTATCTTGCGATAATAACCTTGAAAAGTGTCGCTTATTTATATCTAAACCACCATTTTGGTGGATTTTGAGTATTCCCTTTCTTCATAGATTTTTGGAAATCCCTTATGATATTAATAGTTTATTTAATATTTTTGCATGAATCATTTTGATGTATTTGATTAGATGATGTCCATGAATGACCAAGGGTAAACCTAAGATAAAATAGGTTGAAAATATTGTCCCATTATTTATATATCCTATAAATTATTTTTCATGATTATGTGGTTTCCCACTCAAACTATTCATTTTTATTTTATTCAAAGGTTTGAACATGAATTAATCATGTTATTGATGAATGTGATAGACAATCAATTATCAGATTTCTATTAAAAGAAATGTTATGTGGAAATGAATATAAAATATTATCATTGTGATTGTGAAAATTTATCATCTTTTGAATCATGTTGAGCTTCTAAATCCAAAAATGAGAAAGTAACATTCTGTTGAGTACATAATGAGGCAATATATGCCATATTCTTGTTTTTATTATAATACACCAGTTTTTTATAAATATTTTAGCACCATGGAAGATATTTTCAATTCATCAGGGATAAGAACATAAAAAATAATTGTTATATATATATCAATGGGAATTCAATGTAAGTAAATGGTGCAATCTTATCAACAACATGAGGAAACAAGAATAAATTGACTCGTTGGAGTTGGATTATTTTTAGAGATTATTTTTAGCATTTATTTTCCTCTTATCATTATATGAAAATGTAAATTCAATTCCTACAGAAAAAATAATTGACGGTGATTATAATAGTTACTATGTTGAATATTTTTAATATTTACGAGGTTTTTGTATGACATTATCATCCAAACTGAAGGTAAAATTATGCAATTCTTTAGTTTTATATTATAAAGTATCATAAGGTAATTGAATATAGGACACATTAGTAGCTATGAAGGAATCATTCAGTTTCCAATGAATTTAGAGATAGATTTTGTAGTAAACAATTTATCTCACGGTATCATTATGGAAAAAAATATGTAATTGAATGGAAATTATTAACTAAGGGAGAAATAAGATGCACTGTCCTTTATGCTCAAAAAATAGTAGGAAACATAAATGAAATTTTATTTATAGATTTGGTGATTTTTTTTGAGAATGAAGTTTAATTTCAATTTTAAATCTTATGCCAATGTGATAGGCTGAATATGTTAGCTAATGGGGGAGAAAGAACAAGATAGAATCCCCAACCACATATCAATGTTTTAAAGGCATGCGGTGTATGAATTTTGCTACCAAGTTGTCATATCCAAAGGATGAAGATGATGATAAACATTAGTAATATATAAATCTTATAGAAAATGTGAAATATATTTAGATTACTATTTCTGATGTGGAAAATGAAGGGGTTAATTGATTATATACCATCTAACCTTGAGTTTTTAATGTAATTTTATATTATATATCTACAAGCTATTTTATATCTAATGAATTTGTTTAGGTAATCATTGTACTAATGAAATTAATAGATACTGAATTAGAAATGAAAAATATTAATGGTATGATTATCACATATTAGTCATATTATTTATATTGACATTTTTTTGGGAATTCTCTACCTACAATTATTTTTATTCTTTATATATTTGAATTATATGTTAAAATATTGATATATTGGATTTATTTACATAAATTGCAAATTAATTACAAATTAAAGAACGTTTCATATGATATTATTAACCAAAATATAACCATCTATTAGAAAAATGATAAATATGAATTTTTATAAGAAGTTACATATATTGTATGGGACTTGATCCCTAATAAAAATTGTATCTTAACATATATAGTTGGGGAGAAATGAAATATTGATGATTTAAAAATTGTATTAGTTATTTTATATGTTTTGAAAATAGTGTTTCCTTTCATAAAAAAAATATTAATGTTTAATTTTCAATATATATCATAACTAACGATACACAAATTTAAATTAATCTTTGTTGAATGGTGTTAATTATGTAATGGGAATTAAATTAGAAACCCCATTATAAATATTTCTATGGATTCATTGAAAAATGTCAATCAATAATAGATGAAACTATTTTTTATTTTGTAATTTATATGGATCAATGAGACTCATAATTTATTTTTAAGAACATAATAAGATCACAGTAAATAAAAACTATTATCTACCCCATATTGATAAAATTTTCAATCAATTATGAGGGGATGAAAATTTTTCCTAAATTGATCTTCATTCTGGATACTATCTATTGGTGGTCAAAGTTGAATTCATTCCTAATATGACCTTTCATATGAGGTAAATAAAATAGTAATTTATAATGATTCTCTTTGGTCTTACAAATTCCACATCTATCTTTAAGGATTTTATAAATAATGTATTTAAATAATAAATAGATTAGAATGTGGTAGGCTTGATAGATGATATTAATATATTTTTAAAGATAACGTAATATCTTGAATATATACTAATGATTCTATAGTGGTCTCTATAGAATGAGAAGATTTATGTAAAATTTACTTAGTATTATTTTATTCTACAAAAAGATTAATTCACGTGTAATATATAACAAAGAGAGGAGTAATATATAGATCCATAAAAGAAGGTTCTTGTTGAAAATTATCCCATACAAACCATAGAGTCTGAGATATGTTGTTTTATTTGTTTTTCTTGATATTACCAATACTATTTGTAGATTTTCTAATGAATGTGTAACCCACTAACTATGTTAATCTAAAGGGATCCATGTTTCATTAAACCCATGAATGCAAGGAATATTTCATGGAACAAAAGGGAAGGATAATCAACATACATATGTTTATAATAGTCTATAATTGAGTAATGATTATGATCTTTTGTGATATAATGAATAAGGGACTAGGATTTATCCTCCTTTATAATGATTTTGTGATATATTTTTCCTCATGAAAATGAAAAGTTAATGCTCAAAATTACATAACTCATGATTTTGACATAATTGATGGAACTTTTTAATTGTAGATATGGAGAAAGTATAATTATGGCTAAATGCGAGATATATATATTTAATAAAAAAATTTCTAATGTATATATTAACTCATAAAGAACATAATATGAGCCCAAGCGGATAGATAATGTTAATTAAATATTATAACTAATAAATAATTTAACAGTCTAGGAAATTGAATAGGTTTTCAAAGGCACTATATTGAAAGATTGATTCTAGAATATTTATGATGATGATCACAAATGATACAATATATTTATTATTATAAGATATGTATCTATAAATCTTATGGAACACAAGAAATATTATCTTTCTCAAATGTGTGTCCAAACATCTATCCAAGAGAAGATTAATAAGTCTCTAATGAAAGGTATATAGTTTCAAAATTATGTGGTAAATTTTTATGTGTTCAACCATGATTGTATCAGAATTATAAGGTTTTCAAAACTGTGTATTTGTTCCTACCATGCTAGATTTTAAGAGGAGTTATAGGATAAAGTTATTAGTTAAACATTTTGTATTAATCATGTAAATATGAAGATGTATATATATATGAAAGAGTATTTTTTTGGGGGAATATACAGATGGATATTTCTAAGTAAGTATCTTGGTTCATGTTATGTCATAAATTGTTTGATGAGATATAGATATCTAAGGGGGTGTTGAAATAACTACACATAAAATACTAGAGATGAGAAAACATTTCCATGGATTTTGTTATTGGAATCCCAAAATTTCCAAAGAACATAACGTTATTTTAATTGTAGTCAACCACATTAAAAATAGTTATAACACTGTTTTTATCCCATAATATTTCTATGTTGATAATTATTTAACAATATAAATTATTTATTTGGTAATTATATATTAATTACTATATTTTATTGCATTTAATTATGATCTGAGGTTTACCCCAATGATATGCTAGAATCATTAACAAGCTATAGATTCACTTTTTTAGTACTATTTTTCATCCTTAGAAAGATATTTTCTCTAAGAGAACATTTCAAATCCTTAAGGGTATTTTTAAAACATGATTGATAGATTTAAATGGTTTTTGGGAACCAAACCTTTATATAGTTATGTTTTCATAAAATAATACCATTCATTAGACATGATAGGTAGATCATTATGAATTAATATATGGAATTAAGTATAGAACACTAATTTTTGGGTATGAAGGTAATGAAAAAAAACAATTGGGGAAAGAACTTGTTAATGAAATAAAAGAGAATTTCAGAGCCATTATATATCACATCAAGGAATCCCAGAGTTGACAGAAATGTTGTTATTACAATTGATAGTGATATATGTAATTAGAAATCAGTGATATGGTATCTTAATGATATTATCTATGGATTTTTTTTGCGATTAAGAAATAATAGAAATATAAGACCTAGGTATAATGGACGCATTGAAATTCTGGATCGAGTAGGGATACTAGATTATCTGATTGTTCCATAACCAATCCTCTCTCATGTTCATGATGTGTTCCACATATGTATAAAATGAATATACATACCCAATAAGTCACATTCACTTATATAAATGTTTTTACAACAGGATAATGGCATTTCATTTGAAGAATATGTTGCACAATTCATGGATTATTTAGATAATGCGACATAGAACATGACTACTCACGTGGTTAAAGTTACCTAGAGGAATAATTAATTCAAATAACCTATACTGCAACATGAGGATATGATTAACCATAGATATCATCAATGTTTTTTATCATAATGATGTAATTTTAATGTATAAATTCATTTTAAGGGGTGTAGAATATAACACTGAGATATTATATGATATATTTTATGATGAACAACAATATCATAGGATTTAATATTGATGGAAAATACTAATTTTTATCCTTCGAAAGTTTTTTTGGGAAGAGCGTTAATTTAAAATTTAATATTGTATCAGATAATATTTTACACTACTCCATTGGTCATAGAATAAGGATTTTATCATAGTATAATAGTTTGATGGAAATCCACACCGTTCAAATTTTAATGTAGTATTTATTATTTAATTAAATAAATATATATTTATTTCCATTTTTTAATTTATTTATAACATTGAAATAGAGTATGTTATTGAGATTACACCTATGTTGTTTATTTCCGAATGTGGTTCATTCTTAAGTGAGGAAAAACAATACATTGGGCATTCGGGATGGACCTGATCCCATTGAATTTCTTATCTTTGTATTTTCTTCTCATTTTTATTATTCATTAATTTTCCATTCCTCCATTGTAATTTCACAAATAAAAATCCAACATATCAGTGTCTCTCAAATGATATAGGGAGAAGGTGATATTATACGGAGACAGAGAGGAGGAGTTTTCATAGAGAAGTGCAGGTCACACTGAATCGTCATGTGGAAGATGTGGATCACATATTATACTAATGTATCAGTATATTAGAATTTTCCATAGTCAAGCTGTATTTTTTATTCCAAAATCCACAAATATCACGTTTTTATGAATAAAATCCATTTCTGGGTCATTAGGGACACCCAGTGGGTAATTGAGTGGGGTTTTCTAGGGAAATTGAGAATCTCAGGCAGTTTTGGGGGTTCACCATTCAGACGAAGTAATGTGCATTGAAAGTGTTAGTATGAACACACACCATTTATTTTTATCATTTTAAGATTATTATTTTTGGGGAATACACTCTGTGTACTTGAGAGTACATGCAATGTAGTGGTTTTGGGATATGGTCGAGTACTCAGATAGACACCCTTTATGGGAATACATGGGAATTTGGAGTACATGGATAGTCCCTATATAGGGTTCATGATGTGTAGGTGCACAAAAGTGGTGTATTATATGTATAGGTAAATGTGTAGGGACACTATATGGTATTACATATAGTTTATAGGTTGTACATATCATCATCATTGGAATTTAAAGGATGAGTGGGTTTATGCTATTTGGGATGGTACCTATACAACGGTACACACCATGTGTAGTGCGAAACCATGGCGTAAATTGGAAAAGTTCATTCCAAGTGTCTTGAGGCACATAGTCTATGATGAATTATAGGTTTATACACCATTTACCCCATGTTATTGTCATTTACATTATGCACCCAAGACCGTTTCCTTGTTTTGTGTCTTGGAGTTTTAGTTGGGCTTCTTTTTAGTCCATTTAAAGAATTATCCCATGTAGACCATTATGGTGAAGTACACTCAAAATTTAGAGGCCATATAGATGGTTTTAGGGACTTTGAGAGTTCAGTAGGATGAGTTGTTGAGTTTTTTCTTTGAATACCTTAGTTGGTTGTGTGTGAGATGTGATGCTTGTGTGAGTATTGTGAGCTCATTAGTTGGATGGGAATTTTAGATTCCTAGATGGGTTTGATTAAGGATATTTTTGATGAATACTAGAAGTGTAGATCAATTAGTATCTTCGTGGAGATCATAGATTGACCCTATGTGTTTGGGAAAATTTTCTCGACATTAGATTAATTAATGTTTAGATCATGGGGTTCATGTTACTAATTCTATTTGAACCTTTTGGTCTAAGTTGTCTCTATGGGATAGATGGCATTTCCTTGGGTTGTTAACATAATGAGATTAGTTTTAGGTCCCCTTAAGGGTTCCATTTTTGGTGATTTGGTACCTATGGATGGGTATTTTTTTAGGAAGGATGGATAAAGTTCCCTTCTGTGGGATTCATCTCGATTTTTGGCTACTAGAAATGATTCATTGTTAATGGATCATATTTTATGGTGGTAATGATTAATGTTGTAAATTTCTAAATTTCTATGTTTTTGGACAAACCATTGGGTGTGTTATTGACCGAGGATCATTTGGAAGAAACTCAAGGCCGCTTGGTGTGTTTTTATGCATTTAATGTCCCTGGTTTTTGGATGAGATAAAGGAACTAGAAATACGGTTTTATTCTCTTAATGTGTCATTTTTTCCATTTTAGGATGTTTCTATGGGCATGTATTATTAACATGGGTGTATTAGGGATTTCTATTGTTTGATGTCAAATTATTTTATGGCTTTGTGGACTATGTGGGCAAATAGTTTTTGTTTATCCCATAGGTGAGTCATAAGGAGTCAATGGTGGGTGTTTTGTTTAGATGTTGAGATCCAGGTGATTGTGATATTCTTATACATGTTTAATGAGTATGGTTTAGATCTACAAAATTATCTATTTATATAACTATTTGTTAATCTATTTGGTTGGCCATTGACCATGATTTTTGAAGAAAGTTAGTATCACCGATGTGGCTTGAGGAGGAGATCATTGATCAATTTTCAGATTAGTTGTTGCCCCTATGTTTTGATATTAATATCTCTTATATTTATATGGGATTGGGGAGCTAATATATTATTTGGATGAGGGAACTAAATCATGATTTAGGGTTCTCCTAGATATGGGTAGTTAAAAACATCATGGATTTTGTTGTGCTTCAGACCATATGTGTAGAGATCCTAAGGTAGTTCATATGTCAGGTCCATGTGGATGGACCCCATTGGGTAGTGTATCATTTCGGTCCACATGATGGAGCCCAATTTGATTTCCAGGACATCAATGACTTGAATGATCTATCACATTTGAATGGGTGGTTATGTCAACACTTATAATCATGAAATTAGCATCCTAGTGTATAATAGATTCATATTGTCATGTAAACACGTATGGTTCTTCCTTGGGGATCAAAATTAATGTTTGTTGTTTTTAATTATATTATATATCTTTTGTATATATCCTAGGTGCACCAGTTGCAGTGTGACAGGGTGAGCATTATGTAATATTTATCTGGTGTTAGCAAAAACTGGGGTATATTTACCACATGTGTTGGGATCAAAACCTCAACATGGATTCTTTGATATTTTTGGTTTCCACCTTTTTATTTATTTGTTATTTTACTCCTATTGCTATTAATTTTCAACTATGTTAGTAAAATACTATCTTCATGAAATATTTATGAATGTAGATTATTGGTCCACCATTTTGGGTGTCCAACTGAGATTTTTTTTCACCCCTATAAATGTACCTCATTGTGAATGAAGTAAAGATGTATTATTTAATTTTATAGAACCTGTTGTGCGATGGATAGTGTCAAAGTAAAATGATTCCTGGTTAAGGGGATCCTCTCATGTGGATTCTCAAGATCTGGATGTTAAAAATATTGTCTCATGGAGTCTAGGAATGTGTTTTGGATCAGTATTGGTGGTTTTTATTGTTTTTTTATTTTCAACTTCTTTATTTTTTATATGTGGTTGGCCCGATGGGCGCCACACAATTTCATTTTATCATGTTATAAGTATGTATGACTGTATGGTTCATTAATTTTATTTTATCATGATTTTAATCCCTTAAATTATTATTATTACTCGGATTTTGATCCCTATGTATGAATTTAGTAATTTCATAATATTATTGAACTTTGAAGAGAGGGTATATTCAGTCCACTTCAACTATGACATAATCACCACTTGTAGATAAACATTTGAATTAAAGAAGGATTACATGATACCTTTTGGTGAGCATGATAGGGTGATGTTTTATTTAATTCTTGGATGTTTTTGACAAAATGGTAACACACAATTTTTATTTTATGATTTGGGCTTTTGGTAAACATGTTTTCTAGTATTGTGTTGGAACTTATGATTGGTATCAGATTAGTGTTCCAAGAGAACCATTGATGATATGAATTAAATGTTTCTAGGGAATATGATTGATACTTTTATATTATGTTCTCTTGGTTACATTAACTCATCGTGTGTTATGCACTTGAGTTTGTGGATTTATAGGTTATTATGGGTTTTGGATCTTGGCGTATGGGAGAAACTTTAGTGTTCATGAATCATTCTTGACATGTAGAATTTAGATGATATATGAATGATAGTGGGTTTTTCTAAAATATATATTAACTTCTAATGAAAGATCTTATGGATCTTGTAAAGAGAAATTCTATAGTGTAGGATATGCATCAACTTTTTGAAGATATTCATGGAGACCATAATGGGTTAGTAATAGGCAATGACTGCCAGCCCATATCATGATAAGGGAAAGGATAATTAAGGGATCATTGTACTGGGATTGAGTTTCTCAGAGCTGATAGTTTTAAAAAAATCTGAGTTACTTTTTTCCACTGTTGGGAGCATTTATTTCATCTTTTGTCGGTCAGGTCATATGGGGGTCATTGTGTTCCTACTATAACCAATGAAATGGGTAAGAAGAAATGTTCTTCCTTTTTTGGGTCATTGAGGAATTATATCACTAGGGTGTGGTTATGAATGAGGATACACAGTGTCTAATATGTGGAGTTCTAAGAGTGTTCCCTATCTCATCGCTAGCTTGAGATGGAAGGTTTGGTTGGCCCTATAGTCCATCTCATTTTGGTTTCCCTTTGGATAGAATAATGGATGCATGTTTATACACCTTAGGTTTTGGATTAATACTAGAGAAGATAGTGGTTGTGTGGTTGATTATGGAATAAGAGATATTCCTATATGTAAACCAGTATTTTTAAGGACACTTTCTATTATTTGAACTATCTTGAATGAGGATCATGGTCAATGATTTTTGGTACATTATCCTAAGTATTTTTGGACTTGTCCTGTGGGATTGTGTGTTATGATTAACTTTAGTGAGTTTTTTTAAAAAAAAATTATTATGGGGAGTTCACTATAGTGCTTTTGTGATCGTAGTCCTCATTTTAAATAGTTTTTTCAATGTAGAGTTTTGGGGTTTTGTGATAGTTCTATGAGATGATAAATTCTGCCATGTCTATCTATTACCATACGTGGTGGACGTATTGTGGACCATGTGGATTTCTATTAGACATAGGGGAAATGATAAGGATTCTCTTATAGTGGGGATCATTAAATAGGAAATTATTGAATGTCTCGCATATTAGGACAGATTTGGGGACACTGTATTATTTGTAATTCGATGTTCAAAGTAGAATCAGATGCACTAGTTCTTTGTGTAGAGCTTTATGTCTCGTATTACATTTATTTTTCATCAGGGTAGGATGCGTTTTTTGTTAGTAGTTCATGATGACCTACATCATCACGAGTTTTAAAAATCAAGGGAAATTTGAATTATTGTTTCCAGAATTATTTCATGGGGAAATATTAATTTCACCTTTAATATTATCTCAGATTATTTTTTTACCACTCCATTTTTCCTAGAATTTGGTGTTTACGTTATAACTAGAGTAATGTTGAAAAATAATCCATTCTATTTTTCACAGAATATTAAATTTTTAATTAATTAAATGTTATTTTTTTACCCTTGTTCATTTGGATGTCTATTTTTTATGGAGTTTCAGATTAAGATTATATCTCTTCCCTTGTGTCTGGAAGGAGTTTTTTTGAAGGCGAGGCATAACATTGCATCTGGCACAAAGGCTATCCTTATTTTACTTTTTATTCCTATTTCCCTTCCTTTTTTATTATTTTTCACCATTTTTTATCCAACCTTTAGTTTTTCACATATGTAGATCCCCCTCATGTGTGTTACCATCTAAGAGATAGATATAGGAGGGAGAGTGAGAGGAGGAGGTGCCACAATGGATATCATATCATGCCTAAAAATTGTGTTGATGTTGCGAATCATATATCTAAACAAATTATTTCAGTTTTCACCCCTAGTTAGAAAACATATTTGTTTAATGGAAAAAACCCATATATATTATGTGTTTTATATTTCTAAAGCATTTAATGGGTTTTTGTTGTCCCCAAGTGGGTCGACTATGGATTGGTTTGGGAAATATGACATTACTGGACGTTTAATGGGCTACCCATTTAGGGTAATCCATGTTTTTTTATGAATAAAAGTCATGTGTTCTTTATATTTATGGTTGATTATTTTATTAGACTACAAATTATTTACATCGGATAATATCTTGTATGGTGGGGTTGGAAGTGTAGTCATGTAATCAAACATATACCCCATTAGGGGGACTAATCCATGTAATGTACATTACATATCCCTATCTGGGGTGAACTCCTTGTGAGAACACACTACTATTAGGAGTACATTCAAAGGTACATGGTTAGGGAGCCTATGTGGGTTTACATATCATGTAATGATGGTACACATCATTTTCTATGGATTATTACATGATGTGTGGTAATAAGGTAAATGGTAAGGTACACATGATGGGGTTAACTCTATATTTATAGAGGTAGAAATCTAGGGATGACATGTAGTGTTATACTCTGTGTACCCTAAGTGAAAGTCAGGTACATTTCATAACTTGGTCTATTGAACCTGGTCACCACTCCAGAATCAAAATTGGACTTATGTGTACTATATTATGAGTATTTATACACATAGATCATGATTATATAATACTTTTAGAATTTATAGGCTATCTATATGGTTTTTAGGAAAATTGGAATTTAGTAGGAGGACTTTTTTTTCTTTTGTTTTGGAACCATCCAGTGGGTTTGGTGCGAGCATCGATGGTCAGGTGATGGATGTGAGATATTTAGTTTTCTTATGCTTTTGGACACAAATATGTTGTTTTTAATGTTCAATTCTAAATAATAATAATTTTTTGTATTAATTAGTATTCCTTAAGAGACATTGGGTTACCCATGTTTTTTCAGACCAGTTGATCGAGGCTAGATTAGTCAAGCATTATCTCTTGGGATTGAACACACCATTGTGGTTGGAGAAATTAGGATGGGTTGAATACGGGCGATGGTGTTTATAAATAGGTATCATTGAGAAATTTATATGAGATTAATGTACACTTGTGGATTCTATTAGGAGTGATTGGGTTCCTAGGGATGGGTTTTGTATCAGGAACATTGTATGAATCTATCGGGTATAGGATTTACCCCTAAGCATAGAATGTTTTAATGATCCATTTTTTAGGTCAATTCATTTCATGTGGTCATGAGAACCATTTTGATAGTATTTTTTGGGGGATTTTGTTATTTTTATTCCCCTTTTGGTAAATTTTTGATCTATTATCAGTTGGAGGAATATAGGGTTGATTTGAAGTTTCTATGCACATGGTATATCCCCTGATTTTGGATAAGCTAATAGAAAATATCATAGGTTGTATTTATCTTTTTGTTGTATTTTTTATAATGGAGGATGATTATATGAGCATGAATTGACATCCTGGGTGAATCAGGGGAAAACCTAGTTGAACATACATTTATATTGTATCATAGGGACTATTGGATCGAAATGTTTTTGTTTGGTTGTTGTGATATAGGGAACCATGACTGATGCATGATTTTTCGTAGACTATCTATTGGAAGTACTAGTCCATCTAATTAGATAATGGGTTTGAGTTTGGATATCCCGTCATTCATTTTTCCATTTCCAATTATGTTAAATGTTCTTTCTTACTCACACTTTTGTTTGAGGAGGAGACCCTTAATATATTTTTGGATCTACAATTGGCCCCAAGGCCTGATATTGTTTTGTATATTTTTTGATGAAATGGATAGATGGGATACATTATCAAATAGAAATTTAAATACATGTACTAAACCACGATTAATGGTCCTCCATGGGTATGGGTTCTTTTATTTTTCATCTATGTTGTTTTTCTCCCAACATTTTGTATAGAGCCAATGTGTAAGTGCATATTTCTTGTCCATGTGGATGAAGCCCATATAGTGGTGTATCTTTAATGTTTTTGTGGAGGATCCAAATTAATGTTTTAATATTTATAGGATATGACATATCGATAACTTGTTGAGGGGAGGTTATTTCAACATTTCCAATTGTTAGATTAGAATCTTAGTGTTTCGTATATGCATATTATATGGTGGACACCTGTGGTTATTCACAAGGGTCCGATATTCATTCACATCATGTTTGTACATGTTTGAACTATGTTTTATATATGTTAGTTTATCTAGTTTCTATTTTTTGGGGTGATCTACGTGCCATATTACTTTAACATGGTCCCGAGTGGGGTAAGATATATCATGGGTGTCCGTCTAGAAACCATTGGTTGGATTGTTTTTTATGATTGTTTTCCTAGTTGTATATTGTTGATAATTTATTCCATATTCTATTATTTTTCAAAAGGTATGGGAGTAACACATGTGCGTTCAATTTTTTTGATTTATGATTCTATGTCCACCATTGGGGTGGACTATTAAGATTCAT
Source organism: Viscum album (assembly GCA_963277665.1). Lineage (NCBI taxonomy): Eukaryota > Viridiplantae > Streptophyta > Magnoliopsida > Santalales > Viscaceae > Viscum > Viscum album. Next base: position 188,553,375 of record OY728150.1, read on the forward strand.
TTCTAACCCAATGTATGTGAACCATGGTGTGCCTACGAACCTGACGTCATCTTTCATGGTAAAAACAAAGTTTCATGATGGAAGGGGATGATGCCTAGTGTTTCTTGATTGAGTGTAGCTACTCTTGTAGAGTATTTTGACCTAGCTAGTTCAACTTGAACATTGTGGATAATGTGTATATGGTTTAACCATGCCTTGGTAGTATAGATTTTTGTATTTATTTTCAGTTTCATCATTATGTACAAGTGGTAAGCCTAGTGGGAGACTTTTTGTTGTTTATTGTTCATTTAATGAGTCTTTATGAATGTACGTTTCATTACATTTATTATAGAAATTTTATTTCAGTTTATAAATGAGATATACTCTGATTTTGATCCATGTGTATGAGTTTGGTTACATTAAACGATTATTTCACTCTAACCATGGTGTGTAGTCCCCCTACTACACCTATTTTACCCTCACCACTGGTTGGAACCCTCTAAAATTTGGGGATGTTTTCTTAAGGCCATATAGAGGACTAGAATTTTTGAGGTGTTAGGTTTACCTAGTTTGGTTTGTTACATATTTCCCTTCAAATAAATATAATTTCTTTGATGCCTTATGAATCACAGAACCACAAGCCTAAATCAACTATAATGTTAAATTACATTATAACCGAGTATCTAAATTAAAAAAAATTATTACAAATAATTTTTTTTAAATAAAATAAATTAATTTATTATATAAAACAATTAGATTGATTATTTTATTCCCAATTTCATGTAAATTATTTTTATTATTTTTAAATACATTTTCCCTAAAAAATGTATTTATTTCATTTTAATGATAAAATACTATAATTAATATTTCCAGTTTTGTAAAATTATTTTGTAAATAATAAATACATTTTTTATATCATCATGTCAAAATTAACTCATTGTAATTTTTTTCAATTTTCATAAAAGGATTGAATATTAAATGAGTAGTTGAAAATATTGATTATTATAGAAAATTGTATTTTCTTTTTCAATCGTTTAAAATGTTAATTTTTTTTAAAAAAATAATCAAATGTAAGACTAATTAATTTACATTTTTAATAATCCAATTATGATTATTGGAATAAATTTTATGATGTATTTTGGCATAAAATGTATTTATACAAATGAAAATAATGTTTTTCTTGAAAATCATTTTTCTTTTTGTTTTTAGGTATAATATTAAATTAAATTATCAATAATATAATAATTTAATACGAAATTAAATATTAAAAATATTAAATATTTTTAATTACTATTTTTGAAAACAATTAGTTATTTTTTCTAATAATTAATAGTAAAAATAGAAAAAATACATTACCACTGATAAGGCTAAAACAGGATTATGGGGTAGTTAAACAAATATATAATGGATTGATTTCCCATTAGATTTTTATAAATAAAATTAATTTGTATATTTATGACTCATCTTAATCAACATTTAAATAATAATCTATATATTATTAGATGGCTTATTAATGACTGTAATATTGTATAATATTTTAGGAAAGTTAAAGTGCATCCTCTCTAACACATATTAATGGACACCCATCCTTTCACATTTTTAGAAAAAAAAATTCTATTTATATTGAGAAACCCTAAAAATTACCCTTCCAACTTAATTATAAAATAATTATTGTTTTCGGTGATTATAAAATGCTATTCCATGGTCCCATATGTAATCATCTAAATTATGCCTATACTATAATATGGTATCATCTTGGATGGAATTTTCCAACATATGTCTTCATTGATGAAAACGAAATATAATTTATTCATCATCAAATAATTAATTTTTTACCATAAATATATTAAAATTGTATTATTATCTTGTAACCACAAATATAAACATTCAATTCCATAAAATAATAAGTCAATGTATCAATCATGCATACATGCATACTACCACCTCCACATAGGGATAAAATTCATCTTCAATCACTATATTTAATAGAGGGTTATTATAATTAGTTTAATATTTATATGTGATATTTTGGACATAGTTATTCATTATGAAATAAAATATCTTATAAACATTCTCACATACCAATAAATTATATAACAATAAGGTCTCATGTGTGTACGTGTGAGCTACGACCTATATAGAGCAACGCTATATATTTTTTATTTTACATAATATGGATTTTAATAGGGATATATTCGATAAATATATGTGATACATATTATATAATAAGGATTATTTAAAGACAGTGTTTTAATTACATTTCTTTTATTCAATCCTACAAAAATTGAGAATAACATTCAAGCGTACATATATCCTACCGTCTCTATGAAAGATGTAATTAATTTTTATATCTATACCTATTATATATGAACCTATGTATATAAATATATATTTAATATATATGATATTGATATAATTTTTAAGAACATAAATATATTGGGACCATGATGAATTTACAAGTACCAAAACTAATGAATCAAAATTCTCTTGAAAAAATAATAATCTAACACCGTGAAACAATGATATTATCAAGTAATTGTTAATAATGGGGTGTTGAAATTTTATAAGATACTAATATATGATACTATAAGTAGTTATAATACACTTTTATAGAACTATAATATGATTAAATTTAATATATTTAAATTTAGAGTGATTTTTAATGTAATTTGAACATTAGGAAGTGGATTTATCATAAAATCTTACTATTTATAGGGATTATTTTAGATAATGTTTCTAATGATCTCATTGCATAACATGACTCCAATAAGTCATTTAAATTTTATTATCCTAATGTTTTGATGATATTATTTATTTTTCTCTAGTTTTTCAATCTTTATGACCTCTAATGACTGAAATAATATTTTATGGAATTTTTTTTACTTTGTTCATAAATCCTTTTTATTTAATATACATGTTTTATATATAAGTTTTCTAGAATTTAATTAATTTTTCCCATGTTTTTAATATTTATTTTTCACATGTTTACATTCCAAATTTTGTTTTCAAATATATTTTCCTTTTTATTTTCCAAATGAGGTACTTTTGGCCTTTTCCAAAAATGTGAAAGAATTATTTATTTTAATATACACATCATGAATAGAATTTTCCACCACCTTGAACAATAAACTCTTTGAATATTCATTTAATAATTTACATAGATCATTTAAAATAATACATTTTCCATAAGATTTTTGAAATTTTAAAATTTTAAATATGTTATTCCAAAATGAAATAATTATTTTTTTTCCTTAAAATAATACCATTTTATCTTTTAATAGAACGATCAATTATGATAAAATAATTTGATATTATTTATGATTTAATGTGTATATGATCAATGGATATAATAGTTATTCTTTATATGGATTGTTATGAATATGATGGTATGATTTTTTTAAAACCCATTAATTTTACGAGTGTTATGCTATGATGATATTTTAAAACTTTTATGAAAATGAAATATTTTCCTCGGGTTATAATATAAGATAAATTTATTATGATCATGGGGAATTAATATAAATGTATTATGATTATATTATGGGATGGAACATAATTAAATATCATCAGAAGAATTGTATAAAGATGGATATCAAATAAAAAAATAAGAAATGGAATGTGGTGTGATCCCATTTTAGTAGTAGACTTTGTCCACTTTGATTGTCTGACGAGTGAACAATGACTATAGATTTAATGGAATAGAGAGTGAAAAAATCCAATATTATATTATTTTATGTGAATCTTGACAAATATAATTATTTTTTATTCTTATTTTTATTCCAAAAACACATGTCTTATGGCAATTCAATTCTCTCATGGATAATGTTCTTATATTCCTTTATGACTCGGGTGTGATGATCTTCGAAACATTATTCTATGAAATGGGAGAATAATAATTGATATTAATGTTATGGTTTTAAAATGTCAATATCACGTTATCAAAACCTTATTATCAAGTTATTTTTATGCTATAATTTATAACTTCCTTATTTTACCATACAATGAATCTATTACCATGATATCTTATGTTCCAATTCTCCCGGTTATAATGAAAGGTTTTATGTATGATATGTCTAGTAATGTTGATATCTAAGAATATAATAGTGGGAGATAATCATGATCACTTATGAACAAGTGTTTAATGTATCCATGATTCTAATGAATCTAAACCTGTTAAATTTTTGACCTGATCATATTGTTATGTATTGAATATTTATCTGATAATATATGAATTTCTTCTATGAAATGTATTTTTTTTTCATTGATAAAATAACAACATATTATAAATTATTCTTCTTCTAATGTTTCTAACTATAATAAATTTATTAATTATGTTAATCAATTATCACAACAATTAATGTTATCATTTTTATAATTTTATATAATTCCACTTATATGAATTAAAATATAGATTCCATTTAATTGTGTGAATAAATTGATGGATAAACATCTAATGGGTTGAATTTATGGAGTTTCATGGTATTTAATGTATTGTATTTAACATAATGTATATTTATAATTAGTTACTTATTTTGAGTGCATAATTAAATGAATTTTTTCTTATACTTATTTTTTGAGATTAAAATAGTCATATTTTGAGTAATAGTATGATCAAATAAATTTTATTTGTTTCCCAAAAGACCATATATGTGTTATTTTAATATAAAACGTATTTTTTATATTAAAAAATATTTAATGATGGTGTCTATTTTTAACTAATTTAATTCATAATTCTTAAATTTACGAGATGAATTTTTCAATGTATCAAATCTATATAGTCTAGCCCAGAAACATCCATGGATATCCACTTTTTCCTTAATAATTTTGACTATAATATTTCTATAGTTTCATCATTAAATAAGCTCACCCAAAAAATCCATCCACTTCATAACCAAAACCCTCACAATCAAGTCTATATATCTTAATGTGGCTCCAAATATATCAATGTAATTGAAAAACCATAATATGATACATATGACCATTTCAACCTATTAGGCTATTTTGGGAATGCCTACCCTATTATTTCAAATCTTTTATTGTAAATAATATCATCATACCTATGATCATTATTAAAATTTGTGAAAAAATTCCCTCACACCTGGATATATATTATTTATATTTTGAGAAAATCACTATTTATTTTGATACGTTTTCATAATATTTTTTGTATCTCTATTTTATATGTAAAAATGATTGTGGGATCCTAAAAATACCAAACCATTTTGATCACATCATACCATTAAAAAATGAAGTCATGAAATTAAAAAAACTATGTTGTCTCTTGGTGAAAATGATTCTCCTTACCATTTCTATCCATCCATCAACTCATCATTTAATTATAAATGAAACCATTGGTATAATAGTTAATATTTTTCTCTTTAAGCTCATATTACTTTAGATGAATCATCCATCTACCTTAATCCTCCTTTAAATTAATATTCGCGACCACTTAATATTATTTGTGGGTATTATCCACTATACTAAATAACGATTTCCCATATTGTAATATAAATAGAGGATTTACAATAGTTCCTTTAAGGATAATTGGAAAGCGCATAATGAATCAATTATTTTTTTTTCACCAAGGATTATTTATTACATTAATAGTTTTTTATGAATATATTTCAACACACTACTTAAAACTTTTAATTTTCTTGTTTTCATAGATGATAAGAGATGAATTTTTATAATAGGAACTATATTTATTCAACACTCCACTCATGATATAATTTTCAAATTGTCTCCCATGATCAATAATCGAGTGCATATTTACTCAAAATATTGAAAATATACATTTCCTGGTGAATATTTTTACAGCCTCTATGGTATTGGTAGTAGAAGTTTTATCTCCATCCCATTCTAGAACCTAGTCCTCACATATCAAAATATTTTTTTGAAAAAATAATTTTGGAAATGAATGTTGAAATTAATTACACATTAATATATGTATTGATCTTATATGTCTAGTGATATTATATATCTTAATTCATTCCATGGTATCCAATTATTTTGAAATTTTATCATGATAAAAAAATAACTTTCCATTTTTATATTGAGTAGTCTATAAAAATTTTATTTGTATGATTTTAGTTATTATTCACTCTATTTCACTATATCTTCTATTTGACAAGGAGTGTAAAAAAATCATTATACCTTTAATCACACTATATAAGATATATATATTTCATCCCTTTGATTCAATTATTGAATAAGAATACATAGCCCAAAAATAATTGGGAGTATTTAAATAATAATTAAAAATTTTTCTATATAAACAGAAGGATGGGATGATAATGTTTTGAATGTCATTCCCAATGTTACTGATCTATGGTATATTTGTGAGATCTAAAAAATATATAATAATCTTGAAACTAAAATCGAATATGTACTTCTTGTTCACTAGTAAAGCGGGTAACTATATACATGAATGGTGGTCATAAATTTATTGTGGAAAAATTATTATACTTATTTTCAATATAATACTCCTTTAGTAAAAGAATGAAATGAAATAACCTAGTTTTGGTTTCCTTTTTCATAAAATATTATACTATAATTGAATGATCTATGTTAAATATAATATTAGAAATCATGATATATATTATCAAATTTAAAAAAACAAAAGAATACCATATTTCATTCCTTCTCAATAGTATTGTAATTCAAATTATACTATATCATGTTCCAGTTGGCATATATAAATACTATTAAAATTATATCGAACCATATTACAATAAATTCTCCTACTACATAATTACTTGCATCAAACATCAACTTGAAAGGGTAATCCGAATTAAATTATAGAATAATAGTAGTAGTGATCATTATTAACATAAAAAGCCTAAAATAATCATTTAATTCATACCTGAAATTATATTTCAAAATTATGTATAAGAGGTGCTTTATGAGTATAGTAATATATAAAAGATCCTTGAAAAATATTTTACTAAATCTATTATAGATAAGAAAACTTTTAATTACAGCAACTGTTTTTACCTCCAAAAGCTATTTGATCACATTGATTTTTATTCTCAACATCTATTAAATAATTTAAACCATAGTGAAAAAGTACCAATTAAAACATTAATAAGATATTTTTTATTAATTAGGAATAATACATGTCCCATTTCCATGTAAAAAATCCATATTATTAATGAATTTATAAAATGACCATACAAAGTCAAAAGAATTATTGGAAATATATATTATGAAATTCATCTTCCATCCCATGAAAACTGTGTGTCATGAAATGATGAGAAATGAAGTTTTTATCAAAAATTAAAATAGAAATGTTTTTATATGGGATGGATCTAAAGGATCATGTCAATTTCATTCTTTCATTCCCCGAAATTTCTATTGGAATTATATTTTTTAAAAAATATGTGAAAAATAGTGATAATGAATGAAAAGTAGTCATATTATATGATCATGAATGGGATAGAGATAATAAATTTTTATAGAATCACTGATATTCATTTAATTAATACAACCCCTCACCATAGTCTTCATATTAGTGGAAATCATTTTATTTCATTTAATAAAACTTCATTCCTATCATTTTTGAAATACATTATGTTGGACCAATAATTTTCTTTAAAAAACATGGTAAATGATACAAGCATCAAGAAATTTTTTCATCTCATTCTTTACAACAATTTCATTGGTGGTTTTGATCTCCTACATGTTTTTATGACTATTTCTTTCATTATTTTAGCCTCACCTTCTATGTGGAAATAAAGGGGGGTAATTATTTTTTTCATCAACCCTACATTATATGTTTTACTCATTTATTTAGAATATATTATAATTATTACTCATATAAATTTTATATGTATTTATTAATTATAATTTGAAGACATTTTACTTCTCTAAATAGTAGATAATTATTTATTCTCGAGTGTCTATTTAACTCTATCTTTGATTCTTTTACAATCAATGGAATTAATTCAAAAAAAGATCAAGTTATTTTTTATTATATAGTTGCAAAAGAATATTATTATTTTAAGTAATTATATTTGCCCTATTTTTTCACATAAAAAGTTATATTAATTGGATTTATTACAACATTCCTAGCTTCCATGGTATGACTCCTTGTAAATAATTCGATAGCTTGCGATGCACGCAACCTCGAGTATTAGCGCACCATGACCTATCAAACTGACTATTTAAAAAGAGGTAATGAATTGTATTAATTAATTATTTCTAATTTTATAGTTCCAATATATTCTAAAAATTCATCTAATGCATTTTTTATAAATAATACAAGGAAAAATTCAAATATTTAGATAAAGACCTATTTTAAAAAACATCATTTTCCGACATTTTAATCGATAACCATTTTGAAAAATGATATTTGAATGTTTTATAATTAAAACATGACATAATTAAGTTAATTGTAAAGAAAGGCATAAAAATTTAATTTCAATAAATTTTTATTGCCTTTATGATTACATTCATAGTTTAATGAATAGTGAAAAATATTACATTTTAATTCAAATATGCTTTTTCATATAATTTATTAATATTATTACATTATCCTTTTAGTTGGTTTTAAAGTATAATTAGATATATTTTTATAATTTATCATAATTTATGTTATTTTAGGTAATTTCACATTGAAATTTGATATAAACACATATCAGTATGTTAATGTTTTTTTAATTAAAAAAACAATTTTTCTCTTTTGGATAATGATGATAATTTTTAAATTAATTACTGCAACTTATTTGTTTTGAATTTTTTTAATATGAAATACATATTGGTAATTAAAAGGTCCAAATTATTTATGTAGGTCTCTTTTATTTTTGGGTATTGTGAATAGTATGTTTAGTAATTATTTTTATCTACAATAGTTAAAGTATAAATTCAGAAAATAAAGGTAAAATTAATATAATAATAATAGAAACTACCCTAAAATGAATCTTAATACCATTTTATGAGTTATGGGAGATAGATAAAACATATGGTATTCACATTTGGTATTTAAGAGCCACATGGGTGTGATAAGGACATGTTATAACATTAAATTTAAAGTAATGAGAAATATAACATAAACATTTATCTTTTTACAATTTTTTTAAAATGTGGGGATATATGAATTATATATTTGACTATAAAAATTCATTATAATGATAAATTGTTTTTATAAATCATTATAGTTTTTCATAATTTTTATACATTAAATAAATAAATCTATTTATGACATAATAATGATGTAGTGATTACCTTATTACCAAATAATTGAAATAAATTATATTATAAATATTAAAATAAATGTAAACTGAAATTTTTTAATAAATATATTTTTTTATTGATACCATATACATTTTAGGGATTTGATAATGTTTTTTCTCAATTGAATGAAGTTTCATTGACTTTGAAAAAATAAATTACTAAATATTGTCAAAATTTATATATATGAGTCTTTAAAACAAATACTATTTTTTAAAATGATAATATATTTTTAATGATATAATATTGGGAATACATTTATAGATAGTGTTAAAAATTTAATTAATCTTCCAATTTTGTTTCCATGTGATTTTTATAGTAACTATATTCACCAAATAGTTAAAAAATATAATAGGACATGGTAAGAGTTAACTTATTTAACTAAGGGTTAAAGCCAAAAGACAAGGTTAAATTGGTGACATTAAATTGTATAAAACCAATGATTTTATTGTATTATAATCCCTTATAATATAATCTTATAAATAAATATCTTTGGAGAAATAAGAAATCGAAAATAAAATTTTAATGTATTAATAATTCTTGATTTTCGTAAAGTTCCACTCACTTCTCTTATAAATGTACAGTTATCCTTCTCTTTATGTCACACTTCCAAATCCCATTGGCTCAGTAAAACCCTACCAAAATATTAACCCAACATCCCTCACATTATACTAGAGTCCAAAAATTGTGAGGAAAACAATCTTAGGGAGTAATTTTGTGTAAATAAAAATAAGGAAACCGAAGGAGAGGTAATTATTTTACCTCTACTTTGAATGTTAATTTCTTCTTCTAATTATTATTTCAACGTTGTATCCATAAAAAAGTTATAAATAATGTTTCATACATATATTGAGAGGTTATTTTTGTCATGGTATGACCATATTAATTATTTATTCCATCTTGTGAATAATAATAGAACCATGTGTGTGTACGTATTACTTACCGTCTACATGAAGTTGGCCAATTTTTTATTCAACATTACATATTACAGATGTGTATAATGACGGTTGTAATAGAAATTAATAATTAATATTAAATTTTTATGATTATTTATAATTAATATACCATCCATTTCCATATAATTTAACCATTAATGTAATGATTTCATCGCACATGCGTACATACGACATACCATCTCCGTGACGGGATGAGATTCATTATCCACATTTACCATTCAATAATGATTATAAAAATAATATGATATGTAAATATAATATTTATAAAGCTAATATCATTCTATATTTTAATAAAATTTTCCCTATTCATTAGAAATTATATTTACTTAACAAAACAATCATAGAAAAACAATGTAGTTTACACCTAAAATAATGGTAATGCTGAAATATTATTAACAAAAAGATATAAGTGGATAGTAAATGATATTATAAATATATATATGGTCATGGTATAATTTATTAACAATATTTAACCATTATATGGGAGGTTAATTCACCCTCTAAGAGGAATTCATTATATTTTACAAGTGTTAGGTGGGGCCTATTATAGACCCTTGATGTATTAGTAGGTATCATGAGACAATTATGTATAGTTTTGGATGTTGTCTTACCCAATTATGTATGGTTTCTTGGCCGATGTCTTTAAGGCATGTTTTAGATGTCCCGTATTACACATTCCCTATTTATATGTTTAGTTATTACATGTGATGGTTCAACTAGTATAATATCCATGTTCATGTTTATATGGTAATGATTAATTTATTATTTATATATTATCTTCATGTTTATGTTTAAAATGATACTATTATTATTATACTTCTTGCATTAAATGTTTAGCGTTAGTTTTGATAGACTTTGCTAAATTACTTTCCCACACCAAAACTCAATTCTCACTCAATTCATAGTTTTCATTTTCCCCAGGATGTGATGATATACATTATTAATGACTTTTATGGATGTTGAAATTGGATAATAATTTTTGAAAATGAGTTAATATGATACTTTTCATTATATATTTTAATTTAAAAATTTAGGGTTGTATCTAGTTTTTCCAAAGCTACTAAACTGATCAATCCTTCGGGATTTGACTTTCATATGATAATTCCAATTTAATAAATAATACACAAGCTCCATAAAAATGGTGTCAGGATGTTAAATTTCTTATCCAAATGTGCTAATGCTTACATAGTTGTAGTAAGAAAATTAAATTCACTTTTAAGAACCAAATTTCTTGACCATTACTAGGCCAATAGATTAATTCTATTATTTAATTTAAAAATGAAGCACTTGGGGTTATAATAACCTAGATAATTCTTAATATCATTGAATGGATGAGTATGAATGATTGTATATTCACTTTTATCATCCCTCTATAATATAAACAACTCAGAAGGAATCATAAACACCCAATATTTTTCCAATATTTCCTGATGAATTTAAACTACGTACCTTAATAACCAATCCACTAGTTAAAATTATACTCACATTATATTCAAATTTCATGGACTAAGAATTTAGGATATGGTGAGTGATATTGTCTGACCAACTATTCATAAGATCCATAAAATAATCACAATATCAATATTAATATTAACAATCTAGATATTAATCATTCTACATGTAACTGTCAATTTCTTCATTCATGATCAATGGGGAATATTTATTAATAAATTTCTATGTATTTCCATCCCATGTAATTATAGATCATAGGTGTTCTAATCATAAATACTATTTAGATCACCACATCAATAATTACTATAATAATGTGACTTTTATAGTTTCATAGGTTAATCAATTTCTTTTATACACATAAAATATCACCATGAAATATGTGATAGTAACATTTGGGTCATCATTAATCATCCCTTTAAATTTTTATATCTTATAAATCATTTAATGTACAGACGATATAGCCTCAAACATATTTTACGTAATTCATGTCTAGATGTGACTTGTAGTATATCCATTGATGGAGAAAAGTCAATAATTCACTGTAGTTATCCTTTGGGGGGATTTTTGGGCGAGAAAAAATATGTTTTAAAACTATTTATCAATTGCATGAGGTACTATGTTATCCTTTTCCTTTCACTAAATTTTCAATAGATAGTACTAGATCTATATATTGAACATGAGTGGTTCCTCTCAATCCAATTTCATTGATCAAGTTTTTTGAGTGTGGTTTATGAGTCAATAATATTCACGTATAAGAACAAAAAAACATATTCACATGAACTATACATGAAATGAAATTTACGAAAAGTAAATGGAAGTATTAACCATTAAACTAGTGATGGGGAATGTAAAACCCAAATAATTTAAGGATTTTTTTTCGAATATGTTTAAATTTCATAACAATATTGAAATGAACTAAGTGAATGATTCCATTCACACGTAACATACTTGGATCACATTCCACACATCACCGACTTGGCATATTATGTACACAACAGTTAGTGGGGTTATGATACAAAAAACAATGAGTTTCTAACAAAATATCTTTTTTTAATATTTTAATAATATAAATAAGATTATTATATCTTTTAATTTAAACATATTAATATGAATATTAATAAAAAATTTCAAATATTTTTTAAAATTGTTTTATATAAATAAAATATTTTGATAATATAAGATATGATTTTTGGTAAATTCATTTTTTATGTTTAAAAATCATCAGTTTCTAGAATAAACTAATTCATATAACAAAACTAATTTTAGAAACATTTAGAAATTTAATTTTATAAGAAAATATATTTTTTTAATTCATATCTTTGAAATTATCCACGTGTGAATTTTTGATATTTTTCTGTGAAACTTCATTTTTTGATGAATAGTGAGAAACACTATTTTTTAGTAAAAAACTACATTTTTCTAATTAATTATTAATGATAAATTATATTTAAATTATATTTTAAGCTTAAATTATATTAATATTACTTATTTTAATAAAATTTATTTCATTAGAATAAATTTTATGTTGATACTGAATATAAAATCTTAAAAACATTTGAACTTTTCCTACTTTAAAACCCATTTATTTCATCCCGACTGTGGGGTTAACAATAATCATAATTTTCCACATATGTTTTTTGAATTTAAAAAGTTAGTCATAAATCATTTTATTCTATATAATATTTTAATTATAAAAATACCAAGATATTTTTTGACCAGAATTATTAATAAAAGTGATTAAAATTAGTCATAATATCGAAGGCAAAATTAAGATTCATTAGGGTCTAAACCTTAATATTAATGGAACAAATGACGTAGACACTTGTGTAACACCCATTTTATTTTTATCATTCGTCCATAAAAATTCTATTTTTTGTTGGGTTGGTTTGGTAAGAATTATTTTTGGAATGGACATGCTCACGCCTAATTTGTATCTAAAATTACATGTGAGTCCTTTCCCATTTCTATAATAGTCCACCGCATATACCCATTCCTCACACCTCTCAAACCATTTATGTTCTTCCAATAACCTTCAATGTAGACTCCCAATGATCCGTTATTATACCTTTAATCCTCCCTTTTGGAAAATTTTTTTCTCTAGGAAGACTTTCCACAGAAACCAAAATGAGTTACCCGATTAAGTGGTAATGTAAAGACCCGGAAATTTCAAGGAATTTTTTTTCATAATTTCTTTTAGATTTTACAAGAACTCAGTTTCTAACGGCGCCTGATTCTGAGGTCCAGTGTGCCAAGAATCAATTTTTGAAGTTTAGCTCGTGTACGTTCCGTGAACAATCGAGCGGGTTTTTCTATCTTTTGAACCATTTCTCGGAATCGAAATCCGAGGGCACCGATGAAACTGCCACGCCGGTAATTGTTTTAGAGGAATTTTCTCGAAGGTGCGTTTTCTCCGGAGGAGTTGTTAAAAAATGGGAGTTAAATGTGAAGTAATAAAATTGTGTTACAATTTTATTTCATATTCTAAGTTGTTATAACATATGTGTGGAAGTTGGGTGGGACCTACTTGTTGTTAACTAACCTTGAGAGAATAATGGTGGGGTGGTGCCCACATGATCCCAACTCCTCACATTCCATAACTCCTCTAAACCCCCCACTTAAGATGTCTAACTCATATTAACCATTAAACATCCAATTAATTGGATGACTTTCCCTCTCCTCACTTTAATCATGCCAAGACACTAATCCAATTAATGGATTTAAGTTTTTGAATTTTGAACTCATAGAATGACTTAATAAAATAAGAATTGCTTATTTTATTTTTGGTGGTTAGATTGGTTTTGTTGAAGATTGGAGGAGAGAGATCTAGGTCTCTTGAAGAACTTCATCTTATTAGGCGAAGAACGTCTTCATCCTCAATGAAGAACAACAACACTTCATCAAGGATCATCGACTCGGCGACCCAGTATCGTCAGACCTCTTCTTCCTCCATGACAAAGGAGGAGCCACCGACGCGGAAACTCGCCAATGACGTGTCGTTCCTTCTCCTCCGTGCAGTTGTTGTGAGACGTTGTTCCCTTATTGGATGCACGCCATTTCCATCATCGAAACCACTGTCACGACTCTAGCTTCTGCATATTTATTTTGACGTAGAGAATTAATTTGTTAATGTTAATGAACCCATGTTTATTCCCTTAAAAAAAAAGAACTCGGATCAACTAAATATTATGTTGATCCGCGAAGGAATATCTTTGCGGGTTGGGAATTATTGATTGCGGGGAAAACCGTAGGGGTAATTTATTTGTTCTTAAATTCTTTGATGTTCATTGACTTCTTTTTGGCCGCCTGTTATCGTAATAACAGGAGAAGGTCGGACCGCATGAACACGGCCGACCCTCCTCCCCCCTTCGATGTTGTTTTTGTTGTGGCACGAATGAAGGCAACATGATGCAACGACACCGCGCGGAATCAGGAAGAAACTCGGCAAAGAAACGCGACGCTGTCGCGCCGCGCCGTGGAGGCCGAACAAAGCAGCGGTGATGTCGCACGGCGCTGGAAAACCACGAAGAGGCAGTGATTTGTTATTTGACATACGGATCATGGGGCGATAAAGAATCAGTTCACAGAGGATATTTGAAGCCATCTTTGTAAGGTTCAGGTCTCGGGAGGACCATTGGAGATGACGGGAGGCGACACAGACCAGCAGAGCGCATCCGGTGGTCCGCGGAAGGCGGCGGGGCGGCGCGCTGCTGGAACAGGATCGCCGTGGCTGAGCCACGGCGGCGGCCAAACTGGAACGTCTTAGCCGTTCTGGAGGCCTAGCGGTACGGCATTAAGTCACACCAGTTTTTCTTCAACTGGGGGGGGGGGGCGTATCCTCCGCACCCACTGGCCACGCGGGCGCCGCCCCAGCACCAGGACCGCCGGCTGCCCAGGCTGGGCCGGGCCGGGCCACGCCGTGTTGGGTCGGGTCGGGCCACGCCCTGTTGGGACGGACCCGGACCTAGGTCGAGTTGACCCTGTTCGGGCCGACCCGGGGGGGGGGGGGGGGGATCGGGCCGAGACGGACCGGGTCCGAACCCCCAATTTTCAGACAATTTCGTTCAAAAGCTCATAACTAGGGATACAGACCTCCGATCGATGCACTGTCCATTGCGATGCGATCCTTGGATCGAGACGGGAGTTTCGGTATATTACACTCAAAGTTTAGGAGAACTTTGGGTACGACCAATTTGGTTCGAACACGAAACCAATCGGGCCCTCGGAGCGGAAACACATATATGTTGAGCTCCAGACGTCCGATTGACATGTCGTCGACTTTGTTGGATTCATCTTGATGAGAAGGAAAGTTTGGAATAATTTGAAAGAGTTTTGGATGCAGTTGGATAGTGTCCAGGTTGGATTGTACCCAAAATCCTACCGGACCCCTAGAACGGAATAACTGATAACTTTCAGACCAGACGTCCGTTTGATGAACCGTCAGCGGCGTTGGTGATAACGTTGAGAAACGGTCCCTATGAGTATACCCTATGATAGTTCATGGTACAGTTGAGATACATCCGAGTTGGTTCGTACACCAAACCAATTGGGTCCCTGGGACGAAAAGGCTAATAACTCGCAGACCGGGTTCCCGATTGACGCGTCGTCCGTTGTATTGAGACCCCTATGATGAGGCGGTCCTTTGAGATACTTCTTCATTGGAATTTGTGAAACATGGTGTATCGACCAGTAGCTCCTAGAGCAGACCCTCCCGGAGACGAGCAGACGGAGTACGGAGACCGTGTAGTCGGCTGAGACCTGAAGACTACTTAACCGACTCGAATTGGAGTGATTCAACTAGCCTAGTGGATGGAGCACTACATTGTATGGGTGCATACCCATGGCGGACGGAGCACTATAGTGTTTGGGTGCAAACCCGCTGTACTCGTCTGGAGAGTACCTCTGCAGGCTATTAGGGGGTGTGCACTACTATGTTTGGGTGGTATACACCGGCGGGAAGCGCTACTGTGTTTGGGTGGCTGACCCGTGGTACTCGACAGGAGGAGTACCTCAGTAGTCTTAGTTTATTGAGAAGTACCTCGGAGTCCTGACAGGATCACTATACACTCCAGAGATGGGTCTCTTCAGCAGTTACGGTTTCGATAATGAAAATCCTGGTTTGAGCTGAGTCTATGACCTTTGTGTTTACCTCATGATTGAGATGGTTCACTTGATAACTTAGGTATATGTATGGGCATATACAGGGGTGGTGGTTATCCGTTGATTTCATAACCTTTGTGTCTCCTGATGATTGAGATTGGTTACTTGATAACGTAGGTATAAGTATAGTCTTATACCTATGTAAGGGTTATCTGTTGAGATCCTTATTTGTTGTTATCCTTGTTGGATTTAGTGAGACCTTGAGGGTCTCGAGGTCCATACTGAGTATCGTTATACTCACCCCTGCACGGGCTATGCCCGCTCCTCGTTGTGTTGGTTGCAGACTACGGGCAGCGCATACAGAGGTCGAGTGTTCGAGGGCTAGACTGTACCCGGAGGTCAATATCACGTTGAGTCAGTATCCGAAGGTGGACTTCAAGAAGTGACGATACTTGGAGGAGGTTGACGGGCGAGAGCGTTGTGGAGGCTATCTGTACCCACCCTTCAGGTAGGATCCGTGGTGGACGATCCAGGAGCTGCACTATCTATACCTACCCTTCAGGTAGGATCCAAGGAGGACGACCCAGGAGCTGCATCCATTCATCCAGCTGTTTGACTTTTGCTGTTGTACTTTCGTTCAGCTGTAGCTGTACTTTCAGTTGGGTTTGTATTCTGGCCCACATACATTTCAGAAATTTCTTTTGTACTTAGTGTATTACTTACGCTTGTACTCTACGATGTTTTGTTTACTTTTATAAAGGAAATCCATTCCTATTTATTAGGATTTACCCCTTTGGTGCTAGTCGCCAGCCCCTGGTCTATGGAAGGCAGGCTTGGGGTAGTCACGACACGGGCCCCGAGGACGGGTCATGAAAAATTGGTATCAGAGGAGTTCAGTTCTACCGTAGAACTAAGGGCTCTGATTTTTTTCTATGTGAAGCAATAGTGTTAAGGGTACCGAGTGTGGTCTTCAGTTCAGGGAGTTCAGTGTTGGTGCAGCGGCTGACGTATCCGTACACCAGGACCATGACTTCTGATTTCAGACTTTGTGCACGAAAACACTGATTGTGTGTGTATTTCCAATGTTTCAAAGTCAGCTCAAACCAGGTCAGCTCACTGGGTATAAATTGATTGACCGTGTCACATCTATTCGGGATTTCTCCACACAGACAGTCAGTTGGAGTTCCGAGAGTGTACTCGATGACGGCTCAGTAAGAGACGAGGCTCCGGTGCGGGCCCCTATTTACTATGTTGGCACCCTCGGGTGGTGTACTAGCAGCACCACCACCTGTTGGGAAGCAGATTCCACCAGCCATACTGGCAAACTGTGCACACTGGCAGAGTGCGATGCATGAGTTCCAGCAGTAGTGGCCTCCGAGGTTATGAGGTGAGGCAGATTTCCAAATAGCAGAGCACTGGATGGAGGCGATTGCTAGAGTTTTCTGCCTAGCTGAGACATCAGTAGAGAGGATGGTGGACTTTGCTACTAGATTTTTCCAGTGAGTGACCATGAGGATGGTCCACATAGTGATGAGGCTTCGGTACGTGTACTAATGCCTGAGATAGTGCCTTCGGGTAGTGTGTCAGCAATACATCACTACCTATTGGTCTTCAATTACAACCGGTGGTACCGGTAGGTGACACATTTAGGCTTACTTCCTTACATGTGTTCCAACATCAGATACCCTCATGTTACGAGGCGAGCCCGACTCATAGGCAGCTGATGAATGGATTGAGGAGGTGGCTGAAAGTTTTCTAGAGCTTCTACAACTTCAACAGGACGACGAGTCGGTAGCTGAGTATTCATCGAGGCGTACTAAACATTCTGGATACTCAATAAAAATGATTCGGTTAGTTTTATAGAGCTCAGACCTCTGAGCGTGGTTTGTTTAAGTATATCTGAGCCATCACTTTTTCCTCTATGCATTCCTACTCATGTTAGGGTTCTAGAGAGAACCTTGTGGTTGAATGTTCTTTGGATGAACGAATACATCTAGAGAATATTAGAAGTTGGAACGCAGCGAACTGGTGCCAGTCTCAGAGACTTGGGTGTGCAAATGTTTCAAAAAGAGGAAATTTTAAGGACAGATAAATCTGCAGTGTAGCAGACGTGGAAGCAGAGCTAGGAGAGCAGCATGAGGGGGTGTACATATCAACATGTTACAACCACCTGCCTTTGTTGTTCCCTCTAGGATCAGGGAGCTGGAGGGTAGGGGAAGAGAGTAGCTGCATGCGGTCAAGGAGTGTGACCCAATGGCTTTAAGAATGATTTGAGGGACAGTCTGTGTCCACTACAAGCTGTCTTAGTAACAGACGTTGATACGAATCATTCCTTCCTTCCACGAATCTTGTCCCAGACCTAGAGTTTCCGGTTAAGCCGTTGAATTGACCCTCACATCTAGAGATACCTTGGGAGGAGACTCGATAATCACTCTGATGCCAACAGTGTGGTCTGACCCACGAGGTGATAGTTTCGGTTGGATTCTCTTGGTAGCAGTGTCGAGGCCTTACGACGTTGGTCTCAATTTTGATTGGATTCACAGTTCATGCTCAGATTGACAGTATTAGGCAAAAAGGTTGTGGTTTATCTACAATGCTGGGATGGGGTTTTCCTTGGTCAGCAAAAAGGAAAACCCAGGCAGCACAGGATGGAATCATGCATAGGAGGGTACGGATGATCACGCTTGAGTCGGTCAACCATACCCTCGTGGATGCAGGAGTTTTTTTGTTTCAGTTCTAAACTATAATTGGAGACCTCTAGAGTTCTAGGATGACGATCACATTCTTATACAGGTCTCACCTCGACGAGGTATACAGATATATGGCCAAGGTGGCAAGTTATCTCCGAGGATCAGTAGACCTTTTCAGGTCCTCAGCAGGGTAGGCGAGGTGGCTTACCATTTGACCCATCCACCTCAGTTTCACCAGGTGAATGATGACTTCCATGTATATCATCTCAGAAGATATGAGCACGACCCTTCGCATATCGTCAACCATGAGGAGATGGATGTTGGCGATTGGGTGACGTTTTCGGGGTTCCAGCAGAGATTGAGGATCGACAGGAGTCGGTCCTACGAGGACGGTCGATTCCTCTTGTGTGCTTTCGTAGACAGTACGGGAACCTCCAGCTGATCACATGGGAGAGGAACGCTCAGATGCATGCTCAGTACCGCTTTTGTATCCCTAGATTGTGTTAGAGCTTTATGGGGACGTAAATCCCCGAGGTGGGAGTAATGTAAAGACCCAGAAATTTCACAGAATTTTTTTTCTAAATTTCATTGGGATTTTACAAGAACACTGTTTCTTACGGCACCTGATTCTGAGGTCCAATGTGCCTGGATTCAATTTCTGATGTTTATATCAGGTAAGTTCAGTGAACGAACGAGTGGGTTTTTCTATCTTTTGAACCGGTGCTCGGAATCGAAATCTGAGTGCACCGATGAAACTACAGTGCCGGTAATTGCTTAGGAGGACTTTTCCCTAAGGTGTGTTTGCTCGGGAGGAGTTTTTAAAAAAAGGGGAGTTAAACGTGAAGTAATAAAATTGTGTTACAATTTTATATCATATTTTAAGTTGTTATAACCTATCTGTGGATGTTGGATGGGACATACTTGTTGTTAACTACCCTTGAGAGCCAAATGGTGGGGTGGGTTCCACACGAGCCCAACCCCTCACATTCCCTAACTCCTCTAAACCCCCCACTTAAGATGTGTAACTCATCATAAACTTTAAAATTTACATTATTTGGGTGACATTCCATCTCCTCACTTTAATCATGGAAACACACTAATCCAATTAATGGATTTATGTTTTTGAATTTTGAACTCATAGAATGACTAAATAAAATAAGAATATCTTATTTTATTTTTTGGGGGTTAGATTTGTTGTGTTGAGGATTGGAGGAGAGAGCTCTAAGTCTAATGAAGAACTTTATCTTTTCCAGCGAATAACGTCTTCATCCTCAACGTAGAACGACAACACTTCGTCAAGGATCATCGACTCGGAGACCCGGTATCTTCGGACCTCTTCTTCCTCCACGACAAAGTAGGAGGCACTGATGAGGAAACTCTCCAAAAAAGTGTCATCCATTCTCCTCACCACAGCTGGTGTAAGATGTCATTCCCTTCTTGGATGCACACCAACGCCGTCATCGAAACAACCCCCGCGACGCTAGCTTCCGAAAAAATACTTTGAGATAGGGAATTAATTTGTGAATGTTAATGAACCCATGTTTATTACCTTCGAAAATAAAGAATGCTGATCAACTAAATATGAAGTTGATCTATGAATGAATATGTTTGCGGGTTGGGAATTCTTGATTGCGGGGAAAACCGTTGGGGTAATTTATTTGATCGTAAATTCTTTTTCGTTCATCGAATTATTTTTGGCCCCCAGTTATCGTAATAACGGGAGATGGTCGGACTGCACGAACACGGCTGACCCTCCTCCCCCCTTCGATGTTGTTTTTGTTTCGGCACGAATGAAGGTGGCCCGATGCAATGACACCGCACGGAATTAGGAAGAAACACGATGAAGAAATGCGGAGTCGTGGCGTCGTGCCAGAAAACTATAAAGAGGCCGCGATTTGTTATTTGACGTACGGATCGTCGGGTGATGAAGAATCAGGCCGCAGAGGTGATTTAATGCCATCACAGAAATGGTCGGGTCCCAGGAGGACCATTGGAGAAGATGGGAGGTGAAACAAACCATCGGAACACGTCCAGTGGTCCACGGAATGCAGTGACGGCGGCGCGCCGCTGGAACAGGACTGCCGCGGCTGTGCCTCGGTGGCGGACAAACTGGAATGACTTTTCCGATCCGTAGGCGGAGCGGTGCGGCATTAAGCTGCACCGGTTTTTCTTCAACCGGGGGGGGGGGGGGGCATAACCCCCGCACCCACTGGCCACGCGGGCGCCGCGCCAGCGCTGGGCCAGCCGGCTACCCAGGCCGGGCCGGGCCGCCCCGGACGGGCTGGGTCATGCCGGTCAGACCAGGCTGCACCCTGTTGGGCCGGACCCGGACCTGGGTCGGGCTGACCCCGTTCAGGCCGACCGGGGGGGGGGGGTGTGGGATCAGGCAAGGACGGACCAGGCCAGAACCCCCTATTTTCGGACAGTTTCATTCCAAATCTCATAACGTGGGCAATAGACCTCTGATCGACGCAACGTCAGTTGCGATGCAATCCTTGGATCGAGATGGTCGTTTCGGTATATTACACTCAATGTTTCGGAGAACTTTGGGTATAAAAGGGTTGGTAAGAACAAAAAACCAACCGGGCCCTCGGAGTGGAAACACTTATATCTTGACCTTCGAATGTCCGATTGATGTGCCGTCGACTTTTTTGGATTCCTTTTGATGAGATGGAACTTTTTTCATAATTCTCCTTAGTTTTGGATGTAGTTGGATAGTGGCATGGTTGAAATGTACCCGAAATCCAACCAGGCCCCTCGAATGGAAAAGCTGATAAATTTCAGACCAGACGTCTGTTTGACGAACCTTCTGTGGCGTTGTTGATCACGTTGAGAAACGGTACCTATGAGTATACCCTATGAGAGTTCGGGGTACAGTTGAGATACGACCGGGTTGGTTTGTACACAAAACCAACAAGGCCCCTGGGACGAAAGGGCTAATAACTCACAGACCGGGCGCTCGATTGACGCGTCATCCATTGTGTTGAGACCCCTATGATGAGGCGTTCCTTTGAGATACTTCTCCATGGGACATTGTGATACTTAGATTATCGACCAGTAGCTCGTGGAGCGGACCCTCCCATAGACGAGCATATAGAGTACGAAGACCATGTAGCCGGATGAGACCTTACGACTGCTTGAACGACTCGACTTGGAGTGAGTCGACTAGCCCAGTGGATGGAGCACTACTGTTTTTGGTTGTAGACCCATGGCGGATGGAGCACTACAGTGTTTGGGTACAGACCCGTGGTACTAATTCTGAGAGTACCTCTGCAGGCTATTAGGGGTTGTGCACTACTGTGTTTGGGTGGCATACCACAGCGGGAAGCACTTCTGTGTTTGGGTGACTGACCTACGGTACTCTACAGGGGGAGTACCTCATCAGTCATAGGATAATGATCAGTACCTAGGAGTCGTGACAGGATCATTGTACACTCCAGAGACGTGGATTTTCAGCAGTTACAGTTTCGATAAGGAAAATCCTGGTTTGTGCTGAATCTATGACCATTTTTTACCTCATTATTGAGATGGGTCACTTGATAAAGTAGGTATTTTTATGGTCATATACCTGGGTGGTGGTTATCTGTTGAATTCATAACCTTTGTGTTTCCCCATGATTGATATGGGTTACTTGATAACTTAGGTATAAATATGGGCTTATACCTAAGTAAGGGTTATCTGTTGAGATCCTTCATTGTGGTTATCCTTGTTGGATTTAGTGAGACCTTGAGGGTCTCTGCATCCCTATTGAGTATCGTTATACTCACCCCTGCACAGGCTTTGCCCGCACCTCGTTGTGTTGGTTGCAGATGACGGGAAGCGCAGATAGAGGCCGAGTGTTCGAGGGCTAGACGGTACCCAGAGGTGGATCTCACGTCGAGTCAGTATCCGAAGGTGGAATTCAAGAAGTGACGATACTCGGAGGAGGATGACGGGTGAGATAATTGTGGAGGATATTTGTACCTACCCTTTAGTTAGGATTCGTGGTGGATGATCCAGGAGTTGCGCTATCTGTACCTACCCTTCAAGTAGGATCCAAGGAGGATGACCCATGAGCTGCTTCCATTCTTCCAGTTTTTTGTCTTTTTCTGTTGTACATTCAGTTGGGTTTGTATTCTGGCCCACTTACTTTTCAGCACATTCTTTTGTACATATTGTATTACTTCCTCTTGTACTATGGGATGTATTGTTTACTTTTATAAAGGCAATTCCTTGCCAGTTTTCGGGATTTACTCCTTTGGTGCTAGTTTCCAGCCCCTAGCCTATGGAAGGCGGGCTTGGGGTAGTCACAGCACGGGCCCCGAGGACGGGTCGTGACAGGAAACATATTCCCTCAAGCTCCATATCATTATTTTCTATCTCCCGCACCGAAACTATATTTATTCCATTATCATGTGACAAAACCATTAAATTTTATATTCATTTATGTTTTTATCCAAATCATCTGACCTAAACATACATACACCTCCATCTAATGGATGTTTGTCATACTATTTATGTGTAGGGAAAACTACTTCCTCATGGTGTGATGATTGTTCATTTCTCCTTTACCACAAATCACAGTGGCCATTATAATAGAAAATATATTTATAAATTTAATATATAATATTAATTAAGGTTTAATCTTATGTATTTATTTTAAAATTCAAATATGTTTACCTTCCATTTGGTGTTATTACGATAATCTTGTTTGAGGATGTGTGGACAACCGCCCCCCAAAAGTGATATGACGTGTTCACACACTATATAGAATGTATTAAGGATAGGTTTAATGAGAATATATGATATATATTATCTATAAATTATACAATAATAATTATATATATACATATATATATAAATATTTCATTTATATACTAACATTCAATACGATATTAAAAACAGAAACAATGTTCATTCGTACGTACAACATATTATCTCACTGATCAGTGTATTATATATAATAATTTTATATGATATAATTAATTAATATATCGATACAGTGTATATAACTTATATTTATATCATGATATACATTATTGAATCATTATATTATTATATGTACTGACGATATGACAAATTTAGACACATGTGAAGTAAAAAGAAAATATTACCTGAAGTGATACATTAACATAGGATCGTTAACAAGCGGGTATTATAAGGTTATAAAGAAAGATATACGGAAATATTTATAATAACATGTTTCTATATAAATTTTATAATAAACATATATTTTTTATATATGAATCTTGTACGAGTTCACAGAGAGTCAAGACACAAGGTATGTGGAGTTCATATCGCTTTTATTTTCTATGAGATATAGGCTATGTTCAATAGTCTTTACTTTTTTATGGTGTATTTACTGAAGATTGTTGTATTATATGTATGTTTTAAATTAATGTTTTTATTAACATTCCCATTTAATGATCCTTCTTCCAAGGGGTTTATCTTTCAAAAGTTCCCAAATCGTTTAAATAATTTTCTCTCAAGTTGCCTTCTTTGATATTCATGTTTTGTTGTTAACCTAAACTCTTATTATAGATGTATATAAATCCATATTACATTTTATTTATTGAATACTGTTCATTTAATGATATATTAATCTTCTATAATTTAAATTTTTTTTCATGGAGAGTATGGTCTCATGTTACTGAGTTATAAGAGTTCACTGAGACAATATCATCACTTTCTGAGATTGTTTATGTTATTTCTCCCATTAATGAAATACATTGATATATATCTCAAGATTATTCAAGAGTTTACATATCTTTTATTATATCATTATATAATAATTTATTTTTACCATATTATACTCTTTCATACATAATATAGTTAAGAATGTTAATTAGGAAATACTTACTTCACCCATTATTTGTTTGGAAATCTATGTTTTCAAAAAAGGAATTCCAAAATATTATACCATTATCCTAGAATATTTTAATGAAATTTTTACCATTTTTTTCTTTTAACAATACTTTCAATGTATTATTCATGTATCTTTTTAAACAAATCATTCCTTATAACATTTTTACAATAAAATATTAATGTTCCTTTTTTACATCCTATGAAATGCATGGTTTTAGCCACCATCATTCAGTTGATGATTACATTTAATTTTTAAAATAGTAATCATTTTGAAATTTTTTTACATTTCAATATAAAGGAATAATATTTTGAATATAGTTTCATGACTTCTTTATATATTTTCAAGGTATTTTATGACAAATAATTTTTAAAGTGTTTTATTGATTAATATATCTTTTTCAAAAAAGAAATGATATTTCACTCAAGAAAAGATTTAGAATGATATTTAAAAAATATTTCCCATATAATATTACATCCATTGATGTTACTCATTATATTTTTGGAAATTATCTAAAGGTTCCATTCATATATTTTCTATGAATAGTTTATGCTTAATGTCATGACCTTTATAAAATAAGTTTCTCTTTAATAGGTCATATGTTTATGAAATTATTTTCTATTTCTCATTTTATTCATTGATTAAATGGTTATGAAACATATCTATTATTAATAGGTTATGTTGTGATGAAATTTTAATGACACCAATTTCATTTTATGGTTCATGATTTGATGTTTATAAGACATATATACTTTTATGGGTCATCTATAATGAATGTTTTATTATCTTATCGAACATGTGTGAATGATTTTACTATGATATGGGTGGGACCTATATCTCCCTCTAATTCATTGTGTAATGAAATTTTTTATATGAGACCGATGGATTCATGGGTTGTATCCCATGCTCGTAAAAAAAGGGGTGTTTGGGTTTCATCCTAAGCCCAACAAGAAAGAGGGTGTATCTGTTAAAGCAAAAACCTAAATGAAAGAGGGAATGTTAGGTAATAGAATAATCCTATAAAGGTAAACATACATCATTTGTATCCCAAGAATAAATTAAATAAGTTACACATGTGGTATCATGGGCCAAAACCCAAGATTCTACATTGGTTTTAGACCATGTCAAAAATACTATGGGTATATGGGTTGTTATCCCAAGCCAAAATTATGTACAGGGGTTGTAGCACAAGACTAACATGTAATAAAGTTCACGGTAGGAATCCCTGACAGAAATGATTGTTATATTATATGTATGCCAAAAAACCTTTTTTTATTCTTTTGTTATGATTTCATGGCTCATGATGTTAATTTCCTTATGATTCATGTCTGATAAAATTTCAAGATTTATACCCTATCTCATGTTTATTACTTTTGATATGAAGAGTATGATCTCCTAATGTTAAAATTACATTATCATACTAATTTTTTCATGTTTATGCTTATAGTTCTCTCTTGTTTACCCTTACTTGGCATCTGAGCTCACCCCTTCTCTTATGTTTTTATTCTCTTGGGTAGGAAGAAAGTTTTTTGGTTGATTATCGAATGGTGTATATCGTTATGGGAGATGTTGATGATATTTCATAAGGATAGAATAATTTTTTCCCATATTTCAAATTCATTAAACTATTACGGTCCTCGGGTATGTATTTTTTCAATGTACTAAATATTCATCTAAAATGAAGTAATATCCATGTATGTTAAGACTGGTTCACTATTGTTGTTATCAATGGAGATTTTTAGTCACCCTTCAGAATCTTGGATAATAAAATCATTTTGATATCTCTTGGTTTATTTATAAGGATATGTCTATGGTTGCCTCTAAGGAAAAGTATAAGGATGAGTTGATGTTTGGGAAAATGTTTTACAATTTTCGTAAAGTTTAAAGTGATTGGTTTTCGATAAGTACAAATCTCTCTGGATAATAAAAGTGGATCTAGATCTAGCACAAATTTCACTAGGGGTAATAACTATAACAAGATATTCCAGGCTTGAGTCGTGGTATACTGGTACATAATAATGGGCCTTACTACACACCTAGTTTGACACTCCCAGGGGAAATGATTTTGTAATTCACAAAATCTGCATGAACCACCATGATGTATTTAGATATTATTTATCTACAAATAATATTGTATAAAACTATGGTTTCATAGATTGTGGAATGTTTAATGATTTAGAAATTCTATAATAAATACTTTTCATGACTATTTGGTTTTCAACTATGATATGTATTGATCAAATTATTCTTCAGGTTTTAGTCATTGGTATAAACCAGAAAAGACATGATTAATATTGAAAGTGATGGATAATTTTGGCATGGGAAGTCAAATTGGATTACTATTAGAGGAAAAGATACTATGATTGTGCTGAATTTGATATTGTTGTATATAATTAACAATGTTTGAATTGGGAAATTTCCAATCCAGTCCAATAGGTGGAAAATATAATTTAATGGTAATGATCATATAAGAATGGAGAATTAGCTTCTTATATGTTAAGAATATATGATGAAGAATGTTAAATAATACCTTAATTAGAGGGGAATAAGTAATTTTTGAAGGAAAAGGTTCACAGAGTGACGAGCTATCATGATGTTCAATGTCTTATCTATTGAGAATTTGGGAATTACCCAACACGATACCCCGAGCTAAGGATTTACTTATAAACCAATTAAGGACCTATCCCATTCCAAAAATTATAGTTAAAGTATTTAATTACGTAAGTATTTGGATTAGAGAATTAGAAATGGTGAATTATGTATGGATTTTTCATGTTATGTTTTTGTAATGGATTTACAAGAATATGTTGAATGGACATAGGGGAATAGAAATGTGATTTCATAGGAAGGTGATATTTTGATATTAAGGGAAGGTGATCCTTAATTAATTCATGATGAAAAGATAATGTTCTCTAGATTGTTATATAATAGATATGAACATGTAAATTGGACAATATATATTTCCCTAAAATAGATTATTTAAAAAATGTTCTATGTCATTAGGGATTAAGTTTACAACTTCTTGGATTTACGGGATGTGTACTGTAATAATTGGAAATGGGAAGCATGCATGTTTTCCAAATGGATTTATCATAATTAAGTTCATTGACATGTTTTATGTGAATAAATGATGATGTTATTCACATGTTTGGAATGTGACAATCGAGACTCGCTTTGTGATATATTATGGAATCAATGATAAGTTGATTTTGTGACTCCCTTTATAATGTTTTGGATTTTTACTTTTAAGAAGGGTTATTTGGTTAAATGTTCCAAAAAATTATATGTTATACTATGAATGTAGTATTTGTTAATTATTTTTCTATTGAAACTTGAGGTTAAATGGATAATCAGTGACGAACATTATATCATGGTTGTCCGCCTTTTAAATTTTTGTGAAAAGTACAACATTTATGTTGGGTGACAACGAATCATGTCGGATACGGCCATGGGTCTTAAACCTAGGATAGATAGATGATAAGGGTTTAATGACTACGATTGGCCTACATGATGTCTTGATTAATTTATAATTATTTTTAATGAATAATTATATATGAAATAATATTATTTTTACTTTTTATAGATTAATGCATGTCGATTTTTTGAAGAGACGAAGTGTAAGACTTTTTATAATTTTATGGAACTCAAGATCTATTAATAGAATATTGTAGTTCCTTATTCATAAAATTTAATATTTAAATAGTCTATCCTTGAGTTAATATATATATTAGTGATTTTTCAATGAACAACCATATAATAAATTTTGTTTATTAAAATGTATCATGAGTTAATCAAAATTCTGAAAGTGATAAAAGAAAATGTTGTCAAAATAAATTAAATTATATTAATGCAACGGATTCTGGAATCGTGAATTATTAATGACATTGGGTCACTCAACTTTCCTTTGATCATCCACTTGGTTAGGATTGATGACCTCAATCACTCCCTATAAATATTTATACTTATCCACCATATCTAATCGTTACTCCCGATATGTGTTATCCTATGTGGAAACACATTTATATGATATTTTGGGTAATGGTTATGGTTCTAAATTTACCTTATTAAGGGATTTTTGGTTATCCATATTTATGAAGTGTTTTTATATGAATGAAAATTTCCAGTACTAAACCATTTATAACCCAGATGAATTTTGAGGGTGAAATTCATTTGAAGGGGGGTAGAATGTTACACCTTGAGTTTCTATGGAACTGTTATTATTTTGAATAAATATTAATTATAATTTATAACATGAAATGAACTATGTAAAATATTCATTTTACATGGAAGACACTTGATTTATGTTCCACAAAAACTGACCTGGCGTACGATGCATGCACCATTGAGTTGGCGTACGATACATGCAACACTAAGATTCTATGAAATATCTATTTTTATTTTTTTAATTATTTAATGATGATAATTATAACCTAAAATTTATACATTGTACTAATAATTTTATAAACTACTTTAAATAAAATATTTATGAATTTTGTATATAAAAAAAATATAAAAAATATAATATATTATTTTTTGGTAAAGTCTTTTTTTGTTTAAAAACATTGTTTTCTCGAATGAACATCTTTTAACAGTGAAATTAATTTCAGACACATTTAGAAATAGTATTTGATAAAATTGAATTCATTTTTAAATTTAGTACATTTAAATAATCCTATGGTAAATATTTAGGATATTTCTGAAAAACATCATTTTTTTAGAATATTGAAAAATACCTCTTTTTAGTTAAAAACCACCATTTTGTATAGTGAGTTATTAATTATAAATGATATTATAAATATTTGTTAAATTCAATTTTGATTAATATTACATATATAAATAAAAGTTAATTAATTATAATATATTTATCTTTGAAATTTAATATAAAATCATAACAATTTTTGAACTTTTCTTACTTTAACAGATCGTTATTTCATCCCATCTTCAGGGTTAGAACTAATCATAATTTTTCCACACCTATGATTAGAATTCAAAATATCAGATAAAAACCATTTTATTTCGTATAATATTTATAGTATAGCAATACCCTGTTAATATTTGACCAAAATTATTAGAAAAAGTGATTAAAATTAATCATACGAGTTAAGGGAAAATTGATTTTATTTTGGGAATAAACCATAATATTAAGGTCACAAATGACCTAGAAACATTTCAAAAACCAATTTTTTTCCATATCAGGTACATAATGCTTAAATTATTTTGTTTTTTGTTTATTAATACTTAATTTAGGTAATAACATTTGAACACCTAATTTGTTTCCAAAAATTCCTTCTGAGTTCTTTTCCTTTCCTATAAAATGCCACCACCTATACCCATTTCTCACACCTGAAAAAACTTTTATGTACATCAAAACTATAACAAAATAGCCTCTAATAAATCCCCCCTTTACCTTGAATCCCCGATTTGTGTATAAAGCTTCTCAAGGAAGAATGTTTGCACAAACCAAAAAGAGTTACCTGATTAACAGATAATGTCTTCTCTCAAGATCAGTTCCATTATTTTTCTTCCCAACCACATAAACTATATTTATTCCATTATAGTATGATAAAATGAGCGTAATCCATGTAATATTATGTTTCTATGTAATTTTTATGACCTAAACTTACACACACCTCCATGTAATGGATGTTGAACATACTGTTTCTGTGTACGGGGAACTACTACCTCAAGAAGCAATGATTGTTCATTTCTCCTTTACCACCAATCATGGTAGCCATTATTAACACACTATATATTTATATATGTAATATATTATAATTATTATGTCATTAATATTAGGTATTCCGTTTACAATACTCATCTTTTTTATCTTCTATTTTGTGTTAATACGATAATATATTTTGAGGAAGTGTGGATTACCGCCCCCTCAAAGCGATGTGATTCATTCATACACCACATAGAATGTATTAAGAATGGTTATAATGAACATATATGATATATATGATATATTAATACTAATTTAATAATTATATGCACCCACACACACACAGATATATATATATATATATATATATATATACAAATTTCATTAATATACTTTCTTTCAAAATGAAAATTAAAATAGAAACCACATTCATGCATTCGTATGACTTATCTTCCCCATGAACAATGTATTTCATTTCATAATTATATATGAATAAAATTATAATAATATGAATATTATTTTTATAACTGATATTTATATCATGATCTACATTCTTTAATAATGATATAAGTGTAAGGACCCATGACATAAGAAATTATAACATATGTGATGAACAGAGAAAATGTTACAAAAAGTGAAACATTAATATTAGATCGCTAAAAATCGGGTAATATAATTTTATCATAAAACTATATATTGTAATATATATAATAATAATATAATTTTAAATACTTATAATAAATTTATATATATTATATACGATTCTTGAATGAGTACGGAGAGAACCAAGACACAAGGGAAGGCGATTCCGTCTCACTTTTAATTTCTCTAAGATACATGCTATGTTCACCACATGTTATATATGAGCGGTTTGTCTACTTAGAATGAATTTATTATATGTATATTTTATGTAAAATTATTTTTATTCACGTTCCCATTTGATTATCCCTATTTCATGGGGTTTAGCTTTCAAAAGTCACTATATCGGTAAAATAGTTTTCTCTCAATTGGCCTTATTTGAGATTAATGTTTTGTTAGGAACCTAAAATATTATTTTAGGTGTATATATATATATCCACTTTTCATGTCATATCATGAATATAAATATTTTAATTATATATTGAGCTAAATTTAATTTCCTTTTTTACATTGATATTATTACCCCATGTTACTGAGTTATATGAGTTTATTGAGACAATCTCATTGGATTCCAAGATTATTTATGTTATTGCTTAACATGATAAAATTTTATGATAAATATCTCAATAATATTATTTATTTTCCTTGTATTATTTTATATCCTCATATACACATGTATTATAACCATATTCCACTATTTGGAACATAATATAGTTAAGAAAGTGTTTTTAAGAAAGCCCGACTTTACTCTTTCTTTGGATGGAAATATATATTTTCTAAAGCTATTTACAAAAATATTATACAATTGTCCTACATGATTTGAAAGTTAATTTACCTTTTTTTCATTTACCATTCTCTTCAATGACACATTCTTATCTCTTTTTGATCAAGGCATTCCTTCAATCCTTTTTACCGTGCAAAATAAATATTCATTTTTTACTATGTATGAAATTTTTGGATTTCCCCACCATCATTCCAATGAATATTAATTTTAATTATTTAAATAGTAATCAATAATAATTTTTTTAATATAAAGATTATTGAAAAATATTTTCACAAGGGTTTCATGTCTCCTTTATAATTTTTTAATGTTTATTTAGATAAAAAAAAATTGAATAGTTTTATGTATTTAGAATCCTTTTTCAAAGATGAAAGGATATATTACTCAAGAAATGTTTTTGAAATATATTCCAAAAATATTTTCCATATATGATGAAATCCATTGAAGTTACTGATTGCCTTTTTGGAAATTCCATAAAGGTTTCATTCATATCATTCCAATGAATTGGTCACGATTAATGTTAGGGTCATTATGAAACCCATTTCTCTTTCAAAGGTAATATGTTTATGTAATTTATTTCTATTTAAGGGTTTATTCATTGATGAAATGGTTAGAAAACCAATATCTTTTCTATATATAATTATGTGTTGAAATTTCAATGACACCCATTTCATTTTATGGGTCATGATTTATTATTTATAAAACCTATATCTTTTTATGGGTCATGATATGATGAATATATATTATATTTGGAATATGTGTGAATTATTTTATTATGAGATGGGTGACACCTATATCTCCCTCAAATGTATTGGGTAATTATTTGTTTTATATGATCTCATAGGGTGTACTTGTTATAGCCCATGCTCGGAAAAGAATGTGGGTGTTTGGGTTGTAGCCCAAGAACCAAAATAATGAGGGGCTACGGGTTATAGCCTAAGACTAAATGATGGTGGGTACATAGGGATTATCCCGAGCTCGAAAATAAGAAGGTGCATGGGTTGTAGCCTAAGGCTAAATGAAAGTTGGGTCATGAGTTTCTAGAACAAGTCCAATATAGGTTCAAGGGTAGTAAACCAATCCCAACATGTTATAATGGTTTTGGTAGGTATCCACAACATAAATGTTTATATTCGTTAATGTATTAGACAGATCCTATGTCTTATTTTTTGATTTATGATTTCACGTCTCATGATGTTTATTTCCTTATGATTCATATATTATAAACATACATGAATTATATCATAGTTCATGTATGTGTTCTTTGATATGAAAGGTATGATCTCCTACTGTTTTGATTATACTATCGTACTACAATTTTCATGTTTATGATAGAATGTCTCCCTTCTTTATCCATACTGATCATATGATCTCACACATTTATGAAGTTTCCTTTCTCCATGTTATGAAGAATGGTTTTAGTTTTTATATCTAATGTTGTAGATATTTATAGTTGATGTTGAATATCATTCACAAGGACAAAAGATTTTGTTTCCATGTTTCCAAAGGTCACTAAAATGTTATAGTCCAAGGGAATGTATTTTGAAATGTAAAAAATATTCATCAATAAATGATGTAATATCCATATATGTTAAGACAATGTCAATATAGTTGGTATCAATGGTAAGGTTTATTCATCCTTTGGAAACTATTATGAGAATACCTTAGTGATATCCCTAGGTATATATCTAAGTATATGTCTAGGGATGACTCTAAGAACAAATATAAGGATGAGTTGACATTTAGGAAAATGTCCTAAAATTTTGGTAAGGGATAGAGTGACTAGTTTCCAAAATATACATCCATATATGTATTCAATAAGTAGATGTGTCTCTGCCATATATATAACCAAGGGTAACAACTCCAACAACATTTTTCAGGTTTGAAATGGGGTAATGTCATAAATAAGAATGATCCATGATACACACATAGTTTGATTCTCCTAGGGAAATTATTTTGAAATTCACGAACACATCATAAACCATTATAAAGGATTTAAATATATGTTATCTATGAATAACATTGGATAAACTTATGGTGTCATAGACTATGAATGGTTTCATTATTTATACATCTTATATGTAATTATTTTTATGATTATGTGGTTTTCATCAATGATATGTATTTCTCAAATTATTATTTTGGTTTTAGTCAATGGAAATAACAAAAAGGAAATGGAATAATGTTTAATGTGATTGATGATTTTTGGATGAGAAGTAAAATGTGATGATCAATGGTGAAAAAGATATTGTGTTTAAGATGAATAAATTATCATGGCATATGATTTACAATGATTGATTTGGGAATTTTTATAACCGGTTAAATAATTGAATGATGTACTTTCATGGTAAGGAATATAGGGGAAAACATATACATCTTCCTGAATGTTAAGAAGAAGTGATGATGAAAAATGAGGAATATCTAAAATGGGGGGGAATATTTTATTGGTGTCGGAAAAGGGTCATCAATTGATGAGTTTTCATGGAGATCAGTATATTATCATTGGACAACATGGTAATTAACTAACACAATGCCCTAAGAAAAATATTTAATTCTAAATCATGTGATAAAATCTTATATTCCAATCATTAATGTTGAATTATTGAAGTATTTATGTATTTAGATTACAAAATAAAAAATGGATATTTATGTATGGATTTTTTAGTTTATTTTTTTTATAAGGATTTTAAAAAATAAGTTGAATGCTCATGAATGAAAAAAAAGGTGATTTCAAGGAAAGGTGATATTTTGATTAATGGATGGTAATCGTTAATTATTGCATGGCACAAAGATAATGATTTTTTAAAATCGATATATTAGATATGAATAAGTAAACTAGACTATATAGATTTCCTTGCAACTTATTATTGAAAAAATGTTCTATGTCACTAAGGATGAAGTTTAAAACATCTTGTTTTTAAGTTATGTATCCAGTAATCCTTGGAATAAATAATCATGCTTTTTTTAAAAGATTTATGGTAAATTAGGTTAATACGATAATTCAGTAGAATATATGATGAGGTTATTCAATTATATGGAATGTGATAACCAAAAGAAATATTTTCATATATAGGGGAATAAATGTTAAGCTAATTTCATGACTCTCTTTCCAATGTTTTGGATTTTCACCTTTGATAAGGGTTATAAGGATAACTATTAATGAAAAGTTTAGATTATGATTTGGAAGAAGTATTAGTGAACTAATTTTTTGTTGAAGTTGTTATTTAATATGATAACCAATGATTATAATAATTTCATGGAAGACCATGTTTTATATTTTTATGAAATGTACATCATGTATGTTGTGTTACACCCAATAATTTCCTACAAGGTCGTGGGTCGTGAACCCATGACCGAAGGATGATAAGGGTTTCATTCCTACCATGGTCCTACCAAATGTTCTGGTTAATGAAAATTTATTTTTAATGAATAAATATTTATAATGAAGTATTATTGTTATTTTTTATAGATTAATGCAAATTTTTTTAAGAGAAAATTGTTTTACTTTTTATTCATTTATGGGCCTTAAGATCCATTAAAGTATATTTTTTTGCTTTATTCATCAATGTTAATTTATATATATTTATTCCTTGAGGTAATGCATGTATTCATAATTTTGTAAAGAATAATCTAATAACAAAATATTTTTATAGAAATTTTTTAAGAATTACTCATCATTATGAATGTGATCGAAATTAATGTTGTCCTAATACCTTAAGTTCTATTGAACAAACTACTTCTAGAATAATCAATGATTTATTACTTTTAGGCCTTCAACATTATTTTGACCAATCAATTGGTTGTGATTGATGACCTTCATCACTCCCTATAAATATTTATCCTTTTCTTATATATACAATATTCACTCGCAAACAATGCTTTCTAATGTGGAAGCCCAGTTATGTATTTCCCTAATTAATTGTTATGGTTTCAAATTTAGGTTTTAAGGGAAGATTTTGTTTATATTTTTATGTTGTATTTTTATATGAATGAAACATTCAAGGACGTATCCTTTGGTAACCCATACAAATTTATATGGAAAAATTCATTTTATGGGGGGTAGAATGTCACACCTCGAGTTTTAATGAAAGTTTTTTTATAAATAAATTTTAATTTTAATTTCTAACTTAAAATATAATATTTCAAATATACCTTTCACTTTTAACCAATTTTTCATACATTTCACATAACATCTGCTTGGCGTACGATGCACACAACACAGAGTTAGCTTATGATACACACAACCCTGAGATTCTACAAAATATCCCTATTTATTGTCTTTATTATTTAAATAAGATAATTGTAACATATATGCTAATGTTATTAATATGAATAGTAAAAAATTATTTTCAAATATATTTTATAATAATTTCATATATATATAACATATTGATAATATAAGCTATGATATTTGGTAAAGTCCTTTTAATGTTTAAAAACATCGTTTTCTCAATTGAACTGCTTCAAATAACGATAGTAATTTTAGATATATTTATAAATTTAATGTGATAAATTTAATGTAATTTTATTAATTAATAATTTCAAAATTATCATTGGGTTAATTTTTGGTTTTTTCTAAGAAACATCATTTTCAGATGAATAGTTAAAAACAAAACATTTAGTTAAAACTACATTTTTTTCTAAATAATTATAAATGAAAAATAATATAATAAAAATGATTCAATGTAAAATTTCTATAATTAGAAATATATTAATACAATTTAATTCATTAGAATAATTTTCACTCTGAAACTGAATATAAAATCAAAAAAAACATTTGACCTTTTTTACTAAAAAACCCTGTTATTTCATCTCATGTGCGGGAGTAGGAGTGATATTAATTTCACCACTTCTTTGATTGTAATTTATAAAATACAACATAACAAAATTTTTTTGTATAATATGTGGAGTCTAATATGACCATGTTATTTTTTTGACTAAAATGATTATTAAAAGAAATTACAATTAATCAAAAAAGTTAAGGCCAAATTATTATTAATTAGGGAGTAAACCTTATTTGTAGGGGCCCAAATGGCCCTATAAATTTCTATAAAACCGAATTGATGTCCATATATGGGTCCTAAACATTACATTAATCATTTATGTTTGTTTTTTTAGACTTTTGTAAGGTAAGAACATTTTCACACTTAATTTGTTCCTAAAAATCCCATGTCAGTCCTTTACCCTCCCTATAAAAGGCAACCACATCTATGCATTAATCAATCCTATAAAACCATTTTTGTTCTACCAATCTATTTCCATGTATCCTACAAAATATTATTAATTCAACCTTTAATCCTCCCTTTTTGAAGAAATCTTCCTATGATATATTTCTTGCACATACCAAAAGGAGTTACATAATTAAGAGGTAACGTCTTCTATAAAGCTCCATTCTTTTATTTTACTTCTACACCCGTCAAATATATTTATTACATTATTGTGTGAAAATACCATTACAATAAATATACTAGGATTTTTTAAGAAAATTTCCTGACCTACAATTACAAAAATCTTTATCTAATGTATATTGAACATTTTGTTTTTCAATATAGAGGACTACTGTATCATGAAGCGATGAGTATTCATTTATCTTTTACCACCAATCATTGTATCCATTACGATGGACAATAAATTTATATATTTAATAAATTATATTTTTTATTTCCTTATGCTTCTATATTAGTTTTACAAAACAAATATTTCTTACCTTTTATTTTGTGTTAATAGAATAATCTCTTAGGATGAAGTGTGGACTACCACCCCCTCAAAGGGATGTGATTCAGTCACACACCACATAGAATGTATTAAGGAAGATTTTAATGAACATATATTAAATATGTGAAATATTAATTCTATTATAATAAATATATATAAAAGTCATACATATATATACATATGTTATTTACATACATTATTTCAATACAATCATAATTTTCAAGTGTACCTACGACTTACTATCTCCAAGAACGATGTATTTCATTTCATAATTCTATATGATATAAAGTATAATAATATAAATATAACAGATATAAATGATATATATAACATTATATTCATTCTTCAATCATTATATAAAGTTAAGGAAAAATGATATAACAAATTAAGACACATATAAAGAACATAGAGAATATTACATGTAGTGAAACATTAATATAAGATCCTTATCCAGATGGTAATATAAGGTTATAATAAAAACAAATTTGTTAATATATTTAATAATATTATTCTATAAAATATTAATAATCTACTGATACTTATTATATAGTAATATTGTACGAGAATGAAAAGAGATTCAAGACACAAGCTAAGGGGATTTCATCTCACTTTTCATTTCTATGATATGTAATCTATATTCACCAATATTTCCATTTGTGTGATGTATGTAATGACCATGCCTGTATTATATGTATAATTCAATTATAATTTTTAGAATTTACATTCCCATTTTATTATCCTTCTTACATGGGGTTTAGCTTTCAAAAGTTACCAAATTGGCAAACCAGTTTTTTCTCAGTTTTCCATCATTTATTTTCATGTTTTATTATGAAACTAAACTTTTATTTGAAGTGTATATACTTATATTTTAAATTTTATTTCATGATCCTACTTATTCATTGATAAAATATGATTAATTTTATTTCCTTTTTTACATTGCGAGTATGATCCCATGTTATTAATTTATAATAATTATTTGAGACAATCTCATCACATTTTGACATTGTTTATGTCATTGATTCCCATGATGAAATATTATGAAATGTATATAAATAATATCTTGTGATTAATTATACTATGTTATATCATTATATTATCATATAAAATTACCATATTACACTCTTTAGTATATAATATAGTCAAGAAATTATTTTTAGGAAAGCTCGACTTTACCATTTCTTTTGTAAGATATCTATGTTTTCAAAAAAGGGTTTACAAGAATACTATACAATTAACTGAAAATATTTTAAATAAATTTATAACATTTTTTTACCAGTATCTTCTAGGGGATATTCATGTCACTTTTTGAACAAGTCATTCATTCTACCCTTTCTACCGTGTAAAAAGAATGTCCCATTTTCACTTTGTTTGACATTTACAAATTTACCCCCATCATTCCTTTAATGATTCCATTTAATTATTAATTGATATACTTTTAAGAAATTTTTTTAAAACTAATTATAAGATAAAATATTTTGAAAATGGTTTCATGTCAACATTATATGTTTTCAAGATATTTTTTGATAAAATATTTTAAAT
This sequence comes from Viscum album, assembly GCA_963277665.1. Lineage (NCBI taxonomy): Eukaryota > Viridiplantae > Streptophyta > Magnoliopsida > Santalales > Viscaceae > Viscum > Viscum album. The sequence goes on from OY728150.1 coordinate 188,592,955, forward strand.
GGTTTTATGTTTTCACAAGCAATTTTCAATAAACACAAGACATTTTTTCCAAGAAATGTTTTTGAATGATATTACCAAACTATTTTCCTATTAATATGAAATAATTTGATGCTAGTAATTAGCTTTTTTATTTTATTTGAACTTTCCATTTAAATTGTTTCTATGAATGGGTCATGATTAACGTCATGGTATTTGTGAGACTGGTTTCTCATTCACTGGTTATATGATTATGAAATCCATTTCTATTTCACAGGTTATGATTCGATGAAATAATTTTTAAACATATATATTTTTCATAGGTTATAATGTGGTTATATGTTAATTATACCCGTTTCATTTTATGGGTCATGGTATGATTTTTATAATACCTATAACTTTTAATAAGTCATGTTATGATTAATGTTTAATTATCTTGTGGAACATGTGTGAATGATTTTATTATGAGATGGGTGGGACCTATATCACACTCCAATGCATTGGGTAATTATATGATTTACACGAGCTCAAAGGGTTCACGAGTTGTAGCCAATGCCCGAAAAAAGGTGGTGTTTTGGTTGTATTCCATGCCAAAAAAAAAGAAATAGGCTGAAATGGTTGTAGCCCAAGTCTAATTGAATTTGGGTACATGGGTAGTAGCCCAATCCCAAAAAGAATAATGTACAATTTTTATAGATCATGAATGAATGAAAAAGGGTACATAGGTGGCATCCAAGGTCAAATATAAGAAGGTGCATGGGTTGTATCCGAAGACTAAAATAATGTTTGTTCATGAGTTTCTAGCCCCATCAATAAGTAGGTTCATTGGTCGTAGCCCAAGAAAAACATTTTATAAAGGTAATTTTGTTACCCTGACATAAAAGTTTCTATTATTATATGTAAGGCACAAATCCTATGCCTTTTTCATTTTTTATGATTTCATGGCTCATGATATTTATTTCCTTATGATTCTTGTCTTATGAACTTCCAAGCCTTATTGAGTTGATATTTTTTATGAACATTGTAATGCATTTTATGATATCCTAATTTTAAGGTCACATTATCATACTACTATGTTCGTGTTTATGCTTACATGTCTCTCTTGTTTGCCCTTACTGGGCATCTGAGCCCATCCCATTCTTATGTTTTCTTTTGACCATGTAATGAATAATGTTTTTAGGTATATGTGCTAATGGTGTACATATTTATGGGATATGTTGAAAATATTTCACCATGATAAAATATTTTTTTTCATGTTTCAAAATAAACTAAAATATTATGGTCATTGGGAATGTATTTTTTATATATACTAAATATTCTTCAAAAAATGATGTAATTTACAAGGATGTTAATACTGGGTCGCTATAAATAATCTAGTCATATCAATAACATAATTCCCAATAATAGTTCAAAAAATAGGAAACACCCTTGAGAATCATAACATATCGATGACATGGGTGAATGATATGAATTTTATGCATGACAGCTCAATTAAATGAACATAAAAAGTGTATTGTATGAATTATATTTCCGTTGGTTGATCCACAAAGAACATGAATATACTAGTATAGTCAAAAGTTACCAAATTATTTGTACATTGATGTTGGTAGAAAAGAACTAGTAAAAATTGATTTGGGAGAAGAAACAGGAATAACAATGATAGTAGATCAGATTATGAACTCAAATTGATCATTCTATGATGAGAAATGATCTTTGATAGATATATAGGATCAGTTTTACAATAATGTAGTGTCTTTTTGATATGGATAACCCTAATTAACTAATTATGCAAATAATATAGGAAATCAAACTCAAGTGGTTAATACTGACTAAAACTAAATATGTTACTCCAAATACCATATTCATAGTAATCTAATAATTCCTAGTTGTTTCAAAAATTATCTTAAAGAAAAATGATAATTAATGTTATCTCTCATTATCCCATAATCCCCTATATTATTGAATTGTTTCCTTTAATTACATTTATACATGATACTACAATAAGTGATATTGTTTGAAATAATCATAATAAGATTCAAATATTATACATCCAATACATAAAATAATTTAATTATTCATGGTAAACCATTCCCCTCTAAACCTTGATCCAATATCCTTTATGAAAACCTATTGCACATGATTAAATGGTAAACCATCATTAATGAATGACTATTAATAATGGGTGTATGTAAAACATTCATAGAATGGATGATTACACATGAAAAAAAGAAATATAATATAGCATGAAATCATTAACCATAAATATTAAATTTTAAAATGCTAAATAAATACATCTACAATCTATAAGAAGTATATTAATCAATAAAAGAATTCCTCCATCCATTATTATCCCCTATCCAGTTTGTCTCTCTCCTCCAAAATAATACCACATAAAGTTTACGTATCATGAGTAATATATAGCTTTGTAAATCTTCATTTAATAGCTATAGTGATTGTTGCATGAACTATTAAAATTACTTTTTTCAATCCATGTATTTACCAGATAAATAAGGAACAAATAATATTTGTCATATAGATGAATATCACCCTTTAAATCACAAAAATATGGATATTGTGAAATAATCATCTAAATTTCGTCTCCAGGGTTTGATTATATTTATATATTTTAAGAAAAATGTTCTAGCATGGGATGAAGGATATGGTGTGAACCTAATGTAGCAAAAATAATGTATTCCTACAAAATTTTGACCATCCACATCATGGAGATTATGCTATAGTACAATCTCCACAAATCTCCCTCTAGCTAGTATAAGGATGATTATTTGTGGAATATTTATAAAATACACAATAAAATAATTCCATATTATTAGTACATATTATTCTTATTACAAACTATTTTTATTGAAAAAAGATTTGACTTTGAACGATTGATACACAATAATCTGAATTGTGCTTTCATATGTGTAAATTTCATTCAATATATTTAAAACACTTTTAAATTTACATTTATATAAAATAATTTATAGATAATTATAAAATGAATACATTAGTAAATGTTTGATCAATAAAAACACTGAAAATGGAGGAATAAATTATTCATGTATTTTGATTTTAATATTATATTTAAAATTATTACCAATCTACTTGTTTAAATTCAAATTCTTCATTTATAAACCATTGATAATGTCAACCAAATTACATTTGAATAAAAATAAATTAATATTATTTTAATAAAAATTCCATATATATTTAACAACTCTATAATTTCAATGTAATATATACAATTTATTTTTTATTTTTTTTATTGAAAAATAATTTCATTTGTGGAAAAATTTACTTCACTCTCTAAAATTTATTTTTTATATTTATCATTTTTATTAAATTAAAAACCTCTAATTTCATAACAATTTAATGTGAATGGAATGAAACATGGATTGTCTAAAACCCATCTTAATACATTTTTCAAACAAATCTATTTTTCGCATTGCTATTATTCAACACAATAAATGTTTTTTAGGAGCATTCATCATTGACAAGCCCTCATTATATAAACAATACTATTTTAGTAAATAATTACTTGATGGTATATATGATTGAAGATTAATTTTGATACCAATGACATTGAAATGTGTCTACATTATTTGAATATGATTCATCAACATTATATTTAAGCCACCACTCACCTTTTCCATTATACTAACTCCCACATTGTGAGATTTTGAGAGACCAACATGCTCCAATTTAGAATACAATTTCTTATGGAAATAAATAACCTCATTTGATACATCCTTAAAAATATTAGTGTCCTATTGTAAATAATTATTTTAACCCGAGTAAGTTTACCCATTATTTATTGCTTTATTTTTGTTAAATAGATAAATATGGACATTAAGGCATTTATGATTTTTTATAAGTAAATGAAGGGAATATAGAAAGATGAAGTTGATGTTTTGGTGTATGTATATCATTGAGTAAATAGTGGTAGAGTACCATATACCTAGTCACACCTGGTGTCATTTAATATTCTTCTGGATATGAAAATGGGCACATTCTATCCATATACTAATGATTGATATGAATTATAATAGTTTTATATTTAGATAAAGGTTAAAATTGTAAGTCTAATTCAAATAAATAACCCATTTAAAACAATTTATCTGGTTCTAAACCTAATTTTTAGCTTGTATCACAGTTGATAACCTTTCCATTATCCAACATCATCTCATTTTTATATTACCTTCAATCCATTACTGATGTGATCACTAATTTTATTATGGTCCTATATCATATAAAACACTGGTTAAGAGACAGTTTATTCATCTTACTTTAGGTTATTTAATGTAATTTTTTGAAATACATAATACTCCATTGATATAGAGTTTTAAATCATTCATCATCTGTAATTTTTTCCTTCAAGTGGTCACTTGAGTTCTTATTTTGAGACAATGAGGGATGACTAATGATTCCACAGCCAATTATTAGTAATTCCTTAGTCATTGTATTGACCACAAATTCAAGTAAACCTTGATATATTAAATATAATGAAACTTTCCATATATTCTTGCTTTATATTTTTCTTTCTATTTTCATAAATATATTTTCATGTTAGATTTTATCTCCTATAACATTATTATAGGTCCTATGATAATGGTGACAATGAGTTGATAATGGGATAATCAAAAAATGTTTTCCTCTCAAAATAATTTTTAAAAATTGACGTTATCCAAAAGAATATTTTTATATTTCATATTTATTAATATTAATATTGATATTACATGAAAATTATAATTTTAATATTTTCTAAAGAGATATTGTGTATATATCAAACAATTATACCAATATATATTCTCTATATATTACAATTATTTCATTGATATTTATTTATATTGATATTATGCTTAAAATAAAATATAATTGTCACTATGACATTGGTAACCAAAAAATAATTATTTTTATATAGTATATTTGAAACAGTACATCATGATAATATTATACTGTTAAAATAATGCACATTACTTTTCAACAGATTATGTAAATATAAAATAAATATCCGGACATAATTTTATTCTAATAAAATGATTTTTATTTGTAATGAAATCGTAAAAAATAATTAAAATCGAATTCTCATTGAAATTTATATTTCCAAAAAATAATACTTTTAAATGACATGATGATTTATAAATCAATACAAAAAATTCATAAATATAGAATGACTTAATTTTGTGAGAATGAAAATTATATTATGATTTCAATAGTATTGATATATACCACATTAAATTACATGACATATATTTGAATGTATTTATCATACATGGTATCATTTATAACAATGTTGTAGTCATTATAAAAATATAATAATAATAAAATTATTTTTCAATGGTGTGGAAAATAAAAATTTAATTAGAATATATATAAAAAAAGTAAATAAATTAACATAACTATCACATGGAATTTGGAAATAATAAAACATATTTATTTATTTTCTTCATCTACATAAAAATATTTATATTTTTATTAAAAGTCAAAATAAATATTTGAAAAGAATATAATCACATAATATATAGATAATTATAATTTAATACATAAATATAAACAAGGAATATAATGCCTAGAATGATCTTTAGGAATGGACCTTGCGAGTTAGCTAAAAACACAAATATTTGTGCTTTAAATGGAGTTATTATTCCAATGATAGTAGTGATCAACCATATATATTCATGAAAACAATAGATTAAAAATATAAGATAATATAATTTATTATTTAAATAATGATAAAATATATATTTTATCCTTGTTACATTTATATTTAATAAATTTGAAATTTATCATTGAAAATTTCATTTCTATGGAAATTCCACCCCTACCATTGTAATGTGATTCTACAAAAATAGAACACTTTAGTACCCAATATGAATAAACAAATAATTTTACTTAAATTTATTATTAATATATATTATATTATATCTTTATGTTTTATTAATTTAAAAATTATTTAAACTAAACAAATTCAATATAGTTCAATTAAACTTATTTTTAATTAACTTACATAAAAAAATTACAACAAATAAAAAAAGAAATAAATTCATTGGAGATGTTCTCAAAGGATCTACCCAATCAAATATATAAGAAGAATATGATTATAATTAAAAAAATTCTTATTTTTTCAATACTATCTATCAAAATAAGAAGATAATTTTATAAATATTTAATTAATAAATGAAAACTATTATATCTAGAAATTTGTACATTATGTGTTACTAGTCACACTACTTGTCAAATGGAAGTGTGATAAACTCTAACTTGTCCAAAATGAATCAATGATTATTTTTCATAAGTATCATAATAATCAAAACATTTTCTATTGGGTTTGAGTATGTGACACAAATTTTAAACCAAAACCTAACTTTTTGTAATGACCCAATCAGGATTCCACTGAAATGGTGCCCCGAGATAGTTTGTTACATGGCCTAAATCACACCTCCCCATTTTCTATAGGCTTAAAACTATAAGAGACGGCCCAGGGAGTGATTATGGAGATACTATTACCTCATATAAGAGTAATAAAATCGAGGAAATATCTATTTATCATACAAATAAGCAATTTAAAAGAGTGTGGAAGTAGTATATAACAGAAATAGAACATGATTGAATAAAAAATGAAAATTGTACAAAATAGAAAATAACTAATCCATATAACACAACATTTTTTACCCATATGTATGACCATATAGATAATGGAGTAAAAAAGGAATTGAAAATAAATGTATAAGGCTCTACTATTAACTCTGAAACAAGAAACATACCCGATCTCTTGAAACTATTGAACTGCACATGCGAGATAAGAAGAACTCACATTGGTATCTCGTCCCGGATAAACAATTCTAGGCCTCAGACCTATCCACCATGTAACCATGATTAATCATAAGAATAGTCATATGGTCGACACCAACATTGAGGATCATGTGTAGGGGTGAGAAGTAATCTCAGTTGGTCACCTTGGAAAGAAACCTATAAATGTGATGCTCTATGTGTATGAAAAAGAAAACTTCCCATCCTAGTTGAGAAACCATTAAAAATAATGTGAAATGAATGTGAAACCATAGACGAACCCCAGGTTCATAATCCTGGTCTACTGGGAATGTTCCACCAAGGATGTCTATATCTATATATGTATACATGTATTATCTCATACCTATACATATATATATATATATATATATATATTCTGTAGTATGTGAATTATAAAACATGAAAATGAAATTAGTCAATCTATTGGTCCCTAATCCTGATTCCTAAGACATCCTGTTATAGGGCATTGAGATGGACATCACAAAACCCAATCTGTGTGTCAATATTTCAATCTCATAGTCTGTAATCCGAATATACATACAAATTATTCATCCAATGGTGGAATTATATCTATGAGAAAGCTATGTTTCCACATGAGGATACTCATCATACACCTGATCTCACATATACTCATCTCCAATCACTAATAAGGATACCACATTCCAATAATCAGTATTGAAAAGATGGATATAATATACTGACAGTCAATCCTATAATGAAGGACACTGTATACTAACGATAAATCCCGTATTGAAGGACTCTAGTAAGTATATACAGTCATCCAATAAAAGGTAACTCAGTCAGTTACCATTAAACCCAAGACTATAAATCTTGTATAATGTCAGAGCCCAAGGTCTTGGTCAATTGGCAGTCATGAAATATGGAACTCAGATAATCCCTAAGGGTCTGAACATTAGGTGATCAATAAAGAGAACTCATTAGTGAGTCACTGTGAAATACCCCTAAGTCTCGTAATTGATCTAAGAGATCATAATCATACCGATCATAGGTCATGGAGATTATAATCATCCCCACCACTTCGGAGTGTGTAATCTACCATGCACCTTAGGTCTCCATGACCATATAATGGGAACTCATTGGTGAGATTCCATGCCACTCCCATCGAGTATCATAACTGATCTGAGAGGGAATATTCATCCCAATCATAGGATGTAGAGATCGTAATCATCCCCACCACTCAGTAGATAATTATCCTACCATGATTATTGGGTATCCATGCACATATATCATAAGACTAGAAGTGCGTAATCATCCCCACCATAAATCATATGCCTGTGAGTCCATAAAATTCATTCATATAATTTGGAATCCAAGTATCACATATGGCTTAAAAATCAATATGTAAGGATAGACAACCAGATAGTAGGAAAAACATCAGGAAATCCAAAAAATAAATACATCACAATATATATATGATGAATAAATATGTCCCAGTTAGTACCTATGGGTATACAACTAAATATCAAAAAAACATGGCTTAGAAGCCGGATCTCTGGTTAGCATCTCTGGGAATCCTGAAAGAAATAAGACATGTCATGTCATGATCAAAAACCACCCAATAAAAATCTCCTCTAGTGTACATTGATGCATCAATAATAACCCTATCCAATATATGAACAATGGAGAAAGGGTGTCATGAACACCCAATCTAACACTTCTTCAACATCCATAGTGGTGTAAAATTTATTCTATGGTTCAAATATGACACCCGAACTCATCTCTACCCAAACCTGATGTACTAGATCAGGGTCAGTCAAACAATGGGCACACACTGGGTCCCTTATGTCAAACAGTGAAGGTTTATCATATTTTTGATACTCAACATCTAAACACTAGTGAGGGAATCATAAATAAGATCTTTATCTAGATGGTAATGATGAATCCTACAGGATATCCTCAATAAATATAGGTCCCACGACATTATAGTCCATAAGGGCATGTCTCTCAATGGAGACATATTCAAATGGAAATCAAAATTGCCTAAGTCAAGACTGATAAATCATGGAGAATATCAGAAGAGAATATCAAATAGGATGGTTCGAACATCGAGCATATTATTCACATTCAAGTTTTTCCCTCAAGAGAGGAGTGAATTAAATTAATTGAGGAAGAAACAATATACTTTTTTAAAATCCCCAAAACACACATTATGAGTACTCAAAATGATCCTATTTTTCACCATCATGATCTATATAGAAATCTACATTGAATTGACGACTATCCGGTCCAATTATGAAACTAAGACATGATACAAGAAATGATCCTTTAATGGTACCAAGGGAGGTGTACATTGGTTGTAGAGAGCATACACAATGTGTTCCCTATGATATCTACATGGGAGTGTACTCTCGTTGAACTGTGAGGGTAAATGACTGAGGTACACAACATGTAAGGTGTGTACACAACATGCACTATACATGAGGTATATTCTCATTTCCCTAAACTATCCTAGTTGTGTACATTGACAAACCATTAAATTATACACTATATGTTACCTTACATGCGGCGTATCCATGTACTATACATGGCTATGTGCCCGTACATGGGTTCACCTGGCTGGGTAATCGACCACATGGATGAGTACTAGTTCACGACATGAACAACACTATACATAAATTATACTCCTTAAACTCCATATACCATAAATGGTAAGAAGACATAGTTTTTCACCATAGACTAAATGTCGTGTACCCTACTTTCCAAAATAGAATATCGTCAAATCATCCAAATCACATGTTTCCCCCCAAACTACATATATAACAACTAGGGGACAAAAGAAATCATAATAGGACTATTAAAAAACAATTGTAAGGGTGATTTGATGTAAATATTAAAAATTTATAACCATTTGGAGGAATCCACTGAATCTTCATTCTATTTGTTGGTCAACGGTTTCCCCACGTTGATCCATCAGATTAAGGGCTTTGTGATTATACTCATCAACCCTTCCATATCTCTTTTCTTCTACCTATACATCATTCACTCTTATTTAAAATGTACTAGTATCCACATGAGGGGAATACATGAGAAAGATGATGGTAAAATAGAAAATATAATGTAAAGAATGAAAAATAAGAAAAATAAAAGTAAAGAAAAAGGGTTCATAGACAGTGTCTATTCCCAGCATAATTTTATGCCTTTCCTTGGATAAACACTTCATTCTAGACTCAACACAAGTATTGGAATCTCAATCCAATAACATGTTCAAAATTTATGGACAATAAAACATGTGATAGCACTTTTAATAATTAAATTTTCAATTATTAATTAATAATTATTCTGCTTAAATTCGATCAGCATAGAGTTCCACCAAACTCCATTAATACGGTAAAAATCCTATTACAGGTCAAAAGTAGTGGTTATGAAAAAATATTTGAGATCATATACCAGTGGAATGTACCATTCTAGCCCGTTATAAGAATATAAAAGAAACAAAATGGATTTCTTCTCAAATCTACAGTATGTAAAAACACAAGTCCTATTAAAAATTCCCCACCCTAAACCTAATAGTCTTCTAGAATCCTGGTAAAATGATTATTATCCGTACCCTAAACCTATGAATCTTCAATCCCAGCTATTAGGACATTCCACTTACATGCATCATAGTATAAATAATTGTCTCTTACATGGTTGATTTTTATCTGTGACTATTCTTGTACTCCTCACCATTATAATTCCCTTATCATCATCTCATAAGAAAACTCAACGCTCAATATACCCGGGAAAATGAAGAAGTTCAAATAAATATGAGTGCAACCACTATAAAATGACCAATGGTGTACTCCTCCCTATATATCATACCTTACACAACTCTTCTAGAAAATCATCAAAAGGTTTCTACTCATAAGTATGATAGAAATTTAAAAATAAAAGGATTTTTGTGTAGGGATGATTCTCTCTCAACATATTCAAGAAGAATCATTATTGAGCATCAAAATCAATAACTGGAAATCACTAAAATTTTAAAAAATGGTGTTTATGGATCTCTCTTATTCATAGTCACATCCAGTCAAAAGATAATAAATATTCTACCATGTTTCAACCATCTTACGTTATCCCATCATTTCATAATTTCACCTCCACCACATTTGTATATTGCAACCGAGCTTCTAAGATCAAATCGCATAACAAGTCCTTGTAACCATCCATCCTCAACTCATACCCGACCACACACTATGTTAAAATTTAAATGATACCATGCAATTCAATATTGTATCTTTAACACCCGACTCATGCTCTTATGAGTCATACATCATAATAATATGGTGAATGCTCAACAGAACAAGTCAGTTTAAAAAGCCAGACTCTCCCTAAGATCTCCTCTTAAAATTATTAATTTCATGTTCTATGGTTTACTCAAAGACTATTGTCAACCAGATTCCTCATAATCACAAGTGTCTACCCATGGTCCAACTACATTGGAAATAATAGAATCCCTAGTTGACCGTGCTAGGGTCCTGTATAGTCTTACTCATTGAAGACAGTCTGAAAAATAAGTTCCCAGGATGCTTCATCAAAATACAAAGGAATTAACAAGCCTATAAAACAAAACTAGAGAATTTACCATGACTCAATCACAAAACAAGGGTAAATACAAGATATCTTCTTAAAAGGTATCTAAATACATGGGGAAACCCCTATCATTGATGATTCCACAAGAAAAAATTCTGTTAACCAACAAGTGTATGAGTCAAAACTAAGGGACTATAGGTCTCTCACATTGCTGTACAAAACAATCATCACAACTAGGTCACAAGATCTAACCACATATCCCAAAATATCAAACATCTCAAAATAATGTCAAGATCAAAATGATATACAAGAGTCAAGCTAAAAAAACAGCCTACAAGGGACCTAATCCTCACCAAGAATCCATAGAATGAACTCCTCCACGGAATTCAAAGAACAAATGTATTAAAAAATGAACTAACACTCACTGGGCATCTGAATAAGGAAATACACATGGAGTTCTATATTACAGAAATGTCTTGGTACCTATCAGCATCGTACTCAATAATGTGACTAGATTATCATAACCTTAAAAACAACACCCTAAAAGGGGTTCAACAGAAGTGTATTGGGTTCCATATCGACATGCTAGGTCACTACACCTCCTATGAGTGAGGACTGAGTATTCAGTATCACAAACGAAATACTCAACAAAGATCCACATAATGATCCATCAAGAGGAAAATATATATATATAAATTGAGACACCTGAATATTCCCCAATAATCCATAAAAACACACACTAGATGGCCTATATTATATGAATCCTACATGTCAAATATGATGCATGAGATGCCTTTTTTCATTTTCCATCTAGGAGTCAAAATACATCCCTGGCCTCTTGCCAATGTCTGTGAGACAGATATCCATAGTAAATCGCATCACCAAAAAAACATGTTTGTATCTCAAAGAGAAAATCATATATAACTATAATAAATAAAATCAAAACCATAATAACAGAACCTAGAAACTAGGACTACCTTTTGAAACTAGTCCTCTTGACACACCAATCTGATATCCTTCTTTGGTTTTGAAAAATTCCTAATACTATTGATTTCCATATTCCAAATTTTATATTCTAGGAAAACAACTCATCTGATATAACTTTAAAACATCTTGATCTGGATTCCACTAAAATAGTGACCTGAGCTATTTGGTTACAAGGACTCAAATGCATCTCCTTGCATGCTAGAGTCTGTGGACTAGCAGTGAGGGCCTAAAATGTGATAGTGGGGAGACAATTACCTTATATTAGTCTAATAAAACAAAATAAATAGTTTCCTATCAAATATAATAGAATTAAACATATTACATATGCATTAAATAGCTGAAATAAAACATGTTTTAACAATAAATGAAAATTCTATAAACTCTCAAACTACTTTTCCTAAAAACAATCACTCAGCACACACTGGTCAAACCATACATATATATAAGTTCAAAAGAAAATAAAAAAATTATAAGGTAATAATACATACATAGATCCCATCCATACACTCATTCACCTAAAAAATTCAAACAACACCAACATGATCTGAAGAACTCACATTGGCAGATCCACTCAAATATCCATCTATGTGCCTCATCCCTACCCAACATGCCACCATACTCAACCTAAAAAATTAAGAAAATGACTAAACATGCACCAAAGAAAACATTCATGGGGGAGATATAATCTTAGTATGAATCCTTGATAGGAAACCTATAAATGTGATATTCTATTTTTATGAAAATGTAAACTACCCAACCTAGCTCAGTCACAACTAAAAAAATGTAAAACCAAACATGATACAACATTGGAACCTTAGGTTTGTAATCCCAATCAACTGGGAATGTTCCAAAATGCATGTCTATATCTATATACATATATGTGTGTATTACCAAACCTATATATATATATTTATGAACATTCACTGGTTTGTAAAGGAAATAACATGAAACCATCATTAGTCGTTCCTTGGGTATGTAATCTCAATATCACAGACAACCAGTGCATGGGAATTGATATAGGCGTCATGCCTCTAATTCCATGTATAACTAAGTCAATATTTGGTTCTATAATACCAATTTACATATACATTCTTTGCCCAATGTAAAAATTATATATCTGAGCATGCTACATCACTATATTTGGATACTATTACCACACCTGGGTTCACTCATACCTACCTAAAATCACTAAAAAGGATATCTGATAATGATAGTCAATCGTATAAAAAAGGATAATATTTTTTGATAGTCAATCTTGTACATAAGTATACTATATAGGGGCGATCAATCCTATAATGAAGGATTCCAGGGAGAACATCTGAACATATTGTAAAAGGTCACTCTGTCAGTCACCATTCTTATGAGGCCTATAAATCTTGTCCAATGTCAGATTCGAATGTATCAGTCCTTAGGTTCTCAAGAAATTTGGAACTATGATGATCTTTATAGGTCGGATTGTTAGGCGATATGTAAATATGATTATCCAGTGAGACACCATGAAACACCCCTCAAGTATTGTAAGTGATCCGGGAGAACATAATTATCCCAATAATTAGATGAGGATATTTTAATCATCCCCACCACCTGGGAGAGAATTATCTACCATGATACCTAGGTCACCAAGCCCATATAAAGAGATCTCATTGGTGAGATAATATGAAACACCACCCAAGTTTCATATTTGATCTGATAGAGTGTAATCTTCCCAACCATAGTCCATGGAGATCATAATCATCTCCACCACTCGGGAGAGCATAATCATACCCTAGTTATTATATATCCATGCTCGTATATCATAATCCATCAGGAGAATAATATTCCCCCCCAAAATAACTTTTCTATGAATCTGTCAAAAGAAACTCATACAACATAGAATCCTTGTATAACTCAAGGAACACAAATTAACATGTAAGGATCAATATCCAGATAACAAGAAACATCTTTTGAAGTACCAAAAAATATATTTCAGAATATATATATATATATATATATATATATATGTGCAGAAACAATTTCCATGTCCCAGGTAGTACCTTTTGGTGTACATATAAATATCAGAACAAACATGTCAAATTATTCAGATCCCAGGTAATAATGTCTTAGCATCCCAATTAAAAGAAGTACACCTCACATTAGGCTTAAAAGAAACAAAAGAGGAAGCTCCTCTAGAATACATCATTTCATCCACAATAACCATGTCATATATATGAAAAAAGGTGTGAGGGTGGCCCGAAATCCCAACCCAACACTACTACCACAACTCAATGGGATTATGAGTTTGGCATGAGTTCTAAGTGGTATGAACCTAGTTCATACTTTAATGTACGAATTTTTTTGTTTTGGGATGTTGTTGAGAAAACAGGTAACACTGGCTATGTTATGTTCTAAAGTGGGTAGATCTCAAAATTTCCATGGTACACGCCATGTACTTATATGTACACGCTATGTACTATAGTCATGTGTGAAGGCCATTCATGGCCTATAGGCATGTTGGCCGGGTAGAATGATTTTAGCAAGTAAATGCCATCTACTTTTTGTACACGCCATGTAGTGGGGACATGTATGGGAATATATGTTGCATGTCGGGGATGTCGGCCAAATAGAGAAGTACACAATGTGTACCCCTAGGTACACACTATGTAGTCATGTTGGAAAGTCAGCAAAGGAAGCCAGATATCTTTGGAACAGTGAAAGAATCCACATGTCATGTTGTCCTATGTACAAGCCGTGTATTTTTTACCCACATAAAATGGGAAGTAGGCTCATATTGAGGTTATGGAATGAAACTCTGAACCCCAATCAGGCAGACCTCCAAACCCTTCTAGTATATTTGTTCGAACTGAGAATCGATCATTGAGAGATGAGTTAGAATTCACTGGGTAATGACTTCATTCCATATGGTCCATTTTAATTGATTCCACCTCTTGACAATGTTATCAGGTGTATAGTGTGTTTGACCATTTTGTAGATCTACTATGTTTTAAAACTAATTGGATTTTGTTTTCAGAGAAGGATCCTCATACGTGTATGAGGTTGGGATTCGATAGATTCTTTCGCATTTTTCTGGACATTTGGGTGATGCGATCATTATCACATATTTGGGTATTTTCATCAGGAAACTATTTATTCTTTAGTTTCATGTTAAATTTATTATTAGAACTATGGGAAGCCTTTGGGTTTGCCATTTTACATGTTTCTCTTCATTAGGGCCGGGAGACGGTCTATTTCTCAATTGTGGCATTTGGCCAGGTATTCCCAAATGTTTTGAAATGAAATGTTTTGCTTAAACAGCTATGTTTAATTTTCTAAGGTATGATATGAATTGATAAAGGCTTCAAAGACCTCAGTGCTAGTATAGAACAATACTTGGTTAGTGCATACCAACTATCTAGTTTTTTTCCCTATATTAATGTTATTTTTTTGATTATATGTGTAACTTCTGAGTTTCATGTTCTAGAACCTTTTGGGTTGTGTTGGGCATGGCTTGAATATTCTTGAGTGATGTTGATCATAGTTTGGGATTGACCCGGATTACATTGGGTGGTTTTGACCACATGATTGGGCATCTTGGATGTCTGGTTTGAGGCAGTGAGACTGTCAGATTGGGAATGGCTCCTGGTACATGGATGACAAGGCCATCAAATACTGAGCAACATGGTCGTAGGGGAACGAGGTGCTAGAGATGTTCTGTCTTGGGTACTATTTTTGTGATTACCTCTCACATGTGATTTGTGTACTGTGCACATAGAGAGACTCCATTAGGAGGTGGTTTTGAAAATTCATGTGGGTAGAGGACCCCAATAGTTTCTGTTTAGGTATAATTGGTTTGGGGGTTCTTTATATAGGAAGCCACGAGGAAGGTGAGGAGCCTTCAAGAGACAGTTATGTGACTATTACATTGGGGGATAAGGCTCACTATAACGACCCATACTTTACATACATTGTTAATACTTCGAAATTGAAGCACACTTATTACAACATATGACAAAACCACAAAGGACCGTATAGGTATAGTGTCTTTCGAAACTGGGAAACATAAACAACTGGTTCATAAATCTTCTATAGTGTCTCCCATTTATTTCATCATATCTAGGGTCCCTTTTAGCATATTCTACTTAATATCCATCTTCCTGATCTGTGGAAAAGAAAACATAAAAGGGTGAGCTCAAATGCTCAGCAAGGGCAAATAAAGGAAATAAAAATCATATCATATCTTTTTGAAAATCAAAACCTGCAAAAGAGATCATAATATCTTATCATGGAATAAATCATAGAAGTGAAAATGAGATCCCCATAATCATAACATAAGACTTGAAACTTTGTGGCATGCACACATAATCATGGAAAATCATTTCTTGTTAGTCATGACTCATTGCCAAGACTATCTTAGTGGACAAAGTCCCTTTCTGAACCGAGTTCACTCCTCGTTTCAGTCCTGTGTCACTGAACCGAAATAACCTTCCGTTCCAGCCATGTCTATCTCATGAGATATAAAATCTTTACCCAATGCATTGGAGGGAGATATAGGTCCCACCCATCTTATAATGAATCCTTTCTTATGTGTGCCACATAATCATAAATCATACATCATCACATATCCCATGTAATAAAAATGGGATTCTTAAACAACATGACATCATAAAACAATTCATATAAGATAAAGGAATTCATAAAAATGTTTCCATCACAACATAATCAAATCCATGTAATAATAGGGATAAAAACAGAACCCTTTATTATCTTAGATGGAAAATAAATTTGATAAAACACTTGAACTCCATTCTTGAGGAAAATATCCTTTCTTCTTCAAAAACATTTTTTTTCTTTCATAACATGTCATACAACTTTAAAATAAAAGAAGTTGATTAAAAATAAACTTGAAAACTTGTAAAGGAAGTTTCTTGGACATAATGTTTTAAAAATCCATTCATGCCGTATAAGTTAAAAAAACATTCTTCGTACTTTTGTCGGGAAAGTCAAAAAGTACCTCGTATGACAAAAGATTCCTTTCATTGATATTACTAAAAACTCACCGAAGGGTAAAAATGGATTTAAAAAATTGTAGGTGGATGGAAATAATATTACATAATGATGAAACATGGATGTGGATGATAAAATACACCCTAGTAAATACTTATGAATAAACAATCTCGGATAAAAATGAGATTGTGATATTTCCCTTACCTTAGGTCCGATTTGCTTTGTTCGTGTCCGAAGCTCCTGTATAATGGTTTAAATAATGTTATTGACTTATTCCAGAATCATACATATTGATATGATATCATATATGGTCATATTATTAGCTTCTTGTTAGTAATATTTCATTGTTACTTGTTACTCGGGTCTTTATAACTTTTTGTTCTTATGCGTGTTTTGTCGAATAAATTCTTATTCTTATCTTTAGGTTATAGATAATTCATTTACAGAATGGTATTATTGTAGTATATACCATATTCATTCATTCAATTCATTTATATAATCATTTAGAAATGAAGATCATGTTGAACGAGTCGCATCACATCGTGGAGACGGTATTCCGTACGTACGCACGAGTGATGATATCGTTCCTATGATCGTGGAATTGTATTGGAGTATATATATATTATTTCAGTATCAATATTACTTCATAATAATCATATATAGTTACTCATTACACCATTATACCCATCCTTGTAAGGTGATGGTGGAAAATAGATTACACCACGGCGTGGAGACGGTATTCCGTACGTACGCACGCGCGGTGATTTCATTTTTCCGTAGGATGGATAGAAGGTGAATTAGGGTTGTTTCATATTTATAATAACATATCAGTATGTAAGTAATACTGATGTTATTACTTTATCATGAAACAACTAAAGAAGAAGAAGTTGAAGAAGAAAGAAATTGAAAAGATCGGTAATGGATATTACCTCTTCTTTGGAACGCCTCTTTGAATCCTCTACTTAAGGAACTAAGATTGGTCTTTGGAGAAGACCAGGACCTCTAGGATTATTCTAGGGAAGTGGAGAGGAGAAAATGGCAGGGTTTGGCCGAGCTTGAGGGCTCAAATTTGGTGTGAGGAGGAGGGGGAGGAGGTGCCCTTTTATAAGGGAGGAGAGGGGCACCTTAGGAATATCTCAAAATATTATTTTATATTAAAGTCAAAATCGGTTTATAATGGCTCCAAAGGGTCTTATTTCGACGATAAGGTGGGGATGGGTCTAAATCCTATCAACCAATAGGATTTAGACAAGTTTAGGGTATTATTTTAACCCTATCAATTAGATTTAACTCTAAGTTAAATAATTTAACTTTTACCGTGTCTTTTTGTTTTCTTTCACTATATGGTTAATACACTTACTATAACATGCCAAAAGAACCCCAAATTGTTTATTATTAATATATATATCCTTATCTAAGTCATTTGGCAGAACCGTAGATTTTTAGGAATACAATAACAATTAATAATATAATATTTGATTTAAAAACTATTTTGCGTCAATTTTGACACTATTTGATATATGATTTTTGTGAAAGTCATAACAGAATTATATGTTCGAACCAAGTTGATTAAATCAACAATAATATATCATAGTAACCTAGAAAATTAGTGTAATTCATAAAAAGTCTTAAATTACATTTATTTTGGTATTTATATTATCAATTATGTCAATATTTCATTAATAAGATAATTACTGCACCATTTTTGTGTCATAAATAAATTAAATTATTTGATGTCAAAAAATTACAAATAAAATACCATCATGTATGAAATCTTTTTAGCTTTATAATGAATATTTAAAATCTAATTTATCTTATGTATAACCCCATATTAGAAATTATTTACTTATTAAACTTTGATTTTAACTATTTTAACCCATCTTTAAATAAATTAATAATAAATGTCCTAATCTAATCCAAGTGGGCCTAAATGGTCATATGTTTTTCATAAGGTTGTTTTTGGTCGAATTACACTTATCCAATAGAATTAGGACATGTGTTAGGGTAATATTAATATCATATTTACCCTTAGTTACCCTATTTACTATTAACCGCGGTAAAAATAGTAAAAAGTTACTATTCACCAAAAAATTATTTTTATCTCATTGAACCACATTTTACTTACTGATATCAACAGTGTCTGTCGTATTTTCGAAATTCCATTCACATAAGCGGTAAAATTAAGTTTTATGCAAAATTCAGTTTTTAACCTACCACTTAGTGGTTTCACTATTAATCAAAAATTGAAAGTTTTCAGAAAAATACCAAAATTTCTCCGTAGGATAATTTCGATATTCTGAGTCCAAAAATGAAGTCCATTTTGAAAAATAAAATTTATAAAATTTCAAAAAGTGGTTATTACTATTCATAACGGCTAGTTTTAATAGCATATTGTTGTTTAGTGAAACTCGGTATTGCGTACGATGCAAGCTATCGAGGAAGGTCGCGATTGCGTGTAAAGCAAGCCAAGCAAGTGTTGTGTATAAAAAGATTCCTTTGATGATTTATATAACATAAATGTCTCGGGTGTTACATTCTACCCCCCTTAAAAAGAATTTCGCCCTCGAAATTCGTCAATTTGCAACAAACAGATGAGGATACTTCTCCCTCATCATATCCTCAAGCTCCCATGTAGCTTCATCAAGTTGGTGGTTTCTCCATAAAACTTTCACCAAGCGAGTGGTCTTGTTTCGTAGGACTTTTTCGCTACGATCCAGAATCTCTATCGGCCGTTCTTCATAAGAATGATCTTGCTCCAGCGGTACAACTTCTGAGCTGAGTACATGTGAAGGATATGGTATGTACTTTCTCAGGAGAGATACATGGAACACATCGTGAACTTGAGAGAGATTCGGTGGAAGCGCCAATCGGTAAGCTACCTTCCCAACACGATCCAGTATTTCGAAAGGACCGATATATCTAGGGCTCAACTTCCCCTTCTTTCCAAATCTCATGACCCTCTTCCAGGGAGATATTCGTAAGAACACTTTATCACCCACTTCAAACTCTAGGTCTTTTCTTTGGTTGTCGGCATAACTTTTCTGTCGACTCTGAGCTGCTCTTATGTGTTGTTGAATAGATCTGACCTTTTCTGCCATTTCATCAACGAGATCAGGTCCTAATAGCTTTCTTTCCCCAACTTCATCCCAGCAAGTTGGAGTCCTGCATTTCTTTCCATAGAGAGCTTCATAAGGAGCCATCTGAATACTGGAGTGAAAGCTATTATTATAAGAAAATTCTACCAAAGGTAGGTGTTGATCCCAACCTCCTTTGAAATCCATAGAGGAAGCTCTCAACATATCTTCTAGGGTTTGAATTGTTCTCTCAGACTGACCGTCTGTCTGGGGATGATAAGCAGTGCTGAAACTCAACTCTGTATCCAGAGTATGCTGAAGACTTCGCCAGAACTTCGAGGTAAATCTCGGATCCCAATCAGATATAATAGAAAGTGGTACTCCATGTAATCTTACCACTTCCTTTACATATATCCTGGCAAGCTGATCTAGAGAGAAATCCTCTCTAATAGGAATGAAGTGTGCAGACTTTGTAAGACGATCAACTATGACCCAAATAGCATTATTGCCTTTGGATGTTTTAGGAAGTCTTGTGAAAAAGTCCATGGTGATGTTTTCCCATTTCCATTCGGGTATGGGTAATGGTTGTAACATCCCCTTAGACTTCTGTCTCTCAGCTTTAACTTGTTGACAAACCAAGCATCGAGAGACATATTCAGCAACATCTCTTTTCATGCCATCCCACCAGAAGTACTCTTTCAGGTCCCTATACATCTTCGTGCTTCCAGGATGAATAGAGAATGAAGAACTATGAGCCTCATCCAGAAGATCCTTCTTTAATTCGGGGATGGGAGGAACACAAACCCGATACCTGAACTTTATTATCCCATCACAATCAAGGTTGAATTCAGGAACATTTCTCACCTTCTTTTGTAACTCGACATCTTCTTTCTGTGCCTCTTTAATATTCACATGTATAGATGGTTGAACATTCATTTGAGAAAGATAAGATTTTCCCCTTCCATTATAATTCCAAGATCCATCCTTTGTAAATCCATAAATATTGGATCTTTTGTGATCCTTATCATGGATAAACTAGCATGGTCTTGTCGACTTAATGCATCTGCCACCTTGTTTGCTTTCCCAGGGTGGTAATGGATTGAGCAGTCATAATCCTTAATCAGCTCCAACCATCTTCTTTGACGCATATTCAACTCCTTTTGTGTGAAAATATACTTTAAACTTTTATGATCAGTATAAATATCACACCTTTCACCATAAAGGTAATGCCTCCAAATCTTTAATGCAAAGATTACCGCAGCCAACTCCAAATCATGTGTTGGGTAATTTTGCTCATGGATTTTCAACTGTCGTGAGGCATAAGCTATCACCATATCATTTTGCATAAGAACACACCCCAATCCCTTATTGGATGCATCACTGTAGATCACAAACCTTTCTCCACTACAAGGCAGTGTGAGCACAGGTGCACTGGATAACCTTCTTTTCAACTCCTTGAAATTCTCTTCACATTCCTCTGTCCAGACAAACTTAACTCCTTTCCGAGTCAACTTGGTGAGTGGATTAGATAATCGTGAAAACTCTTTTACAAAACGTCAATAATATCCATCCAAACCAAGAAAACTTCGGATCTCAGTTACTGTTGTTGGTCTCGACCATCTTTCGATAACCTCTGTTTTTGCTGGATCCACAGATATCCCCTCTTTTGAGATTATATGACCCAAAAATGCAACTTTTTGAAGCCAAAATTCACACTTGGTAAATTTGGCATAAAGCTTCTCCTTTCTCAGGGTCTTCAATATAATTCTCAAGTGATCTTCATGCTCTTCCTTGCTCTTTGAATAGACAAGAATATCGTCTATAAAGACTACCACAAATTGATCAAGATAGTCTCCAAAGACTCTATTCATTAGATCCATGAAGATAGCAGGGGCATTAGTAAGACCAAATGGCATCACTATAAATTCATAGTGTCCATACCTTGTACGGAAAGCCGTCTTTGGTATATCCTCCCTTTTGACCCTTAATTGATGATACCCTGAACAAAGATCAATCTTGGAAAAGTATTGAGCTCCGCGTAGTTGGTCAAATAAGTCATCAATGCGTGGGAGAGGATATTTGTTCTTGATAGTGATCTTGTTAAGTTCTCGACAATCAATGCAGAGTCTCATTGATCCATCTTTCTTCTTAACAAATAGAACAGGTGCTCCCCAAGGTGACGCACTAGGGCATATGAATCCCTTATCAAGATTCTCTTGGAGTTGCTTCTTCAATTCCTGCAACTCAATTGGGGCCATTCTATAAGGTGTCTTTGAAATAGGCAAAGCACCTGGTACGAGTTCTATTGAAAACTCAACTTCACGATTTGGTGGAATACCCGGCAATTCCTCCGGAAAGACATCATCAAACTCCCGTACAATGGGCATATTCTTAATCGTGAGTTTCTCACCAACCATTTGAGATAAATAACCTTCATTTAGTGGAATCAATACCCATAAGATGGAAGAAATTTCCACTGGAAGGTTATGTTCATCCTTGCATTGATAGACGATCGTAGATTGATTTGGAATATGAAATGTGACTTCCGTTCTTTGGCAATTGATATGAGCTCCATGTAGAGAAATCCAATCCATGCCAAGAATCACATCAAATTCCACTAAAGGAAGGATCACAAGATTTGCAGGAAGCACTTTCCCACAAACTTCGATCGGAGAATAATTATAAACTTTTGATGTGATTGATGTGCCATTAGGTGTTGTCACAGCTAACTCAACATCTAATTGTTGAGGTAATACGGTGATACCCTTAGAAAAGTCTTCAGAAATAAAAGAGTGGGTGGATCCAGAATCAAATAAAACATTTGCTACTTTAGAGTGGATGGTAAGTGTACCTTTCACCACATCGTTATCGTACTCCACATCGCTGATAGAAATTGCATGTGACTTTCCTTTGTCTTTATCCTTAAGAGTTTGTTGACGTCGACCATCATCATCAACCCTTGGATTTGGGCATTGATTGGCATAATGCCCCATCTCCTTGCACTTGAAACATTGAAGTGTAGTAGGTTCATTCTGTGTATCCCTTCCTTTGTTTGCGTCATTAGACATCTTCTTCCCATTATCACGGCATTCAAATGCCCGATGACCTTCCTTTACACATTTAAAACATTTACTTGTCCCTTTAAGACAACTCCCCCCATGTTTCTTTCCACACTTTGAGCATAAGGAAAAGCTCATCTTCTTTTCCGTGTGCTCTTTAGATTTTTCTTTGAATTCCATCTTCCTCTTTTTATCAAACCCATGTGACTGATGGGTTATTCCAATCTCCATCTCGACTTTGAGAGCACATCGAACGATCTCCTCGTAGCTATTGAAGTCCCTTATGGCAAACGCCCTTCGAAGACTTGGTTTTAAGCCACTAAAGAATCGATCGATCTTACTCTCAGGTTGGATAATAATACCAGAAGCGTACCTTGCAAGTCTTGTAAAATTTGCTTCATAGGTACCAACAGATTCATCATCCCTTTGCTTCAGTTCAAGAAACTCTTTCTCCATCTTTGTTCGGAGAATACGAGGGAAGTACTTATTGAAAAATAAGTTCTTGAACTCGTCCCATTCCATAGACTCAATTTCATCCCTTTGCCTCGTATTCTTAATAAGATTCCACCATTGATCAGCATCTCCTTCCAAACGATACACTGCTAGGATGAATTTATCATGTTCAGAACATTGAAGAACTGGAAATATCTTTTCAGTAGTACTAATCCATTGTTCAGCAACTAATGGATCAGTAGACCCACTGAAAGAAGGTGGACGCTGACTCATGAAGGATTCAACAGAATGTTGCTCCTTACTTTGCTCATTTGGAAGTCCTGCATGATTCATAGCTTGAGAAAGTTGTGTGATCATGGCTACAAGATTTTGCATTCCAGCTCTCGTATCGTTTGGTTGCTCAGGGGGACAATCATTGCATTGCCCATCGCATTCCGCATTAACACGGTTCCTTCGGGTTCCAGCCATTGACTAAAACCAAGAAGAATAGTGTGAGCAACACTAATTATAATAGGAAACCACATAATTCAAGAATAAAATTTTCATGCTTATGGTCTTATCCTAGGTTATTCATGGCCATTTCTAATATTGTGTTCTATGCTTAGACTTATCCTTAGGGTTCTTACTAAGGCATTCACATCCTAGTTTCCAAAGGTTGACTATACCTTTCCTCTGATACCAACTATAACGACCCATACTTTACATACATTGTTAATACTTCGAAATTTAAGCACACTTATTACAACATATGACAAAACCACAAAGGACCGTATAGGTATAGTGTCTTTAAAAACTGGGAAACATAAACAACTGGTTCATAAATCTTCTATAGTGTCTCCCATTTATTTCATCATATCTAGGGTCCCTTTTAGCATATTCAACTTAATATCCATCTTCCTGACCTGGGGAAAAGAAAACATAAAAGGATGAGCTCAAATGCTCAGCAAGGGCAAATAATGGAAATAAAAATCATATCATATCTTTTTGAAAATCAAAACTTGCAAAAGAGGTCATAATATCTTATCATGGAATAAATCATAGAAGTGAAAATGAGATCCCCATAATCATAACATAAGACTTGAAACTTTTTGGCATGCACACATAATCATGGAAAATCATTTCTTGTTAGTCATGACTCATTGCCAAGACTATCTTAGTGGACAAAGTCCCTTTCTGAACCGAGTTCACTCCTCGTTTCAGTCCTGTATCACTGAACCGAAATAACCTTCCGTTCCAGCCATGTCTATCTCATGAGATATAAAATCGTTACCCAATGCATTGGAGGGAGATATAGGTCCCACCCATCTTATAATGAATCCTTTCTTATGTGTGCCACATAATCATAAATCATACATCATCACATAACCCATGTAATAAAAATGGGATTCTTAAACAACATGACATCATAAAACAATTCATATAAGATAAAGGAATTCATAAAAATGTTTCCATCACAACCTAATAAAATCCATGTAATAATAGGGATAAAAACAGAACCCTTTATTATCTTAGATGGAAAATAATTTTGATAAAACACTTGAACTCCATTCTTGAGGAAAATATCCTTTCTTCTTCAAAAACATTTTTTTCTTTCATAACATGTCATACAACTTTAAAATAAAAGAAGTTGATTAAAAATAAACTTGAAAACTTTTAAAGGAAGTTTCTTGGACATAATGTTTTAAAAATCCATTCATGCCGTATAAGTTAAAAAATACATTCTTCGTACTTTTGTCGGGAAAGTCAAAAAGTACCTCGTATGACAAAAGATTCCTTTCATATATATTACTAAAAACTCACCGAAGGGTAAAAATGGATTTAAAAAATTGTAGGTGGATGGAAATAATATTACATATTGATGAAACATGGATGTGGATGATAAAATACACCCTAGTAAATACTTATGAATAAACAATCTCGGATAAAAATGAGATTGTGATATTTCCCTTACCTTAGGTCCGATTTGCTTTGTTCGTGTCCGAAGCTCCTGTATAATGGTTTAAATAATGTTATTGAATTCTTCCAGAATCATACATATTGATATGATATCATATATGGTCATATTATTAGCTTCTTGTTAGTAATATTTCATTGTTACTTGTTACTCGGGTCTTTATAACTTTTTGTTCTTATGCGTGTTTTGTCGAATAAATTCTTATTCTTATCTTTAGGTTATAGATAATTCATTTACAGAATGGTATTAGTGTAGTATATACCATATTCATTCATTCAATTCATTTATATAATCATTATGAAATGAAGATCATGTTGAACGAGTCGCATCACATCGTGGAGACGGTATTCCGTACGTACGCACGAGTGATGATATCGTTCCTATGATCGTGGAATTGTATTGGAGTATATATATATTATTTCAGTATCAATATTACTTCATAATAATCATATATAGTTACTCATTACACCATTATACCCATCCTTGTAAGGTGATGGTGGAAAATAGATTACACCACGACGTGGAGACGGTATTCCGTACGTACGCACGCGCGGTGATTTCATTTTTTCGTAGGATGGATAGAAGGTGAATTAGGGTTGTTACATATTTATAATAACATATCAGTATGTAAGTAATACTGATGTTATTAATTTATCATGAAACAACTAAAGAAGAAGAAGTTGAAAAAGAAAGAAATTGAAAAGATCGGTAATGGATATTACCTCTTCTTTGGAACGCCTCTTTGAATCCTCCACTTAAGGAACTAAGATTGGTCTTTGGAGAATACCAGGACCTCTAGGATTATTCTAGGGAAGTGGAGAGGAGAAAACGGTAGGGTTTGGCCGAGCTTGAGTGCACAAATTTGGTGTGAGGAGGAGGGGGAGGAGGTGCCCTTTTATAAGGGAGGAGAGGGGCACCTTAGGAATATCTCAAAATATTATTTTATATTAAAGTCAAAATCGGTTTATAATGGCTCCAATGGGTCTTATTTCGACGATAAGGTGGGGATGGGTCGAAATACTATCAACCAATAGGATTTAGACAAGTTTAGGTTATTATTTTAACCTTATCAATTAGATATAACTCTAAGTTAAATAATTTAACTTTTACCGTGTCTTTTTGTTTTCTTTCACTATATGGTTAATACACTTACTATAACATGCCAAAAGAACCCCAAATTGTTTATTATTAATATATATATCCTTATCTAAGTCATTTGGCCGAACCTTAGATTTTTAGGAATACAATAACAATTAATAATATAATATTTGATTTAAAAACTATTTTGCGTCAATTTTGACACTATTTGATATATGATTTTTGTGAAAGTCATAAAAGAATTATATGTTCGAACCAAGTTGATTAAATCAACACTAATATATCATAGTAACCTAGAAAATTAGTGTAATTCCTAAAAAGTCTTAAATTACATTTATTCTGGTATTTATATTATCAATTATGTCAATATTTCATTAATAAGATAATTACTGCACCATATTTGTGTCATAAATAAATTAAATTATTTGATGTCTAAAAATTAAAAATAAACTACCATCATGTATGAAATCGTTTTAGCTTTCTAATGAATATTTACAATCGAATTTATCTTATGTATAACCCCATATTAGAAATGATTTACTTATTAAACTTTGATTTTAACTATTTTAACCCTTCTTTAAATAAATTAATAATAAATGTCCTAATCTAATCCAAGTGGGCCTAAAAGGTCATATTTTATTCAGAAGGTTGTTTTTGGTCGAATTACACTTATCCAATAGAATTAGGACATGTGTTAGGGTAATATTAATATCATATTTACCCTTAGTTACCCTATTTACTATTAACCGCGGTAAAAATAGTAAAAAGTTACTATTCACCAAAAAATTATTTTTATCTCATTGAACCACATTTTACTTACTGATATCAACCGTGTCTATCGGATTTTCGAAATTCCATTCACAGAAGCGGTAAAATTAAGTTTTATGCAAAATTCAGTTTTTAACCTACCACTTAGTGGTTTCACTATTCATCAAAAATTGAAAGTTTTCAGAAAAATACCAAAATTTCTCCTTATGCTAATTTCGATATTCCGAGTCCAAAAATGAAGTCCATTTTGAAAAATAAAATTTATAAAATTTCAAAAAGTGGTTATTACTATTCATAACTGCTAGTTTTAATAGCATATTGTTGTTTTGTGAAACTCGGTATTGCGTACGACGCAAGCTATCGAGGAAGGTCGCGATTGCGTGTAAAGCAAGCCAAGAAAGTGTTGTGTATTAAAAGATTCCTTTGATGATTTATATAACATAAATGTCTCGGGTGTTACACTCACAGTGATTGAGGACATGGTCTGAGATACTTTATTTGAGGGAATACATCATTGTCCCTCCAGTTACATTATTTCAGGGCATACACCACTGTACCTCTGGTAACTAATTTGAGGACATACATCGCTAATCCTATGAGATACACTTGTTTGGTCGTTCCTTTGGGACATCGGTACCTTGGGACACGAGGGTTCAAAAGGGACATGATGTCGGGTTACATGATTGTGTTGAGCCATAGGATTCACCTTTTATTTAAGATGATATGGGTACATGGTCGATGGGCCAATAAATATACTTACTCTAGATATTCCGAAACTGGTCAAAGCATGTGACACTACATGGTAGCTACCGAGCGCGGATAGATGTTGTGATTATTTTTGCATTGCACTGCTAACTTTACATAAAGATTCATACATGGTTAAAAACTTATACTAGGTATGCTCAATCTGGGTGGTATCCAACATGGATTCGGCTCACACCCTACATGAGCCCATTGGGATGTGTGTAGACTATATATATTTACATGTAGGTAATGGATCTACCTTAGGATCTATATCATAGTATGATTTGTCATGAATACTAGTATAGACCTTGAGGTCTTACCTAGATTGATTTTACCATTGTTTTAGATCTCATTAATTATCAGCATTGTCAGGTTATTTTTGTATCTACTGTTGTTCATCCATTGGTTCCATATTAATATTGACATGTATGACCTTCTATGGATGCATGACTAGTATGGGTGGTTTTGACCACAAGATTTTACATCATGGATCTTGGGATTTTTTTTGTGAGACTGTCAGGTTTGGCATGGCATGGGTTAATTGGATTGAAAGCCAATAAGATACTCAGCGGCACGGTCATAGGGTCACAAGGTTCCAAAGATGATGTGTCTTGCATACTATTTTGGTGATTACTCTTCAAACGTGATTTTGAGTAGTGTGCATATAGAGAGACTCTTTGATGAGGTTGTTTTTGCCACTCGTGTGGGTAGAGGCCCCTGATAACTGCAATTTAGGTACTATTGGTTTGGGGTTCATTCTGTAGGAATCCACTGTAATGACCCAAAAATTATTAATTGAAATTAAACTTGATCTAATTAAATATATTATTATGTAAAATGGTTATATTAAATGTGAACATAATGGGGGTTATGTTTTTGGATTATAACATATCTTTAATAATTGTGACCATTGCTAATATAGTTGGTTAATAGTTATCACTTGATTAGTATAAATATAAGGCTTAAAATCCAATTTATTTAAAAAAAGGAATCTATGGACTCATCCATTATACATACCTCGTATGAAGCCCATTTTCTAGATCTCAAAACAGAGGTCGTGTCATTGGGCTTCTCTCTTGACCAAGCCCAAGTTGAGCTTCAACATGTTATGTTTGAGCGGAACCGCCTATGGGAGAAGTCAAATTTGATAGAGACTACCACTTGAGGGATGTTATTTGAGCCACCCCATGATTCTGTCACCATCACAGACCTTAACCTTCAGCCCTATGTGGTTTTTCTAAGGGGTTATGTAATAAAACCTTAGCACTATGATTATGTGTATTATTGTTGTATATAACAATGAATATACACTGATTTTATTATTGATACATTGTAAATATGTTTTGAAGTAAAAATAGTTTTTTAGTTAATATTCAATAATGAAATCTATTTTGGTGAATTAATAGATTTTTTAATTAAATAGAATTTTAATATATTAATATAAAAAAATTATATTTTATTAAATATAAATTATCATATAATTTTTAGAAAAACAATTTTAATATGTTTTAATGTTTGAAAGCCTTTTTTATCAAAACAAATAAATTATCAATAAATGTATGGTTTTATTTGAAGAGTTAAAATTAAAATATATAGAAAATTATTTAGATAAAATGAATAATATTTTTGGAATCAGGATGTCGAAATTATCTAATGGTGATTTTTTAATAATTTTCTAATACAGTTGAATTTTTGGGTAAAAAATTAAATATCATTTAATTATATAATTTTTTTTATCAAATCATAATGACTTAATAGTGACGTAATAAAATTCTATAAATACTATTTTAGACCATTATATTTTCTAGCATTAAAATAATGTTATTTTAGGTTTGTTTTATTCATTTTACAATGTTTTCATGGAACCTTCAAGATTAATAAAACATTTTATATTTTTAAAAAGATTTCTGTGAGAGTGTGACTCGCCTTCGCATAAGAAAATATATTATTTTAAGATGTTTGGACATTGAAATTATAAAATATTATTTTCCAATCTACTTTGGAAAAACATTGCGCAAGAA
Source organism: Viscum album (assembly GCA_963277665.1). Lineage (NCBI taxonomy): Eukaryota > Viridiplantae > Streptophyta > Magnoliopsida > Santalales > Viscaceae > Viscum > Viscum album. The sequence goes on from OY728150.1 coordinate 188,623,412, forward strand.
CTATGGGCTTATTTTTTGTTTTGATTAGTTTAATGTGTGGTTTCATAGACATTGATAATGAATAATTACTTCTCCATTCCTATACAAACCCAACCAAACTTCCACTTCCTCTTCAATAAAAGACTTTTATGTTTGTCCAACCTATTCCCAATTCTCTCAAAAATCATCCCAAGTCACCCCAAGATCTCTTGAAGCCTCTCTCAAGCCCCTCCCAAGAATTTAGGGCCACACTTTCAAGTAAGGGATTCTTTCCATTCTCATTTTATCCAAGTTTCTAAATATTGTTATGCCCTTTTCTGTTATAAATATCGGGGAATGATTTATCACCACCCCTATACTATCGTCATTTTTTAAATGATGGGAAACCACTTTCTCTCTCATTGGTTCCTTCCATGTATACCCGTTACCATTTTGAAATTCTGTAAAGAATTTCTCTCTCATCATTTACATTCAAGAATTTATTTTGTATTATGAATCCAAATTCCGGTACATATATTGGGACATGTATCTATATTACCCTCATACCTTAGATTTCATGTACATATGATTAGAGACCCATTTATCTCTCATCAACCATTTTTATGAATTCTTATGTCACACCGTTATGCTACCAAAATTGCACGACATTTTTCCCAAGCCAAAGTCAATGTATAGTGAATACTATGCCCATTTCTCTATCAAGAGTATTCACCGTTATGAACATTTACATATTGATTATAGAGTTTCATGTATTACTTCCATATTAAATTATCATGGAATAAATGATGATGAATCCATGTTATATGATCCATGTGGCACACTTATGCATGAAATTAAATGTTTCTGAAGGGTGCGCCCTAATAGTGCTCCAATGTATTGGGTAACAATTATTATCATGAAACATCACGTGCAATTAATATTTACTCATGCTAATTCATGTGTAATGTAGATTTAATAATGCCAATTCTAGTGCATATTCTGGTTTAATCATGTCCCATGAGCAACGAGCCTTGGCTCACGAAAATTCCATGTTAATTGTTGTTTCCATATTTGCAGGTTATGATAATCATGCTATATCATGAAATTATGTTCATGTTAGTATTGCACTCCATTTATATTCCTATTTCCTATAATATATTCTAATCATCATTATATACCCTTTTTACTCACTTACTGAGGTTTATAGCTAACCCATTTCTTATGTATGTCCTCAGTTTATCACATGCAATGATAAGTATGAGGGAATTTAGTTGTCATGTAAAGGATATTTTAAATACGATTTTTCAATTTAACTTTTATGTTGTTGTGTAATGTTTCCAGGCCAAAAAAAATTAGACCTATCGATCTTCTATGTTGTATCAATTGAAGGTCTTATGTAATAATTTATGTTGATTGTGTAATTAATATCATGGTTATAAGAGTTGGTATCAGAGAGATGTTTTGTTATTTTTGGGATTATGATTAGAATACCCTATTGAATTCCTTAGGGATGAGTCCATGTATAATAAGAATATCCCCATATTTTGGTGAGTATTGAGTAAGTTGTTTATCATGAAAATGCATCCCTGTCTGAATACGAGCAGGTAGTGGTAGGTGTGGCAGAGATGTACCTAGGAGTGAAAACTTTGACAAGGAGTTTCAAGCATGACATGGGGTATCCAGTTACACAAAAAATGGGCCTTCTTTCACTCTCGATTATGAATTTCCTTGGGGATATTCATTGGTAAATTCATAAGCATAGTATGAACCATTATTAAGAGAATTAAAAAAAGATTCCCATAAGAATATATGCAAGAAATTTAATTATGGATACCATATATTTAAACCTATAGATTCTAATGTTTATAAAATAAATGTTATTTACAGTTCATTTTTTCCTTAGATTACCCTTTATGAGTTAAAACTATATTTCCTTTTAATCTATCCAATAGCTGGTAATAAGAGGACTCGGGCTAACAATTGATTCAATGATCAGTATGATTACTATTCTAATGAGATTCTCAATCCTATTAGAGAACAAATCATGAATATAGTCACGATACACTCTCAATTAACCCAATTTTTTTTAAAAGAAAAGTGGGGCAAGTGGAACGTTCAACCCCCCTAAGAATGAACAAGTCGCTATCGTGTGATTCATGAGACAAAGGCCTCATGATTTTAATGGATCATATGATCCCTCAATCGTCGAACAATGTATCAACACCAATGAAAAGATATTCTCCGTATTTCATTTTTCGAAATAGGAGAAGGATCTTCTAGATGCTTATCGTATGGAAGGTGAAGCTGATCAATGGTTGACATTGATAAAAAATACTTAGCCTAATGAGGAGATTGTGGTTTTTGAATGAACGGATTTCTGGAAAATGATTTTTTTCATTAATATTTTTTCACACCCTCTGACTTAATATGGAAAGGGAATTCCTTTATGTCAATCTAAAAGGCCACTAATCCTTCAGAGTGTATGATGAAAACAACTAAATTCTATCACGATATTCCCCCGTCTTGTTTATTACCCCGGAGTTCAAGGTTGACTGCTTCATTGGTGGGCTCAAACCTAGCCAGCGGAAAACCCTGATGTTCCGTGACATTGATATCTTGGTGAAAATTGCATGATGTGCCCTCAAGGTCAAAATAGAGATTTGGGAATATGAGGGGCATCATGGGGATAAGAATCATAATGTCGACATCAATTCTAGTGGTCTAAAAGATAAATCCAATGGTGCTAAAAATATACACCACTCCACTTGACAAAGGTGTGGAAAGAATCACCCAGGAAATATATTAAAGGGGATGAGGATATGCATTAGGTGTGGAACAGAAGGGCACCTAGATGTTAACTATCGAAAAGAAAAACCTGTGACTGCGACATAGGATATGAACTCTCTGTTCGACTCCCAACGTGTTTTTCACTACTTCAACTACAACACATTACAGGACATTGTAAATTAGTTCAATAATACATGGGTTTTAGGAGGAAAACAACAACCTCCAAGGATGAAAGAGCAACATTTTTCCATCACATCCACCAATGTGAACCCTGAAAATGAAGTGGCGATAGCTACGCTAGTTACTCATTCAAGAATAGAAAACATACTTTTTGATTCTGGTTCTATACATTCTATTATATCCTGATAGTTCAGTACAACAATCCCAAAACCGCCACTAATCATGGAAGGGAAGATGTCATTGCGTATGAAAAATTGGGAAAACATTTCATCCAATTAATATTACTCCTCCCATGTCATAATTTGTGGATTGAACTTTCTGGTGATCCCCGTCATACTCCCTCTGGTGTAATTAGATGCAATTCTTCGAATGGATTCACATTCCCTATATATAGCAAACATAAATTTCTGTGATAGGGAAATAACTCTCCATATAGATAATTGACCCCCCGATTATATATAGGTTCTTGGAGGAATAGGAATTTTCTTTAGCACTGTCATATCAATCATTCATATTATTGCCCTTTGAGCATGCATATCTGGCTCAAATTGTAATTCCCCGACCCTAGTTACCCAGAGTCGGTGCATTATTACATTACATTGGCATGATCACAAGAAAGATCAAATCTCGAATGACCGATTGGTTTAGTAGCCTTGGAAACACTAGATATATTCATAAAGTCTTACATTACATCACAAAGTGAAAAACTACGACAACAACATAGTCTCCATATTCCACACTCATATCCCCACATACTATCCCTGCAGGTCATTCATAACTTACTTTTTCACATCCTGGGAAAAATAAAACATAGAAAAGGGGTGAGCTCAAATGCCCAGTATGGATAACAATATAGCGGAAACATTCCAAAATAAGCATAAACATTTAAGGAAATTTATGACTAAAACAAAAGCCTTTTAAACTTTAACTTCAACATAGTATGGCAAAAGAAGAATTAAATAATGCCATTTACTTATTCACATGGATATTCTACTAATCGAATAATCACATGCAATATCAATAACCACTTTCATAATGATGGAATGCATAATTCTAGACTATCATAACCACATAGCCAAGGCCTCGTGCCAAGACTACAAATAAGATTTTGTCAAGGCCTTGTGCCAAGACACTAGTTTGTCTCATTAGACCTACCGATGCATCGAGGAGCTATAGCGGGCTCCACCCGTCACATATTATGTCTAATGCATTCCCATATGAAAAGGTTTAAACATAACATAAACATTCGTATTAAAACTAGCTTACAATATGTCAATACTTTCACCATAAACCATGAATGGTATAAAAATAGCACATCCACAGTCAAACATATCACAAAACCCTCAATACAATAAAGAAGTTTTGTATCATAATAAATCAACATCAAAGAAGCGTAAAATCCATCAAAGGATGTTGACATAGATCAAATCAAAACTCTTTTTAGTGAAATATCTCTTTCTATTTTGAAATCATTTAAGAGCCATATGTTTATAAAATAAAACCTTTTCTTTGAAAAAATTATTATCAGATTGTAAGGGATGCTTCGACGATTTTATAATGGCGGAAAATAGCCGCACCCGCCGTATAAGTTAAAAAAACATTCTTACCTTAATTTTGTCGAAAAGGTTAAAAAGCACCTTGTTTGGAAAACGACGGAAAGATTCCTTTATAAACATCTTATAAAAAGTCAAACAAGGGTATAAATGGCTTTAACCCATATTATTGTAAATAGTAATTTTTTTTGGAATACCTTTTTAAGAAACATGGATGTGGATGATAAAGAGATCCCAGTAGATTATTACGCATAAACAACCTCGGATAATTAAAAGGTTGTGAAATAACCCTTACCTTGTAATTTTCCTTGGTTGGGATAGGTTAACTTCCTGTATAATTTTGAAATAATTTTTATTAAATTATACAAGAATCATATATATTAATATGATATCATATATGATCTTTTAACGTTGATTTGTAGATAATATCTTAGAATTATCGTCGTTTCGGGTGTTAACTTACTCGTTTTTTTATATGTTTTATTACATAATCCGTGTTTTTTATGCATAGGTTGTATCTTATTCATATCCAGAATGATATCATGTACTTAAAAATAATTTTTAAATAATCAAATGATAATTATACTTTAATGGATACGATGGAGAATGAATCTCATCACGTTCGTGGAGACGGTAGTCCGTACGTACGCACGAGCGACAATATCATTCTTTTGATATTAAAATAATATATAAATGGATGGTATATCATATATACAGAATCATTAACATGTTATATTTATTATTTACATGAGTTACACATCATTATTATACCCATCCAAATAATAATATATGGAATAACAATTACACCACGACGTGGAGACGGTAAGCCGTACGTACGCACGTATGGTGACATGTTATTCAAAGGGTGGATAGAATACTGAATATGGTTGTAACATATTTATAATAACATCACAGTATATATAAGATATTGGAGTTATTATTTTATAGTGGTAATAAAAAAGAAAGAAGAAGTGGAAGAAGAAAGGAACATGAAAAGGGGTGGTGAAAACATTACCTCTTCTTCGGGTTCTTCCTTTTTATTTGATCAAAAGGGCTCCTTAGGTTGGCATTCCGATCAAACTAAGGCCTCTAGGTTGTAGTGATGGAAGTTGGGAGAGTATATGGGCAGAGTTTGGCCGAACCAAAAGGCTTTGAAGGTGTGAAGAAATGAGAAGGAGGAGTGACCTTTTATAAGAGGGGTGAGGGGAACCTTTGGAAAAGGTAGAAATATTAATTTATAATAAATTCATATTCAGTTTCTAATGGCTCCAAAGTTTATTATTCAAAGGTTAAGGTGGGTATAGGTCGAAAACCATTCAACCAATAGAATTTAGACAGGTTTGGTTTACTATATTAACCTTATCGTTTAGTTTTAACTCTTAGTTAATTAGTTTAACATTTACCATGTCACTTTGTATTTTTATAATATATAGATAATAAACATACTATATACATTCAAGCGACCCCCAAGTGGTCCATTAATGATGAGCCTATCCTGATATAAGTCTCTTGGTCGAACCTTAGAATTTTAGAAATTTAATATCAATTAATAATATAATATTTGTTTTAAAAACTCTTTTATGTCAATTTTGACGCTATTCAATAATTGATTTTTGTAAAAATCATAACAGAATGATTACTTCGAAAAAATTTAATTGAATTAATCCAAACATGTCATATTAACCTATAAAATTAGTGTAATACCTAAAAAGTCTCAAATTATATTTATTTTTGTATTTATAATATCATTTATTTTAATTTTCACTATTATGGTAATTACCACATCATCATTGTGTCATAAGTAAATTAAATTATTTAAAGTCAAAAAATTATAAAAGTAAAAAGTTACTATTCACCAAAAATTAGTTTCATCCCATTGAACCACATTTTACTTCTTGATATTAACCGTGTCTCTCGGATTTTTGAAATTTCATTCACAGAAGTGGTAAAATTAAGTTTTATGAAAAATTTATTTTTTTAACTACCACTTAGTAGTTTCACTATTCATCAAAAATTGAAGTTTTTCAGAACAATGCCAAAATTTCACCCTAAGCTATAATTGATATTCTGAATTAAAAAATGATGTCTATTTTAAAAAATTCCAAACATATAAGTTGAATTAATTAATTTTATAATTAATTCCCGCTGTCACAACAAATAGCTTGTTTTTAAGAAACAATATATATCAAAAGATTGATAATTGTTTATGTCCAATTTCAAAGTAAAATCAATTATAATGAACACCATTGGATAAAATGGTAAAAATATGTTCTAATTATACTTTAAAACCACTCAATAATATAATTTATTACTTTAAATTATTTTGATTAAAAAAGTTGTTTTTAAGTATTTTTCACTATTCATAAAAATTGGAAGTTCTCAGAAAAATACCAAAAATTCAACTTAGGATAATTTCGATATTCCAAATCCAAAAATGAAGTCCATTTTGAAATATAAAATATATATAATTTCATGAACTTGGTATTACTTTTCATAACGGCTAGTTTGATTGGTTGTGGTGTGTTAGAACTCGATGTTTCGTACAACACACGCTATCGCATTATTCAATGAGAAGCGTATCATAGAAGCTTGGGGTGTTACATTCTCCCCTCCTTCAAATAATTTCATCCTAGAAATTTCTAGAATATTTATCACATGAAATGACTTGGGTGGTTCTTCATCATAAGTTCCTCAGGTTCCCACGTTGCCTCTTCCATCTTATGGTTTCTCTACAAAACTTTTACCAGACGCGTCGTTTGGTTTCTTATTACTTGTTCTCTTATATCATGAATCCCGACGGGCTCTTCACAATAGGATAGATCGGGTTCTAGTTATAATTCCTCATAGGTGAGTACATGCATTGGGTCAGGCATGAATTTCCTCAACAGAGATACGCGGAACACATCGTGAACTTTGGAGAGACTTGGCGGCATCGCCAATCGGTAAGCCACAGCCCCAATTCGTTCTAGAATTTCGAAGGGTCCGATGTACCTGGGACTCAATATACCTTTCTTACCAAAATGTATGACTCCCTTCCATGGATATACCTTCAGGAAAACATGATCACCGACTTGAAATTCCAAATCCTTCCTTCGATTATCGGCATAGCTCTTCTGCCTACTTTGAACTGCTTTGATGTGATTTTGGATTACCTTCACCTTTTCCACCATTTCCTCCACCAGTTCTGGGCCTACAAGATTTCTTTCACCAACGTCATCCCAACAGGTTGGTGTACGACATCTCTTTCCGTATAATGCTTCATATGGTGCCATCTAAATACTCGAATGGAAGCTATTGTTATAGGAAAATTCTACCATAGGTAAATATTGCTCCCACATACCCGAAAAGTCAAGTGAGCAAGATCTCAACATGTCTTCTAAGGTTTGAATTGTCCGTTCTGATTGTCAGACTTTCTGAGGTTGGTAAGCAGTGTTCAAATGAATTTCAGTATCCAGGGATTTCTGAAGACTTTTCCAGAATCTTGAAGTAAAACGAGGATCACGATTAGAAACAATCGATATGGGTACTCCATGAAGTCTCATAAATTCATTAATATTTAGTCTTTCTAGACGTTCCAGGGGTTGATCTTCTCTTATATCAAGAAAATGTGATGACTTGGTAATATGATCAACAATAACCCATATTGCATCCTTCCTTATAGGAGTCTTTGGTAGCCCCATGACAAAGTCCATCGTAATATTGTCCCATTTCCACTCCGGTATGGGAAGGGGTTTCATGACTCCTCCAGGATGTTGCCTTCCAGCTTTCACCTGTTGACAAACCATATATCTTGACACAAAATCAGCAATCTCCCTCTTCATGTTGTCCCACCAAAAATGTTCCTTCAAATCTCTATACATTTTGGTGCTCCCAGGGTGTATAGAGAAATTGGAACTTTGAGAATCATCCAACAATTCCCTTTTTAGATCAGGTATATCGGGAACACAATGTCTCTTCCCAAATTTCAGAATTCCATCTTCATACACAATGTCTCTCAGTCTCCCATCATTCACAGCTTTAATCTTCTTTTTAAATTCATCATCATTGGTCTAAGAACTCTTAATCCTTTCTAGTAAAGATGGTTTGGCAACCATTTGAAAAATCATTGATGTTTCACCTTCCCTGGTTATTCCCATGTCCATCTTCACTAGATCCATCAATATTGGATCCCTTTAAATTCTAATCACGTTCAAAAATCCATGGTCTTTTCTGCTCAAAGCATCTTCCACCTTGTTTGCTTTCCCCGGGTGGTAGTGTATCATACAATCATAATCCTTTAGTAATTCAAGCCATCTCCTTTGCCTCATGTTGAGTTCTTTTTGTGAGAAAATATACTTCAAACTCTTGTGATCAGTATAAATCTCACATTTTTCACCATAGAGGTAGTGCCTCCATATCTTCAAAGAAAAGATCACAGCTGCTAACTCGAGATCATGAGTAGGATAGTTTTGTCCATTAATTTTCAACTGTCGTGATGCATAAGCAATAACCCTATCATTCTGCACAAGGACACAACCAAGTCCTTTCTTCAATGCATCACAATAAATAACGAACCCATCATTCCCCGATGGTAGAGTCAATATAGGAGCATTGAATAATCTTCTCTTCAGTTCTTTGAAACATTTTTCACACTCTTTTTTCCAAACAAATTTAACCCCTTTACGTGTGAGCTTCGTTAATGGGTTAGCCAATCAGGAAAAATTCTGGATGAAACATCGATAATAACCTGCCAAACCAATAAAACCACGTACCTCAGTTATACTCGTAGGTTATGGACATTCTTGGATAGCCTTGGTCTTAGAAAGATCAAGATAGATTCCATATTTAGAGACAATATGGCCAATAAAAGAAATCTCATGAAGCCATAATTCACACTTGCTAAACTTCCCATATAATTCATGTCTTCTCAGAGTCTTCAGGATAATATGCAAGTGATTTTCATGATCTTCGTAGCTTTTGGAGTATACCAAGATATCACCAATAAATACCACCACAAATTCATAAAGATACTCCTTGAAAACTTTATTCATCAGATCTATGAATACAGAGGGTGCATTAGTCAATCCAAAAGGCATTACAGTAAACTCGTAATGCATGTACCTAGTTCAAAATGTTGTCTTTGGAATGTCTTCGTTCTTCACACAGAACTGATGGTATCCAGATCGAAGGTCAATCTTTGAAAAGTATTGATCTCCATGCAGTTGTTCAAATAAATCATCAATGCATGGTAGGGGATACTTGTTCATTATTTTTATAGCATTGATCTCCCTGTAGACGACACATAACCTCATAGATCCGTCTTTCCTTTTAACAAAAAGAACAGGGGCTCCTCATGGAGAAACACTAGGGCGAATAAATCCCTTATTACTCAATTCCTCTAGTTGTTTCATTAGTTCAACTAATTCTACTGTGGCCATTCTATAAGGGGTCTTTGATATAGGCCTTGATCCAGGAATTAAATCAATGGAAAACTCAACTTCTCGTTCTGGAGGATGTCTAGGTAAATCTTCCGGAAATACATCTACAAATTCTTTCACAACAGGTACATCCTCTATTTGAACATTCCTTTCCTCACTGACAGTTATTTCATTCTCTTCCACCCCAATAATTTAATTTAGTTGAGCTATTGGGGGTGGATCTAAATAAGAATTAGGTGGTGAGGATTCTGCTCTAAAGATAAGGTGTTCCTTATCATCATCATCAAGAATCTTAACCTCTTTCTTCTTACAATAAATCTTCTTATCATAGTCTGAAAGCCAGTCCATACCGAGGATTATATCACACTCAATCATAGGTATGACGATGAGATTAGAAGATAAAGAACATTTATGTGCTCTAATGGGGACTGATTCACAAAACTTTGTTGTAATGATACTTCCCTTAGGAGTTTTAACTGACAACTCCCTTGTTAAATCAAATTGGAAAAATCTAATTTTCTTAGCAAACTGGGAAGATATGAAACAATGTGATGATCCAAAATCAAATAATGCATTTTCTAAACTTGAGAAAACATTAAATTACCTACCACCACGTCTTTCAGAGCTTCTACCTCAGCAGTAGTGATAGTATAAGCCTGGCCTTGATCCCTTGGCCTTTTCTGAGGTAGGTTCTTCTGACTCTTAGGACATTCATTTGCATAATGCCCCATCTCCCTACAATTGTAGCATTGAACATTGGTAGCTTCCTTCTTCACTTTGCAATCACGAGCCTGGTGGCCTTTTTCACCACATTTGTAACAGACGCCCATTCCCTTCAAGAAAGTATCGGGGTGTTTCTTCCCATATTTACCAGAGGATGGATATTCAACCTTTCCTTTCTTCCCCTTATTTCCATTCCCAGATTGATCATTAGGCCTCTTCTTCTCTTGCTTTGCTTTAAAGTTATAAGACTTAAAGAATTCTATTTCGGTCTTGATAGCACATGAGACAATGTCTTCCTATGACGAGAAGGATTGTGAGACTAATGCTCGACGGAGAAATGGTTTTAACCCATCAAAGAAATGATCAATATTACTTCTTGGGTTACATATATAATCACCAGCATACCTAGCTAACCTTGTAAATTTAGCCTCATACTTTGTGACATTCTCATCCTTCTTCTATCTCAGACTTAGAAATTTCCTTTCCATATCTGCTCGATGGTCTCGAGGAAAGTATTTTTCTATAAATAGATCTTTGAACTCCCTCCATTACATATTTGATACTTCATCATCTTCCTTCGTATTTTGAATAAATGACCACCATTAATCAGCCTCTCCAGTGAGGCGGTAAACTGCCATGATAACTTTTTCCCTTTCAGTATTCCCCAAATCATGAAATATTTTCTCTAGGGAAAATATCTATTTCACAGCTACTAAATGATTTGTACTCCCATTAAACGTTGGTGGTTGCTGCCTCATGAATCGATCTAACATTGATCCTCCAAGATGCGGATCATTTTTCTCCATATAGGTAAGGTTATTATTCATAACCTGAGTGAGTTGTCCTAGTATGGTGATTAGCTGATCGACACCAGTTGCATCACCAGCTCAACTATAATTATCTTGAGCAGGAGGGCAATCCCTACATGGAGTGCATGCATTGATACAGTTTCCATTTCTTCCACTAGGTGCCATTTCTAAACAATGGCATAAACTAGATCAGTTTATGAATCAAAATACATAATCCCATACTTATAAAACACTTAACATAAATTGAACTATTTTTGGATATAATCCATAATCATAAAAATATTTTCTTTGCGGAAGTATATAATCATAAACCCTTTATAATGATTTGTAATGAAAATGAGAGTTATCCGAAGCATATCCCCCGGGAGTGTCGTAACCAAGAGTGCAGCAAGGCCTGTTGTCGTGCACCAGTTCTCGTTCGAGTCTAGCTCAAAGAGGTGTTTTCGGGTTTTACCCCTAGGTACATCTGTGCCAGAGCCGCCTCTACCTGCTAACATCCAGAAAGGGATGTATTGCTCGGAAAAATCACAAAATCTATACAATACCAAAATTCTAGGAAGTTCTTCTATACTAATCCTCAAAGTTCATCTTAGGTCTATGTGCTGTAATCAAAGTTTATCTAAATCTAGATTCCAAGGTTTTTACTAAAATTCCTCTGACACCAACTGTAACACCCCGACCCTAGTTACCTAGAGTCGGTGCATTATTACATTACATTGGCATGATCACAAGAAAGATCAAATCTCGAAAGACCGATTGATTTAGTACCCTTGGAAACAATAGATATATTAATAATGTTTTACATTACATCACAAAGTGAAAAACTAATACTACAACATAGTCTCCATATCCCACACTCATATCCCCACATACTATCCCTAAAGGTCATTCATAACTTACTTCTTCACATCCTGGGAAAAATAAAACATAGAAAAGGGGTGAGCTCAAATGCCCAGTAAGGATAACAATATAGTGGAAAATTTCCAAAATAAGCATAACCATTTAAGTAAACGTATAACTAAAACAAAAGCCTTTTAAACTTGAACTTCAACATAGTATGGAAAATGAAGAATGAAATAATTCCATTTACTTATTCACATGAATATTCTACTAATCGAATAATCACATGCAATATCAATAACCACGTTCATAATGATGGAATGCATAATTCCATACTATCATAACCGCATAGCCAATGTCTCATGCCAAGAATACAAATAAGATTTTGTCAAGTCCTTGTGCCAAGACACTAGTTTGTCTCATGAGACCTACCGATGCATCGAGGAGCTATAGAGGGCTCCACCCGTCACATATTAAGTCCAATGCATTTCCATATGAAATCGTTTAAACATAACATAACCATTCGTTTTAAAACTAGCATAAGAAATGTCAATAATTTCACCATAAACCATGAATGGTATAAAAATAGAACATCCACAGTCAAACATATCACAAAACCTTCAATACAATATAGAATTTTTGTATCATAATAAATCAACTTCATATAAACGTAAAATCCATCAACGGATGTTGACTTAGATGAAATCAAAACTCTTTTTAGAGAAATATCTCTTTCTATTTTAAAATCATTTAAGAGTCATATGTTTATAAAATAAAACATTTTCTTTCAAAATATTCATATAATCTTGTAAGGGAAGCTTCGACGATTTTATAACGGTGGAAAATAGCTGCATCCGCCGTATAAGTTAAAAAAACATTCTTACCTTAATTTTGTCGAAAAGGTTAAAAAGCACCTTGTTTGGAAAACGACGTAAAGATTCCTTAATAAACCTCTTATAAAAATTAAAACAAGGGTATAAATGACTTTGACCCATATTCTTTTAAATAGTAAAAATGTTTTCAAATACATTTTTAAGAAACATGGATTTGGATGATAAAGAGATCCCAGTAGATTATTACGTATAAACAACCTCGGATAATGAAGAGATTGTGAAATAACCCTTAATTTGTACTTTTCCTTGGTTGGGGTAGGTTAACCTCCTGTATATTGGTGAAATAATTGTTATTAAATTATACAAGAATCATATATATTAATATGATATCATATATGATCTTTTAACATTGATTTGTTAATAATATCTTAGAATTATCGTCGTTTCGGGTGATAACTTACTCATTTTATTTTATATGTTTTGTTACATAAGTTGTGTTTGTTATGGATAGGTTGTATCTTATTCATATACAGAATGATACCATGTCCCTAAACATCATTTTTAAATCATCAAATGATAATTATACTTTAATGTATACGATGGAGAATGAATCTCATCGCGTTCGTGGAGACGGTAGTCCGTACGTACGCACGAGCGACAATATCATTCTTTTGATATTAAAATAATATATAAATGGATGTTATATCATATATACAGAATCATTAACATGTTATATTTCTTATTTACATGAGTTACACATCATTATTATACCCATCCAAATAATAATATATTGAATAACAATTACACCACGACGTGGAGACGGTAAGCCGTACGTACGCACGTATGGTTAATTGTTATTCAAAGGGTGGATAGAATACTGAATATGGTTGTTCCATATTTATAATAACATAATTGTATATATAAGATACTGGAGTTATTATTTTATAATGGTAATAACAAAGAAAGAAGAAGTGGAAGAAGAAAGGAACATGAAAAGGGGTGGTGAAAACATTACCTCTTCTTCGGGTTCTTCCTTTTGATTTGATCAAAAGGGATCCTTAGGTTGGATTTATGATCAAACTAAGGCCTCTAGGTTGTAGTGAGGGAAGTTGGGAGAGTAGTTGGGCATATTTTTTCCGAACCAAAAGGCTTTGAAGGTGTGAAGAAATGAGAAAGAGGAGTGCCCTTTTATAAGAGGGGTGAGGGGCACCATTGGAAAAGCTAGAAATATTAATTTATAATAAATTCATATTCGGTTTCTAATGGCTCCAAAGTTTATTATTAAACCTTTAAGGTGGGGATAGGTCTAAAACCATTCAACCAATAGAATTTAGATAGGTTTGGGTTACTATATTATCCTTATCGTTTAGTTTTAACTCTTAGTTAATTAGTTTAACATTTACCATGTCACATTGTATTTTTATAATATATAGTTAATAAACTTACTATATACATCCAAGAGACCCCCAAGTGGTCCATTAATGATGATAAGATCATGATATAAGTCTCTTTGCTGATCCTTAGATTTTTACGAATTTAATATCAATTAATAATATAATATTTGTTTTAAAATCTCTTTTATGTCAATTTTGACACTATTCAATAATTGATTTTTGTAAAAATAATAACAGAATGATTACATCGAACAAAGTTAATTGAATCAATCCTAACATGTCATATTAACCTATAAAATTTGTGTAATTCCTAAAAAGTCTCAAATTATATTTATTTGTGAATTTATAATATCATTTTTTTTAATTTTTCACTATTATGGTAATTACCACATCATCATTTTGTCATAAGTAAATTAAATTATTTAAAGTCTAAAAATTATAAATAAACTAACCTTATTTAGTAAATCTTATTAGCTTTCTAATTAATATTTACAATCGAATTTATCTTATGTATAACCATATATTTAAATTTTTTAGTAAATAAACTTTGATTTTAACACTTTTAACTCTTCTTTGAATTAAATAATAATAAATGTCCTAATCTAATCCAAGTGGAACTAAATGATAATATTTTATTCCTAAGGATGTTTTGGTCGAGATACAATTGTCCAATAGAATTAGGACATGTGTTAGGGTAATATTAATATCATTTTTACCCTAAATTACCCTATTTACTTTTAACCGTGGTAAATAAAAGTAAAACGTTACTATTCACCAAAAATTATTTTCATCTCATTGAACCAAATTTTACTTCTTGATATTAACCGTGTCTCTTGGATTTTCAAAATTCCATTCACAGAAGCAGTAAAATTATGTTTTATGAAAAATACAGTTTTTTAACTACCACTTAGTAGTTTCACGATTCATAAAAAATTGAAGTTTTTCAGAACAATGCCAAAATTTCACCATAAGATATAATTGATATTATGAATTCAAAAATGATGTCTATTTTACGAAATTACAAACATATAAGTTGAATTAATTAATTTTATAATTAATTCCCGCTGTCACAAAAAATTGCGTGTTTTTAAAAAACAATATATATCAAAAGATTGATAATCGTTTATGTCCAAATTCAAAGTAAAATCAATTCTAATGAACACCATTGGATAAAATGGTAAAAATTTATTCTAATTATACTTTAAAACCACTCAATAATATAATTTATCACTATAAATTAATTTTATTAAAAAAGTTGTTTTTAATTATTTTTCACTATTCATAAAAATTGGAAGTTCTCAGAAAAATACCAAAAATTCAACTTAGGATAATTTCGATATTCCGAATCCAAAAATGAAGTCCATTTTAAAATATAATATATATATAATTTTAAAAAGTAGGTATTACTATTCATAACGGCTAGTTTGATTGGTTTTGGTGTGTTAGAATTCGATGTTGCGTACACCACACGCTATCACATTATTCAAAGAGAAGCGTACCGTAGAAGCTTGGGGTGTTACACAAATGAAGGAATATATGGAGGAAACCATCCTTGAAGACATTCCTATTGTGAGGGAATTTGATGTAGTGTTTTTGAGGAATTTCCCAGTCTTCCTCCAAGAAGAAATATAGAATTCTTAATTTACCTTATACATGGGGTGTTTCCAATATCCAAGACTCCATATAGAATGGTTGTTGTGGAGCATGAGGACCTGAAGAAACCACTCTAGGAGAATATGGATAAGGGATTATATGCACATGTTCTTCACAATGGGCTGAACAAGTCCCCATTGTCAAGGATAATGATGAGTAAATGCATCTTTGCATGTATTATTGTGAGCTCTACAAAATCAAAATAAAGAAGAAGTAACCTCTTCCATGAATTGATGACTTTTTGGATCAGTTGTGTGGAGGTCAATACATATCCAAGGTTAATTTGTAGTCGGCAGATTTTCATGTAAGGTTGACGAAGGATGATATCCCATCTACTTCTCTTCTTACAATGTATGAGCACTATGAATTCATTGTAATTCCTTTCAGACTCACTAATTCTGTATAAATCTTTATTGACTTGATGAATCGAGTTTCTAGAGATTACATCAAGAAGTTTGTGGTGGTATTTATAGATAATATTATAATATACTCCAAAACCAAGGAGGATCATGAAGACCATCTTGGATCTATAATAGATACATTGTGAAAAGGGAAGATATATGAAAAGAACAGAATGTTTGATTTCTGATTGAAGGAGGTATCATTCTTGGGCCATATATTCACAAGAAATGGGATATCTACAGATCCCTCCATGATAGATACGATTGAGGGATGAACGAGGCCAACATTGGTAATAGATATCCATAGCTTCTTAGGTTTAGATAGATATTAACGCTGATTTGTGAGAAATTTCTCACAATTATCCAACACTCATACCAAGATAACTAAGAATTAATTAATGTTTTCTTGCGGAGATGAATGTGAAGAGAGCATCATGGAGTTGTAAAGGAGGCTTATCATTGTGAACGTTCTCATTTTACCCACAAGTGGAGAACTTTTTTCTTATTCAGTGATGCTTTGAAGAAGGGTCAGAGTTGTGTGTCGATGAAGAAAAATAATATGATAACCTACGCCTCAAGGCAGCTGAAAATATATGATAAAAACTATCCAACACATGATCTAGAGTTTTCTGTTTTGATTTTTGTGTTGAAAATATGGCGACATTATCTCTATGGGGAGAAGTGGGAGATATATAATGATCACAAGAGCCTAAAATAACTATTCACCCAAAAGTGCTTAATATGTGACAATGAAGATGGATAAAACTCATCAAGGATTATGACTGCTCAATCCACTACCATCCCGGAAAGGCAAACAAGGTGTCAGATGCACTATGTAGAATATATTTGGCATCCTTTTAAAGGATGTGAATATAAAAGGATCCAATCTTCTTAGATTTGTAGAGGATGGACATGGGAATCATTAAGGGATAAACAATATCAATCCTTTCTCAAATGATTTCTCAACCATCCATGACGTAGAAAATAAAGGATGCTCAAAGAAAGGATGTGAAAATACTGAAAAGTGTGGAAGCTATCAAAAATAGAAAATTCTCAGAGTTCTTGGTAGATATGGATGGAATTGTGAAATTTGAATCACGATTATGTGTATCAGCCTATCCAGAGATAAAGAAGGAGCTTCTAGATGACGCACATAGCTCAACCTTCTCTATTCACTTGGGGAGCTCAAAGACGTATTTAGATCTCGGAGAAAACTTATTGTGGGACAATATGAAAATGGAGATTAATGAACATACATCAATGTTCCATGTATGTCATCAAGTGAAGGCTAAGAGGAAAAATACTCTAGGGATGAGAAAAAAACTACCCATACCAACATGGAAGGGGGACAACATTATCAAGGAATTTGTCACTAGACATGCAAGGACATCTAGAGGAAACGGTGCAATATGTGTCATTGTGGATCATATTATGAAGACAACTCACTTTATCTTGATTCGAGAGAACATCTCATTGGATTAAAGATCATGGATTTACATCAATGAATCGGTAAAGAATCATGAAGTACCACTATCTATTGTATATGATCGTGATCTGAGATTGACCATCATGTTCTGGAAAAGTATCCATCATGATATAAGCACTAAAAATAACATCAGAATGACCTATCATCCTCACACAGATGGCCAATCTGACCGAACTATTTAGACACTTGTTGATATGTCAAGATCATGTTCTATAGAAATCAAAGGTGGATGGGGCCAACATCTACCACTGGTTTAATTTTAATACAATAACAGTTTCCACTCGAGCATTCAAATGGCACCATATGAATCTCTTTATGGGAAAATGTAGAAAACATCGACATGTTGGGATGAAGTCAGTGAAAGTAAGATACTAGGACCTGAAATTTTCAAATAAATGGTGGAGAATGTGGAAACCATCCAACAACATATCAATGATGCCAAAGGCGACAGAAGAGCTATGCAGTGAACCATCGACGAGACATTGAATTCAATATTGGAGACATGGTATTTCAATGCATAACTTTGTTGAATAAGGTCATGAGTTTTGGAATGAAAGGGATTCTAAGTCCTAGTTACATCATCCCATTTGAGATACCTTATTGTGTCGTAACTGTGGCCTATCGACTAGTACTTTGACCTAAAATGAAAAATTCACATGTTGTCTTTCACGTATATCTCTTAAGAAAGTACATACTAGAGCCTTAACATGTACTCTCTTAAAAGGTAGTACAGTTAAACGATGTTCTTTCTTATGATGATCAACGAGTGAAGCTCTTAGATCATAGGGGAAATTTTGTATGAAATAATGCATTGCCCCTCGTAAAAGTGTTATGGTGAAACGACATGTTTGGAGAAGCGAATTGGGAATTAGAGGATGTGATGAAGTGAGTTACCCACATCTGTTTTATTGTAGGAAAAGGAAAATTCGAGGGAGAAATTTCTTAATGGGGATGATTATAACCAACCAAACTATTATTAATAGAAATATCTATTGATCTAATTAAATGTCTTATTATGTAAAATTGTTATATAAAATGTGACCTTCATGAGTTTATGTTTTTGGATTTTAAAATAAAATGAAGAACTGTGACCTTTGCTATTGTAGGTGTTGAACATTGATAACATTATTATTATATATATAAGGATTTAAAAAACAAATTTATTCAGACAAAGGAATAAATTGCCTCATCTAGTAGACATTCCCCATATGAATCCCATTTGTAAGTTATTTGAAAGGAGGTGGTGTCTTTAGGATTTCATTTTGACCAAGACCAATCCATGCTTTAACATGTTATTCTTGAGTGGAACTACCTATGATAGAGGTTGAAGTTGAGATAGATTACAACCCGAGCGATGTTATCCGAGCCACCCAAGAGTCTTTCATCATTGCACACCTTACCCTTTGGTCATATGGGGGTGTTATAAGGGGTTTTGTAACAAGACCATATCACTATGATTATTTTGAATATTTTGGTATATAATAAATATAATAAATTCATTTTATTATTGTTACATTGTAAGTAGTTTTTAAGGTACAAATAGTATTTTTAGTAAATATTAAATTATGAAATCTATTTTGTTAAATTAATGGATTTTTAAATTAAATAATATTATCATAAAATATTATTTCTATATTAATTTTTATTAAATATAAATTATCATATTATTTTTTGGAATAGAATTGTAATATTTATTAAGGATTGAAAGTCATTTTTGTCAAAACACATAAATTTTCGATAGATGTCAGTTATTGTTTTAAAAGATAAAATTAACATATTGAAAAAATTATTTAGATAAAATGAATTTTTATTTTGCAATAAATATGTCGAACTTATCATACTGTGAATTTTTTTTTAATTTTCTGATACAATTGAATTTTTTGGAAAAAAAATATATACCTTTTAATTATATAATGTGGTTTTTGACATCTAAATGAGCCTATAGTGATGTAATGAAATACTATAAACACTATATTAGGCCATTATATGTTCTACCATTAAAATAATGTCATTTTATTTTATTTTTGATTTATTTTACAAATCTTTTCTGGACCCTTCAAGACTTATAAAACATTTTAGCTTTTAAAATTGATTTCCCTAAGAGTGTGACTCACCTCTATATAAGAAATGATATTATATTAATAAATTTGGCAATTGAATTTATAAAATATTATTTTCTACTCCAATTTGGAATAAACCATGAGAAAAAACAATGGGCATGTTGTGTTGTTCTGATTAGTTCAATGTGTGGTGTCCAAAATCTAAATAATATAGAATTCCATCTCATTACTTATATAATGCTGACCAAGATCCCACTTCCTCTTCACTCAAATCCTTTTGAGTTCATACATCCTTTTCCCTCCTTTCTCTATAATCCTCCCAAGGAACCCCAATCTCCCATGAAGCATTTCACAAGCCCCTCCCAATCTATTGGGATCACACTTCCAAGTAAGGTATTCCTTCCTTTCTCGTTTTATCCAAGTTTTTAATATTTTTATGCCATTTTATTTTCATTTATAAATGTTGTGGTATGATATTGAACCTCACTGATACTATCCTTTTTATGCTTTAATTCTAAGAGACCACTTCCTCTCTCATCGGTTCCTTCCATGTTTACCCGTTACCATGCAAGAATTTCGTAAGGAATTTCTCTCTCCTCATTTACATTCAAGAAATTATTTGGTATATTGAATTCAAATTATATTACATATATTGGGACATGTATCTATATGAACCCATCACTATCCATTTCATGTACATTTTATGAGACACCCCTTTATCTCTCATAAACCTATTTTATGGATTCTTATGTCATGTTGTTATGTTGATGAAATTGCCCCACATTTTTTCTAGGCCTAGGTCATTGTCTATTGAATACCATTCCCATGTCTCTGTCAAGAGTACTCACCATTTTTCCCATTTACGTATGGATTATAGAGTTTCATGTATGAATTAAACATTCCTTTATTGAGGAATAATTGATGATGAATCCATGTTTTATGATACATGTGGAACACTTATGCATGTAATGAAATGTTTAAGAAGCGTGTGCCCTGATAACGATACAATGCATTGGGTAAAGATTAGTATAATGATAAACCATGTTCAATGAGGATTTACTATTGATAATTCATGTGAAATTATTATTTACTCATGTTAATTCATGTTCAATGATGGTTTACTCATTCCCCTTCTGAATGAGCCTTGGATCATGCTAATTCCATGTTAAGTGTTGTTTCCACATTTCCATATTATGATAATAAAGCTGTATAATGCCTCCATGTTCTTGGATATATTTCCCTCCATTTATATTCCTATTTCCTAACCACTATTTTAATAATAATTTTATACCTGGTTTACTCCCATAGTAGGCTTTATAGATCACCAATTTCTTATGTATGTCCGTAGTTTATCCCATGCAATGCTATGTACGAGGGAATACAGTGGTCATGTAAAGGATGTTTTCAATAAGTTGACGTGTTTTATGTTTTATGATGTTATGTAATGTTACATAGAACAAATAAAATAGAACTATCTATCTTATATGTTTTATCAAGTGAATTCCTAATGTAATAATTAATGTTAAGTGTGCAGTAAATAGAAGGGTTGTTATCGGTATGTTGAAGAGAGGAGCCTTCCGGAGATAGCAATGAGGATTTTTGATTGAAGGATAAGGCTCACTGTGATTGAGACTATGGGACAAGAAACATTATTTGAGGTTATAAATCTCTCTCCCTCTGGTTAATTTATTTGAGGGAATACGTCTATGTCCCTCTGGTTACTTATTTGAGGATATGCATCGATTTTCCTTCATGTTCTTTTTGTTCGGGCGTTCCTTCGGGACGTCGATACCTTGATACACAAGGTGTCTGGAGGCACATGGTGCTGGGTTACATGATTGAGTGGAACTAGAGGGTTCACCTAGGATTTTTGATGAATAATGGTAAATGGTTAATGGGAAAAAAACTCTATTTACTCTATATATTATGGCATTAGTCGAAGAAGATAACACTCCATGGTGGCTTCTGATAACCTGTGGATATTGTGTTTATTTATTTCATTGAACTTATTACATTACATAGAGATTCATTACATATTAAACACTTATACTGGGTACGCTCTACCTCAGTGGTATCCTTATGAGATTTTCCACACACCATACACTTGTCCATCGGGATGCTTGTATACTTTATGGATTTACATGGAGCTAAAGGATCAACCTTATGAGATGGATCATAGAACCATTTGGGATGGATATTGGTATAGACCATGAGGTAATACCTATCTGAATAATTCTTTTTAGCTCCGATTATATATCATCTTTCTTTCTTTATTATTGTAGCTACTATTAATTAGCCACTGGTTCCCTTTTAATAATGACATGTATGGCTTGCAATGGATGCATGATTTGTTTTTTTAGTAGTTACAAGTGGTGTAAAACATGATATTCTGTTTACTTTCTACTTCAGTTGCTATCATATTGAATCAACTGTTTTATCTTCAATAGATTAAGCCTCAGTTGTGTGGTTTTCTTCGAGTCTACTAAATCATGTATTTCCACCGTGTGTGTTATTATTATACTCGGACCAGTACATTATCTTCCTCTAAGATAGTATAGCCTCCCCACTATACCCATTTACACCATCGCTACTAGTAGGCAGCCTTTGGCGTTTTGGTAGGTGCTCTAAAGGATGTAACAGCCGACCCATTTAGCACTATTTGGGTGGCTGTTCAAGTACATGATGTTATATAAGGTTTATCTTAACCCCATCTCTACCAAATCCCAATAAAATAGCTTTGGCTCATTCAATAAATGGACCCAAGTTGGGTTCCTCAAGCTAATCACTAATGAGTAATCCTACTAAGGATTATCAAGGTCAAAGTAAAATTTAAGGCATCCTACGAGGGATCCTTAGCTAGAAGGTAAGGAGAAATCCTATAGGGGATCCTCAATTACAACTGGTCTAATGGGATAATATGATATGAGGTAATGGATCACAAGGGATAAATCATTAAATGGAAATCTAAAAATCATAGTTCAGGATAGATATCTCATGTACCATCTCATAACAGAATCATAATTAGGATTTTATAAACACGCAAACTATCATTCATGATCAGGTATCACCCTAATGTGATTACTATGATCAATTACCGGGATATTAACATATCAATATTGAATGAATCCCCAAAACATCCATTAGGAGTTCTCAGAATGCTCCATGGGTTTCACTATATGGACCTGAAGATAAAAATAACTTATTCTTGTGACTTTTAACTAGAACATATTTTCCGTAATTCCCAAATATATTTTAGGTCTATATTTTTATATAATTAGTATAAAATATAACACAAACAACCAATATTAAAAAGTAGATATGTCTACATACTACACTTTTGTCACAAAACAAAAACTATTAGAATGAAATATGGATTCTTTTCAAGGTAAATCATAAAATAAATTCAACATTTCAACATATTGGTTTTCAAAATTCATAAGACCAATGAAAAACATTTAAAAACATGGGATGATAAAAAAAATATCGGTAAGGTAAAACAAAGGATAAACTGTACATTTGATCTAGAGTTATATTGATAAGAACATGAGGACTTTAATAAAGTCTTGAGAAATAGGAATAACCAAAAATTAAGAACATGGATCATTACATGAAAATATGTCTACAAAATTTAATTTAAAAATTCATAAGAATATAACCACGGTCCATACCCAAGGTGTCATATCATCACTCTCCATCCACAAGGTGTCATAAAAATTACAATGGTTATTCACCAAGTTATTTTAAACCTTCTCATCTCTTCAGATTGATCTCATTACCCAATGCATTGGAGATATATCAGCGAGAAACCATAATATGTATTTATTTAAATTTTATCCACATATATCATAATAGAAAATTTTACAAATAACCCATATGTATATAAATAAATTTGTTTCATATCAAAATCATGGATTTTTAGAATGTACATAAAAACATCATCATTATGTCATTTATAACCCACCAAATGGAAAAAGTGGTTTCATATATATCTATTATAGAAAAAATAAATAATGTTTACTTAATTTATTTTTCAGAAATATATGAAATTGTTTTAGATAATCACATATACAAAATAAAAGAAGTTCTTGAGAAAAAGATATAGATTTTGAGATGAAAATTCAATAGCATAACGACTATGAAACAAGGTTTTAGAAATCATTAATAAGGGAAGTTAAAAGGGTATCCCATCAATAAATGACTCATAATAATGTATTTATAATGAAAAAAATTTAAATAAAAACCTGGTATGGGAATTTGAATGATATACCACATAAAATTGAACCTAAATGTAAAGTTGAGAATTTCCTGACCAAATAAGAAACACCTGAATAAATATCATTAAATAATTACATTAAACAAAATCATAAATATAATGATATTATAATAATTCCTCATATAATAGAAAAAAATGATTTTATATAAATCTTATTAGAAAATAACGGTTCATAACATCAATATATGCCTCAATGAAAGGAGACTAAGACGAAGTCCTACTCATTGTGTCTGACTTGTCTCATTCATTCCTTATCTTATTGAATTATAACTTTAAGTTAATTTATTCTTTTTTGATAATTATTTCTCAAGTTATTTATTCCGTTTATATCATTTGTTTACTTTTTATAAAAATTACATGATGATTTATGATAATATCAGATGTTTAGTCGAAATTCAGTACTTGAGACCAAAATGAACTTGTTGTGATTACAAATTTTACATGTGGTCAATAGTATATAATCTGCAGAATATTATTAATTATTTAAATATAATAAATATCCAGTATATATGAATTTTTAATAGTACAAAATTGTTAGAAATAAGAAATTAAATTTACCATTTATGGCCACAGTATCATGTATATACAGAAGAACACTACTTTCATTTCATTGACATATTAAAGGATGAAAACTAAATGATACATAGGTATATTTTAATTATAGTATTATATATTTGATATATGTGTTACATAATTTAATTAACTTTATCCTTTATACGTTCCATGTATTTAATGAATGATTCATATCAATTTGAGGGGGTTGTAGTCCACACATCCTCAAATGAAATAATCGTATTTACACATTATCGAAAGAATATGTGTATATTATAAATAAAAATTATAGAAGAATGTAGATAATATATATATAATTTATATCCTATGTAAATATAGTTCCGTAATAATGGCCTGCATGCGATATGGTAGGAGAATATTGAACTATCATCGTTTTGTAAGGTACTCGTTCACCGTACACAAAAATATTATGTTATAAATACATTAGATGGACGTGTGTGTATGTGTTGGTAGAAATATTATCATAAAATAATTCTAATATATTGGGAATAAGGGATTTGTTATAATATGTTTAAATGGAGATAGTTTAGGGTGGTGGATAAGGAAAATAAGGGGAAGGAGCTTTAGAGAAGATATTACCTCTAAATCGGGTGACTCATTTAGAATATAGAAAAAAAAGCTTTCTGGAATTGTCTTATGCCCATGGTAAGGATTTTAGGGGGAAGATAGAGATTTTGGGAGATTATTTTTATAGAATTTGGATAATCTATGGGTATTGACTGAAAATTAATTTTTTTTTCAAAACAATTTTTTGGAAAATTGAGAACTGAACATCCCTTAACACCAACCCGAACACGAATTGAAATATACATAAAATGACATATGTCAGAAAAACATAATCCAACTAGAAAACCAAAAGACTACATATCATAATACCAGTAATCATCTCTGAATCCCACACAAGAGTCCCCTTCTGCTGTAGCCGTAGCCTATTCCCACTCAGAGGCTGATTTATGTCGCCTCAAGAATTAGTTACTTTGCTCAAAGCTCCCTGTCTGGTCCAGTAAAGGCTGCACTGGGCAAGGTTTTTTTATCAAGCTGTGTTTTTAGAAGGCAACAATCAAACCTTTGTCCCTCTTATGGGAATATCTAGTACACATCGGTCATGGAAGGTAAGAGTAGTATTTCATTGTTCACCATCTTGGTATAGCAGATATAGGTTCTGCACACTCAGTCATTATACCAGTCCCATTCTAAATGATGTCACTAAATGACAGGAAACTTGGACCACACAAATTATCTTTATTTCCCCCAGAAGCATTTTTCCATTTGGTCTTATGTGTATTACCAGTGCATCCTGAAGAATCCCCCCCCCCACCTTGTCACTGGTGTGTTAATATCAGTCGAGGAAACACATTCAGCCACTGTAGCATCCTTATCACCATCCATAGGGACGTCTTCGTGACCCAACCTGACTAAAATGTGCCCTTCCACACCGGCCCCCTTAGTATCACCACCAAGCATAGGACCAGAATCCAAACCAACTTCAAAAATGTCATCTAAAAGCCCTTCAAACCTGTTGGTTAGCGTGAGGAAGGGTCGAGCTGAGGGGTCTAATCCTCTAGAACCCTCAATACCATTCAGACTGGCCACACCCGAGTTAGTTCTCTTTATCCCCACCCTCTATTCCATTCCTAAGATTTCCATATATTTGTGTTGCACCAAAAGATCTTCTTGGCAACCCGGGCCAGCCTCCTTCTTAGACAAGGAAGTTGAAGAGCCCTCCAAATCCTGCCGTAGCCTTGTGAAAACCTCTGCAACCATCAGGTTAACCTGCGAGGACAAAACACTAGGATTTTTTGTAGTATTAACTTCCACTTTCTTCACCTTGTGAGCATCCTTCTGGAGGAGATTACATTAGGAATGTCTTGAAATATGTTTTTATTATAATTTGAATTTTGAATAATAATTATTTTAAAGTGATAAATTTTGAGGCTAAGACAATTATGGGTAGAAATACTCTCACCCAATAGGTTTTAGACAAGTTTATTTCCAAAAAACAACCTTATATTATAGCTTTAACATTTAGTTATAAAAAATAACTCTTACCAGGACTTCTTGTATTTTTACAATACATGGTTAACATATGTACTATAAAATAACAATAGAACCTCAAACAGATTAGTTGTGAAATTTTTATCATTATCCAGGACAGTTGATCAAACATCTGATTTTTATGACTAATATATCATTTTGTAAAATTTTATTTCTTATAAAAATGATTTACGTGAATTTTGAAACTAGTTAGAAATTGATTTTTCTTAATGTATAAAAAACACGAATATTTAAAAAAGAATTAAATCAAAGATAAAATCTCAAAGTCTTCAATAAAATATATGGATGGCCTAAAAAGATTAAAATTACTTTTATATTAATATTTATAATATAATGTATTTAAATATTTCATTAATAAGGTAATTGTTGAATCATCATTATGACATAAATATATTTAATTATTTATAGACTAAAAATAATAAATAATATACCATGACATTGGAAATCACATTACATTTATAATGAATATTTATAGTATAATATATCATTTTTATAAGGATAATTAAATTGTTTTTGTAAAGAGATACATGTTTTTGGTAAATTTACCATTTCATAAAATTAAATATTATAAAAGGTCATTGTCGCATGCATGTGGCTACATGGGCCCTAAATTAGACCAAATGAAGATAAAGGTATGAAACATCTCATGAAATAGGATTAGGACATGTGTTAGGATTGTTTTATAATATCATAATATTCTCCTTTACAATTATTTATATCAATTACCCATAAACCATGATAAATTAAAAAAATGACTAAAGTTACTATTAATAATGTCAAAAATTAAAAGATATATATATATAAATATTATAGAAAATTTTATTAAAAATATTGAATTCATTTTTATGTATTCAAAGTAATGAAATTTAAGGAATTAATTTAATATTAATACCGGTTTTCCAAAGCCTAATGTGGTGGTTTAAGAAGTAAAGACTATCATAAGATTGACGTGTGTTTATGTATGATTTAAATGTGAAATAACAACGAATGACCAAAATTGGATTTAATTATAAAATAATAATCCCATTACACTTTAAAACCAATTAATTAGGTAATCAAACTATAAAAATAAATTATAAAAAAAGTAATTTTTGAATTAATATGCATTATTTTTTTGCAATTCGTATAAAAATGAATTTTAACATAAAAATAAAAAAAGTAAACCAAATTATAAATTTTATGTTCCACATCGATAGAAGAAGTTTATTTTTTTCGAATAGAACATATAAATGTGAAAAAATTAGATTTATAAAGGATTATCCATCAATAGGTAAAAAATGACCTTTTAAAATTATTAGAATATTTTCTGATTAAAAATGAAAACATTATCATTTTAGGACTCTAAATTTTATTTGATTAAAGTAAAAAAATTTAATAATTTTTTTTAATCATAATGCTATTTTTTAAATTCATTATCTCCAATGAAACAACTGTTCATTAACTACAATTTAAAATTATAGTAATATTATGGTATTATTTTTCAATATAACTCAGTGTTCAGTGCAACATACGATTTCAACGAAACTCATTATTGTGCGATGAGTGCGCTATTGGAAAAATAGTACCCTTTAACACATAATTAATATATTATTCATAAATATTAGTAGATATGAAAATGTAGTATTCTATAAATTCATGGGATGTTACATCATTCACCCCTTTTAGAAATTGTGTCCCTGGTATTCTAAAATTCGGCTCATAAACTTTAATGAAAATACCATATTAGAGAAAGAGGAAATAAAAATACAGCTTGAGATTAATGAAAGGTAATACAAAGATCTCCCGAGATAACATGTACTAGGATTACATATATGAAAACATTGTTATTGAAGAAAAACTAACCTTATTTTTCGATGGAGAGTAACAAAAAACATGATCAGGAGGAAGATAATGATTAAAAAACCACAAACTTATGTTTGTAAAAAAGGTTTATGATTTCCCATTAGGAATAGTAAATGAAAAATGGTTTTGTTTTGTGATCATTTTCATAATTATAAGAAATTTATTTACATGTGTGAGTATGAATATAAGGGTGCATACATACTTCTCAATTAGAGTATCATCCTTAGATATCTTTCTCCCAAAAACTCATATTTTATCCAAACAAAGAGTATTCAGTATGTCTTGGTCACACCTGAATAAATAGTATCAAAATCTAGAGAATAAAATAATCCAACAAATATTAAATATCTACTCATCTTTTCTTGAAACATTAACCAGAACCAAAATGGTAAGAAAAATATCAGATAATCCCCCCCAAAATAAAAATCCATTATATGATGAAATACTAGTTTTAATATCTAAAATTGAACTGTAATACTTAAGTTCAACATAGAACTTTCAAAAAATAAATTTCCTTATAATGAAAAAAAATAATCCAAACTATGTTTGGAAACCAAAATTAATATGGATTTAATCACATATACTTTAATTATATACTGTAACATGTATCTCCAAATTAAATCAACCACTCTTAATGTCTCATACCAAAAATTAATTATGATAATCACATATTCTCCCTGTTTGGATTATCATGTCCTTAAATAACCTGAATCACCATAACCCCAAAATAAATAAACAGATTTTTCCAAAATACAATTCAACTATTACTCATCAAATAAAAGACCATAGTAATCTATTTTACATTGGCATATAGTTTTCCCAAAAGGGAGAACGTTTTCAAAAATAACATTTATCACTTAATAACCAAATCATTATATTATACTAAGGAAATCCATTTTTAAAAGCAATATTTCCCAAAATAAATTTATTCTTAATCAATAAAATAATTTAACTATAATTAACAGGTCTTAAAGTCTAGGTAATTCATGTAGGAAAGTTGTAGACGATGTGCCCTTATCACACTTTTATTGTGGTTTTGATTCCCATGGCCTTCCCTGATGTGACAAGTTTTCATCCATCATATGAGTTTTATTTTTTCTAAAACAATATAATTCTTACAACACTCAAAAAATGATATAAATTATTCAAAAATTATTATTACATGTTTTACCCTCAATTTTTAATCTATACATTTCAATTTTCATCTCTAAAAGTAAAAACCAATAACTACCTGAGAAATACTTGTCTCCAAAAATATTGTTAAATCCATTAAAATTTTATAACATAAGAATAAAACGGGGTTTCTATGATATTTAATTCTTGATAAGCCTTAAAATTATAAACCGATGATGCCATCGATAACTCTTAAGGGTGCATCCTAATATCCAAAGTTGTCTAAACCCTACTCCGATACCTACTATAAGGTCCCATCCTTGAACATAACATACTCTAGTGACTTTTGAATATAATTTATTTTCATTAATTACAAATGATATTTTAGGTCTATTTTTTTAGTGAGTTAGGAAAACATCTTACATAAACATTAAATATTACAATATTGTCAAGTCTACACACCACTGTGTTTTCATAAATAAAAAACTATTAAAATGATACAGGGTTTCTTTTCAAGATAAATTATCAAATATTTTCATCATAGAATCTTATTTATCCATAACAATATTATGAACTATTAGAGACATTAGAACCTTGGGAAGAGCACAAAATGTTTAGTAAGGGAAAACATGGTAAACCGTTTACATGTTATATTGAAAGATATAGATAAAAAAATGAGGTCTTCATAAAGGAATCAGATATAGTACTATGATAACAATAAGATCATGGATCATACAATGAAAATTTGTATAAAAAATTTAATTTATATATTAATAATAATAACACCATGTTCCATCCCCAAGGTTTCATATCCCCAAGTTTCATCCCCATGGGGTGCTAAAAAATACCAAGGTTATTCACCAAGGTATCATAAAACTTATTATCTCTTGAGATTAATTTTCTAACCCAATGCATTAGAGTGCTATCAAGGAACACCATTAATATTTTTTTATTTTCATGTGATCCATCTAGATCATAATAAAATATTTCATAAATAACCCCTATATAAGAAAATAATTTAGTTTCATATTAAAATCATGGCGTTTTAAAAATTTCTTAAAAACATGATAATTTTTTCATTTATAAAACATGAAAAGGAAAATTTTGGTATATGTATGTTCATTACAGATTCCAATAAATAATGTTAGTGTATTTTTGAAAACCCCATGAATTGAAATTGTTTTGGGTAATCCCATAATCATTATAAAATAAGTTCATGAGAAAAAGAGAGTGATTTTGAGACGAACTTTCTTCAGAATTTTAAATATAAAACAAGGTTATAGAAAACATTAAAAAGGGAGGGGAAAAGGGAATCACATTCATAAATGACTCATAATATTTTATAGATACTAAATAAAATATATATAATAACATCGTATAGAAATTTGAAAGATATAGCACATAAAAGTGAAAGTGAAAGGAATGAGATGTTGAGAATTCCTTTACCACATAAGAAACAGTTGAATAAATATCATTAATGAATTACATTTAAAAAAAATAAAATATAATTATAATATTCCAATTCCTTATATAATGAGTCAATATATTGTATGTAAACTTTATATGAAAATAAAGATGCATAACATGATGATATTCCCCAAATAAAGGATATTGATACGAAGTCCCTTACCTTGAGTCTGACTTGTCATGTTCATTTTTTATCCTCCTGAATAATGAACATAAATTATTTTCTAATTGTTTGAGAACCTTTTTATTGTTTATTATTCCTTTCATATCTCTTATAAACATGTTATAACAATTACATAAAGATATATTTTCATATTAGATGTTTAGTCGATATTCGGTACTTGAGAAAAATAAGTACTAGTCGGGGTTAAAAAGTGTCCATGTTGTTAAATTTCAAACACTCCCAGAGTATTATTAATGATTTAAATTTCATGTATATCAAGTATATATAGATTTATAATTTTCCACAATATTTGGATATAAGAAATGAAATATACTATTCATAGAGACGGTAGGTCTTACATTCGCATGAATGCTACTTTCATTTCATTTTCATATTAATGGAATAAAAAATAAATCATACATAGGTATATTATAATAAAATTATAATATATATGTTATATATGTTACATAAGTTCATTTACTTCCTCCTTTATACATTCCATTTTTGGAATGAACAAGTCATATCACTTTGAGGAGGCGGTAGTCCACACTTCCTCAAATGAGATTATCGTATTTACAAATTATTGAAAGCATAAGGGTATGTTTTTGAATAATAATTATATAAGCACAGATATAATATTAATATCATAAACAACATACATAAATACAGTTCCATCATAATTCCCACTAGGAGAGGTGGTAGGAAAAAATTTAAATTTCATTATTTTCTGAGTTAGGGGTTCACTATACATAGAAACAATATTTTCTAAATCCATTTGATGGAAGTGTGTGTAAGTGTAGATCTAACTATTTTCATAAAAAATCCAAGTATATTTAGAATACTGGGGTTGTAATAATGTAATGGAATAACGAGAGTTTATGTGTTTGGATAATGAAAATAATGGAAATGAGCTCAGAGAATACATTACCTCCATATCAAGTGAATCCTTTCGATTTTAGCCAAAAATTATTATAGAATTGAATTATTCCCATGTTAATGATCCTAGGAGGAAGGTAGGGACTTTGGGAGATTATTTTAGCAAAACTTTTATGATGTAAGGGTCTTGAGGGGCATGAGTAAGTGGTTAGATGTTGCGGCCCTTTATAAGTGGGAGGATGATAACTTTTCGAATGTCTAGAAATATTATTTTATTATAAATTCGTTTTCAAATTATAATAGTTCCAAAGAGATAAATTTCGAGGATAAAAAGGGGAAGATTTTATGTCCTCTCAACCAACTGATTATTGGAAAGTCCTGGTCCCAAAATCAACTTTATCTTTTAGCATTAACACTTATTTAAATAAATTGCCTTTTACCACCTCATCTTGTATTTTTAAAGTACATGGTTAACATATGTACTCTAAAATTCCAAGAGAACCTCATGTATATCATTAATAAAAAATTTAACTTCAACCCAGTTAGTTTGAAGAAGCTAATATTTTAATGACTATTATATCATTTCATAAAATAGTATTTGTTTTAAAAAACTCATTTAGGACAAATTTGATAATATGTAGAAATTTATTATTTAATAAAGTCATAAAAAAATTATTCCGTAGAAAAAAGGAATTAAAAAAATGATGAAATGTCAATTTCATCCATAAAATTTCAGGATGAAATCAAAAGATTCATGTTTTATTTTTTTAATATTTATAATATCATTTATCATTATATTTCAATAAAAATGTAATTATTGCATCATCACTGTGTCAGAAATATATTTACTTATTTAATGTATAAAAATTATAAATA
Source organism: Viscum album (assembly GCA_963277665.1). Classification (NCBI taxonomy): domain Eukaryota; kingdom Viridiplantae; phylum Streptophyta; class Magnoliopsida; order Santalales; family Viscaceae; genus Viscum; species Viscum album. The sequence continues at coordinate 188,656,744 of OY728150.1, forward strand.
AATTACTATGATTTATGAAATATTTTTTATATTTCTAATTAATATTTATAGTATAAGTTTACATTTATAAAAACAAAAGTAAAAAATGTTTTAGATAGGAGATACATGTTTATGTTATATTTCCTTTTTATTAAATTAAATATTATAGATGGTCATTATCACACAGAAGTGGCTCCATAGGGTCCTAAATTCGACCTAAAGATTATTATGTTCATACATATCTCATTCAACATGATTAGGAAAAGTGTCAGGGGTTTTTTTATTATAATAATATTCTGTTTTACCTTATTTAGCAGATTTACCCTTTACCCCTCGAAAATATATATAATTACTAAAGTTACAATTCATACTGTCCAAAAATTAAAGGTACTTATTTATATAATTTTGAAATTATGATTCAAAATATGGAATAAAATTTTCCAAAATCAAAACACATAAACTGTAGTAATTAATTTAAAATTAATTTATGTAGTCAAACCATGAAAGTGGGTTTTATGATTCAAAAACCATCCAACGAATGATATGCGTTTATGTCCAATTTAAATGTGAAAATATATCCAATGAACAAAATTCGATTAAATTATAATAAAATAATAAAATTAAATTTTAAAAAAATTTAAAAAGATAAAATATCTACATAAATAAATTATATGAAAAGGAAGTTCTGAATTAAATCATAGTATTTCATCACTATTCATTAAAAATGGAATTTTAATATAAAAGTGCGAAAAATAAACAAAAATAAATTTTTTTGTCTTTATTCAATAGAAGGAGTTTATAGTTTCAAATATAAAATATTTAAGTGAAAAAAATATATTTAAAAAGGTTTCACCATCAAAAGACTTTAAAATAACCCTTTAAAAATATTAGAATATTTTAGGCCAAAAATTAAGATCATTCTCATTTTAAGAATATAATTTTTTTGGATAAAAGAGAAAACATTTAAAAAACATTTTAATCATATTATAGTTATATATATTCATTATAACAAATAAAACAACTAGGTTATAATTTTCATATGAAATAATTATAATATTATTTTATAATTTTTAGGTACACCACAGTGTTGTCTGCAACATATGATTTCGAAGAAATACATTTTTACAAGTTGAGTAAACTATCAGACAAATAATCCACATTTACGTAAAATTAATATATTATTCATGAATATTATTAGATGTAAAATACATTATTATATAAATATATAGGATGTTGCATTCAAAATCATTATCTGTGTAGAAAAATACTCTGTATGGACTACTCTGGGGACCAATTTTTACACTAGGAAACAAAATAGAAAAAACATCAATGGTTTCCAATGGAGGAGTACATGGTGTGTAGAAACCAAACATGTTATTTAACCTCATATCATTCCATGTGCATGTACTCGTACCAGACTAGGTGTATAAATGACCCATGTATAGAGTGTGTAATATGGGTACACAATGTATAACCTACAAGGGGTGTACGCATGTGTTCCTCAATAGGACTAGATATATACATGGCCAAACTATATACTCATACATGGATTTTTACCCAACATGTGGTCTAACCGTTTACTCTACATGTCCATGTACTCCAATACGGGTTCCCCAAATACCGACCCTACTTTTCGTATATTACTTTTACATCATTTAAATGACTAACAATATAAAAAAATAATTACACTACAAGGATCCAAAGGTTTAATGTATTTGTAAATCTAGGACCAACCATAACTTTTACATAATAAATCATAAACAATTATTTAATTTCTTCATCTCAGGATTCTTATTGTCCCTTGAATTCTACATAGTCAATGTAGTCAGCTGAGGATATACATCAAAAAGGGGTGATTTAAAATAAAAAGAATTGGATAGAAAATATCATGAAACAATATAAATGGGGTAAGAAGAATCGTTATCACCATTACATAGTCATAGGATCATAGTCATGAGAGGAAGAATTAAGATAAGACTTGGAATGTGGAAATGCATAAATATGAAACATCATGCCTTAGTTGTCAACTACCAAACTCTGTTTTGAACAATTCTACCATCATGTTCATGAATATTTCAATTTAACTCATTAGATTCATAAAATTACCAAATTCATTGTAGATCTGTATAATTTGGGGTGCACTCGTCACATTGTAACATGAACTCGGTGCTATATAATACTGAGTGCACCCATCACATCGTAAGGTTAACATTATCTTAACACCCGCATAGAACATATATCAATCATGGAAATAAATAACCCATGTACGAAATGGGTTTAATTACATAAATTATACATTCATAATATTTTGGGTTTCCAAATTAAATAGGTTATAACATAGTTTATACAAGAACCATCAACCTTGAGTGAGAAGTAAAAGGTATATTTTTTTTGAAGAAGTGTTCTATTAGAAAACATTTTGTTTGACATAAAATCCAATAAAAAATATATATCCAAAAAAATGTATGATAATGATGAATAAATTATTTTTTAAGGAATAACCATATTGATAATGGAGTGAAATATGGAAACCCTGAACAAAAAAGTTGGGTTTGAGAATTCCCCTAACATTCGGTCAGAATGACTTATTCACATTAATGACCTATATAATAACATTAGATTCTCCAATTAACACTTGAAAAACCTTTTCTTCATGTAATGCTTCCATTATCGTTTTATAAATTTCTTTTATATGCCTTTTGATGAGTTATAGAGATTAAATTCATTGTTTTGGAGTGTTAAATTTATTTGTTCTTAGGAACAGTTCACTTTTACACCTAAATGGAATTTCATGTTGAAAATTGATATCATCTGGAACTACTATTATATGATATTTATGATATTCCAATACTCTAAATGATAATATAATTATTATGGTTGTATACCATTAGGTTGAATCATTTTTCAAAATTTAATGATGATCGTTTTAGGTTAATTTCAATGGTTTTTATATCACAATCAACATGGTTTGTTTTATAATTTTTTATTATGTATAATAATTGTTTATAGAACATAAAATCTGTTAAAATATTTATATTATATTATATTTTCAATAATTTATTTTTTATTAACATCTTTGAATGCATTGAAGGAATATGGAAGTGTAATGCCCACAATGCATGTAAATTAAAACATCACAGGTGACGATTTCACTTTTATAAACAAAGATAAAGATGGATGTGTATAATTAATAATATTTAATTTACATGGTATCATACCATCAGATAAATCATAATGTAGTTATCATGACATTTTTATAAGATTAGTTTATGATAATAAAAGAAAATAAATAAAATTTGAAAGGAATTTGAATGAAAAAAGGGAGAAATTTTCTCTTGAATTATCATCTTGAGATCCTCCTCAAGGATCCTAGGATTGGTATTTCGATAAAAAAATATCCTAGACATGGGGGAGGGGCTAGCGATGAATTTTGCACATAAGTTTTAAAAAAAAATTAATACTGAGAGCTCAATAGAAATGAGGTTGTGAGGGGTCATATTTATTGAAGGGGGCAGGGGTGTTTTCTCAATATTTAGTTCATTAGTTTATTAATATCCATCAATACAATAAATAGTGATGATTATATGACTAACAATATTGAAAAAAGGTATGTGATTTTAGACCAATGGCCATTTACATTATCCATAACTCAATCATGATGCAGAAATTCATTTATTTAGCATATTTTGTAATTTATCAAATGTTACTATTCACTAAAAATTACTGTATTTCAAAAAAATATGAAATGTGAAACCTAGAATTTTTTCAATGTATAGAAATAAAAAAGGAACTATATTTTAAGAAAACAATTTTCTAAATATGAGTAATTTAATTTTTAACTAAAATCATAATTTACCAAAAAATTAAAAAATTTAAAATAAAAACTACATTTCAAAAAATTTGAAATATCCATTAACGCCTTATAAAATTCTCATATAATCCTAAAAATCAAAATAATTATATATGAAATTTTTTTATGAATATACATTTTCATTTAAATTTTTAAATATATCATTAAATATTAATCAATAAAAAATACAAACAGTATAATACAACCATATCATATTGTCACTTATTGGAAGGATAAATATTATTTATACAATCATTAGTATGGTAACTATTCACCTGGATGATTTACTATTCATAAGGGCCAAATATGTCACGAACCAGATCTGGTCGACATCTAAATTGGCATTCGACCCAGCCCGCAACAAGGCCAGAAGGGAAATACCGATCCCCACGGGCAGGCACAAGTGCCTGGGTATAATAAAATAAAAATTGCGAACAATTTACCCGAGATTATAAACTTAAAACTACAAAAGAATCCAATAAAATGAATATGGATTTTTCAATCCAGAGAATTTTTTACAAAAAAATCATAACTGGATTAAATATTTTAAAACAACTAAAATGAAACATCCCAAGAACCCTCATGGCAAGGGGAACTGACCTCACCCCATCTCCACAAGACTTCATCACCATGGACCTTCTAGAAACCCAAACCACTAGAATTAAAAATTGTACCCAACCTACGACAACAAAAATAACCAAGTCTACTTACACCCAAGGGTGTAATTAGGGTGTGAGAAAATGCCCAATAGGATACCAACACTAAAATATTTCATGTGATAAACATTTAATGACAAAAAGCATGCAAGTTTTCAAAAACATGAAATGCTAGTTAAAATTTGTAAAATATGAAACATTAAATAAAAACAGTTTTCAGGTGGGATAATTAAAAGAATAAACACATTTAAAATAAATACACAAGATAATGAATTTTCTAGACACTCATACTATATGTCGATAATAAGTAAAAAATATCTAGTGAGCACAAGCAATGGGAAATAACCCAAGGCAGTAGCTGGATGTGGGTCCCAGGTACCTCGTATCTCAGTGAGAGTAACCATCAAAAACATTTATTCTCATGTACGAGACACTATTAGTGAACTTACCCATAACCTTGTGGTCCCCAATAATCATCATCATAGTTTAGTTATAGTCGTAAGCATCAATCCTTCAATGTGAAACTGAGTCCAACCCCCATTGATTCACTAACATACTAGTACACGTCCACCCACCTTGATACTCGCCTTTTCCCTTTGTTCTCAAACAAGATCAACAATTCAATGAATATACTTTTTTAATGAAAATATCATTTTCATATCATAAATTCACCCAACATCACACATGTATACAACACAATTCACAAAATTCCACTTTTCATTCAAATTGATTTTGAAATTCGACTCAAACCAAAATAGCCCAAAACACATTTCACATTTCATTAACACTTCAACAAATCCATTAAACAATTTTATAAAACCAATCCAATATATTACAAATCTCATATCATCCCACTCACTTGTTACATAATACCCTTTTTACCATCATTATGATTTTATCATAAAAATTACACGAAACAACCCACAAACAAGTTTCGCTCTAACATCAGAATTTAATAAAACATTTCAGAAATTTACAAAACATTCTAAAATTGTTTGAAAATCTTAAAACATCACATCACCATTAAAAACCCCTTAATAGGTGAACAGACATACAAAACAGTACATATGCACCTTTTACCCACTTTTTTAACCAACAAACAGATTTAAAATTTTCATAAAAAAACCCAATTGGTGTAAATATCTCTTGCACACAGAACCCATTTCAATACCCCCATTTAAGACCAAAAACCATAACAATTCCTATCCAAAAAAGAATTTGAAGCATTAGAGACATTTATAAAACAAATTTCAAGTTTTATAAAATCACCTTGAATAGTGCTACAAATTATCCAAATGAAAACACAGATTTTCATAAAATGATCTCAAGAAGATTAACAATGTGTTACAAATCAAACCTATTAAAAACCCATCTTTTTAGGCACACATGACAATAATACATTACCAAACCAGAATTGTAAAGCCCAAAAATACTTATTAAACCAATTCCATATGTTAAAAAATACACCCAAATAATACCCCATGAGTAACACTTGAAAACACTAAATTTCAAGTTAAAATGCAACTATAAATTGAAACACTTACAAAAATCAATCATAAAAAGTTTTTACACCACACCCAACATATGAGGAATATGAAAAATGAGTAAATAAAGAAAGATAACTCATAAATATTTGTTTACACATGGAACCACCTACTGAAAGTTTCAAATCCCTCAAAACATGGTGCCAAACATCCACCACACCACCGCCGCATCACAAAGAAAATTAATCTAGCCCTAGAGAGAAACACCTACTCAAAACAATCTTAAAAAAACAACCCAAAGTCCCACAGTATCTGAATTTGAAAACATCCATTCATTAAAGGGTGGATCTAACAAGTATTATGAGATCATGTAGGAACATTAATGTGGGGAATAGAGTTAAACTAGGAGTTATGAAAGGATCAATTTACCTCTCAAAATCAGGGAGATTTCTGAAATCCAGAGACGTTTCGAAACTTTTTGCTATTCTATTGAGCTCCAAATTGTATATGTAGAAAATGGGGGCGTGCCTTAGGTACGTGGTCTCGGGGGAGAGTTAGAATCACTTAATAAACATAAATATTGAAGGAGATATTTTGGAATTAAAATTTATTTTTAATTCAGAAAATGGGATTTTGGGAAGGCCCAATTCCTTAAAAAACCCATATACACCATGATTGTGGATTCCTAAATGGTCCAAATTAATATGGTGGTGTTAATAGGTCAGGGGATGACAATTTGGAATTTCAATGGATGAAAAATGATTAAATATGAAGTAGTTATTAAAGAATAAAAATTTATATTTAAATCTAGAATTGGGCTCACGGTTTGGACCAATTCATGAAAACTCACCCATTCCTCCATAAAAGCTTGGAAAACCACCAAAACAATTCATTAATGGAAATCAAATGGAATATAAAATTAAAATAATTCATTTATGTAAAAATTCTCTCCACCATGAAAATGTTCCTCCTCAGAAAGTTACATTAAGGTCAAAGCAACAACCAAACCCAACTGAGAAACCAAGAGGTACTCACTTGTCAGTTTTCACCCCATAGGCCAAAATACCTCCAGTGATCAATTAATGACTTAATACTCTCACAACCAAAAGATACACCACTTTCCTAAAATTATCTATGAAATCCATATGTTATCCCAAAATAAACCTCCTTAAACACTATCCGAACAATACTAAATCAATTCACCCAAATGAACATTAACATTGAACAAGGTTACACTTACCTTGCTATAAATAAACCATTGGACACTCTCAAATCTAAAAGTTTACCCAAGGAATATGTAGTTAGCCTGATAGCTCCGAACTAGACTACCTACTGCCATGCCAAGACCATGGATAAGTCTGTGTTACAGGTACGGGGGAACAAAAATATGCTCCCCACCATAAGAGCGAACCAATATTTTTTCTGAGAGAGAATCAGGACACTAATAGGGGAAGGCCTGAATGGACTACCAGGTACAAAAGGTATACTTCCATAAAGAATTGACAAAAGAACTTCTGTAAGACTCTTGGTCAGTCTCCACACCTTAAGTACCAACAATATTAACAGACCAGCACGTGCTGAAACAGAAAGACCCCAAAATATAATGACATGGGATGACCGCATTGTTAGTCTGCATGGTTTGGAAAACCATGCACTAATAGTGGGGGTCCATCTATCTACATGGTTTTCTATGGCATGGTCACTACTAACCATGTACAAAACATGTGCTCAAATTGTCTAGCCAAACATAAATATTTTGACCAAAGACTTAATGAAAACCAAAGGCGGAGGGAATACCATTGGGCAATGACATACGTACAAGGCCCTCCACCTATTTCCACCAAACATGGACAACAGAATAAAGACGATAAAACCCTAGGATTAAACTCTTATTATGTTCCATACTAAGGATAGGACTTTGTACTGGGGTTTAAACAAACCTGTGATTTCCCCGGACTACGATCCATCTTATCCACGAGACCTATGGCTGGGGCTCAAATGATTGAAGCATCTTCAGCCTTGCAGTTAGGCTTTGGAAACCCCCTAAATAAAAATTCATCATTCGGTGCAACCATTAACTACACTACAATCCCCGATAATTTTTCCAAGACATAAAACATTCCAAACTCACTTTACCCTATCCCGATATTTCACATAAACAATTGCTTAGAAGATTCATTCACATCACACCTATATTGTTTCGGTGAGAAACAATATAAGTAAAGAACAAATATACTCACGTTCTTATAAAATGTAATAGTTTTACATTTTTTCAAAGGAGACATTACCCCAACATAACAAAAACTCTTAGATGATTGACCAACATTCACCTTTATGGTCAATCAAGTACATGACATCATAAGGCATCACCGAACATGACCATTGCGACTGATATAAACAACGCATGGAGAGGGACCTTATACCACATCCCCAAACAACAAACAATTCTATAAAGTGGCCACAATAACCTATCATGGCCATATTTCCAACACTGGTGGTTTAACAAGAACTCGTGCTTCAAAGAAACTCTACAGAACCCAGAGGCCCTCTTAGAATCCATCAAGACACTCATCCCTACTAGCAACCCCAGGCCACTTACAGCTTTGACGAATTAGGAAACTTTAGAAACTAAGGACTCTTTCAAACTTCCACGAGCACTCGCACACAACAAGAGGATCTAAAAATAAAAAAAATGAATGTGTGTAGACTAAATCAACAATGATCGTTAAAATATTACTTCTACTGATCACCTAGAAGATTTTCCAACGGTGAAACAATTCAGGTTTCACTTTAGTTATGCATTAACCCTTAATGGTGGCATACCTTATCCAATGAGGGAACCGAAGGACCCAACCAAGATGGTAAATTGGTAAAAACAATCCATAAACCTAATCCAAACACATAAACCAAACTACCATAAAGGTTTTCTGAAACATATCTTAGAGGAGACTACTAACAGTCCCTTCTACCCAACTTACTAACCAAACATAAACCCAAAACATAGTTCAAACAGGATGGGATATGGGACTCAAAACATCCCATAACATAAAAATTTTCCAAAAATACAACATATAATCCAACCCAAACAATTCATCAAGACATCATGTTTTTCTTTAAAAATATTTTTTTGAAAACAATCGGTTCAGCAGTTTGTGTATCCACCAGCGATACCTCATGGGCCTTACACATGCATGATTCTATACCACACCGGGCACCATCCTCATATCCATCCCAAAACACATATTGTCATTCCATAAACCATCCATCATCCCACATAACCCCAAGAATGTGGTTTCTCACATAAATACCAAAGGTTAAAACAATAAATTCTTTCCACTTTTCAAAACTGAAACAGACAAACAACACATTATTTTTCTAAAAAACTGATATCCACAAGATCAAAATCCCAATTCACAGATTAAATTTTTTTTCATAAAGACACAATCATTTAGAAAACAACTCACATTGAATATATTCACATAATTTTCAAAACATCTCATCCCATTAAAACCTTGTTGATTGTTTATAAAAATCTATTGGAAACACTTTTTAAAACCAACTTCAATGTTGTTTCTACATTCAGAAGAGGTGTAAGCACACAATTTTCCATTTCAAAAAAAAATATTAAAAATTCAGTTCCACCATTTCATAAATCAATCCATTCCCTCTTTATTTGAAAATCATTTCACAAAAACATTACGCTTCCAAAAACCAAAGTGCCCGGTTTTCCAAACTGAAGCAGAAAACTATACGAGAGGAAACTCGTTTCAGTGGGTGACTTGGACATATGGTTGGAGGCCATATTCCAATCACATCACTATCACAGAATGAGTTCTATGAATTATTTTTGGCTCCACATGGCTTTCCATGCCCTGCGAGCTCCTTAAGACCATTAACCCAACTCTCTTTTCATTTCCCCTAATCATCGTCGAACCAAGAAAACAAAAGGACATAGATAAATCCCAAATTCTCCGAGAAATATGAATCCCATCATGAGGTGTGGTGATGAGGTACACTACCCGTAACAAAAATTCCAAGTCCCAACAATCCAAACTCTAGACTATCCTGACTCATCCCCAAATAACATGACCCAAAGAGTTACATGAACCCCCTTTGATACCATTTTGTCATGAAGTGAATCTAGTCGCCATCAAAACTGACACACGACCCATCCCTTAATAAGGCCTGAAGGGAGTTCTCGATCCCCATAGGCTGGCCCTAGTGCCTGGGTTTCATAAAATGAAAATTGGGAATGATTTACCCGAGTTTATAAATTTAAAACTACAAAAGAATCCAATAAAATGAATCTGGATTTTTCAATCCAAAGAATCTTTTACAAAAAATCAGAACTGAATTACATATATTAAAACAACTAAATAAGACTATCAAAAAGGTACAAAACCAAAATGGAACATCCCAGGAACCATCATGGAAAAGGGAACTACTCTCAAGCCATCTTCACAAGACTTCACCACCAAGGACTTGCTTGAAACCCAAACCACTGGAACTAAAATCTATACCCAACCTGTGAAAAAATAACCAATTATACTTCACCCAAGGGTATAATTAGGGTGTGATAAAAATCCCAATAGGATACAGCCACCAATATATTACATGTGATAAACATTTAATGACGAAAAACATGCATGTTTTAAAGAAACATGAAATGCTAGTTACAATATCTATAAGATGCAACATTAAATAAAACCCGTTTTTATATGGGCTAATTTAAAGAATTAACACTTTTAAAATAAATACAAAAGCTACCAAATTTTCTAGAAACTCATACCATGTGACTATAATAAGAAAAAAAATATCTAGTGAGCACAAGCTATCAAAAATAACCTCTAGGCACTATCTAGATGTGTGTCCCAAGTACCTCATATATCGGTGAGAGTAACCATCACAAATATATATTCTCATGAACGAGCCACTATTAGGGAACATACCCATAACCTAGTTGTCCCCAATCATCATTATCATAGTTTAGTTATATTTGAAAGCGTCAATCCTGCTATGTGAAACTTAGGCCAAACCCCATTGATTTTCTAGAATACTAGTACACATCCACAAACCTAGATACCCGGGTTTTCCCCTTATTCTCAAAAAAGTTCAACAAGTCAATGAATATACATTTCACATGAAAATATAATTTCCATATCATAAACTCACCAAACATCCCACATGTATACAACACAAGTAACAAAAGTCCACTTTTGATAGAAATTTATTTTGAAATCTGACTAACACCAAAATTGCCCACACCACTTTTCGCATTTCATTAACACTTCCTAAAATCCATTAAATATAGTATAAAACCATTACAATATATTATATCTCTCATAAAATCCCACTCACTTGTGACCTAATAACAATTTTTACCTTCAAAATCATTTTATCATCACACTTACACGAAACATCCCACAAACAAGTTTCTCTCCAACATCACAATTTAATAAAACATTTCAGAAATTTACAAAACATTCAAAAAATGTTTTACATATAATAACATCAATTAAACTTTCAAAACCTATTAATAGGTGACCCACATACCAAACAGTACATATACACCCTTTTTTCACTTGGTTTAACTAACTAAAACATTTACAATTTTCATAAAAAGAACCCATGTGGTATAAATATGTCTTGCATGAAAAACCCATTTCAAAACCCCCATTTAAGATAAAATCCATACCAATTCCAATCCAAAATTGATTTAGAAGCATTTGAGACATTTATAAAACAACTTTCAAGATATATAAAATCCCCTTGAATAATACTACAAAAGAACCAAATGAAAACACACATTTTCATAAAATGCTCTCAAGAAGTATAACTATGTTTTACACATAAAAATTATTAAAAAACATCTTATTATCCCTACATGACATAAATACATTACCAAACCAGAATTTTCAGGGAAAAAAAGATTAAAAACCAATTCCATATGATATAAAATACACCCAAATAATACCCCACGAGTAACATATGAAAATACCCAATTTCATGTAAAAATGCAACTATAAAATTATTCACTTATACAAATCACTCATAAAATGTTTTTTCAACACACACAACATATGAGGAATTTGAAAAATTATTAAATACATAAATCTAACACATCTATTATTGTTTACACATAGAAACACCTACTGAAAGTGTTGAATCCCTCAAAACTGGGTGTGAAACATAAAATGCACCACCGCCACATCACAAGGAAGATAAATCCAGCCCTAAAACACAATATTTAACCAAAAAGGCCCAAAAGCAAACCACACGTTCTAATCCTAAATTCTGGAAATTTTAGAACATAATGAAAGATGGAGGAAACCCTAAGGTGAAGAATGAAATTGAAGTGAAAAACACTTACTTAAAATAATCTTGAATAAAACGACCCAATATCCAGTAGTATCTGAATTTGAAAACATCCAACCATTAAATGGAGGATTGAAAAATTATTAGGAGATCATGTAGGAACTTGAATTTGGGGAAATGAGTAAAAATAGAAGAATTTATGAAAGGATTAATTTACCTCTTCAAATCTTGGAAATTTCTAAAATCAAGAGACATTTCGACCGATTTTGGGATTCTATTGAGCTTCAAATTGTAGGAGTAGAGGTTTGGGGCCCGCCTTAGGTATGTGGGATCCGGGGAGAGGATGAATCACCGATAAAACGCAAATATTGAAAGTGATATTAAAGAATTAAAATTTATTTTTAATGAAGAAAATGGGATTCCGGACAGGCCTAATCCCTTAAATAAAAACCCATATCCACAATGATTGTGGATTCATAAATGGTCGAAATTAATATGGTGGTGTTACTAGGTTAGTGGATGAAAATTTTGAAATGGAATGGATGAAATTTTTTAAAAAATGAAATACATATAACGAAATAAAAATTTAATCTTAAATCTAGAATTGGCCTCACGGTTTGGTCCAATTCATGAAATCTCACCCATTCCTCTATAGAATCATAGAAAATCCCCAAAACAAAGCCTGAAAGGAAATTAAATTAAATTTAACATTAAAATAAGTCATGTATGTGAAAATATAACTATTTAAAAGGGTAAAATTACTTTGCATAAGGGTATGTAACTATTCAATAAAAAATATCTTTTTTCTGTCGGACTGTAAACATATTACTAATCCCAACTGTGTATATAATATTATCAAAATTCATATCATAGAAGTGGAAAAAATATGTTTAAAGGTCACCTAAAATTTATTATTCATTTATGCATGATGTTTCATTATGTTTCTTAATGTGATTCTATGTCATTATACTATGTTATATTACTGTTAGAAGAGATAAATTACGTTGATAATTTTTTTGGTCCTAACCTTATTCCGTCATTTGAAATTTCTCCCACAAAAATATGTTTTACATAAATAGGTGAGGGTACTTCTCCTTCATCACATCCTTGGGTTCCCAAGTTTCTTTTTCATACTTATGGTTCCACTATAACATGTTGATATGGTGGATTTTCATGTTGCGTAGAATCTTATCTCTTTGTTCCAAAATCTATATTGACTGCTCCTAATAAGAGAGATCCTCTACCAACTGTACCATCTCACAGTTCAATACATATGAGGTTTCTAGTATGTACTTTCTCAGGAGTGATATGTGAAACCCAACATTATCTGTATCCATATTCAGTTGTAGTGGAAGATAATAGGTCATGTATCTTATTAGATCTAGGATCACAATGGTGCAAATGTGCCTTGGGATATTATTTCCATTCTTTCCAAACCGTATGACTCTCTTCCAAGGTGATATACGAAGGAAGACTTTATCTACAATGTCATACTCCATATCGCTTAGACAGTTTTTAGAATAAATAATTTGTTGAATTTGGGTATATTTGAAATGTTTTTGGATGTATCGAACCTTTTCTATCATCTATTGTAATAGATCTTATCCAAATAGCTTTGTTTCCATAACTTCATCCCAATTGGTTAGAGGTCTAAACCTCGTTACATATAAGTCTCCATATGGATCCATTTGAATAATCGAGAGGAAGATATTGTTGTATGAGAAATAATCAAAAGGAAGATGATGATCCCATCCTCCTTTGAATTATAATGAGAAATATTTTGTCATATCCTCATGAATCTGAATAGTCTTTTCATATTGGACATCAGTTTGGGGGTATTTGTTCATGTGTAAATTCAATTCAGTACTCAAGGAATGTTCAAGACTCCTCCAAAAGTCAGATTTAAACATTAGATCATGATTAGAGACAAACATGATTGGATCCCCATTCAGTCTCAGAACTTCTTTCACATATATCATTGCATGATTATCATGTGAGAGTTCTTATGGAATAGTGATAATGTTGACAATCTTGGTGAGTTGGTACCCCACAACCCATATCTCATTATTTCCTTTGGATGTATTCAGGGGACCTGTGACAATGTCCATAGTGAGATTTTCACATTTCCAAATGGGTATAGTATTTGGCTTAATCATCATTTTGGAATTATGTTTCATTACATTAACAACATTCAATATCAGGCAATATGAGTCATATGTAGAAATATGCTTCTTAATTTTGTACCACTATAAATATTCTCTTACATCTTGGTGCTAATAGGATGAATGGAGATTGTTTATCTATGTGAATTATCCAATATATTATTATTTATCCTAGGTGATGAAGGCATAAATATCTGTATTCATTACCTTATCACACCATTATAATTTATATGGAACTCCTGCGTATTCCTTTTCCATTCCTTCATTCACCATCTTTTGCAACTCCAGATCAGCACTTTTTAACTTTTTAATCATCTCTTAGATAGATGGATGGAAAATAATTTGGTAAAGTTATGATATATTCCAAACCATTATGATTTCCAAATCCATTATTTATTCAAGAATATATGGTCTTTCTCAATCTCCATCATTTATAGAGAAACATGTTCTTTCCAACTAAGAGAATCAGCTACATTATTCACCTTGCTAGGATGATAGTGAATATATAAAAAATAGAATTTGATTATCTCTAACCATAAAATTTGATAAATGATGAGATCCATTCATGTGAATATATACTTTAGGATCTTGTGATCTATATATATGTCGTAATTGTCACCATACAAGTAGATCCACGATATTTTCAAAAGAATCAATCACAACTCCTAACTCAAGATCATGAATCAGGTAATTCTTCTCAAGGATATTCAAGTTCAATGAGGCATTGGCTATCACATCATCACATTTCATGAGAAAACAACCCAAGACACTCTTGGAAGCATCATTTTATATCACAAAATTTTATCAACTTTTATGCAATGTGAGTACAGGTGCAGTGATCAACAATCTCTTTAGCTCCTTGAGCATTCCTCTCATTCCTATGTCAAGATATTCTTGACCCTATTCCATTATTACTTATTTAGAGGGCTTGAAAATTGAGGTAAATGTCTCACAAAAATGTTGGTAGTACCTACTATTAATACTACGTATTTTTTGTGACACTAGAGATTCTAGGCCATTTCATAATAACTCTTGTTTTCATAAGGTTCCAAAAACATTCCTTCACTTGAAAACAACTGTATTAAGAATTTGAATTGCTTTATCTAAAAGTCACAGTAGATAAACATTTCATATAACTTCTCCCTTATCAATGTCTCCAACAGAAGCCTTTAATTTTCTTCATCTTCTTCCTTACTCCTTGTGTAAATGAGAATATGATCGATAAACACTACCACAAATATTTTGAGGCCAACTTTAAAGACATTATTCAACAAATACATAATGATTGAAGGGGTATTAGTAAGTTAGATGGGAATCACCAGGAACCCATATTTCCCATAACTTCTATAGAAGGAAGTCTTATGAATATGTTCCTTTTTAAAATTTAGTTGATGATATCCCAAATAGAGTTCCACCTTTTAGAAGTACCATGCTAATCTCAATAGATAAAAAAGTATTAAATCCTTAGAAGAGGGTAGTTACTTTTTTTGGTGATCTAGATGAGTTCAGAATAATCTACACACAACCTCGTTGATATATACATGTTCTGGAAAAAGATAACTGGTGAAGCGCAACGTGATTCCATAGGGCGTGGAAACCATTGTCCAAATTCATAGGAATCTACTTCTTCAAATCCTATAGTTTGATAGGATTCATCATATCGGGACACATTGAGATAGGAATAACTCAAGGCATGAGTTATATTGAGAACTCTACCTCATGATATGGGGGCAGTTTGGGTAACTCATCTAGGAATACATCACTATATTCCCTCGTGATGGGAATTTTATAAAGATGGATAACTTCCTTTGACTCAACAATTTGAGAGAGGTATACATCTTCATAGGGAACCAACACCCACATAGTAGATGTATTTTTTAAAGGATATTCAAGGTATTCTTTGTATTTTTAGTGGATCATGGGATAGTTATGAATATAAAAAGATATTTCCTTTTCCAAATAGTCTATTTGTGCTCTACATTAAGAGACAAAATCCATCCCCTATATAGATTTGAATTCACCAGGGGAAGTATCATGAGATTCATTTGAAGATTCTTCCCATATACGCCAATAGGAGAAGAGTCCAACACATGAGTTTCAGTTATTTTATGATTCTGTGATTTTACAATTATAAATACTTTTAGGTTTCAGGGCATTGATTCTATAGTTCTAGAAAACTATCATGATGTAAAAGAATTTGTAGAACTAGAATGAAATAAGACATTTGTCATTATTTAGCCAATAGGATGTGTACCTTGTATGGCATAATTTTTTTCCACTTCTACAGCGGTGATGGAAAAATCATTAAATTATTCATTTGGCATTGGTGGCTACTCATTCTGATTATAGTTGAGGATTTTATGCTTCGTTCTATAATATTCCTAGTTCCCTTTCTCCCTAAAGTTGTAGAATTTTACCATGGGTGGTGCTCACTTTTCTTCCATCAAATTCTCCTGCCTTCTTATGTCTATTAGAAACTCTTGAGCATGGAGGCGTTCACTCCCACACTTGAACCATTTACCAATCCCTTTTAGGTAGTTCCCATTTAGCTTCTTCCAACATTTTTGATGTGTGTGTGGTAGATTTGTTTCCACCATTCTCATTAGATCCTCAAGCATAAATGTTCATATTTAGTTTCTTGTCACTATAGCCGTGTGAACATTTTCCAAACTCAGTATCCACTTTGAGAGAACATAAAAACACTTCTTAATAACTCTTAATGACTTGAATTTCAAATGTCTTTTGAAGGTGAGGTTTTAATCCACCAAAAAAGTTATCAATTTTTCAATCATTGTTGATATCAAATCCTGAAGCGTACCTTGAAAACCATGTGAAATTTACTTAATAGGTCATGATAGATTATCACCCCTTTTTATTTATCTATATTAATTCTCTCTTTATATTAGTTTAAAGGGATCTAAGGAATTACATAATATGAAACAATATCTTAATGTCTTCCCACACCATCTCTTCAATTTCATCACTCGGCTTGGTGTTCTTAATCAAATCCCACGATTGATCAGCCTCCCCATCAAAATGAGGAATAAAAAAATTCAACTTCTCCATCATAGAAGAGTAAATCATAAAAAATATATTCTCCTTTGAGATGACCCACTATTTTATGACTATTGGATCAAAACATCCAATAAATGTCGTTGGTCGTTGCCACCTAAACCACTCCAAAATTAGTTTATCCCTCTTTTATGAAGGAGTAAGTTCCACATTATTTAGGATACTATTAATAATATGTGGAAACTAGGTAAGAATGTCCATGATGTTTTTTACTCCACCTCCCAAAGCATTCTGGATGTCATTCGGGCAATCACTGCATTGTCCCTCACATGTGTTTTTATCCTAGTTTATCATAGTTCCCACAATTTTATAAAACATTAAAAAATTAAAAAAACATAATTCACAAGTCATGAATATATAGATTATTCCATTTTGAAATTAAAAATAATAGAATATATTATTGGATACCTAGGATTATAAATTATTCTTGTGTTCTTACATATACATAGTCCAATAATAGGGTTTTCTCTATAGTTTTCTAATACTAATTCCAAAATTTACTAAATTGTTCCTCTGATATTAACTATAAAAATCTTTATTTTCTTAAATTACTTTTATATAATTTTAATGATAAAAACATAAAAAATCATTACACCATGAGGATACAATGGATTATTGTATTTGGAAAACTCAGAACATAAATAACTTTTACTATATAAAGAACAATCATTTATTTAATTTCTTCATCTCTAGCTTCTTATTGGCCCTTGAATTCTCCATGGTAAATGTAGTGATGTAAATATATACATTCAAAATGTGAGAAATAAAATTCTAGTAAGAGGATAGATAAAAACCTAAAACATTTTAAGATGGGGAAGGCATAATCACTATCATCATAACATAGGCATATGATCATAATAATGAGATGATTCTTTATGATAAGACTTTGAATGCGACCATGCATAAAAATGAAATATCAAGTCATAGTGGTCAACTATGTCACAAGGGTTTGAAGAAATATACCATCCTATTTATAGATAATTCACTTTGACTCCTATGATTCAACACATTACCCATTGAATTTGAGCACTATAAAATTCCAGGTGCCCCGGTCATATCATAACACCAATGTTGTGCTATAAAATTCTGTGTTCCCCCCTCACATCATAACATTATCATTATCATAAATGCCACTTAAAACACATATCAATATTGGACATAAATAACACATGGAATGTATTTGGTTTATTTTCATAAATCATTAACTCATAAGAATAGGGTTACATAATGAAATAGGGAATAACATATTTGAGATAAGAACCATCAGTCTTGAGTGACAAGTAAAATGTGTGTTTTTAAAGGAAGAGCTCTTTTGGATTGTTTTTTTTTTTGAAATATACTCTAGTGGAAAAAATTTATATACCACAGAAGGTATGATAATTATGAATAAATTATTTTCAATGAATAACCATACTAAAAATTTAGTGAATGAGGGAAAACCGAAGAAATAAATTTCGGATTGAGAATTCCTCTTACAATGTGTCCGGTCGATTCCTTCACATTATTGTACTTTATAATCAAATTGGATACATTATTTAACACTTAAATTACCTTTTATAAATTTAATTGGTTCATTATGGTATTATTACATTATAATGGGCCTTTGGATGAGTTATAGTGTTTAAATCAACTATTTTGGAGTGTTATGTTTCTTAATTCTCTTGAACGGTTCACTTGTACGCATGAATGGAAGTTAGAGTAGAACATGGATAAACATAAAGAATTTCTATTTGAAGATATTAATGATCTTCTGGGGTTTATGATATATTAAAATTAATTTGGTTATATACCATGAGGATGAATTATTGGTTAAATTTTTTATGATGGTTTTAAGTTAATTTGGGTGGTTTTTGAATCACAGTGAACATATTTTGTTTTATAATTTATTATTATTTAAAAAATCTATTTTGAGTACATTAAAAGGGGTAAAAAAATATTTCAATTTTTTCGGCAATTTAATAGTTTTATTTGTATCCTTGAAGTTGTTGAAGTAAAATGGAAGTTAATTGCCCATGATGTAGTTAAATTAACACATCAAGGGAGATGATTTCATTTTTATAAAAAAAGAATGACATGTAGGAGTATAAAGAATAATATTCCATTAAAATGATATCATAATTGTATATGAATAATACTGAAGTTATCATTATCTTTGGATAAGACTATTTGAGGATGTGAGAATAAAAGTATTGAAATTTTAAATGAATTTGAATTAAGAGAGAGATAGAGAAATTAACTCTTGAATTCTATTCTTCAGATCATCATCATGGAACATATGAATAGATTTCAGATGATACGAAGAGCTACTAGACGTGGGGGAGGGGATATGAAAGTTGTTTTGAACGAATTTGGAAATGTTTTGAAGATTGAGAGATATATGTAAATGAGATTTTTAGAGGTTGTAGTTATAGTGGTGGGGAGGGTGTCTTCTCAATATTTAATAAATTAGTTTATTAATTCCACCCATGAATAAAAATGAGTGAATTTCACTTTTCATAAAAAAATAAACCATTTTGAAAAAATATCAAAAATTTCCCCTGAAATTACATAGAATTCAAAAATAAACTTAATTTTATGAAATTAATATTCTCAATATGGGTAATTAAATTTTTACTTAAAATCATAATTTACTTGAAAAAAACAATTTAAATATAAAACAGTTTTTTAACTACTTAAAAATTTAATTATGGTATCATAATATTTTCTTATAAACCCATGATATAAAATAATTGTTTATGAATAAATATTATGAATACATATTTTCATTAATTTTATTAAATTAATCATTAAATATACACGACTTACAAAAATACATATACAATAATATAATTATATCATATTTTCACTTTTAGGATGAATAAATTTTATTTATACTCTCATTAGTAAGGTTCAAATTCACTTAGCTGATTTACTATTAATAGTTGTCATATAATTATTAATAAGGGAAATATTAATATGGATAAGGGTATGTTACTATTCTCTAGAAAATTAATCTTGTCCTATCAGACACCAAATATCTTCCTAATCATAAATTTTTATGTCAAATTTTCAAAACTAAAATCATATAAGTGGAAAAATTATGTTTAAATGTTAAATATAATTTTGTATTTAATTTAAGAATTCTGTCATTTTTTTTCCTTCCTAATGTTATTTTATGTGATTATTCAACATGAAATATCTATGATAATAGAAATTTTCATTGATAAAAGTTTGGGTCATTACACCCCTTCTCTGGTATATGGCTATACATCCAATTACCATTACAGGACATGTACATCAGTATATACACACATCCAATTTAATCTTCCTCCAACTAGAAGAATTCACATCATGCCACCTTAGACTACATGTCGTATAACATGTTTTTCCAAAATTTGAAATCCTTCTGATAACCCGATTTGCCTGTATTCATCCCAAAAATAATAGATCTAGCTACTAGGTGCCACAAAAATGCATAATAAGAATTTAAAAACTAAAAATAGAAAACATAAGAGTTATTTTGGATAAATATTAAAAATATCCAATCTTATGCAGAAACCACTAAAGCTTTTTCTAAGTTCGATGTCCATAACTACCCCAAGTTGATCCAAAATGTCAAGGCATTCACGAATGTACCTCCCTTCCCTTACCTATCTATCTATTTATACCACTCTCTATATCTCTCCTAGGTCATGTGATGGAGGAGTCCTAGTTGGGGTGTATATAAGAAGGAATAAATAAAAACAAATAATAAAAAGGAAATCAATAAAAACAAGAAAAAGAAAAGAAAAGAAAATAAGAGCAGTCGGACAGACTGGGAAACTCAATTTGTTTCCTAATCTAGGATAAATACATAACTAATAACTCAGCATTAGATAAAAAATCCTGATCCTATGATCTATTCAAATGTTATTTCCATAAGAACCTACATGAACAATTTTAATATTTTATTTATACAAGATTAAATATTAATTATTCTGCTAAAATTCAAATGGTTCATAATTCCACAAAATTCCATTCCTAGGGTAAACCCCTTATTCCAAATCAATGTTGTGGTGTGAATATTTATTTATAAAATCATATTATAGGGGAAAAACAATTCTACCACATTACATGCATCTAGAATTAAAAATTTAAATTTTTTCTCTAAACAATAGTACTGAAAAATATGCTTCCTAACATTTTTAAATTAATAACTCGATCCTTAATTAATATCAATCAAAACATGGGAACAATTTTTAAAACAATGAAATATATATTCCATAAAATGAATAATTAATATTTTTTTTAATATTATCATTTTAATTAATAATTATTTTCACTTTTGTTTGTATTTGATCTACATCTAGAACTAAATTCACACTCGTAAAATTGAAAGCATATAATTGTAGTCATATTGATAAAACAATATGTTTGAATGACAGATCGTGAATTTGAACATTTCATAAATGAGTCATCAAATTGTTTCGTCATGTTTCATGATAATCTATGATTGTTTGCTCTATTTGTAGAATTTGATTCTTATTTGAGGTTAAATTTATCTATGATTTAAATTGAGAAAAAAAAATTCAATTATATTGGACACAAAACATGTTGAAATTAGGTGTGGTTAGTTCATATTCATATTTAATAATTCATAAATTGGTTTCTTAATGTATCATGAAAATCCAAAGATGAATAATTTTTTTGAGACACATTTTATAATAAATTAATCCATTAAAATAGAAATATTTTATATTAATATATACCAATGACAACCCATTTTTCATTAACACATAATCAATTCATACATGTAACAAATGATTCGCTGATATTTTTAATAAAATATCACAATATTCTAAACTTGTTTTTTATGTATAGTCTATACATCAAATGTTTTTATCAAAATATATATCATAGTTTTTTAAAATAAAAAACATATTATATCTTTTATATTAGTGACACAAAATATTAAAATGAACGAAAATTAATTATTAATATTTATAAATAAATCATCACTCATTTTTCAAAATTATAATGACATCCAAAGTG
Organism: Viscum album; assembly: GCA_963277665.1. Classification (NCBI taxonomy): domain Eukaryota; kingdom Viridiplantae; phylum Streptophyta; class Magnoliopsida; order Santalales; family Viscaceae; genus Viscum; species Viscum album. Next base: position 188,679,272 of record OY728150.1, read on the forward strand.
AAATAGGTTGGTTTTTAGTATATAAATCCAACTTTTGTGAAGAGTAGTTCATTTTAATTGCAACACACAATTTTAATAATTCTAACCATAAGGGAATTAATTTCTTCCATGCAGGTCTTCAATGAACAATTGGACATTCCCCAACGTTTCATTGAAATAAAATAAATTTATCTCAATTTTCGGAACACAGTGATTGTTCTAGACTAGATATGTATCTTTTAAGTTACGATCACATAATTTCATTCATAATATATATATATATATATTCAAATTAATATATGATTTAATTTTAAAATGAAAATTGATTCATCAGTCATTTCGCAAATATATGATGATAAAACAATTGATTTTTTTTATTTTTATATATCATATTCATGTTATGAAATCAATTGTCAATTTAAAATAGATCACATAAACTATTGGTCACACTGATCATACTATGTGTTAGATTTATGATTATTTATCGTATACTCATAACAAATAAATCATATATAATTTTTATAAATTTCTATGAAATGATGAGAAAATTTTCTATTAAATTTATATGTGACACATATTTTGAAAAAAAATCGTTTTTAAATTTATTTTAGCAACACCACATATTCATTTTGAGTGTGAGATATATGTGTTGATCTAAAATGACAATTTTCAATTTAAAATTAGTACTTTGATTCAAAAAGACACATATCATATTTGAATTCTATTTAGTTGAATATTGCAAGCCTCAAATCAATCATAATTTATTTCCTATTTATCTTGAAGATTCGATCATAACATCTTGGTTTTGATTATGGAATGTAATATTTTTTACAAGAATTTAATATTTAAATTGAGAACACTAAATTTATATCAAACAATCCAAAAAACATGTTAAAATAATATGTGGTAAATTATTAATTGTTAGAATACAATTAATTATCATTTTCGTATAGTAATATGATATTATGAGTTCATTGTAATCGTATAGAGAATATGACACATGTTATTGACTAAAATATTATCTCATAAATTGAATACAAGTGCATTGATCATAATGGTTATTTTCTATCCTACATTGGCATGAATTTAATTCTCATATGTAAAAAAAAATTCATGAAAATTTTATGAAATTATAAAAACAACATAGGCACATTTAAATAGTTCTTAGAATGAATAACTTGTTTTTAAATAAAATATATATAATTTTATTTATTGTTATCACATGCATTCAATCATATCAACTACACTACTTTTCAGAAAGTTGTGATGTCAGTTTATAGTGGATAAAAATGAATCAGTGATTATGTTAGAAAATTTTCATGAAAATATGAATATTTTTTATTATTTTTCAATATGTGATTCCCATTATGAAATAAAATTCCACTTTTAAATTGAAAAACCACTATTTTAGTAATATCAGCAACATCAATTTTTATATTGAGATAAAATTGATTTCAAATTGATAGAAATAAATTATTGATAATTTTTAAAATTAATTATTAATTTTTGAGTATAAAAACATATTTTCGAGTATATGTCACACATTTTGGATTAAAATCATAATTTAAAATTTAGTACACACTCTTTTACCTAGAACTTCTACTAAATGTTTTAGATTAATGGGTTGTTAATTCCAACAAGTCAAAAATGATTCAACAATAATAACAAAAAAATACCCTAACAGTACAAAAAATATGTCATTAGTTTTGAGTACATTATTCATGTTTTTTACCAAAAGGAACTATTTAATTGAAATATGAAATTGTAGTCATACCAGACATCATGTTTCTATTAAAATAATATGATGATAATAACAACATTCCAGAAATGAGTTAATGATAATTTTTATGAATGTAAAGAACAATATGATAGTCTTTTATAATTTTTGTACTTGTGGCACAAATTTTAAACTAATATATATATATATATATATTTAAAATAAAACACAAACACATTTCGACATATCAACCACAACATATGTAAAAATAATACGTTCTATATTTATATATGTAAGAAATGAATAATTGATCATTGTATAAATTTATTACAATAATCTAATAATTTTCCCCTCGATTTGTGTTTCTAATGCTTGTTTTAAAATTAAATATAACTTTTAAATTAAAAACATCCAATTTCTGTCTTACCACCCAAACCAAATGTCATAATATTATTATTTTATTATCAATATGTCATAAAAAATCATGAATCACATTTATAGCATATCAAAACAATTTTATCATGTTTTAAATGGTTTAATTATAGGGTTATTTTTGCAGTTAAGTACTATTTTCAAAATAAATTATGAAATTTTGACCTTTAAAAATAAATCATAATAAAAAATTATAGATAAATACATTTTAATGATAGAATTTTTGTAATAATAATTAAGATGAAGAATGTCTGTTTTTCATGAAAAAACATAAATTTAATAAAACTATACATGATATAAATTCAATTTTGAAATTATAATATTTATTTTACCTAAATTAATAGAAGAAAAGGTTTTTATCATGACTTGAATATACATTTACAACGGAGTCTAAAAAATATAGTTGGTATCAAATTTTCAATAACTATTTGATAGTTTTTTTAATAATTAACCACCAACTCGAAAAATTGAGTTAATTTAGTGTGAATAATACATTTTTTATTTAATTATCATCCATAATATATGGGATGGGATTCAAAGAGCCATTTATTTATGGTAGTTAAATTTAAAAGAAAAATTTTGTATAAAAAAGTAACAAAGTTTCTTTGTGCTGAGGTTGGTGTTGTAAAAAACTACCTACTAGTATTTTAAAATATGATTCTAGAACCATATATATATATACTTTTAAAACATTTAAATTATTTAAATTTTATATTTAATTCAACATTATTTTTTATTTAATAATTTTTTTATCATATGAAAGAAAAATACTAGTCACTCATAGTGACATTGCAAGAGTTTTTTTAAAAAAATTGTGTTCTTGATAATCAAACACTTTATGGGGTTTTTTTGAATCAGTAATGTTACATAAATGATAGGTAGAAAAATTTTCATGATGTATGAAATTGTTTTGATACAGTTTATCTTAAAAGTCATTGAAATAAATATATAAATATATTTCATCTCAAATTGTATTATCTTCAAATTCACCATGGAATTTGGGAAATATAATTATTTAAATGGATAATAAATATTTTCAATGAAATTGTAACAAATCTCATAAATAAAATATTGGGGAAACTAGTTTTTTTGTTGTTATGAAATTTTCCCATAATTTTATAAATATAATAATAATTATTGATGTCATTATTTTGTTTATGAAACAAAAAAACAATTTGAAACAAATTTTATTTTCTTATGATATATATTTTGATAGTGAAGCCATATTATATAAATCGTAATGCTTATCTAGTCATATATATGAAATGGGTTTCCAAATTTTTAAATTCCACGTTCTATGATTCATTATAAGAAATATTAATCATCCCATCATAATTTTTTTTCTAAAAAAAATATATAATAGAAATCATCAAAAAAAATCTATAATGTGAAAAATATTATGTATAACCATTTAATAAGAGTAATAATTTATGGTTTATTAATTTTAAATACATAAATTAGGTATAAAAATATTTCTTTAGACTATTTATTTTGGTAGAAATGATCATCCAGTGGACATAGGAAATATTAAAAAATAAAAAATAAAGGAAAAAATAAAAATAAATTTTATTCAATCAGTGTATAATGTTCTACCCATGTATAAAAGGTATAATTAGGTGGTTATTATCTTTTATTTAATTTTTTTAAAATACAACAAGATTATGTGTTCTTATTAAAACTCTTGTTCAATTAATTGAATGTTTTAAAAAAATTAAAGTAATAACTAGCAAATGAAAAGGACTGTTCATAAAAATTTTCCCTCACACAGTTCTAATATATATGTTTGCAAAAAATATATTATTAAATTGAAAAATAATTTATATTCTTACTACTAGATATATAAATTATGAAATTTTACCTCTTATATATATGTACATGTGATTCACATAATCATTCATGATTGGTAAATTTATTTACATATTCATGTACAGAAATTTTAAATGATACCATTTATTAGTTTTTACAATAAAGTAATTGCGAGTAGTAACTATATTTTAGATGGATTACTTGTATAAATATTTTACAATAATAAATATAGTAAATTTAATTATTGGTTATAAGTACATTTATAATACATTCTAGTTCCAATTACTGTTCATTGAGATATTCTAGATCCACCTTTCCAATCCCTATCTGTAATAATATAAATCATTCTAGAACTTCATGAACCATTTTACATTATTTTTCATTGAATAAAAATTCATAATTTTATACCACTTTACCATTTTTATTCATTATATGTAAAAGGTTTCACTCTAAAAAGGTTATAATAGTATGATAGATCTTTCCAATTTTATGGTTATCACGGAGAACAAATAAAATGATGGTTGACTATTGAGTCACATTAGTCTCCACCCACACATGATATTTTTAATTTTATTTTTTATAGTGGTCATCACCTTTTATATTTTGACTCATACCTTTGAAAACAATATTTTCAATGGGTTCTCAAAGATATAATTAAAAATCGATTTATTTATATAAAATTTTATTTAATGATTTTTATAAATATTTTTTTTACATTTAGAATAAATTGTTATGATAGTATTTATAATTTTGAGTAATTATGAATTTGATGGTCATTAGAAATCCTTGGATCATCAAGTCTGTTTCTCCCTTTTTTGGTGTTGTTAATTTGTTTTTAACATTGACCACTTTAAATTACATGGTTTAATATATTAAATTTCAATCTATCTCTATATATTAAATAATATTTTTCTATAAACAAATATGTGATTTAATTGTTTTATTATATCATTGTATGTGTATTCCCAATATTTTATCATAGTGGTGCTCAAAAAACGACTCCTCAAATGTGGAAATGTAGTAATGCATTCTTAAAATATACATGAAGTATATAATTTTCATAATTTATTGATGGGGATACTTTTTTAATATTGGTATAAAAATATAGGATTCTATATTGTCATTGACATGTATTAATATATCCAAAGAAGATAATTTTTTATCATTTCAGGTCGAAACATGATTCACAAACCTTATAAATATATATATTTATTTATTCAATTATCAATTATCAAATTTTATTTACATAATCCACATCCATATCCTATGACTTTGTATGGGAATAGGTTTATAATTGGATTATGGAATATTTATATAAATGTAAAAGGATAAATATTATATTATAATATATTCTTGAAATTGTTTACATTAGATATAAAATATGTAGCATCTTTTTCAAGTCACGAATAAAAAATATTTTCATTATTGAAAGGGAATACATGTTTGGTTGGTTTTTTTATTTTCTCCACTAAATGAGGATTTATATGACCAGAGTTGTTAAATAAGGGGATTAATATATATAATATAAATGAAACAAAATCAACAAATATTTATATTAAATACATTCACTTCTCAACAGGAAACAAAATCATCACACGATACTCGGTTTCTGATGATTTCATGTAACATCCCCAAATGATAAAGGGTTAAATGACTAAATGTTATGACTCATGTCAACAAGGTGCACCTTCCTTTTCGGGAGTCTATCTGATTAGAACTCCACAGTTATGCGTGCTTGGTCTGGAGTAGTGATCAGGATGGGTGACCTTCTGGGAAGTTCCCAAGGGTGTGTGTGAGTGAGGACAAAGCCCACTGGAAAGGACATGTGTTGGCATGTGGGGACTGTCATTAGTCAGATGACCCATTTAGGCATATGGGTGGACCCTAGGGTGAGCCCCACATGTCTGCGGGGCAACTGGTGTTACCTGGTGGGCAAGGACCCGACGACCATGTTAAGGCGGGGTGGCTGTGCTGTTACCAGGACCCGGTTGTCACATTTGGTATCAGAGGAGGAACCCACCCTTAAGTGTGGTGCACTGCCTGGGTTGAGTTGTAGGGCCCACAACGATGGCGTTGTGCTCTAAAAGGGGGGTGATTGTAACCTCCCCAAATGATAAAGGGTTAAATGACTAAATGATATGACTCATGTCAACAAGGTGCACCTTCCTTTTCGGGAGCCTATCTGATTAGAACTCCACAGTTAAGCGTGCTTGGCCTGGAGTAGTGATCAGGATGGGTGACCTTCTGGGAAGTTCCCCAGGGTGTGTGTGAGTGAGGACAAAGGACACTGGAAAGGACATGTGTTGGCCTGTGGGGACTGTCATTAGTCAGATGACCTGTTCAGGCTTGTGGGTGGACCCTAGGGCGAGCCCCACATGTCTACGGGGCAACTAGTGGTACCTGGTGGGCAAGGACCCGACGACCATGTTAAGGCGGGGTGGATGTGCTGTTACCGGGACCCAGTTGTCACAATTTATATAAATTTGGTTAGTGGGGATTGATAATGTTCCTAGAATATTGTTTTTTAATAAGAGTCAGAAACAGTCAGTTATTTTTTCTTTGAACAACTATTATTTATTTAATCATAGAAGTTAATAATTAAAAATCACAATGTAAGGGATATTAAAAGTGTTAATCAATGCATAATTGTTTTTTGAAAATTAGAGAAATTATATTATATAGATAACATAATACATACACAAAATTTCCAATTAATACTAAAATTACATTTTTAAAAATATTAATATTAATTAACACATGTATTTGGGTACTAACCCAAATGCAACTAATGAGACTGGATAATTTTGGATATATAGTTAGACCACATGTGTTACATCCATCCACAAACTCATGAAATTTACCTCCCACATTAATAATTTTACTAATAATTTTACGATATGCCCCTTCATTATTATTTTAGGCTTACAAAGTTTCCCCTATTGATAAACTCTAGGTCGGTTCTCAACTATAACATAGTTATCCCCTTGAGGTTTTTATCATACTCATATTTTTAGTTTACATTATAATATTAACCAACTTCAAATACATGTATTCTTTCAAAATATTTTTATGTTTCCATATAGTATTGGTATGATCAGTAGGTGAAGAAGCCATTATTTCTAAAAGTAAATTGAATTTTTTTTTATAATTCTAAAATATAGTCTTAAAATTTTATATTTTATAAAAATATATTGTATATAAAAATCCATTTAAATAAATTTAACATATTTATTGTACTCACTTATTTAAAAAAATCGTTTATCAGATCTGTCTCATTAATGAATTATCCATATATCCTTTTTATGATTCTAAATAACATAAAATGTACCAACAATAAGTGGACCACTACAAAATAATTGCGATGTTTCAATAAAATGAACAACCTCAATGAAAATTTCATTTTAGTATATTGTTTCTAAGATAGCATTATATCAAGGTGAAATAAGTATTTTTGTGATATAAAGTACAAAAATAAAAAAAATTCTTTTGATTCCATTAAGAATGGTTCATCAAAGTTATCATTTCAACCAAAATTTACTTTATTGATTTCCAATTCATCAATTTTAATATCACACTTATTAACAACCTATTTTTACTAAGAATAAACACTTATTATACTATATAATACACATATAATATTTTTTAATGAATAAAAATGAATGTAAAATTTCATCAATAAGATTTATTTCTCTAAGGAATAAAATACAAATAGTACTTGTTCAAATAATTCTAAACAATATTTCAATTAGTTTTCCCAATGATATTTTAGTTTTAGTGTTTTAGAGAATTTTTTTATAAATATTACATAACAATCCCATACATTAATAGTGTACTCTTCTACTCAGTATCCCTTTTTACAGAATATAAAAAATTTAAAATAAAAAATGGATCCTTCTCATGAGACATCATTATTAATTTCAACATAAACACTTATTTTATCTTACACATTCCTAAAACCCTATGAAAATTTATTTTTAAAAGATGTGATGAGAACAAAATTATCAATATGAGACATATCAAGAATAAATCTTTTAGGCTTATGAAAAAAATTTAAAATATGAAAATATTAATGTTAATGTTGATCATATTTGATAATATTTTAAAAAATAATTTCCACAGAAAAAAATCAGACAATAGTTTCAAAAAAGAAGATTCAAACTATTCTAAATAATTCAAATTCTATTTTAGAAACATTGTAAATCATATTCCTAACCCATTTTGAACTTGGGTAAAAAATAAATATATGCCATCTAAATCTATAGAAAAATCCATTTCATAACTCTAACCTTATTCACATAAAATTCAAGTTACATTACTCAATTTAGTGGAATACTATATTGGCACACCCATCATATAAGCTATAACGGTCTCACCGAGTGCTATTTGGTTGCACCAAATGTATAATCTGTATTGGGAACACCCATGAGATATAATGGGTATTATACCATCATTTAAGATATAATGTGCTCATCTATTTCACATATAATGCTCATGTATTCCAGGAATTTTTTATTCTATGTAGTTTTCTATATAAGTCATCTTAAAACATTTTTATCCCATTTGATAAAATGTTTTTTTCATAAATTTTTTTTTATTTTAAAAAAACATTCAATAATAAAATACCTAGAAGAAGGTAAATTTGGGGTTTTATTGAAAAAATATCATTAAAAACATAAGAAAAATAAACATATATTTGAAAATATCTTATTTAGAAAAATATGCAATTATAAAAGAAACAATTTTCTTTGAAAAGATCCTTATAAAGAAGAATGGTAATCTTTAAATAAATTTTTAGTCATGCATTAGGTTAAATATTTTCATTATCTATATGTAATAAAATAATTCCTTCAATACTATTGAATAAAGGGTTAAAAATAAACTCATTCAATAAATGATATGATGATTCCTTTCAAAACACTTTGTAAAAAGTTAATCATGGTTAAGCCACCTTAAGTAATCATAATTTAATAGATAAATCATTATTTAAAACATTTCTAGAAAGCATGGATATGGAAAAGAGAGTGTGTTAAGGTAAAAATTAAAAAATGATTTTAAAAATATATCCCTTTACCTTGAGTATGACTCATCATGTATATTCACCATCTTCATGAATAATAATCATATAGTAAATTTAATATTATTTGTGAACAATTTTTATGTTCACTGTTTAATTTATTATTTAGTACTATTTTCTAATGAATTAATAATGTAATTAAGTTCAATATTTATATTTTGAGGATATTCATTTCAAAATTTTAAAATTACATCATTAAGTTGACTATAGTGAAATAGGTTATTAATCTACCATCCAAAAAATAATAATCCTAAATAAATACCATTTCTATACATAAATAGTACTTCTGTACCAAATCATAAAACATGGTTATGAAAAATGTATAACATTGAAATCATTGATAATGTTGGAAGAATGTACACATAACAAAACTATGGTAAATGGAAGATATTTTTTATTATTTAAGTATGGTAGATTAATATTTGAAGGCCGTGGAATACAATAAAACAAAAACATATTGTTAAAAAATACCCCTTCTTTTGAAATTATTAGTTGATTAACACCTTAATCCCTCTAAGATTGGGGTTTTTTCCGAAACTAAGTCCTTTAGAATATAAGGGTTTCTAGGAAGGTATTTTGGTTGGGATTCATTAAATGAAATATAAGTTTATATGTGATGTATTGAGAAGAATATATTCTATTATATAAGGGATGTGCGGGAAACTCTTTAAATTCATCAAAATATTAAATTACCATAAATTAAAAATGCATTTTAAATTGATACATACTAATTTATTTCCTATAAAATATGTTTCTGTGAGTAATGTATGTCATACGATTAAAATTATAGATGTTTGGATCACATTTTTACCCTTATAATTTTGTTTTAACATATCTCTAAATCCATTAATACATTCCTTGAAAAAAGGGAATTTACGCTTTGAGCAACAATATATTAATATAAACTCATAAATTTACCATGGATGAAATTATACAATATATATTAATCAACTTTATAAATATATATTTTTATGAATTTTATACCATTTAATAAAATGTTATTTATTATTATATACCTGAAATGTAAATTTTTAGAGCTATTCATTACATTTAATTTGATAATATCACGAAAACTAGTAAATTAAAAACCAAATATATTTTTATGTCCCTAATAAGTCATGTTCATCTAAAAAATTCATTTATATGATTAATTCTTTAAAATTATATTAATATAAATATTTTTATTATGAATTTTTATTTTTTTCTATTAATATAATATTAGTTACATCACTATTTTATAAGTATTTAAGGAAAATAATTTACCACTAAAATTAAAAATCAGACTGATATGGTGATTATAGATCATTTATATATCAATTTAATATTTATAACATAATATATCATATTTCTTCCAATTTAAAATTCTATACTTATTAAAAATAAGATAATGATATATTTTAATTTTCTGAAATAAAATATTATAATGGTTATGTCCCATCCAAATGGAAATAAAAGGTCATATAACTGAATATAATATGATTATTAATAAAATATTGGCATAACAAAATTTAGGCAATTGGTATGTTCATTTTCTTGTCCTTATTATTTTAGTTTTAACCTTAATTAACTAATTTAATCTTTTTCGTGGTTTCAAAATTATTGAGGATTCTGTTAATATTGACCTAAAATAAAGAGATATATTTAATAAATTTTGAACTCTTGGATCTAAATATAGAATTTGTTTTGAAAAATTCAAAACTTATATGTGTCATAATATAATTATTAATTAACCTATCAAAATTCAATGAAAAAATGATTTTATGAAAAATACCATCTACAGGTATAAAATTTTTATTCGATATTAAAATATATATTAATCTTCAAAGAAGAAAATTAGATATTTTTATATTAAAATAAAAAAGTTGTATTTTATCAATAATACAAAATAAAAATATTATTAATAAATTACTTATAATAAAGAAATTTTAATTTAAAACTAATATTTTTCATGAATCAATGAAAAATAAAATATTTCAAATAATTCTCAAAATTTTACCCTAAGATAATAATGAAATAAAAAATTAAAAATTAGGGGTAAAATTTTAAGATTTTTTTTCATAAACATCCAGACACTAATTATAATATTCACTCATAAAAAACAAGAAACCCCAATTTTAAAGAAAATATATTTTCGAATAATAATATGAATACAATAAAATATGTGATTATTTAAAAAGAATTAATTAATACATTATAAAAAATATGGACTATTATATATATTTCATAATTCTATTATTACTATTCATTTCATCCAAATTAGTAGTTAGGTTATAATGTTTACATTATAATTTTTTGTTTATTTGTGCTCGGTGTAGCAAGTCCATTATGCTATCAAACATAGTCTATAAAATATCAGGATATTACATTCTCCCCCTTTATAAAATTATGTCCACCAAAATAATAACTGAGGCTCAATAACTAGGGTTTGACAATAAAAAATACCATTTTTTGAAAATCACATCATGAAATGGGTTAATAAAATATCTACTTGAAAATAGATACTAGAGAATTACGAAGGTCATTTCGAGTAAAACATTACTATGTTTCCATATAGGAAAATATTTGTGGGAAGTGAGAAAATGGATATTAAAGAAATTCCTAATTTCCTAGGATTGATTGAGAGTGATAAAAAACATGTCCATTGGAATGTTAACCATCAAAAAACTGTAAATCTGCTATATGTATAAAGGACATTGATTTATAAATATGGGAAGTAAATGGATAGAAGTTTTCCCTCCAAATAATTTTACTAATATTGAAGAATTATTTAACTATATACTGTAACATCCCAGGTAAATAAAGAATATTACTTTTTCATATTTATCCATATTTCTGAATAAAATGTTAATATTAATTTAAAGGGAAAGCTATGCTCGATGGTGTACCCAATACGCCACAACGAGTTTCTTTGAAATCATACGTTGCACTCTAATAACAAAATAATAATATTTTAAATGGTAGTTACCACCTAGCTATTTCAATGGCGTGAATGAACATAACTAACTAAAAAATGATTATATATGTTTTTCAAATATTTTGACATTTTTCCAAAAAATGTTAGTGTTTTAAAATGCGAATGAATCCAATTTTAAGCATAAATCTTATAATAATATTTAAAAGGTCGATTAAGCTCCTATTGAGGGAGAACCCTTATTAAATATACTTTTGAGTATTTTATATGTTATATTTGACAAAATATAATAATTCTTTAGAATCTGGAAATCAAAATTTTCATTTTGTAAATTTTTGTTATTTTTCCGATAAAGATCAGTTTTAGTGAAAATGTTGTATTTTAATTCAAAACCTCTTTTTAATATAATTTATTTATATGATTATATCAACTTTTAAATTGGTTTTAAAGTAAAATAAGAATATATTTTTACCATTTAATCGAATGGTGGTCATTGGAAATAATTTCACATTGAAATTGGTCTTAAACTACTGTCAATCTTTTAATAGATATTGTTTTTTAGAAACATACAATTTGTTTTGACAGCAGATATTAAATATTAAACTAATTAATGAAACTTTTATTTTTTTTATTTTTTAAAATATATATCATTTTTGAATTCGGAATAACCAATATCTTTGGGGATTTATTGGTATTTTTCTGAAAAACATCAATTTTTGATGAATAGTGAATCCACTAAGTGGTAGTTAAAAAAACGATTTTTCATTTAAATGAAACTTTACCACTTCTGTGTTTTTAATTTCAAAAATCTGACATACATGGTTGTCATTAGGATGTAAAATGTGCTTCAATGGGATTAAAATAATTTTTTTTGTGAATAGTAACTTTTGAGTTTTGTTGACCGCGATTAGAGGTAATTAGTGTAATTTAAGATAAAAATGATTTTATAAAAATATAAAAATATCATGAAACATGTCCTAACCTTATTTTTTGAGTCATTTCCGACCAATATAAACCATGGGTAAATTTATGGGATCCCATGAAGCCACTTGGGCTGATAATGACATTAATACATTTTTTTAAATTAAAAATAAAAATATCACAAACTTGTATTGTTTTACTAAAATAATTTTTACACGGTGTTATATATGTTATATTTTTGACTCAAAATATTCATTAGAAAGATAAAAATATTTCCTACAACATGGTAATTTTCTAATATTTTTTTTATACATCAAAAAAATTAAATTATTTATGACCCAATGATGATGCAGTGTTTACCACATTAATGAATGATTTAAATTAATAAGAATGTAATTTTAAAAATATTATCCAACACTTGTCCAATTATTATTGGATGATTTTATTTGAACATGGACCACCTTATATTTGTCTTTAATAAATTTTGGATCTTTAGAAACTGAATTTCATGTTATAATAAAATACTAATTTCATGATTTCAAAAAGAGCCCCTCCTCTCCCTTATAAAAAGACCCCATTTCCTGACCATCACTCACACTTCTCAAGCCCTTTGTCTCGTCCAAACTCTACTCATATAAGCTCCCAAAATCCCTTTATTCATCTTCAAAGCCTCAATTTGGGCAGAATCATTTCCAAGGAAGCCTTCGGGCTCAAATCAAAAAGAGTTACCCAATTAAAAGGTAATGTCCTCTCTTATGTTCTTTTGTTTTATTTTGCTTCTCCAACCCCTAAAATCATCTTATTCCTTTCATTTGTAAAAAAACCAATATCTTCAATATACTAGGATGTTTTTATAATAAGCATTCGAGCTACACCTACACACACGTACATCTAATGGTTAAAAAACATAATGTTTCCATGGATGGAGAATTTCTGCCTCACGAAACGATGATTGTTCAACATTCTTTTATCACTTTCAAAGGTGGCCATTAATATGGAACTATATTTATATTTGATATATAATATGTTTATGTTTTATTTAAACATATTTATTTTTCATTTATATCATACCATTATGATTTCCATTATGGGTAAATACGATATCTTTATTTTAGGAAGTACGAACAACCGCCCCCTCAAAGTGATTTGATTTGTTAATTCCATATGTGGGACGTTTAAAGGATGGAGTTAATAATATTAAATATGATATAATACTGGAGTTATTATATAACTTTATATCATTATGATTTCATCCCATTAAATACGGAATAGAAATGAAAGTAGCGTTCATGTGTACGTACGGCTTACTGTCTCCATGAACGGTGCATTCATTTCATACCTCTAAATGTTATGTAATATTATAAATTAATGTATATAATGTATATATATAATATATATTATATCTACATCATGAATAAAATTCTGGATATAATGTATATTTTACCACATGAACTACTTGTAATTATAAGGAGTTTATTTTTGACTCAAGTACCAATGATCGACAAAACGACCGTTGGTAACTTAAATAATTAAAAAGTGTTCATAACATGGTAATAAGTGATATAAATGGAATAATTAACAGGAGAATGTTTCTTAATAAAGTATAAATTAGCTCAAGTTTATTATTCATAAGATTAAACAATGATAGAGTCAATTCAGAAATGAGGTAACAGATCCTACCTCTCTCTTTCTTTTTAAGTACTTCTTTTTATGTAACTTTATTTAAGCTCCCATTTATTATTTTGGGAGATGTTATTTTATATTACTATTTCAGTCCATTTTATGTTAATATGATGATAGAATATATTTGATCTCATCAATCCATTTTTGGATGTTTTATGTGGCGCCGTTAAGCTGCCGAGTTTTTGCAGGGGATTATTCATCTCACTTTTATTCTAGTGAGATTTATAAAACATTTTACACTATTTACATTTAGTGGTGTATTTAATTCCCATTATTCTACTCTTTGTGTAATATAATATCTTTTATGAGTATTTACATCAATTTTTTATAATCTTTCTTTCATGGGGTGTACATTTCGAAAGTTACCCATGTCGGTAAGGGAACCTTTCACCCTCCTCTTTTTAAAAAAGAATTGTTTTATTCGGTCTTTTAATCTAAACCTTATTATGTTGTGATATTTTTTTTCTTTATACTTATTGATGTAAATTTTATGTCCAAATCATGAGATACCTTTTTCTCTCTCATCAAATCATTTTATGAAGTGACGTTGTTAGGCTCTCGAATTTTTGCAAGGGGACTTCTTAACTCAATTTCAATTCTTTGGGTTAAACTAGTACTCCTTGAATATGTAATTCTATGAATATGTGTGGTGAAATATGGTTTTTTTACACATAATATATTCTTATATTGTGTGTATCTTTATTTTTCACACATATGTAGGTAATTGATTTATCCTTAATCTAAGGATACCATCTTTATAAGGGACTTCGTATCAATCTCCTTTTATTGAGGATTCCTTTTATTTATACATGAATTTATTTTATAAGGTGTATAAAATCCTTTTTTACTTTTCATTGAATTCAATGGGAATCTTTTCTCTACAAATCATTTTACTAAACAACAAGTGGTATGTCTCTTTTTTTCGTACGCGGTGACAACGACCTTTCCGCCACGAGTATTATTTAATCTTTGGCTTCCTTAACAAGCTGTAATGTTTTAAAAAAAAGGAAAAATTTAAATTCCATATACTCCATTATGTATTTTTGTATTTAAAATTGTTTTGATAATGTTTGGATTATATCAATGTGTTTTATTGATATCTTGTGATTGAAATGTGGAAATGTTATGTTCCCTTTCTACATGTTTAATGTTATACGATTATGTAATGTTTCATGGGCATTGTTTATGATTTAGGGTGGTTCTATGATTAACTAAGGGAGGGTGAGCCCGATATAGCTCTCCAATTCATTGGGTAACGTGATGGAGGTAAACGTTAATGTTTCTCCTAAGATATTTATGCAATATATTGTGATGGGTATTCCAAATGTGACTCCCTATGTAGCTGTGATAACTACAATGTATGTATGTTATGTATGCCTCAAGATACCTTCATGTCTTATGATTTCTATGAGTTATTCATAAATATTATGATTTCATGAGGTATGTTAATTTTCTTATGTTTTAGGAGTAAAGTTTGTTTTCATTTATTCTTATGTATACGTGGACTAATGTTTCCTTCCCGTATTTTTATATCCCTTGCTGAGCTTTTTGTGCTCATCCCAAGTTTTTTAAATGTTTCTCCACAGGACATAAAGTGGAATATGGTCAGGGATGGGATCAAGGAAAAGTCATGATGTCTAAAACATGGAACTAGACATGACACTTTTGTTAAAGTGTTTATATTTTGTGAAAAATGGGAGACTGAGTAGATGTGTCTACCTTGTAATCTTTGAGATGCAATAGTTATGACCTAATTCTCTAAAAAACTAATCCTAAAAAGTTCATCATGGTGAATTATTCATTTTTTTCAATAATATGTAATGTTTAAGGCCGGGACCTTATATTTGGTATCAAAGGTCGTTTAGATATTTTTAGAGGTTAGAGTGTTGTTTAAGCATAAGTAACAAGTTGTGTATAACCACAATTGTTATTATATTAGATTGAGTCATTATTATTTTTGAATGTTAGAATGAGTTTGAGATAACTTAGATTAGTATATCTTAGTGTTTATCTTCCTATTTAGTACATGATTATTTTGTTGATATACTCAAACTATCCTTTTTGGTTTCAGTAAATGGATGGATCTAGTAGGCACCAAAGTGACAATGGGTTTGAGGGAAACTCTGGTTGTTCTCTGATTAAGAGACTGGATGAAATTGGGGATTCTAGAAGAAATCTTATGGTTATTATAAACCAACAATCATGAGTCATGATCAACCACTTGAACCTTGGTTAGTTATCTAATGCATCTTGTACGAGACAGCCAACATGACGTGGATGTTCAGGTGATAATTATAAAGGTAACCATTAGGGTTTATATGATCCTCACTTTTGAGGTAATTATGGGTTACTATATGTTATGATGGAAAATGAAAGGCATGAGGTAAAATTGATGTTAAAATATGTTATGATTATTTTTGAAGATTTTATCTCGTTTTGGGGAATTTTTTAAGAATTATATAGTTTTGGGAAAAGGAGAACACACAAACCGTGTGACAACCCGTCGCCACGGACAAAGATGCGGGAATCGAACCTCCATCCAAAGTGCGACTGGTATTTATTTCCTACCACTAGACTACGTGAAGTCTAGGGTTATTTTGATTAATTATTTTTAGTTATATGATTTTATTAATCAATAGTATGTTTAATTTAGGTTATCTATGGAAATTATTAACCTATCATGGAGGATATGTGATTAGGTTAATTACTTTTCAATATGAGATTTTAAGAGAAACTGATGTTATTTGGAGATAAATGTTAATTTGTACCTTGGAAGACTATGCAATTAAATCCTTCAAATATTTGGGTTTCAATATTAGTTTGGTTTACTTTGAAGAATTTTATGGAGAAATTGTTTATTTAATGGTCTTCATTGAACTTTGGGTTTTGTTGGACCAATTTTGGTGATTAAGAATATATTTTCGTTTTTATAATGGATTATCCATTTGTGGATTATCTGATATTGTTCTAAAAATTTTGGTTTTGGAAAATGTCTAAAGACATATGAAATATATAGTTCTCTTTTGTGGATTAGTTGATTCTCTAGAATTTGATTATAGATCTCTTAATGTGAGCAAGTCATCCTAAATACTCGTCTTTTTGAGAAAATATGAGTTTGTGTAAGAAATCTAGTTAGAGATGAGAGTCTACATGAAAAGTAAGTATGTTTCCTTATGAATTATTTTGTCTCATAAATAAATTCCTCAAATAAAAGAAACTTAAAAAAAAATCTGTTAACTTTCCCTAATTGGGAATCAAATACCATTTAACCCATCACCAGTTTGTGATTTTCTTGTGGTTAACTTTCTCCTAAACATGTTTTATATCACTATCCCTCATAACATGACCCTTTGTTTTTACTTCAATATCCATGTTTTCCTACATTGAATCCTATTATGTGTTAACTGAGGTGACCGTTGTACTTCCCTTTCTTTCTTTTAAAGTGACAGCTTAATTTACTATTTTTCCGATGTGGGCCTTCCAATGAATTTTCCAAGCCCAATTTTAATAATTGTGAGGAAGCAATTCCCAAAATGGTGGAAGGATGTAACATCCCAGGTAAATAAAGATTAATAATTTTTCATATTTATCCATATTTGCGAATAAAATTTTAATATTAATTTAAAGGGAACACTATGCTCGATGGCGTACCCAATACGCAACAACGAGTTTCTTTGAAATCTTACATTTCACTTTAATAATAAAATAATATTATTTTAAATGGTAGTTAACGCCTAGCTGTTGTAATGGAGGTAATGAACAGAAATAACTAAAAAATGATTATATATGTTTGTCAAATATTTTTAGTTTTTTCCAACAAATGTTAGAGGTTTAAAATGCGAATGAATCCAATTTGAAGCATAAATATTCTAATGTTCTTTAAAAGGTCGATTACCCGCCTTTTGATGGTGAACCCTTTTTTAATATACATTAGAAGATTTTATATGTTATATATGAGAAAATAAAATAATTATTTAGAATATGGACATCAAAATTTACTTTGTGTAAAATTTTGTTATTTTTCTGATAAAGATCTGTTTTAGTGAAAATGTTGTATTTTAATTCAAAACCCCTTTTTAATATAATTTTTTTATATGATTAGATCATATTTTGAAATGGTTTTAAAGTTCAATTAGGATATATTTTTACCATTTAATCCAATGGTGGTCATTGTAATTAATTTCACATTGAAATTGGACTTGAATTAGTTTCAATATTTTAATAGATATTGTTTCTTAAAAACACGCTATTTGTATTGACAATGGGAATTTTTATTAAATTAATTAACACAACTTATATGTTTTTAATTTTGAAAAATAGACATCATTTTTGAATTCGGAATATCAAATATAGCTTAGGGTTAATTTTTGGTATTTTTCAGAAAATTTTCAATTTTTGATGAATAGTGAAACCACTAAGTGGTAGTTAAAAAACTCATTTTTCGTTTAAATGAAATTTTACCACTTATTTGTCTTGAATTTCAAAAATACTACATACATGGTTGTCATTAGTATGTAAAATGTGGTTCAATGGGATTAAAATAATTTTTTGGTAAATAGTATCTTTTGAGTTTTGTTAACTGCGATTGGATGTAATTAGTGTAATTTAAGATAAAAATGATATTATAAAAATATAAAAATATCTCCACACAAGTCCTAACATTATAGGTTGAGTCCTTTCCGGACAATACAAACCATGGGTCAATTTTTGGGACACCATAGAGCCACTTGAGGTGATAATGACAATAATACCATTTATTTAAAATAAAAATAAAAATATCACAAACATGTATTGTTTTACTAAAACAATTTTTACATGGGGATTTTTATGTTATATTTTTAACTATAAATACTCATTAGAAAGCTAAAATATTTCCTACAACATGGTAATTTTTTTATATTTTTCTTAGACATCAAAAAAATAAAATTATTTATGACACAATGATGATGCAGTGTTTACGTCATTAATGAATGATTTAAATAAATAAGAATATAATTTTTAAAATAATATCCAAAACTTGACCAATTATTATTGGATTATTTTATTTAGAACAGGGACCACCTTATCTTCTACTTTAATGAATTTTGGATCTTTAGAAAAAGAATTTCATTTTATAATAAAATAATCATTTCAAGATTTCCAAAAGAGCCCCTCCTCTCCCTTATAAAATGTCCCCACATCCTACACATCTCTCACATTTCTCAAGACATTTGGCTCATCCAAACTCTACTCAAATAAGCTCCCAATATCCCTCTCTTAATCCTAGAATCCTCACATTGGTCACAATATATTCAAAGGAATCTTTTAGGCTCAAATCAAAAAGAGTTACCCGATTTAATGGTAATGTCCTCTCTTATGTTCTTTTGTTTTATTTTGCTTATCCAACCCAGTTAACTCTTTTTATTCCATTATTCTGTAACAAAAACAGTATCATAAATATTCTATGATGTTGTTATAATAAGTATTCGAGCTACACTTACACACACCTACATCTAATGGTTAAAGAACATATTGTTTCCGTGGATGGCGAATTTCTGCCTCACGAAATGATGATTGTTCAGTATTCTTTTAACACCTTAAAAGGTGTCCATTAAGATGTCACTATATTTATATTTGATATATTATATTTTTATGTTTTCCTTATGCTTCTGTATTTTTCATTTATGGCATACCCTTATGGTTTCCATTATGGGTAAACGCAGTATCTTCATTTTAGGAAGTGCGGACTACCACCCCCTTAAAGTGATTTGATTCGTTAATTCCATATGTTGGATGTGTAATGGAAGGAGTTAATAATATTACATATGATATTATACTATATTTATAATATACCTTTATATCATTATGATTCCATTCCATTAAATATGAAATAAAAATGAAAGTAGCGTTCATTCGTACGTACGGCTTACCGTCTCCATGAACGGTGCATTTCATTTCATACCTCTAAATGTTATTTAATATTATAAATGCATGTATAAACAGGATATATATAATATATATGATATCTTAATCATGAATATAATTCTGTATATAATGGAAATTTTACCACTTTACCAACTTGTAATTATAAGGAGTTTATTTGTGACTCAAGTACCAATGATTGACAAAACGACCATTATTAACTTAAATTATTACAAAGTGTCCATACAATGGTAATAATTGATATAAAATTAATAATTATCTTGAAAAAGTTTCTTAAGAAAGTATAAATTAACTCAAGTTTATTATTCAGTATATTAAATAACGATCGAGTCAAGTTGGACACGAGGTAACAGATCCTACCTCTCTCTTTCTTTTTATGTAGTCCTTTTTATGTAACTTAATTTAATCTCCCCTTTCTTATGTTTGGGGATGTCCTTTTATATTCTTCATTCTTTCCATATTATGTTAATATGATTAGAAACCCTACTTTATCTCTTCAATCCTTTTTTGGAAGTTTTATGTGGTGTCGTTAGGCTACCGAGTTTTTGTAAGGGATTATTCATCTCACTTTTATTCTAGTGAGATTTCTGATACATTTTCAACTGTTTACTTTGAGTGGTGTATGTAAATATCATTATTGTAATCTTTGTGTAATATAATTTCGTTTAAGAGTATTTACATCAATGTTGTATAGTCCTTCTTTCATGGGGTGTACGTTTCGAAAGTTACCCAAGTCGATAAGGAAACCCTTCGACCACATCTTTTTTTAAAAAGACTTCTTTTGTTATGTCATTTAATCTACACCTTATTATGTTGGGATATTTTCTTAGATATCCCTATTAATGTAAATTTATGTCCAAGTGATGAGATACCATTTTCTATCTCATCAAATCATATTCTGAAGTGACGACGTCAGGCTGTCGAATTTTTGCAAAGGAACTTCTTAACTCAATTTCAATTCAATGGGATAAACTAGTACTCCTTGAATATGTCATTCTATGAATATGTGTGAATGAATCTGGTTGTTTTACACATAATATCCATGTATATTGGGTGTATATTTATTTTTCTCACATAAGTATGTAATTTATTTATCCCTAATCTAAGGATACCGCCTTTATAAGGGACTTCGTCTCAATATCCTTTTATTGATGATTCCTTTGATTTATACACGAATTTCATTTATACAATGTATAAAACCATTTTTACTTTTCATTGCATTCAAAGGGAATCTTTTCTCTACGAATAATTTTATTAACGACAAGAAGTATGTTTCTTTTTTTTCGTATGTGGTGACAACAACCTTTCTACTGCGAGTATTATTTAATCTTTGGATTTCTTACCATACCGTAATGTTTTTAAAAAAAGGAAAAAAATAAATTCCATATACTATTTATGTATTTAGGTATTTAAAATGGTTTTGATAATGTTAGGATTATATCAATGTGTTGTATTGATATCTTGTGATTGAAATGTAGACATGTTATGTTTCCTTTATACATGTTTTATGTGATACGATTATGTTACGGTTCTTGGGAATTTTTAATGAATTCAGTTGGTTCCTTGATAATATAAGGGCAGGTGTGCCTGAGATTGCTCTCCAATGCATTGGGTAACATGATGAAGGTAAATGTTAATGTTTCTCCTAAGAGATTTGGGGAATATATTGTGCAGGGTATTCCAAATGTGACTCCCTATGCAGCTATGATAGCAACAATGTAAGTATCGTATGTATGGCTCAAGCTTCCTTCTAGTCTTATGGTTTTTAGGAGTTATTCATAAATCTTATGATTTCATGAGGTATGTTAAATTTCTTATTTTTTATGAGAAAAGTGTATTTTCATTGATTCTTATGTATACGTGGGATAAGGTTTCCATCCCATATTTTTATATCCCTTACGGAGCTTTTTGTGCTCATCCTATGTTTTTGAAATGATTCTCCATATGACTTAAAGTGCAATATGGTCAAGGATGGGATCAAGGAAAAGTCATCATGTCTAAAACATGGAACTTGACGTGAATATTTTGTTCAATAGTTTATATTTCGTGAAAAAAATGGAGACTTAGTAGATGTGACTACCTTTTAATCTTTGAGATGTAACAGTTATGTCCTACTTCTCTAAAATTCTAAACCTGAAAAGATCCTCAACGTGAATTATTCATTTCATACAATATTAAGTAATGTTTAAGGTTGGGGCCTTGTTGTTCATATCAAAGGTTAGTTTGGATAACTTTAGAGTTTAGAGTGTTGTTTAAGCATAAGTTACAAGTTGTGTACAAACACAATGGTTATTATATTAGATAGAGTCATTTTTATTTTTGAATGTTGGAATGAGTTTGAGATAACTTGGATAAGTATATCTTAGTGTTTATCTTCCACTTTAGTACATGATGATTTTTTTGATATACTCACACTGACCTTTTTGGTTTTATTAAATGGATGGATCTAGAAGGCACCCAAGTGACAATGGGTTTGAAGGAAACTGTGGTTGTTATCTGATTAAGAGACTGTATGAAATGGGGGATTCAATGAGAAGTCTCATGGTTATTCTAACCCAACTATCAGGAGTCATGATCAACCACTTGAACCTTAGTGAGTCCTCTAATGCATCTTGTACGAGAGAACCAACTCGATGTGGTTGTTCGGGTGATAATTATAATGGTAACCATTAGGGTTTATATGATCCTCACTTTTGAGGTAATTGTGGGTTGCTATATGTTATGATGGAAAATGAATGGCATGAGATAGACATGAGGTTAAAATGTGTTATGATTATTTTTGATTATTTTATCTCGTTTTGGGGAATGTTTTATGAATTATATAGTTTGGGAAAAAGGACAACACACAGATCGTGTGACAACCCGTCGCGTCGGACAAAGCTTCCAGAATCGAACCCACAACCAAAGTGTGATAGGTATTTATTACCTACCACTGGACTACGTGAAGTCCCAACTAGTTTGACTAATTATTTTTAGTTAGATGATTTGATGAATCAAGAGTAAGTTGATTTTGGGTTATCTATGGAAATTATTAATCTATCACAGAGGATATGTTATTAGGTTAATTACATTTCCATTTGAGACTTTAAGTGAAAATGATGTTATTTGGAGATATATGTTAATTTGTACCTTGGAAGACTATCCGATTAAATCCTTAAATTATTTTGGTTTCAATCTTAGTTTGGTTTACTTCGAAGAATTTAGTGGACAAATTGTTTATTGAAGGGTCTTAGTTGAACTTTGGGTTTTGTTGGAGAAATTTTTGAGATTAAGAATATATTTTCTTTTTTATAAAGGATTTTACACCTGTGGATTATCTGATCATATTATAAAAATTTTGGTTTTGGTTAAGGTATAAAGACATGAGAAATATATAGTTCTCTTTTGTGTATTAGGTGATTCTATAGAATATGATTATAGTTCACTTAATGTGAGCAAGCCATCCTAAATACTCGTCTTTTATAGAAACAATGAGTTTGTGTAAGAAATATAGTAGGAGATGAGAGTCTACACGACAAGTATGTATGATTCATTATGATATAGTTACGCTAATAAATAAATTCCTCCATGAAAAGTAACTTAAAAAATTGTATGTTAACCCTCCCTAATGGGGAATCAAATACCGTTTAACCCATCACCAGTTTGTGATTTTCTGGTGGTTAACTTTCTCCTAAACGTGTTTTCTATCACTCTCCCTCAGAACATGACCCTTTGTTTTTTCTTCCATATCCATTTTTTCCTACATGGAATCATAGTTTGGGATAACTCAGGTGACAATTGCACTTCCCCTTCATTCTTTTAAAGTGACAGTTTAATTTACTCTTTTTCTGATTTGGGACTTTCAATGAATTTTCCAAGCCCAATTTTAAAATTTTAATATTATTTTAAAGGGAAAACTATGCCCGATGGCGTACCCAATACGCAACAACGAGTTTTTTTTGAAATCTTATGTTACACTATAATAATAAAATAATATTATTTTAAATGGTAGTAAATGCCTAGCTGTTGTAATGGTAGGAATGAACAGAACTAACTACAAAATTTTTATATATGTTTGTCAAATATATTTACTTTTTTCCAATAAATGTTAGAGGCTTAAAATGATAATGAATCCAATTTTAAGCATAAATCTTCTTATATTCTTTAAAATGTCGATTAACCGCATTTTAATGGGGAACCATTTTTAAATATACATTTGATGGTTTTATATGTTATGTTTGACAAAATAAAATCCTTATTTATAATCTGGACATCAAAATTTACTTTCTGTAAAATTTTGTTATTTTTCCGATAAAGATCAGTTTTAGTGAAAATGTTGTATTTTAATTCAAACCCTCTTTTTAATCTAATTTATTTATATGATTAGATAATCTTTTGAATTTATTTTAAAGTTCAATTAGAATCTATTTTTACCATTTAATCCAATGGTGGTCATTGGAATTAATTTCAAATTGAAATTGGACATAAACTAGTGTCAATCTTTTAATAGATATTGTTTCTTAAAAACACGCTATTTGTTTTTAGAGTGGGTATTAATTATTAAATTAATTAATGCAACTTTTATGTTTTGAATTTTGTAAAATAGAAATCATTTTTGAATTCAAAATATCAAATATATCTTAGGGTAAAGTTTTGGTATTTTTCTGAAAAACATTAGTTTTTGATGAATAGTTAAACCACTAAGTGGTAGTTAAAAAATTGATTTTTCATTTAAATGAAACTTTACCACTTCTGGGTTTTGAATTTCAAAAATCTGACATACATGGTTGTCATTAGGATGTAAAATGTGGTTTATTGGGATTAAAATAATTTTTCAATGAATAGTAACTTTTGAGTTTTGTTAACAGCGATTAGAGGTAATTAGTGTAATTTAAGATAAAAATGATATTATAAAAATATATAAATATCTGGACACATGTCCTAAACTAATTGGTTGAGTCATGGACGACCAATAAAAACCATGGGTCAATTTTTGGGACACCATGGAGCCACATGGGGTGATAATGACATTAATAAATTTTATTTAAAGTAAAAATAAAAATATCACAAACATGTATTGTTTTACAAAAACAATTTTTACATGTGATTATATATTTTATATTTTTAAATATTAATACTCATTTGAAACATAAAAAGATTTCCTACAACATGGTAATTTTTTTATTTTCTTTTTAGACATCAAAAAAATAAAATTATTTATGACACAATGATGATGGAGTGTTTACGTCATTAATGAATGATTTAAATAAATAATAAGATAATGTTTAAAATAATATCCAACACTTGTCCAATTCGTATTTGATGATTTTATTTCAATCATGGACCACCCTATATTTGACTTTAATGATATTTTTAGCTTTAGAAACCGAATTTCATTTTATAATAAAATAATAATTTCAAGATTTCCAAAAGAGCCCCTCCTCTCCCTTATAAAAAGACCCCACTTCCTACCCATATATCACACGTTTTAAGCCCTTTTTCACAACCAAACTCTACTCAAATAAGCTCCCAATATCCCTCTATTAATCATAGAAGCCTCACTTTGGGCTGAATCAATTCCAAGGAAGCCTTTGGGCTCAAATCAAAATAGTGACCCGATTTAATGGTCACGTCCTCTCTTATGTTCTTTTGTTTTATTTTGCTTCTCCAACCCCCTAAACTCCTTTTATTAATTTCTTGTGTTACAATAACCTTATCTTAAATATAATAGTATGTTTTTATAATAAGGATTCGAGCTACACTTACACACACCTACATAAAATGTTTAAAGAACATACTGTTTCTCTGGATGGAAAATTTCTGCCTCACGAAATGATAATTGTTCATTATTCATTTAACACCTTCAAAGGTGGCCATTAAGATGTAACTAAATTTATATTTGATATATAATATGTTTATGTTTTCCTTATGCTTCTATATTTCTCATTTATGGAATACCATTATGATTTCAATTATGGGTAAACGTGATATCTTCATTTTATGAAGTGAGGACTACCGCCCCCTCAAAGTGATTTGATTCGTTATTGCCATACGTGGGACGTGTAAAATATGGAGTTAATAATATCACATATGATATTATACTGGAGTTATAATATACATTTATATCCTTATGATTTCATTCCATTAAATAGAAAACTGAAATGAAAGTAGCGTCCATGCATATGTACAGCTTACCGTCTCCATGAACGGTGCATTTCATTTCATACCTATAAATGTTATGTAATATTATAAATTCATATATATACTGGATATATATAATATATATGATATCTAAATCTTGAATATAATTTTGTATATAATGGATATTTAACACATGAACAACTTGTAATTATAAAGAGTTTATTTTTGACTCAACTACTAATGATCGAAAAAACGACCGTTATTAACATAAATAATTAAAAGGTGTCAATAACATGGTAATAAGTGATATAAAATGAATAATGAACTTTAAAAATCTTCTTATTCGTGTATTAATTAACTTATGTTTATTATTTAGGAGATTAAAGAATGATCGAGTCATGTTGGACACTAGGTAAGTGATCCAACCTCTCTCGTTTTCTTTAAGTACTCCTTTATATGTAACTTAATTTAAGATCCTCTTTCTTATGTTGGGTATGTTCTTTTATATTCCTATTTCTGTCCATTTTATGTTAATATTATGAGAGACCCTGATTGATCTCGTCAATCCATTTTTGGATGTTTTATGTGGCACTGTTAGGCTGTTGAGTTTTCGTAAGGGATTATTCATCTCACTTTTATTCTAGTGAGATTTATGATAAATTTTCCACTATTTACTTTGAGTGGTGTATGTACTTGGACTTTTTATACACATTTTGTAATATAATTTCGTTTATGAGTATTTACATCAATGTTTAATAGTCCTTATTTCATGGGGTGTACGTTTCGAAAGTTACCCAAGTCGGTAAGGGAACCATTCACCGTCCTCTTTTTAAAAAAGACTTATTTTGTTATGTCTTTCAATCTACACCTTATTATGTTGGTATATCTTCTTCTATAACCTTATTGATATAAATTTTATGTCCAAGTGATGAGATACCATTTTCTATCTCATCAAATCATTTTCTGAAGTGACGTCATTATGCTGTCGAATTTTTGCAAGGGAACTTATAAACTCATTTTCAAATCTTTGTGTTAAACTAGATCTCCATGATTATGTCTTTCTATGAATAAGTGTGAATGAATCTGGTTGTTTTACACATAATATCCACTTATATTGGGTGTATCATTATTTTTCACACATAAGTATGTAATTGATTTTTCCTTAACCTAAGGATACCGTCTTTATAAGGGACTTCATCTCAATATCCTTTTATTGAGGATTCCTTTGATTTATAAAAGACTTTCTTTTATACGGTGCATAAAACCCTTTTGACTTTTCATTGTATTAAAATGGATTCTATTCTCTACGAATCATTTTACTAAACGACAAGATGTTTTTTTCTTTTTTTTTTGTACACGGTGACAATGACCTTTCCGCCGCGAGTATTACTTAATCTTTGGCTTCCTTAACAATCCATAATGTTTTTTTAAAGGGAAAAAATAAATTCCATATACTCTTTTACGATTTTGGTATTTAAAATGGTTTTGATAATATTTGGATTATATAAATTTGTTTTATTGATATCTTGTGATTGAAATGTAGAAATGTTATGTTTCCTTTATACTTGTTTTAAGTGATACGATTATGTTATGGTTCTTGGGGATTGTTTATGAATTTAGGTGGTTCTGTGATAAACTAAGGGCGGGTAAGCCCGAGATAGCTCTCCAATGCATTGGGTAACATGACGGAGGTAAATGTTAATGTTTCTCCTAAAAGATTTAGTGAATATACTGTGATTGGTATTCCAAATGTGACTCCCTATATAGCTGTGATAGCTACAATGTATGTATGTTATGTATTCCCAAGTTACCTTCATGTCTTATGATTTCTATGAGTTATTCATAAATCTTATTATTTCATGAGGTTTGTTAAATTTCTTATGTTTTATGAGTAAAGTGTGTTTTCATTGATTATTATTTATAAGTGGACTAATGTTTCCTTCCCGTATTTTTATTTCTTTTACTGATCTTTTTGTGCTCCTCCCATGTTTTTGAAATGTTTCTCCATAGGACATAAAGTGGAATACGATCAAGGATTGGATTAAGGAAATTTCATGATGTCTAAAACATAGAACTGGACATGACTCTTTTCTTCAAGAGTTTATATTTGCTGAGAAAATTGGAGACTGAGTAGATGTGTCTACATTGTAATCTATGAGATGTAATAGTTATGTACTAATTCTCTAAAACCATAATCCTGAAAATATCCTCAATGTGAATTATTCGTTTAATTCAATATTAAGAAATATTTAAGGTCGGGGCCTTATATATACACTTATAAATACAATAAATATACTTAGTAGAGATGTTAATATCTTATTTTAACCAATTCACACGACAATTCAATTTTTTCTCTAAATAATGAGTAATAAAGAAGAATTTATCAATCATGAATTACATGTTTCAACACATACATATATAAAAAAATCAAAGAAGTATAAAAATATACTCTTCCTATAATTTTTAAATTACTAAAACTCAAATAGTTAGTATAAGTCAAGATAATTCAAATAAATAACCAACCATAGTATGAAGAAAAACTACTTTAATCTCTCAAACTCAATTGTGTTGCCCAAATGAAAACATAGATCATCGTTAATATTTTGAAAAAAATATTCTGGACTAAGAATCAATCCAAAATAATAGAAGGATTTGACCTTATAGTCTTAAAAGTAACATTTAGTACTTATCACCCAAAATTAAACCAATCACTCGCCATGTCTCAAAAAAAATTGGAATTTCCAAAATATCATAATCAGTAAGATATGAAATTAATTAATATAAATAAAATAAATATCAATTATCCACAATAAAATCATATATGATTGTTGAATATAACTCATCCTTGATTTCTCAAATGAAATCTAATAGTGTATTGTGTACCATAATCAAATAAGGTACCAAAAATATTAAACTTCACCAGAGATAACATTAATCAGTTAATCACAATGCAACATTATTATAATGTGGATATAATCATGATAAAACTAATGTTCCAAAAATAAAAATAATAATTATTTTCCAAGTAATTTATGTAGAAAATTAATTTCTTACCAACACATACATCACAGAGGCCAACGGCTAGTTTTGTGCCCTTATCACCCATTGGATGTTGGTTCAACCCCGTGATCATTTGGGATATGACAAGTTATATCCCAATATATATGATTTCATTTTACCTAAAATTATATTTATATATTACATATTTAATTCATATAAATATAAAGAAAAACCAAAAAAATAACATGAATACATTTAATAGTAAATGAAATATTTTGACCACAAAAGAAAATTTAATATTTTTTTTCATTGAAAAAATTAAATAACCCATAAATACCTTCAAATAAATGAATTATAACCACAAAATTAATCCATTACTTTAGATATATTTAGATTAAATTATATTATAATTCTTCCTCAAATATAATTTTTTCTTGATAAACGCTAGTATCACAAATACCCAAACAATTTTTCAAATTTTAATAAAAATCTCTCTATGTACTCCCATCAATAGATGAATATTAATTATTTTAGTTTTATAATAATATTCAAATATAATATAACTATACAATCTATTATATATAAACATCATAATGATTAAATATTGTTGATAATCAATTTACCATGATTTTCAATCTTATTACTTGTAACTTTTTCCCATAAAAAGTATGTATAATCACATAATATTCAACAATGTTCCAACATAATCTGATAAATAATAAATTCTTTTAAGATATAATTTATACATTCATCATCTTCGACTATGATTGTAACAACACTAAAATCAGTATCTCAGACATGGTGTCTGGCTTTATTAAATTGAAATAAGATATAAGGAATTATATCAAAAAGGACCAAATAGATTAGTTGTCCTGGTTAATTCTATTTATACAGAAGTCTAATATTATATATGGAAACAAATATTAAAATATATATTTTTTATAATATCATTATTATCCCTAGAATATCCTTGAATATTGTATATATTACAATTTGTGGAATCTAGGTAAAGGAAATAAATAACGGTGAAGTAAAATTCTCAATAATCGTTAAGTACAGTAGAATTTATTCTGAATAAATAAATAATAATCTATATAGAAGGTAAATAACTGACCAAACATGTCATTTAATCAATAACTTGTCTCTCAAAATTAGATATGGTATTATAATTATGGAATTATATTTAACTTGAAAGTGATGACATGTAATCTATAATATTATAATGAAATACATTAATATATAATATCACTTTTTTAATATAATGGATTATAATAAATAAATTCTTCATAATGGAAATAAATAATTACTGGATATCATATATGAGGAAGATGATTCTTATACCATTAAAGTGATTGATAATATAGTTTATAACTAATGGAAAAAACCCATTTAATTTTAGTTTACAAATTTGTTATGTGAGAAATTTTGATGCATCATGGGGATATCAAAAATATGTACCCACCCATTTATTTGTGTCAACATATTTCCTCATATATCAAATAATAAATTTAAATCATGAACAATATGACCTACCATTAAATATTTGCATTAAAGAATGAAAATAGAATATTAATATTTTATCATTCAATAAAATTGCATTAAAAATAAAACTACCTATGTAGAAATGAGACATGTTTCAAAAAACATTAACATAAATAATAAATAATATTGATATTTAACGGAAAGATAATCTCCAGTGACCAATGGAATGAAAAAAATTTAAGGGAATTATATTGACTACAAAAAAGAATAAAGAAGATAATATAAATTCATTCCATTATAAAAATTACCATAATGAAATTAAAGATAAAAAGGGTATTATTAGTCCAACATATACCCATTGCAGTAATGATAAATGTTTGTTATCATTTATTTATATAAATACCATAAAAAGATGTTCAAAATATTCTTTAAGAAAATGTAATTTTCATTATTAAAATAACCCGTTATAAATAATGTTTATATATTTTTTAAATTTATTTTTCCTTAGATGAATCTTTGAAACATAAAAAACACATTTTAAAACATTTTATTGGACATAATGGTTGGTTGTTCCATACATTTCATGTATGTTAAAACAAATATTCCATTAACTTTTTTAGTAAAATCCAAAAGTTTCTTGTTTTAAAAATCTTATGACGATTCCATTTTACTTCTAAAATTCCTAAATTGGAAAAAATTACTTTGAGAAATCTAGGGGTAAAGGTACAAAATTGGAATCATTTCTAAAAACCATGTTTTTGTATGAAAATATATTTCCAACTGAAGAATTAAATGAATTCAGATTGTAAATAAAAATATTCCTAATTATTTCAAGTAATAAATAGTGGAAACAATGGTACTATGACATGAATATATAATTAATAACAACATAAGAATAAAATTAATTGTTTTTATTTAGAAATGTTCAAATAATTTCCATCAACTAAAACTCATGAATAAATAATCTTGATTAAATTGATATTATTAAATAAACCATTACAATAATTATTACATTGATATGAGAATTAATAATTGACTAGAATATGTGTCTGAACTATAAATCTATATAAAAAAATTAAATAGAACATAATATTATACAAATTAATTTCACATGTAATCATAGAATATTAAATATGATGAAGATGTGGTATAACTAAGTCATGAGAACATGTGTTATGAAATTATATACCACCTGGTAAATCCTATGTCAAAACCCCTTGAATGAATTAATAAAAACTAGAAAATTGAATACAATTAATTTTTAAATAATCATTATATTAAATTTAAAATGGATTGTATATACACTATATAAAATAAATTAGGTGAATAACATTTCAATATACCTTAATGAAGGGAAATTGAGATTAAGTGCATTATCTCATGATTAATATTTTTTGTAAAATAATTCACCATATTTATTGTGGGTTTGAACATGTTATTAACATATTAAAGAACCATGTTAAATTTTTTATTACCATATATGATCCTATTAAAACATCTCTTCACCTAGATTTCAATAATAATTCATTATTTTCATTGTACCAGGTGTTAATTTCCATTTTTTATCATTTGTAATTTATTATGAATATTCTGATCATTGTGAATATTATATTGTTCTATAATATCCAGAATAATATTATTGAATAAAATATCATATTTATTTATTAATTATACATTTAATATCAATAATGAATGATGGGTTTGAGAAATGAAGTATATTGTGAAATTTGATATTGTAAGTTGTATATACGCATGGATACCATTTTCACATTACAATGATCTCTACCAAATTTTTGTAAGTAATATTTAATCATTCCTGAATAATCATAATATCATAAAACCATATTATTTTGTTAAATATACTTATATATTTAATCTATGTGGGTTTTTATTGAAAAGTGACTGACATCGATTCGTAATGGCGGTTTTCCAAATGTACATGAATGATGTTATCATATTTCAATTAGTAATTTTTTTTAAATAAAATGATATATCAACATTTCAGAATGATAAATATTTTATTATTTTTATTACTATTTCATTTAAATCACATATATTCATTAAAATTATCCTCACTGCCTTCCATATAAATTTTTAGTTTAAAACAAATCACATAACTTCGTGAGGTAGTAGTTCACTGTCCACGCGAATAATGTTATCATATCCAATCATTAATGTAAAGGTAAAAGGTTATATAAAATATACTTATTCCATAAGTATAATTATTTTTTACGGGACCTTAGGGGATGGCGGTTCAAGGGGATTCAGGGTTGCCCCATAAACCTGAAGATTCTGAGACTTCCCTGGAGCATAATTCGGGAGATGGTGCGCCTGATCCTGCGGATTCTGGTCCAAAGCACGAGTATGTTGGTCATGCAGAATTCTTTGCATTTGCCAAGAAAGAAAGACCCTCCCGCTTTGGTCCAGAGGATGGGAGGAGAACATTTACGGATGTTGTAAGGAATGCTCCTGTCATTTCATTTCCAGACCTTGGAGCTCCTCCACCTGGATGCGTGATAAAGAAAGGAAGGGTTGCTCATGTCTCGGCAAACCAGGAAGCTGTTGAGGAACGGGTCAACTTGTGCCGGCACTCGATTATTGCCCAGGTTCTCACCCCTAAGGGGGCGAGGTTCTGGAAATTCACTGACCTAACGAGAAGGATTGCTGATTTCTGGGGCTTTGATGATTGGCGGATGACTACAATGGGGAAGGGATACTATCATATTGTCTTTCCCAGTGATGAGAGTAAGAGGAGGGCATGGGGCAAAGGTACTCTATCCTTGAATCCTGGCTTCTTAAGCATCCAGGAGTGGGATCGGAACATTGACCCTATGAATGTTCGCTGCCCGCATACCCAATTGTGGATTAGGATCTATAAGCTTAATTGGCTCTATTGGCATCCGCGGATTCTATGGGATATTGCCTCGGCTATGGGCAATCCAATCCGTATGGATAAGCAAACAGACAATCCCAGGTATGGTCATTATGCCCGTGTCCTGGTTGAAGTTGACCTGTCCAATACTTTGGTGGAAGAAGTCATCCTCACAACGAGAGATGATACCATGAAATTGGAAATTCTGTATGAAAGGAAGCCCAAGTTTTGCATGAACTGCCTAACATTTGGTCACTTGACCCCTGAGTGTATGAGAGATATGAGTTGTTCAATTTGTAAAGCAAAGGTTCATGATGATACCACCTGCTATAGAAGAAAGGGCAAGGATGTCTTGCCTTCCCAAGGGGATGAAAGTTCTGAATTTCCTACTGGAAGGAACAGGAGG
Source organism: Viscum album (assembly GCA_963277665.1). NCBI lineage: Eukaryota > Viridiplantae > Streptophyta > Magnoliopsida > Santalales > Viscaceae > Viscum > Viscum album. The sequence goes on from OY728150.1 coordinate 188,713,597, forward strand.
GAGCTGAATATTGATGCACAGGGTCCTCTGGCTGGAAAGGTGGGCTCTAAGGCCTTATCCAAGGATGTCTTGCCTTCCCAAGGGTATAGTTGTTCTGAATTTCCTACTGGAAGGAAAAGGGGGGAGCTGAATATTGATGCACAGGGTCCTCTGGCTGGAAAGGTGGACTCTAAGGCCTTATCCAATGGAGTTGTCACCTCTGAAAGGCTGGATGCCTCATCCGCTACTACACAGAATGGAGCAGAACGGGTTGAGGTGTATGCCTTTGGGAATATTGATGGTACACATGGACTAGGCCCTGGGAGATGTGGTTTGGGGCAGGAGAGCTCACCGGGGATAGATGCTGTTCAGAAAGGTAGCATACAAGCCCCCACTTATGATAAGTGTGGGGGGAGCAGCGGTGCACAGGCCGCTGTCTGCAAGACCACTGGCTGTGAGGCAATTATGGCAGGGGACACATTATGTAAAAGCAGCAGTGAATGCATCCAAGGTATTGCTCTTGATGCTGCTGATAGCAGTGCCTCTGACTTAGGTGGCAACCCGAGATCTGAACAGGCTACTATTGCTTCAAATGGCAGTGGTGGGGACGGTCCAAGCACTCCCCATGTTGCTGCCTCTGATCCAGCTGGAGAATTTTTACAGATTCCTCCTTCCAAATTGGCTAGGAAGAAAAAGGAAACCTGCTCTGACCCTTCTCATTTGAAGGGCATGAATATGTTTACTCCCCTATGTGGGAGGATTTGGGCTGATGAAGTGGAGAAGATTGATATTAAAGGGACACATGGGCCTGAGGATGCTGATGGGGCAGATGACCCTGCTCTGAAAATTCAAGATGGTGCAAGTGATGCTCACAAGTACAAAGAGAGTAGTGAGGCTGATAAGGCTTCTAAATCTGCCCCTAAGGGAAAAAAGAAAGGCAAGGGTAAGCAGGGTAAGGCACAAAGTACTGCTGCGGAAACAAAGGGCCCCCTGACAAGGGGCAGGGCCCAGTGCCAATGAGGATACTATATTGGAATTGTCAAGGGCTGGGAAATTCCCATACGGTCAGGGCCCTTCGACATTACATTCTGACCTATAAGCCGCTGCTAGTTGGGATTGCAGAGCCAAAGCTTCTTATTGGCAACTGGAATGGTTTCAAATGGAGTTCTCTTGGTTTTTCTCTTATATCCAGCAACCAGCACAGCCTGAACATGGATCACTTATGGGTTCTGAGACATGATAGTATTCAGATTAATTATTTTGCTAACAGGCCCCAGAATATTCTGATTAGCTCTAACAGTGCTGGACAGAATATCTCCGTCTCATTGTTCTATGCCTCCACATCTTATTTAAGGAGGAGAGAGTTATGGGAAGACCTTAAAGCTACTGCTCTAAGGATGGACCAGAGGTGGCTGCTTGTTGGTGATTTTAACACCGTCTTGATGCCTGGGGAAAAAACTGGGACTAATTTTCATGGGACAACAGCCCATGACTTTTCTGAGTGCATTGATTCCTGTAATTTGCTTCAGATCCCTCTTGCTGGAGCTGAATTCACATGGTGCAGATACACAGGGGAAGGGAAGCAGGCCAGCAAACTTGATAGATGCCTTGTACAAATTGATGACCAGAATGTTGTCCAGGGGGTCTCTGTCTTTACTCTCCCCAAGTATCACTCTGATCATAACCCACTCATTGTGGATGTCAACTTTCAGAGGATTCGGTCAGCCCCTAAACCCTTCCGATTTAATAATGCTTGGCTTGTGACCCCTGGATGCAGGGAAATTGTCTTGGAGGCATGGAGGATTGAGCCAATTGGGAGCCCTCTTCATGGAATTGCTGTCAAATTAAAGCACCTGAAAGGGATTCTTAAGGAATGGAGTATGAAATCGTTCTCTAAAATTGATGATGACATTAAAATTGCTGAGGAGGAACTCGGAAGAATTCAGATTGATCATGAAAATCAGCCCATCTTATCCAGGGATGAAATCCTGGTGCGGAATAGGCTGGATGATCTGCTCATGGTGAAGGACAGACTGGTCAGGAATCAGCTGGGTGTGAAATGGCTTAATGATGGTGATAGAAATTCTAAGCTTTTTAATAGGCTACATAAGGCGAGGCAAGCGCGTGCTTGCAACACGGTGATCAGAATTGGGAACCACATTTACTCTGATGAGAATGAGATTGCTGCAGGTGTGGTTGATTATTTCAATAGAATATATTCTGATAATGGACAGACCTGCACCTCCAGCTTGGTGGAAAATATTAGCCCATGTATTGACGAGCATATGAATCAATTTATTACAGCCCCACCTTCCAAGGGAGAAGTCAGATCTGCTCTTCTCTCTCTTAATCTTGAGAGTGCGCCGGGTCCAGATGGCTTTACTAATAAATTCTTTATGTTTTACTGGGATATTATGCAGGATGATATTGAGCGTGCCATAAGGGATTTCTTCTGTCATTCATACATGCCCCATGGGATGAATTCATGCTTCATTGCCCTTATTCCAAATAAGGAAAATGCCCTTAACATTAAAGATTTTCGACCTGTTGCCCTTGGAAATACAATACCCAAGCTTATTAGCAAGATCATTATGTGCAGGTTAAGTGGGATTGTTGATAGCCTGATTACAACAAACCAATTTGGTTTTGTCCCTGGAAGGAACATACAACAATGCCTTTTCATGGCCTCAGAGAGTGTGAATCTCATGAAACGGAAGACAAAAGAGGGGAGATTTTCTCTTAAGATTGATATCTCTAAGGCTTTTGACACCCTCAAATGGAGCTTTCTCACTGAGATCCTTCATAGGCATGGGTTTTCGGACAGATTTCTGAAGCTGATTAATACTATTCTTGGATCCTCACGGATGTCAATTCTTATTAATGGCGTGCCAAGGGGGTTCTTTCCTTGCTCAAGGGGTGTACGACAGGGTGATCCCCTATCGGGTATTTTGTTCGCTATTGCGGAGGATTACCTAAGTCGATGCTTCAATGGCCTTTCTCAGATGGGTATTTATAAGAGGATTAAAGCTGGTATTAATGTTCACGCCCCATCCCATCTCCTCTATGCTGATGATATCTTACTGCTGGGAGAAGATTCAAAGAAAACGATATCTTATATCAAGGTTCTTTTTGATCATTATGAGGCTGTGGCTGGACAGGCCATAAGCTGGGAGAAATCCTCAATTGTCTTTGGCAATGGAATTTCTGCTGGAAATAGGAACAGGATCATCCGATATCTTGGGGTTAAGCGGGGAGATTTGCCCTTTCAATATCATGGGGTGCCTCTTTTCTGGGGAAGGGTGAAACGGCAATATCTGGAAGACATTTATGCTGGTATTACCAATCAGCTCTCTAGCTGGAAAGGGAAGTCTATGTCCATGGCTGGAAGGGTATGTCTTGTGAACTCGGTTATTACATCCAAATGTGTTTACTCTTTTTCAATTTACAAATGGCCGCGAGGGCTTATTAAGGAGCTTCAATGCCTGGTCAGAAACTTTATTTGGACAGGATCAATGTTTGAAAAGAAGTTGGTCACGGTGAAATGGAAAGACTGCATAAAGCCTGTGGAAATGGGAGGACTTGGGGTTAAGGACCTTCGTACATTTAATGATGGTCTGATTGGAAAATTCACTTGGAGGCTGATATCAAATGAGATTAATGATGAATTTCTGTCGAGCATGTTCACAAAACGGCTCATGAATGGATATAAATATTACCTCCAATCCTCGGTATGGGCTTCCCTCAAGCAGGCTTATGCAATGATTATGAAGGATACTAAATGGCTTGTTAGTAGAGATTCCACTCTTAGCTGCTGGAAGAACTTGTGGCTGGATCATCCCTTGCACTCCATGGGTGTTCCAGCCGAAGCTGCCTCATTGCCCATCTCGGTCTTTGTATCAGATCAGACTTTGCAAGAGCTGAACATCTCTGACTATATGCTGTCCAAAATTAATAATTATGCTTTTATGGATTGTGATAGGCTGATCTGGCTTCCTAGTAGGATTGGTAATTTTGACCCCAAGGAGTTCTACAGGTTTTCTTGTGGCGGTACTGATCATGCCCCAACATGGCTCATGAAATTCAGGGCTCCCTTCATTCGGCCAGCCCGGTTTCTCCTGCTTTGGAGGATTTGGAAGAACAGACTTCCCACATCTGAACATTTGAAGCAAGCTGGTTTTCATATGGCTTCCATGTGTGCTTTATGCATGTCTGGGGAGGACACCACGCAACACATATTTATGGAGTGCAGGCAGGCCCGGAAACTCTGGAATTACCTGGAAATGCTATTCGGAGTTATGATTGACTCAGAAATTCTGCTCGTTGACATGCAGTCTGGACTGCTGCATATGCGATGCAGTGAGCAGCTGGGTAATCTTCTCACTGCTGCCATTGCAGCGTGTATTGCATCCTTGTGGGAGTCACGGAATGTGGCTGTGTTTGGCAATGCGAATGATGCTGTTCGGAAGGGAATGATCTCCATCCATAGGGATGTGTACGCTGCGTCAATGACTCGGGATGGTGTGATGGATAATACCATTTCTGACTTACAAACCCTGAGGATGCTTGGAGTTTCTGGTCGTCCCCGCAAACCTCGGATGCTGAAATATATTAGATGGATACCACTGATTTCACCATGCCTCAAGGTGAATGTTGATGGAGCTGCGTCAGGTGCGCCGGGCCCATCGGGATGTGGAGGTGTTTTCCACACCTTTCGTGGGTTTGTCAAGGGACTCTTTTACCATTACATTGGCATTGGCACTGCTTTGGAAGCCGAGCTATGGGCGATGATTCATGCTATAAGGTATGCTGTCCAATATAATTGGAGATGAATTTGGATTGAATCTGACTCGATGACTGCAGTGCATGCTTTGAATACTAGAACGCGTAATGTGCCTTGGCGTGTGCTCCCACAGTGGGTTGAGTGCCTCCACCTTTCAAGTCAAATACTGGTGGTTGTTTCTCACGTGTATCGGGAGGCCAATCAGGTTGCTGATTCTTTGGCAAGACAGGCTATTATTGATTCTGATACGATATGGTCCTTCAGGACCCCTGATTTTTGTGCTCCAATGGTGGATGCGGATAGATGTGGTGTGTTGTACACTCGCCTATGTAATAACCCCTTGTACGCCTGACTCTTTATTTTTATTTATTATTTCTGAGGACCGGCTCACACTGGATCCTGATCTTCTTGCAAAATTATTTTTTACGTTTAATATATAATATTTTCATCCATCATCAAACATAACCATGATAAGTGGTAATGGAAAAATTAATGACATCATTTTTCATGGTGGTAGTACGTCTTATAAAACAATAATGATTTTGTAACCTAATTGATTGAAGTAGAGATGGTAATAATTCTTTAAAATAACATAAAAAACATCTTAGTACATTTAAGATATTTATTTTATTATATCATCACTATTCAATTTTAATTTATTCTACTAGAGTAATAAATAAAAAAACGCTCATTGATGAACACTACCTGTTATTTGGGTAACCACCTTATGTATTCACATAATAATAATAATTTTGGATATATACCAAAAATAATTCTTATATTGTAAATATAAATATTTTTTCACATTATTTGGTCATGTATTTTTCTAACAAAATTATTGTTTAAGGTGTACTGAATAGATGACAACGTGTATCCGTTTATAAACAAGGTTAGTGGAACAAATATATTATTTTTAACAGAAAAAGTTAAAGAAACAATATTCAAATAAAATAAGAGAAACAAATATATAATTATAGAACATATTACATTATAGGATCTTAATATGTATTTAAAATATATGTTAAACAAGTTTTTAGGTCATTTTATCCCATATATGTTTAGAATAATGCACAGTAATTCCATTATTAACTTAACAACTGTAAAAATGTTCATATTAGGTTCACTATTAATTTTGCTAAAAACATATGATGATAATTTTAAATAATATAAGAAATTATTATTCCAAATATTCAATTTATTTTTCAAAATTCCATTAAAATATGTAAGAAATATTATTTTCAAATTAATCCTGCAGACGTGATGCAAAAGCGGGTTTATTGTAATGAAATGTTTAGAAGTTAAGAAAGTATTTATTAAAAAATTTAACATGAAAATTATTACAATAACATAAATTAGATTAATATAAATATATATATATGTGTGTGTGTGTGTGTGTAAATTAATTAGTTTTACTTGAAATAAAATATAAAATATAATTTATCATTATTAATAATTTAAATAAATTTTTAGTTTTAATTAAAATTTTGTATTTTTCCCGATTCATCAAAAAATGTTTCATTTTATAAAGATATTATAAATATAAATATATATATATATATATAATTTTAATTGTATTATTGAAAAAATTTAGTTTATCTGAATATATAAATCATCAAAAATAGGTAACAATTAATTAGAGTTTAATTTTGTCAAGTTTGTCTAAACTGATTTTTAATTAAAAATACATATTTTAAGAAAATATTTCATTATTTTTTCAAATTATTTTTATTTTATTCCAATTCTTAGATAAAACATGAATTTCTTTTTTACTTTATTTTAAAATAAATTTCATAACATAATAATTAAAATTCAACCCCAGTAATTTAACGTCTTTGTTATAATGGTATACCATATGATGTTTCATTTGGACATCATGTATCTTGTTTTTGAAGCTATCAAAGTGATTAAATCTAAATAAACATACTTCATGAATTGTTAAATTTTATTTTTGTGTGTCGAATACTCTATAAAATATAAATTTATTATTTTAATATTTTCAGATGTTAAATTCTAGCCCACCTTCATAAATTCTCCCCCCACAATTTTATCTTGTGCTTAGAAATCAAAGGTTTAATATTTGAAAATTATTTTTCTAGAAAGTCTGTTATTATTATTTTTAATAAAATATCCTATTAACAAGATATAAAAAAATAATTAAAAATTTTATATGGAATATAATACCCATATATATATATATATATGTGTGTGTGTGTGTGTTAGTGTTTTTATGTAGGATAACATTAGTGGAAGTGAAAATGAATGAAAATTGTAACTAATTATAGGGAATAATAGAGTTCATTCATCACATGAAAGTGAGTGATGAATAGAAATTTAAAAAACTTCATAACCAAAAAATAAATGATTATTTTGAGACTATTTGAAGAACCTTTTCCCTGAATTTCTGGAATTCTATTATTATGAAAAAAATATAAGTAAATTAAAAAACATGATATGTTTTCAATTTTATAAGAACATTTTCATCCTTTTCCCCCACATCGAATAATTCAGAATTCATTTCGTACTCCATTAAATGAGTATCCAAAAAATTAATTTAATATTGAAAACGTTCGAAAATTTAATTTTAATGGATCTTAGTATCCTTAATATAATGAAAAGTCATTCCGTCCATCTCTTTTTATTATTATGAAAAAAAGTTTACACATGTTATCCAATATGAATAAATCTCTATATGGCGAGGTGATACTTTATTCCTTAAAAATCATCTAAATATAAATTTAATGAATTTCAAACATGGTTAATATTATTACCCATATAAAATATTATGATAATCAACTTTATAATATAAGTAACTAAATTTTAAAAATGAACTTCTCATTAATCTCCCAAACAATATAATGTATCTCAAAATCATCACATACCAAACAGATGAATACTTCCGTCATTTATTTTCATAAAACATGATAATAACCTTAATTTTAATTAAACATTAGTTAAACCATCAATGATTTATTATTTTTTATGTTAAACATATATTATTATATTTATTCATTAAATCTAAAATTATTATAAACTCTATCAATGATATCAAAAATTTCCTTGTAATCGAATAATTAATAAATTCTTAGGAATTCAGTAATATATAATTGAATCTATCCATATAAATGATCTATTTATCCCAAAATCATTATCCCTACAATACGAAGATTTTAAATGTTATCTTTACCACACTCATGTTTCTTTGAATAAGTTGAAATTTCTACTGAATCAATTTTCTTGGTCATCTATACCCTTCAACATATGATTTCTAATCCTTAATGAAAAAGAAATGCAGTAAGATCCGTAAAAAATTTAAAATTAAAATATCAATTAAATAATTGATAATATAATATAATTAAATGTTTCATGAATATAAACACCAACACATTATTAGTTTCACTTAATGTATGGTAATATCAAAATCTTTCCCATGATCCATTAGTTTATTTTAAGGTATATTACTTAAATAATTGAGATAATAATTTGTGTATTTAATGATATTCTTAATATTGAATCATAAAAAATTGGAAAACATTTCATAGACTTGAAATCATAATGATACTTATCAATCACTATGTACATGAATAAAACTCTCATTCCATTTATTAAATCACTAGGGCGTTTCTATCATAATTCATAACATGTCAGAAAAGCCTTTTTCCCTTCTCCACATTATATATATTTCTCATTGTTTTCCTCTTATTATCTTACTAAATTTTGAATATATAATATATAAATAATTATGTCATTATAGTGTTAGAAAACGATATTTTGTCCACATAATATGATAATGTTTTTATGAGTTGTTCCCTTCAAAATGTAGGATTTGTCGCATGAAAAAATCATTCATTCTAACTCCTTGGATTACATGCATTGATTTAATTACCATTCCTTTTGAAATGTACAATTTATAAATTATTGAATACACTATATTTTATCATATAATTTGGAAATATATTCTATAATCCCAAAAATATTGAAACATTTGACATAAATAAAATTATTGTTTCACAAATAATCATAAAATCATAAACATTGAGTCTATCAGTATACCTCTATTTAAAATCCTTCATAATGGGTTATGAATAAAATGTGAATTTTCCTAATCATATCACCCATCAGTTCAAAATAGGTGTTTATTAAGGCCCATTCCATTACAAAATGTGACGATTATGTCAATATTAATGATACATTTCAGAGCAATTTCCCATAAGTACATATTTATCAGAATCATGTCCACATGTGATATCTAGACTGGGATGTATTTATGAAAAAATCACAAAAAATATACATTAGTATAACATTTTAATGTTATTTTATAATTTTCCTAAAATTATATCATAGGGGTATGATCCGTATTATATGTTTTCTTATATCTACTACCCAATATTTATACTACACTTCCTCTAATAAATACTTTTACTACCCCAACCCCAGTAGGTTGGAGTCAGTATCTTGATTTATTTCATTGGCATAATATTCAAGTAATTTTATCCTGAAGGATCAAATAATTTAGTAGGATTAGTAAAATTGCTACATATATGATTCCCGTTATACATTTGATTACACAATATAAAATATAATTTATTTACAGAATGTCATTATTCCTTCAAAAATATCCTTAAAAACCCGTCATAATACACATTATAGATTCATATGAATAAAAAAAATGAGGAGATGTAATTATAAACACGAATTAATTATTGACGAATAAATCATTAATAAATGATGATTAATTAATATTTCAATGTAAACATATGATCAGAAATTCAATTTAACAAATAATTTGTATATTAAATTTAGATAATTTATAATAAATATAGAATGTCAGATAACATGAAACACATGTCATTTATATAATAAATTGAGAATGAAAGGCATAAAAATATTATACTATTGTGAATGTCTTATGGATAATAGTATCTATATTTTTAATGTAGGAAATTCATAATTATATCATTTTCTATCTTAGACACCTGATACCTCTATCATCAAGGACTTTCAAAATATGGTTTAATGCTATATGTAAAACCAAGTTAATGTTATCGTAATAATTTATCCCATGAGACCTCTCAAAGCATTGAAGGGACATCTATAATTAGGACACGCCCATGTCTGCATTTTAAAATCAATCCTTATATATCGAATAACTAATTTCATTCCTGAAGAATATGCCATACCATTTTATATATGTATTAAATAAAGAATTTATATTATCAATATATCCATTTTCTAATAAATAATTATCAAATTAAAACACCATACATATAAAAGAGAATTTATATAATAACACCTGTGATAATTAATATTGATATTTATTGTAAATTTAATTTATAATAAACAAATAAATGTGAATAATTCAATGGAAAACTAATAAATATAATAAAAACAATGAAATGAACGTCAATACTTTCCATAGTCAAAATTATTAAAAACCCTCCATAAAATGAATAATGCTAACTTCAATAAAATATATACCCACCATAGTAAGAATAAAGAGTAAATTTTTTTTATTAATTAAAATTCCCAAAAATTATTATAACAAATATACTAGAAGGAACTATCATTTTTGTTTTCAAAATAAAATTGTAAAACTAAATGCACACATTTTAAAAAAAAAATTTATTGAAGATAATTATTGAAAAATATAATGGATTATTTAAATTATTGTATTTTTCATGATGGTTGGAAATAATGTAGAAGATTAGTATATTTAAAAAAATATTCCTTCCACATTTTTTGTAAAATCTATATGGGAATTATTTTGAAAATAAATTGAAGAATCATTTCAATTTTTTTTTAAAGTATATAATCGGAAAACAAATTCACTAATAATTCATTTGTGGAATGGAAAATAAATTTTTGAATTTTTTTATAAAAAAGGTTTTTGGATGAAAATAAATTTCCAAATGACGAGAGAAATGTAGTTGGTTTTTCATAAAAAAACATTATCATTTTTTTAGTAACAAAGATTATAAAATTGTTATATTATATGAAAAGACATTTAAAACCCAATGGATATTAAATCTAAATGAGTTTTAATGTAATTTTTTTGTATCTTACATCAATACATATTCATTAATAAACAATCTAAATTAGAATTTATTGTGAAATAAACACTTAAAAACATGATAACATTTTAGTGAGAATTAATAAATAAATAGATTATGTCTATAAACAATATATATAGATAAAATAGTGTACATGAAACATATGATAATAAAAATGAATCTCAAACGAAATCCTAGAATATCAAAGGCAACATTGAAGTAGTATTACCCAATGAAAAAAAAACTGAGTTATGAATTATTTACCACCTGGTAAATGATATGCCAAATCCTCTAAGATAAATTAATTAAAATTGAAAACTAAACTAATTTGAATTATTGATGAATCATTATATTTTATTTAAAATTTGTAATATATAAACCACAAAAAATAAATTATGTGCATAACATTATTATATGCCTTAATGAAGGGAAATTGATACGAAGTCCATTACCTTATGATTCCATTGGGTTGAACGTAATTTATCCTCATGTATAGTGGTTTTAAACTACTTATTACCTTATTATTGAAGAATATTAATATTTATAATATCATGTATGATTCTTTTATAATACTCCGTCACCCTTTTTTTTTAAAATATTTCATTATTTTAATCATTTTTTGTTTTAATTTCCTCGTTTTCTAAATCATGATTTATTATGGATTTGCCAATATTTTTGAATATTATATAGTTATATAATATACATAATAAATATAATTATAATTTTATTATATTTATGCATAAATTATACTTTTAATAACAATCATTAATTTGTTTTTCGATTAAAATCATGTTGACAGTAGGTCGTACATACTAATAAGTACCATTTCCATTATATAATTATTATTATGTAATGGTGAAATGTAGTATTTTATCATTAATGAATAAAATTATTATTATAAATAATATATTATATTATTAAATATATTTATATATATATAATCTATATGGTTTTCAGATAAAAAAGAGTGTCATCGCGCCATAAAGCCTATAGTCAACAATTAAAAAATCATTTTATTATATTTTAGTGTGCAAATATAATAAATAAAATAATATTTCAACATTTAAGAATGATAAATATGTAATTAATATCATAATGTTTTAATATATATCACATATATGACTTAAATTTATCCTTATTAACATCCCTTCAAAGCGATATTGAAAAAAGAATCATATCGCTTCACGAGTCGGTAGTGAGCTGTACAGACAAGGACTGTTAATATATCCACAATAGAATGGAACATAAAGTTTTTTATTTATTTTATATGTTCTCTATATGAATATTTAAGTTATAAATATGTTATATATTATTTATATCTATATCTATACCCAATCATGATAGTTGGTAATATAAAAACAAATGACAGTGGTTCGTGTGGCGGCAATCCGCCATAATCACAAATACGGTGTTTATACCCACTTTAGGGAAATGGATATGGTTGCAGGTCATTTCCATATCATAAAAATATTAAAACTTCTAATATACTATTTTTATTAATTTTTCAAGGTTTAATAATAATTTAATGAGGTGTAGAAAGAAATAATTTAAAAATTAATATTTGATAACATTACCACTTCCTTAAGAAACTTCCTAAGGTATAAACTAAAACCTTCCAAGAATGGATTTAATCCCAAAATAATGTTTCGAGCATGAGGATATGGAATTTGGGAAGTTATATTGTATGTTATTTTTGGAAATAATTTTTTTTAATATGCAATGAAGAGATAGAGGATGTATCCTTTTATATGTGATGTGCACGTCGTAAATGCAATTTATTGAAAATAAAAAGGTGGACCTGTATTTTTCACATTAGAAGGGTCAAAAATAAATCATAATCAATAATGAGAGAAAATATTCTTTAAATATGACAACAAAATATATTTTATATTGGTTTTAGGTCATTTTAACACTTATCATTTTAGTTTAACCCCGTAGTAAATTTATTTTTACCTTAACCGCCAAAAAATTATTTTCCACTATTTTCACTACTCAGTTAGGTAAAAAATTACATTAAAATTTTTATGTAATATAATTTTTTGGTATTTATAATAATTTATTAATTTTCACAAACTCAATTCACATAAGTGAAAAGGTTTAATTAAAAATTAATACATCATATGTTATGAGAAAGAGGGGTTTTAATGAGAAAGTGCTCAAAAGTATAGAATTTTTTTATAACAAAATTGAATATAAAAATTATTAAAATGTATCAAATTGGGTTATAAGATATTTAGTTCTACTAAATTTACTTAAAAACAAATTTAAAATAATATTTAACATTTTAATAATTTAAAAGAAAATAATGATTTCAATTGAAATTCAGTATATTAATTATTAATCAAAAAATGAAATATTTCATAAAAAGAGAAAAACATCACCCAAATATAATTTGTATATTATGATTTCAAAAATGAATTAATATTTATAATATATGATTTATAAATTTTGTAAAAAATAATTTTAAATTATCTGAGAAAAACATCATTAAATCGTGTTTGAGAACAAATACAATTTCTGAGAAAACATTTATTTTTCATTGAAATGAATATTATTTTAGTCTTAATAAATATAAAACCAACGATTTTGTTTTTTAATTTTTAAAAAATATAATATTAAAAACATAATTATTACTATTCATACACAACAATTTAAATATTAGTTTATAATGGTATTTGATATTATATACATTTGAGACCTTGGGGTTATGTGTTCTGTAAGATATGGAAGAGCATAAATTTAAAGAAATATATTCTGTTGTCTACTAATGTTTAGTGATGTGTGTCTGTTACTCTACCGAATAAAATGTTCTTGTATTATAATGTAATGTTGTTATAGAAATGTCATTAATTTTTCCAAAACTGATATCTATATGGTGTTTTCGATCCAATTCGTGACCCTTCCCCTTAATACATAGATTTGTATAATGTCCATTATTCCCATATTTGAAACATTAAATTGCGACCTTGCAAATATATTTCAACCCTTTATGGATCTAACTAGACAATTAATTTTTTTATTGGAAAATAATTTCTATACGACTTTATTTACAACATACAAGACATCTTTATCTTTTTTAAAGTCATAGTCTAGGGTGATTCTTTCCACATTATTGACACATAATATATTAAATAATCACCAAATCATCCATACGTATTAATTAATGTAATATTTGATGCATTATATGAAACATAATGGTTTATAATGTTAATCATTAACTCTAATGACCAGGTTATCAACAACCACACAAGTTCCTACTATAAATCATAATCAGTTTTTTCTCATTTAGAAATCCACAACATTTTCCTTCACTTCCAATATTTCTTATTTTCATGTTTGATCAATCCATTTTATAAAACAAAAACTATTAGTGTGAAAATATCTATAAATTCATAATAAACCATATTATGAGGATGATAAACACTAATACATAAATAATAATTTTATATCAAACAATTTCTTTTTATATAAAATAAATATGAACCTCCATAAAATACATACAATTTTGGTTATAAAAATATGTATCTTGTGCTAAAATAATATCCTAACTACTAATGTTATCAAAATTCCACTTTGATACTAATAATAATTACTCAACATTAATAATTAGATATTTTATTTATTTCAAACTACAATCCACTTTCCATTCAAAATAATGTTTCAGTATAGAGTCTTAGAGAATTAAGTCATAAATATTATATAACAAACCCATACATTACATGTTGAAACTTCAACTCCATATCCATTTTTTTCACTATATTATTTATAAAATAAAAAATTTACTTTCATCATGACATATATTAATGAATTTAAACCTAACATATATTTTTTTTAAAATTCTTATAACTTTGTGAAAATTATTTTAAAAATGTGGGATGAGTACAAATATCATAGTAAGTGACATAAAATTTTAGAATTCATTAGTCTAGTGATAAAAGTGAAAGTATAGGACATATTTACTTTTACCACTTTGATCATTATAAAGATTATATAACTCATTTCCATAGTATGAATAGATTTTTTATTACAAAAAAACAATTTATACACATACAAGTAAAATGAAAACACTTTATGGAAGCATTGATCATTAAATCTATAACCTGTTTTAAACCCATGTTAGAAATAACTAAGGCCTAGTTAAATCTATAGGAAAAACACGTTAGTATCCTCTACATATAAACTAATAAAATAAGGTACATTACCAAATGAATTAGAGTGTTATATAGTGACACCCATCTTATAAGATATAATGGCATCACCTAGTGCTATCAGGGAACACCAAATTTAATATATATATTTGACTCAACCATGATCTATAATGTGGATTAACTATTGGTATAAGTTATATCATGCACACAATTTCACAAATAATTCTCATGTGCCATATAAAACATTTTATGATAGATTCTACTAATAAAAAACTTTTAAAAACTATTTATAAACTATTTTTAAAACACTTTTGGATATAAAAAATCCATTTTTAAAGATGCACTTTTTTAATTCCAAAATTCCAAAAAAATGGATTATGTGTTTTTATTTGAAAAAAACGTCAATACAAACATTATTGAGAAAAATTTCCTATCTATTTTCATGTTAAATATATAAAATGTTCCATAACTTATAAGGGAATAAAATTTAATTGAAATGAACCTCGTAAACATTTAATAGTTTCATAAAAATAAATATTATTCGTGGTGGTGGAAAAACTTATCCATGACATATGAGTCAAAAGATCAATACATTCACACAATTGAATAAGTTGATTAAAAGTACCTCATTCATAAAATGAAATTAATTTTTTTAAACACATATTTTAACAATGCATACGAGGGTAACCATGAAATTTAAAAATATTAAGATAATATTAAGATTTTTGAATTTAACATTTTTAGAAAACATGTAAATTAATAAAAATGCGAGTTTTATGGGAATCATTAAAATATAAATTTTTCAAAAGTACCTCTCCTTTGGTCTAATTCATCATGTAAATTATTTATCTTCAAGAATAATAATATTAGGTTGTTATATATTTTTTAATATCCTATTTCATGTTTATTTTTCATTCCTTTTAATTTAATATAGTTGTATATACAATTAGTCAATTAATTTTTTTCACTTTGGATATTTTGATGATATTCAATTAATAATTCGAAAATGACATTGGTATGTCCACAATGGTCAATGGATCATTATTGAAATGTATCTAGAATTAAAATAATGATATAATTATAATTTTTATACATAAATAATACTTTTAAAACCAATAATAAATTATAGTTTTTAACAATGTACTACATTGCAATCATAAAGATGTTAGGTCATATATACTCAAGATTAACATTTCAATTTTTCAAGGAAAATTATTGAAAGAAGGTAAGTATTATTTTATCATTAAAAAAGATCATAATATCATGTATATTATTTTAATTCATTATATATATATATTATACATATGATGTGATAAAGAAAAATGAATCACATCACATCAAAGTGTTTGAAATCCACACATACACATGAATAACATTATCAAATATCCGTTTATGTAAAGGTAATAAAATATTTGAAATATTAAATTTAAATAATAATAAATATGTAATTAATATTATAGAAAAAAAATAAATCCATTATTGTTTTCCAGGGTGGAATCTCAAGAGGGCGGTGAATTGAATTCCAACTTAAAATTTAGGTTGAAATCCTCATTATAAAAATTACTAAATTTAAAACTACCTAGTTAATTTAGGTAGTCGAGATATCAATGTGAAATTAGCTAACAATATTCTCAAAGATTGATTAGTCCTTAGATGAATTCATGTAAAACCCTTATATTACTTTTGAAAAAGGTTTACTGAATGAATCACATATACAAACTAACAAATGATAAATCTCAACATTAATTTAAAACATTTATATACATTTGAAATTAAAAGCTAGAGAAAATAGAAAAATAGAGTATTAGAAAATGCAATACACAAGAGAATTAAACAAGAGGTTCTGTCTCAAGCCGAGAATTAATCCACTCCACTTGGTGATCACCTTCCACAAACCAGTTCATATTAGCAATAATCATGATACAAAACATGTATCAGTTTTTAAAATAGTTTACAATAACTTAATAGGTCTCACAACCTCTACAATAGTTGTTTTTTGAAAAACAAACAACTAGGACACACATAATCGCTTCAAAATTTATACACAGTAAACAAAAATGAATGTAATATTTGGTGTGAGGTTTTTCTGTATCCGCTTGTATAAGAACAAGAGACAGTGTGTGTGTGTGTGTGATAGAAAAACTAACAACATAGAAATTTAAGATAAAGAAAAAATGGACATATTGTTATAAATATTGAGTGTAGAAGTATCTATGTGTTTTCAATTCAACTCTTGACTCCTTGGTGTGATGAAATTGCAGTTAAAGACCTTTAACAGACATTGCCTCCAAAATAGAGTGTCGCAAGTCTTGGTTCTAACTTCAAGGTACTGATGTGTTCTACTTCGTAGTTTGTAAGACATTCGATGAAGCAGATAATGAGATTTTCATTTTGTTCTCCGAAATTATCCTCGTGATTCACATGTGTTCACAATGTATGTTTTGGTGTGCTCTTGTTTTTCTAACGATCTGTCATGTAATTTCTATCATGCAAAAAATTCTATTCTCTAGCTTGATCTTCTATTTTATATTTGAGTTCTAACAATATGAATTATAAAACCAGGTTCAGTCTTCCTCATACCACTTACTGTCTCATGATACTGTCTCTTGATATGTATATGATCATTAATAATTAATGTTAGAACAATTCAATTTACAAAATATGAATGTTAGGATAATATTATATAAACTGAAAATGTATAGAGTAGAATAGTACGTATTAGTAGACTGGTAGCGGTAGACATCTCAAAAGTAGATTTCACAACAATAGGTTTCATCATTTGGCTTCATCGGTAGGCTTCACTTCAGTGAGCTTCATCACTAAGGTTCATCGATAGCCTTAATCAATTGGCTTCATCAGTAGGCTTCTTCATTGAGCTTCATATCTATGAGCTTCTTCTGTAGGCATCATCAGTTGGTTTCATTGGCATTCATCATCAGTAGGCTTCATCGGTATGCTTCCCATCTGTATCCTTGTAGAATTTAACTTGGGTGGTAACTCTAAAATAGTATCCTTTGAGCGGTGGACTCGTAGTGGTGAACTCGTTAGAATTGAAAACTCCTAATTAAGGTTTCTCAGTGGTAACCTCTAGTGGTAACAACAACTAGCATGATTCCAGAGATAACCCCATACAGGTTACCTCTAGAGGTAACCTTCCAGTGGTAACTTATAGCTATTTCCTCATGTGGTAACATTCCAACAATATACTCAACCATTGACCTTTTACTTATATAAATTTTTCACTATAAACATAATCAAGATAATAGTGAGATTGAAAAAAATTGTTATATGATACAGACAAATGAAACATAATTATCATATAAATGAAACATGATTTGGGATTATCAAAATTGACGAGTCCAAAATCTCACCCTTTTTGATAATCACAAATTATTTTAGTGAAATTTAGATTTATATATTACTGAATCAGGGTTAAGTGCAATTTTTAATCTCCTTAGTGGTGTCAATGTACATATATTATGTATCAGAATATAAAATTATAGGAATTTCATATATTCAAGGGCTCTAATATTAAAAATTATCTCAATTTTGATTAGCTAAAAGAAAATAAGACAAAAAAATACACAAGTAGATTTATGTATTAATGAGACAAGAGTACATTATATAAAAAATGATTACAATAATCCCCATGAAATATGATAGCCCATATTCAATATTCATTGGAGATGTCCAAGTGATATTTTCCTTTGGGATCTTAGGAGTCAAGGTCAGAAGATAGAAGGAAAGACCGAGGAATATCATTATGAAACGTAGGAGGAGCTGTTATAGAAGCATCAGAAGACTGATAATGAGTACATATCATTGGAATCATAGGTTTCAAGCATCTTATGGCCTGTGCAAGAGTCATGAAAAATGAAACACTGGTAGATCCGGATGCAATTGAGGAAGGAGGTAAGGCTAGAGGGACAATAATGGGAGTACATTCCACATAGAGAAATGGAAAAAGAATATTACTAAAATCCATAACGATGCTTGCATCCCTTTCCAAATCTTATAAGAAATCATCCTTATTCTCCATGAACTTTTACAAAGTTTGATTCAACTCTCTATGCCTGCTAACAAAATCCATAAAAGCCAAAAGACATGTGATATTATCACCTTCTCCAACAGAAGCATTATGTTAATATGATTAGTGTAAATTTGTTTATAATAGCAGTAAATCTACTCTTTGATGGCCTTCTGATCTTGGGAAACCTCCCTCAAGTATTCTCTAACAAGCATGTGAATGTCTCTGGCAATGAAATGATGTGAGTCATAGACTAAGGTTCTGAGGTACTTACACTAGAGTGATTCTCCATTTCTTCTCTAACAACTGATCTGAAGGATTCTAGATCAACAAGAGGAGATGATGATGTGGAAGTAGATGCACACATATGAGCCATGGTAAAAGCTACTCTCTCCTTAAAAGACTTGGTCAATCCACTGATCAACCTCTTCTGATCAACATACTGACCAATGACATGTGTCTCCATAGAATTCTTAATGTCCTCAATCACTGTGACCATATACTATATAACACTCTTAACATACTTATGATTTTTGTCCACATCTAATCTTGAATCGATATATTAGTCCTAACTCACAATTGACTGTATCATAGACTCCACATATTATTCCATGGTTCTAACTTGATTTTGGAATTCCTTCACATCATATAGAATGGTGTAGTGGATGGTAGAGATTATTCGTTCAATGAATATGTATAAAGATCATGATTGAGAGACATTTAACTCTATATCCCAATGGATCTCTCATCAATGTGTCCCTTCAAATCTGATTTTAATTATTCTACATATTCCTTCTTCAAATAATCATGATTTAATAGTTACACAAGTTGTACTATTTTCATCTCTAAAATATAATGAATAGGGGGGCTTCTATTAGGGTTTTCGTCTTCAGAATCTTCATAGTCTTAGTAGAAAACAATGAATCGATGATCCTCCGACAAATTTTCTATCTCAAGAATGACAGAAACTGAACATGTGGCAACACGTTCCTCCACCTCACATGGATAATCCTCTGGGAAAACTGCATTCTTCTATTCCGTTCTTTCTTGATCAACTGAACGAGTAGGAGAGTCTACTACTACTTCTTATACAGAATCTTCCACCACTGCCATATAAATTCTATATCTAACTGATTCAACATCCTCTTCCTATTCACTCTTATCCATTACTATTTTTCCCATCAAGGTACTATGACCAATGTATTATTTTTCGCATTCATAAACATATTTCTTAAACTCCTCATGATCAGATTTAACTTCATCCTCCTCCTCTGAGGTCTCCCAAAAAGTAATGTCTCATAACATATTCTCTTCTCCTTCATCGTCTGTGGTTTTCTCATCATCACTGTCCCTTGGGATAGTCTATCTTCTAGTTAATCTATCTGGTGGACTTGTCTCTTAAAATGATACAACACCAACATGAGGAATTGGTGGAAGATAAGGATCACTCATGTCATCTACAAGAGAATCCTTTCTTTCTTGCACTGTCGCACCCTCATCTTCTACATCTAAATACACTAGCTCAACATCATCTAGTTTTTTACCTGGATCTAATTTTTCATTTATCCTTGTATGATTAGTAATATGGTTGAAGTATTTATATAGTATAGCCTCACCATTCACCCATTCCCTTTTCCAAGAATTCCAATTTATCTTCAGAAAACATGCATATCATTTTGGTAATGCAGAAGTTGTCCCTTACAACTATTATTTCATTCTTATTTCTAGAAAATCATTTCACTTTCAATATTATGGATATTAACTTGGCAAGAAATAAATCATTTTTCTTGGCATCAGGCGTAGTCATATCCTCTAACAAAACCATCAACAACATGTAATGATTTATTCTTTTTCTATGCTTCAAAAGATACAACAAAAATATTTCTTGATACATCAACCTAGCAATGTCCCCTCTCCTAGGACTCAAGATATGTTGGGAAAACATAAAACATAATATATTTTCCCTATACATATCAGTAGTAATTATCTTTATAGGGATTTCACACCCTGTTAGTTCATCCAGGACCTCTTCGTAGCATAATTACTCACTAGTGGGACGCATCCCTCCAGAATAGTTGCCAAATATTTCTTCTTGTGGGAAACTTATGATTTTGTCCCATTCAACAGAAGATAATCTCACACTTACTAAATTAAAAATTTAAAGACATTCAGTTTTCATCCTTAGACATTTTGAACATTAGAAACTCATAAAACTCCTTGACTAGCTTGGGAAAATACGTCTCATTAATGTTTACGAACCATTCAAACCAATATTGAGCTTCATGTGACTTCATCACTAGATATTTGCTCAATTATAGTGACTCTGAACATAATTATTTCTCGACTAAAATTTCACTCTTTGACAAATGAGGATTGATCAGATATACCAGATCCTTTCATCCACCACTAGTCTCATCTCAGGTTCTCTTAGGGTTTAGTGTGTCTTTGACATCACTGACCATCGATCTCCTCAGTCATGCCTTTGTGATCTGATGTGGTTGGAGGATTTTATCTAAAGTTTAGGTTCAAGGACTTTGGAGCATGAGGTTAGGGAGTGGATTGAACTGGATTGATTTGGGGCTTTCACATAGATTTTATCATTTAGGGACCAAAATGAAATCATGTAAATGAAATAAATAAAATTAAAACATTTCAGATTCAGGTAGAAAAACACCATGTATAGGACCTATCAGTAATGTCAATTAATGATAAGGCTCTAATAGGGAGGTCAATCGGTGAGGTCTAATAGTGAGGACCAACAGTGAGGTCCAATGGTGTGGTGTTCAAACAGTGAGTTTCCACGGTGAGGTGTCATAAAGGTTAGGTTGGATGATGTGGTGTCCAAATGGTGAGGTTCAAGAGTGAGGTTTCCTAATGGTTAAGTTCAACATTGATGTTTCATAATAGTGATGTTCAATGGTGAATTGTACTAATTGTGAGGTTTCCTAATAGCGAGGTTCAATAGTGAGGTGTCCTAATGGTGAGGTTTAATAGTGGGGTGTCCAAACGGTGTGGTTCAATGGTGAGGTGTTCAAAATGAAAAATTTATCATACCTAACTCGTGTATGATTTATTTAACCTCTTATAATAAAATGTATTTTTGAATATATTAGCAAATTAATGTTCAAGGGCAATGAATTCAAGAGTGATATCTCATATTTGATAATGATCTCTAAAACATTGATGTCTCACATCAATGTTCTTTTCCCTAGCATGAGATAATGGATTTTTAGATATGTTAATAGCATTTGTGTTTTGAAAATTTATGGTTACATTTTTTAATTGATATCCATATTAAAATAAAGTGTGTTTCATCCAAAAAATTTTAGCACAACAACTAACAGGAGCTATATATTTAGCTTCAGCTATAAATAATGCAATAGAATTATGTTTCATACTACACCATGACACTATGGACTTTCCCAAAATGTGACATGTTCTAATGGTTCTCTTTCAGTATAACATGCAACCAGAAAAGTCTGCATCTGAATAAATTGTCAAATAAGTTTATTTCCTCTTGGATAAAATAGTCCTAAGCAGGTTTTATACAAGAGATATTTAAAAATCCATAGAATAGTAGTTAAATGAGATTCATCGGGATTGGATAGAAAAAGACGAAACATTCCTACAGTAAACATAATATCATGATGGTTAGCAGTATGTTAGGGAAAACTCCCAATCATACCTCTATAATTAGTTTGATCCACCGGATTACTAGTTTTATCAGCATTCAACCAACATGTGGTACTCATAAGTGTATCACTAAAATTATTACTATCCAGACAAAAAATGTTTCAGAAGACCCTTAGTATATTAACCTAGAAAAAATTTCCTTTTTTTGAAAAAATTGAAATCCATGGATAAATTTATGTTCCCCCATTAAACTCTTTTAAAATTAATCTAGAATTATCTTTAAAAAATTAATACATACATAATTTTTAGAAGATCTAATAATATTTTCATATTTATAAATTTTTATTATTGAAACATCTTTGGAAATTATTTTAATAAAAAGAGTACGATCAGCAATTCCTTAAGTAAATCCTTTTGAAATATGAAAAGAACTATGTCTATCATATTAAGCTCTTGGAGGTTATTTAAGAACATATAAAAATTTAAATTGTTTTAATAAATGATTTGTAAAATGGGTATTTTTAAAGCCATGGTGTTGTTCAACAAAACAAATACTAAAGTATATACCCATTTAGAAATTCACTTTTAAAATACATTTGATATGTTTTGAAATTCAGATGAGCTATATTAGAAAGTAGTATCTTAATTGCTTCTAGTCTAGCTACAGGTGCAAAGGATTCCTCATTCAATATTCCTTATTCATAACTATATCCATGTGCAACTATTATGGACTTGTTTCTATCTATATTTCTAGAATCATCAACTTTATTTATTTCCTAGATATAACCCAATATTCATCATTGATATAATCATTAATATTTTTGGGTTGAATTTGTGAGAGAAATTCTTGATGTTCAACATGGTTTCTCAAAGAAGATCTAATTTGTTTTCCTCTATTTAGATCACCAAATACAGCATCTAAAGGATGATTATTGAGAGTTAAAAAAACCTATAGAAAGGGTTGGAATAGAATCGTCTTGGTTGTCTACAGGTTCAACATCATCATGCTCAGATTCTAGAAAAATTCTAGATCTAGATGTTTTCACTGGGGGTTCATAGTTTTTATTATTAGGGTCCTGAATTGACATATCTTCATAAAGATGTTCAATATAGATTTTAGGATCATGTGGATCTATCTCATCAAATTTGACATGAATTTATTCTTCTACACATTAGGTTCTCTTATTGAATATTCTATAGGCTTTACTAGAGATTGGGTAAACTATGAATATTATTTCATCACTTTTTGATGTAAATTTGTCAAGATTATCCCTACTGTTAATGTTAAAGACATTGAGACCAAAAAATTCAATATAATTAACCGTAGGCTTCAAATTTTTTCATATCTCATATGGGGTATCATTAAGAGTGGGTCTAATTAAGACTTTATTCATGACGTAACATGATGTATTAACAGCGTTAGCCCAAGAATAGATAGGCATGTTTTACTCATAAAGCATAGTATAGGGAATCTCTTGATGTGTCCTATTTCTTCTTTATACAACACCATTTTGTTGAGGTTTACTAAAAGGATACAAATTGTTAATATAGCCATTATGGGAGAAAAAATACTCAAATTCAGGTTTTTCAAAACTCATGGCCTTGGTCACTTTTCATGGATTTAATTCTATGACCACTATAATTTTCAAGAGACATGGAATATTTAATTAAGTAAAAACATGCTTCACTTTTGTGAGATAGAAATTATACCCAAGTGTATATAAGAAAACAATCTATAGGGACATAGACATAGTGGTACCCATTTAAACATAAAACTCTTGATGGTCCAAACAAATCCATGTGAACCAACTCAAGGGGTTGAGACTTTGAAACTTCTTTCTTTGGTTTGAAAAAAAAACATTGTGATGTTTTCTCTTTTGATAAGGATTAAAAACATTATTAAATGGGAATTCCACTTTAGCAAAGTCTCTAACTAAATCATTCCTAGTTAGTTTCTAATGTGAGTGCACAATGAAATTTTTTAATCTTCTATTCTACAACCAAGATTCAACATGAAAAGAATTTAAACAAGAAACATTTTTCTTAGTTAAAGAATTTAAATCAACAACATATAAATTTTCATTTCTAAGAGAAGTGTATATTGAATAATATTTAGAATAAATAACATTACTAGAATAATTTTCAATCTTAACATGAAAACCATCATCACACAACTGAGATATACTATGTAGATTGTACATTAACCCATAAAAAGTTCTTTTGAAATTATTGTAGTATTAGGATTATGAATTTATCCTAAGCCTATGATCAGTACCTTATCATTATCACCAAATGTAACAAGTCTATCATCAACATTGATTAGTCTCTTGAATCATGGATTGCCTAATTTCATATGTATTTAACATCCACTGTCCAAGTACCATAGGTTTTTTAGGAGCTCTTCAGAAAATATTCCTTCAAAATAGAATAAGCATAGGGTATCATTGGGTCCCAAAAAATCATGCGTCTAAAACGATTATAATATGAAGATTTTTGAACCCATATTTGTCTTATATATTTCCAATAACCAACATGCATGTTTTGAGACATTAATACCATGTTAGTTCTTTTACAAAATTGATTTTCAAGAGATGTTTTGAAACATGAACTAGCAGTAAACTATATAGATTTTGGAACAAATTTTCACTTAATAATACTTTTATATTATGGTTGATATCCTAGACCAATTATGTATTTTGGATAAATTTTTGTCCCTAACATCTGAATCCAGGTATCCCAACCGGCCATAAACTTCCCAAGATCTATTTTTAACTACTCATTTGATTATTTAAGTTTAGTGTTTGCTTTTAAAAACTTAGAATATTTATCTTTTACAATATCCAAATCATACTTCTAATTTTAATTTAAAGAATGTTGTATTTTCAATAATTTATATTTACCCTTGTGGTTATTACAGGTATCCTCAAGAATTCCATAGTATTAAAACAATTCATCCTTAGTAAGATTTTCAACATTATTTTATTTACATTCATTCAAAGAATTATAAGAATTATCTATAGGATAATTAGGTGTTACCTTAGATGTTTCTATCATGAAACATCGATTTTCAAGATTTTTCTTTTTAGTATCAGAATTATCAGATTCCCTAGTTATGCCTTCTAAAGAACTAAAAGTACCATTCATATCCTTTTTATATCCCTTTCCCTTGTCTTCATATATTTTCATAAATTTGATCTTGGGGCAACCAGCCTTCACATAACTTTTTAATTTACCGTCATGGATGATTATCTAAATAATGTTGTCATTCAATTTTCTATCCTTTTTATACGATTCATTACTATCATACCTTCCGTTATATTTTTTACTTTCTAAATAACTTCTACATTGGGTAGAACTTTATGAATCTTTTAGCAATATGATCAATCTTATCATCACTGTCAGAATCTAAATCATCACTGGTTGAACTGTCTACAGGAACAATATCGTTATCCATGTATTTTCTCTTTGAGGTATTAGTCTTGAATGATATATATTTCTTTCTTGGTTATTAATATTATTCTTGATTCACCATAATATATTCTTCATAAATCATACATTTTAGAATTTGTTCCTACACTGATTGAGTGCTTATGTCAAAGGATTCTCATATAGAAACAGAAGTTCCTCTCCTTCTATCAGGTTGGTATCGATGAAATATCATAATATGATCTTTTCTTTCCACTAGTTACCCAATATTACTCATGGTATTTAATATTTTATTCACCATGAGATAAATTTCAGAGATTGGTTCATTAGGATTCATTTTAAAATTTTCTTATTCAATAGAATGAGTATTTAATCTCATTTCTTTAACATTGGAAGTTTTCTCATGGTAAATATCTAATGTATCCAAAAATTCATATGAAATCTTAAAGGCAGATATTCTATAGAAATATTCATCACGTAGAGAGTAGTACAATGAATTCATTGCTTTATAGTTGTTATTATATATATCTTTAGTCAATTGAGACCATATCTCCCCAGAAGTAGAAGGTAATTCATTTGACTCTCCAATTATGTCCCAGATTTTAGGACACTTTCTCTTTAGATACATTTTCATTTTTGATTTCCAATACGAATTGTTATTACCGTTAATTAATTTTGGATTGTTAGTAACCGAACCCTCAACTCGGTTATCCATAGCTAATTATAATTTTAAGAACTGAAAATTTTTATATAAAAAAAATTTAATATATTAATGATAAAACAGAAAAACATTTTAAAAGAATTTAAAAATCTACAAAATTTTTTTTGGAGGTAGCAATAAAAAATCACATGATACCAAATGTTGGTCAGGTTGGAAACTCAGAAAGGGGTTAATTGAGTTCCTACATTAAATTTCATTTAAAAGCATTATGATAAAAATCCCCTGATTGGAAATAGAACAATTAATTAAGGCATTATATATATAAATGTTCAATTGGTCAAAAAATTTCCCAATAGTTGATTAGTCAACAATTGAATTAGAGTAATAATCTTATCCTACTTCTGAAACATGTTTGCTAAATTAAACACTTATACACACTAACCAATAAATTCTATCAGAGTTAATGTTATTATTTTTCTATATTTGAAATTATAAGAAGAAAAAAATAGAATAACTGAATAATAAAAAATAGTGTACACAATAAAATTAAACCACATTTTCATTATCAAGTTGAGTATTAACCCTGTCCACTTGGTGATCAACATCCACCAATAAGTTTATATTAACAATAAACATGATACACAACCTGTATCAAGAATTAGAACATTTTTCACAAACTGCCCTAGTCTTGAAAACTCTACAACTGTTATTCATGGGAAAAACAAAAAACCGGGCCAAACACAGCCTCTTCTACAATTATATGTGGGAAGAAAAAATGAATAAAATGTTTAGTGTGAGGATTTTCAGTAACCTCAAGTTGAAGAACATGAGAAAGTGTGTGTGTGTGTCTGTGATAGACAAACACACTGATTTAAAATGTAAGATAAATAACACAATAGAGATAATTTAATAATGATTTAGTTTTGAAGGATCTATGTGTTTTCAGTTCAGATATGGACTCCATGGATTAATGAAATTATAGTTCGATTCCTTATTTGAAATTTGTCTCCAAAATAGAGTGTCGCGACTCAATGTTCTAGCTTCCATGTATTGAAAAGTTCTTCTTATTGGTTTGAAAGAGATTCTCTAAAGCACAAAATGAATTCATGAATTTTTTATCCCAAATGATCATCTTGAATATCTTGAATTCAGAATGTCACTACTAGTGTGTCCTTGTATACAAATCTGTCTTGTAATGCCTATCACCCCAGAATTCTCCTCTCCAGATCGATATTATATTTTATACTCAAGGACCAAGAAAAATAATAATAAAACCATGTTCGTTATTCCACATACCTCATACTATCTCTAGATATAGTCTTTTTATATGTATAAAATCATCCTTAATTAAGGCTAGAATAATTAAATTTAAAAAATATGACTGTTAGAATAATCCAAAGGAAATTCACAATGTATGGAGTAGAAGAGTAGGTATCAGAAGGATGGTAGTAGTAGCCTTATCAACAGTATCTTTCACAACTATAGGTCTCATCAGTAGGCTTCATTGGTAGGATTTATCGGTAGGCGTCAACGGTATGATTCACATCATTGAGCATCATCGATAAGCTTCGTCGGTAGGCTTCATCGGTATGCTTCATTTATAGGCTTCATCTGTAGGCTTCATCGGTAGGCTTTATATCAATAAGCTTAATTGGTAAGTTCCATCAGTAGGATTCATCGGTAGGGTTCATCATTTGGCTTCCCATTTTTAAACTTATAGTTGTTACCTTTAGCGGAAACTCTACAACAGCAGCCTTTGAGCGGTCGACTTGTAGCGGTGAACTCACTCACATTGATAACTTGGTGGTGTGGTTTCATAGTGGTAACACTAGGGGTAACCAGTAGAGGTATCCTTCCATCGGTAACCACCATTGGGAATCTCCAGAGATAACCTTACAATGGTTATATATAGTGGTAACCTCAAGGAGTAACCTTCCTATAGTAGGCACAACTGGTGACATTTTACATAGAGAAATTTTTCACTATGAACATAATCAAGAGAACTAAGAGATTGAAAATACATAATTGGTACATGCTACAAAATAATGATACATAATTATCATATAAATGAAATGTTATTTGGGATTATAAAAATAGGTGAGTAAAAAAATTACAACCATTCGTGAGATAGGATGGAGGATAATGAATAACAATAGTTCAGGAGGTGGTTTCCCATCATACACACAAATGATATATTCATTTTCCATTTGATAGATGAAGAGAAGTATTTAATTTTTTAAATTAGATTAAAAACAACTTTTTATATGTTATATATTTATTATATTATATTGTCATGTTTCAAAAAGATTTTAAGGAGGTGGAAAATTAAATTGAACTAAAAGAATCTGATAAAAAGTTCACCCCTTGTTTTAATATCTCCTTTAATTATCACCTGATACATATAAGGGTGGTTTTCATGGAAAACATATACCACTATATTGAGAATTTTGATTATATAAATGGATTTGGTCCCTGATTAGGTGAAAAAATGGTTTTTATGTGTGATGAATTGAGAAGATAAAGAGCCCTTTATTAAGAGAGAGCATGTACACTTTTAGAATTCCCCAAAATATTTAATTAATATTAATTACATTCAAAATAAAAATGACTCAAAAACTATTTATATTGAATATAGGAGGATTATTTGTTTAAATAAAATTATCAAATAAAATTATAATTGTTTTATCAATTTTTTCTTATCATTTTGTATTAACCCCTCATTGA
Organism: Viscum album; assembly: GCA_963277665.1. Lineage (NCBI taxonomy): Eukaryota > Viridiplantae > Streptophyta > Magnoliopsida > Santalales > Viscaceae > Viscum > Viscum album. Next base: position 188,743,022 of record OY728150.1, read on the forward strand.
CCACTTTCACACTTAATGTGAGAACAATGTTTTTTAATCATTGAGAGTCAATATAGTTTCTAGAAATTGATAAAGTAGAAATAAATGGACCATGGCTGATATAATCAACCATACAATAATAACTTGGTCCAATATAATATTTTTAAGTATTACATATCATTTTGGAAAATTATTTCTTATAATATATCATTAATATTAATGTTTAAAACTATACATTACAGTGGTTTTAATAACATCATGAAAAAAACTAAAATGAGGATGAAATGTTTTATTATTTCCAATAAATGTATTTTTAATATTAAAAATTATTTTATCTTTTCCCTTATTTGAATCTATATTACATTTAATAATTTTGATATCACCGATTTAGTGTTTTTGATTATTTAATAATTATTACATAAATGTTGTACAAGAATTTATGGTGATTATTTATTCTCAGAAAATTATAATTAAATCACTATTATGAAGATAAATTTTCTATTTTTTAAATTATTATTTATAACTGAGCTTATCCCCTCTCCTTTCATCATGGTAGAAATATTATATTCATTAAAAATGAGTGTGGCTTTTTGGATTTTCTTGAAATAAAATATTATATAGGTTCTGAACACATAAATATGGTGAAATTTATATATATATATATATATATATATATATATATATTAGAATATTATGGTAGAAATTTAATCCTATTATAAAGATTTGTGTATGTGTCATGGTTATTTTCAATTCCCTATCATTTTATTTTTCACAAAAATTAACCGATCTAAAAATTTCAATAGTAATGAAATTAAAAACGTTATTATTGAAATTTATCAAAAGGGATACATTTAATAAATTTTGAACTAAAAACCATATATATAGAAAAAAATTTAAATATTCATAAAAAATTGGAATAATATAATTTTAAATTAAACTAGAAGAATGCAACAAAAATATTTTCTATGAACAATATACTTTTATGTATATAATGTTTTTCCATAAATTCAAGTATAAAATTCATTTTAAATCCATAATTGTATGATTTCAAATAAATAAATTAATTCGAATTTTAAATTTAATCCAACATATTATTTGACATTATAAATTCATTATAAGAAAAAACTAATTTCGATTAAAAATTATTATTTTCTACTATTCATATAAAAATCATTATTTTTTGATATTATTATAAAATAATCCTAATATAATATTGATACGTTGAATTACAAATTTAATTTCATTCTATTATATAAATTTTTAATTAATTCGACAAAATAATTACAATATTCAATTATAAAACTATAGAGAGCCAATTTTTCAAGAAAATAATAGATTTTTTGAATAAAATGACTTAAAAAACAAGTACTAATTTTAGAAGCATTATTTATTATATTTCATAAGAGTAGGAAAATAGTATATATTTCATAGTGTGGTTAAAAAAATTCATTCACAAAAATTTGTTTTAATTTTTATAATGGCCAATTAATAATTAAATGTTCTTTTAAGATCAGTGTTATGTATCCTATAGGATATCAAACATAATATTTAAAATATCAGGATATTACAATCTTTTTGTTACCACATATATTCAAAAATTATTCTATAAGAGTAACTACATTATTTTTCATCATAAAGACTTCATCTTATTCAAATTTATAGATGAAATAACTTTTAATCTTGAAACCATTGTATATAATTCGTATATTTCTGGTCTTATGGATAATCATTGAATCCAGTAAAAATTTTATTTATGATGAATATATGATAAAAAAATCATTTTCATTGGGATGATTGTAAATAAATTTATATTCTAATGAGATATAATATCGTGGTAAACCCATGGGTCGATCCTAATAATGTAGTGTCTATCATCCTATTGAATCTCCAAAACTATTTTTATGTTTTTATATATTTTAGAAGATTAAAATGGGATAATAAAATCAAATATTGCAATTTAACATGAAACCAAATATGGAATGTATAATTAAATTATTGGGAATATAAACACAATAAGAAAAAACAATAATTTAGAAAATATCGTCAATAAGAAAGAGTCTAGATATAGGTTAATTCATATTCGACTACATTTCATGTATCTAAGAAGGAATAGAACATAGAACATCAGTATCACAAAAAAAATTATTGAATCCTCAACAATAAAAAATGATAACCCATAACATCATTCATCCATCCTTTAAATGGATTCTAGAACAATATCACTAACCCAATATTATGAAACCACTCAATAAAATCTCAATGATTATGAATATCATCCCTACCATATATATCATAATATTGTTATAAATAAGGAAAACTAGCCAAGTCACAAAATTAAGAATAATAAAAGAATATGGGGTGTGAGGATTTAGGCATATGGAGTATAATTTTTTTCCATAGATTGAGTATACTCTTGAAATATATAAATATACACTCACTTCATAGTTAAAGTATCAAAAGGGAACATTGATATCCACAATGTTCAATCACTAATAATATTTGATTTTAAATTCCAAGAACAAGCCTAGAAATTCAACATCATAAGCTAGATGATAGAGATCATTAAATAGTGAAAAAATAAAGAAGAACAAAAATTAATTTTTTATAAAAGAGATGGAGAGATATGGTGAGAAAATAGGAATGAAGAAGTAGGAGTGGTTCTTTACAACATGACAAAAAAACTCATATTTCAATGTATGGTTGATGATTAGGGGTACCCATCATTATGTTTCTCCCTATCTCCCTTTAAAACATGTTGCAAATTATTACATCACTGCCTATATCAATAGCACCTAATGTGGCCCTCCCAATAATTTCGTCAACCAGGTGAGGAAGTCACTCTAAATCTTCATTATCACAAGACTTGAGTAAAGATCTTAGTTAAATTATCACCCATTTTTAGGGCACCTGTTTTAAAAACATGTTTCCTATATATATATCATATTAAAAACTTTCAGAACATATCACATAATCTTAAGAATGATGAAATAAATTTTTCTAAATTTAAGCATACTGCATATTGTGTATTTTATTTTTCCCTTTAATGAATTTTTAGATTTAGTGGAAATTTTAATCCATTTTCTAAGCATTGTATAATGCTTATAGAATTCAAAATACCCTTATTAATTATTTTAAGTGGTATGAATCATCTATTTTTTACAATAAGAAAACCCAAAATATTATGATCATGTATCCATTATCTACCGGGGATCCTCATCACCCCCATAATTTCAAATCAAACAATGAATTATTTAATGAAATGTTTAGGTTTCAAATTCGTTAAACACTCCTTCATGATTTAGATGATCATTAAAAAACCACCCTTATGGGAGTCACTCAACACATTGGGGTATATTTTGGGAAACCCTATGTGATATCCGAAGGTGTATCATTAACTAAATGAGATTCAAATATAGATCATTATTAGTATAGTAGAACATGTGATGTTTTTTTGGATAGATAATAGGAAACATGGATTTTTAACATGAATTAAAATCAATTTATTTAAGCCTAAAAAATACTAATATTTTTTGTTCTCCTTCATCAAATAAATTGTAAGCATAAAATTCTAATCATGTCAGTTTCATTATTCATCAATGGAATAAATACCACAATAGAAGTGATAGTTCATAAGAAAAGTTTTTATAGTAGAATGGGGGTGTATTCATGGTCACACGATATTGAATAATAATAGGGATGGTGCATGATAAAACAATTATCATGATAATAAGAATACATCCTCTCATAGAAGAAAATATTCTTCATCAAAGTAACAAATTCACATATGTATAACTCAATTGTATGTAGTCATAGTCACTCCCCTTCATTGTAGTTTTAATTTTTCTCTCTTCATGGATATATTATTTATAATAGTGGACACCATAGTAGGAGAAGCTAAATTACACAGATTTAAATATATATATTTAAAATACAAATTATAATGAAAAATTTCATCCTGTAGAATTGAATTAAATTATTAAATTTTAATGAGAAATTTACAAAACAAATAATAATTATCCATTATACAATATGTTAGTGGGGTATTATAATCACTGGTTAAAAGAAATTAGGTTAATAACTATACAATATGCCTCAATGAAGGGAAATTTAGATGAAAACCGCTACCACATCAACTATTTTTTATAAACATGATTTAACCTCATGTATAGTGATTTCTAATATGTTACTAATTTAATAATTTAAAAATATTAATATTTATAATATCATATATTATATTTTTATAACATCTCACCACCAGTTCATTAATAATAATTTATTATTTTCATTTTCATGAGTGTTAATTATCATGTTTTCTTATTCATGATTTCTCACGACTGTTCTAGTATTTTGCATATTATATTTTTCCATTATATCAAAAATACTTATGAAGGAATAAATATCATAATGATACATAAAATATAATTTTATTTGTAATAAATAATATGATTTTTGAGAAATTACGTACATTATGATTATGGATATGGTAGGCTATGTGTACGCATGAGTAACATTTCAATTTTACAATGATCAACTTTGATAAATGGTGATTAATATTTAATAATTATAGAATTGAAATAATATAATAAATTAAATATTATATATTTAAATATAATTATATATTTAATCCATTTTTTGTAGTGATGAAAATATTTTTTCTTCACCTTGTGAAGGTAGTTGTCCACACATACATGATTGGTGTAATCATATTTTAGATAATTAGTGTATTTCAACAAAAATAATATATTTACATTTAAAAATGATAAATAATTCATTACTTTTAAAAATATTTCATGTATAATATAAATATTCATTAAATATATCTATATCAACTTCAAAATAAAGCATGTGTAAAAAATATCACATCACTTTGTTATCCGGTATTCTATTATACACACAGACGGTCTTATCATATCCCCTAATGAATTGAAATTTAAAATGGAATATATAATATAATTACAACATAGGTATAAATATTTTATATATATCATATATATTCTTTTTAGCAATCACTTCACTCAACTTTGAGAGAAGGAAATAGAAAAATGTATAACATCATTTTGGGAGGTGGTAGTCCGCCATACAAAATAATGATATTTTCATAATGCATTTGATGGAAGTTGAGAAAGGCTTATGTCATTAACATAACTGAAAATTGTATAATTATATTTAAGATATTTATTTTATTAAATTATCATGTTTTAATATTAATGTAAGGAGGATGAGGGTGAAGTTAAATAAAAATGATCATTCCTAAACATTACCACTTCTTCGACTAACTTCAATAATATTTCCCCAAAGACATTCAAGATTGGATTTATACAAAGAGTATTTTTTATATTATAATTATAGGTAACATTGGAAGATATTTTGGTAAGTACTGGATAAATAAAAAGGTTTACTAATGGTTTGAAAAAGATAGGATAATCGGTGGAACACTGTAATGTTTTTTTAAAATAAAAAATTTTAGAAATATTTTTCACATTATAAAGTTAAAAAACGAAATTTTATAGATAATTATAAATTAGAGGTTCTATATATGACCAAAAAATATATTTTAAACTATTTTTATGCCATTCTAAACCTTATATGTTTATTTTAACTCATGGTTAATCCATTTTTACCTTAAAAGAGGTAAATAAGTTCCCACTATTATCACTATTAATTTTTGTAAAAACTTCTATTGAATTTATTAGATAATATAATATACTTTAATTAAAAACATAGTATGTATTTTTTCAATTAAAATTCATATAAGTATAAAATTTTATTTTAAAATTATTCTCATAGATGTGATAAAAAGGTGTGTTTCCAATGAGAAAACATTCAAAAGTTTAAAAATTTTATATATCAATTTTCAACATTAAAATAAATCCAAAATAAAATAAATTATATATGTTTATGAATATAATTTTATTATTTTTACTTTAAATACAATTCAGAATAATTTTTATGATTACAAAAAATTTGTACAAAAATTTAGTTTTCAATTAAAATTTTGTATTTTGCCTATTTATCAAATAAAATGATTCATTCCAAAAAAAATACCAGATATTATCACATATATAATAATGATATTATTGTTTAAAAATTATGTTAGTTTTGATAAAAAAATTATCTAAATGTGGTTAAATTTAATATTTTTTTACGTGTACAAATAGTGACTAAACTGAATATAAAATAAATCTTTTTGGAAAACATTTCATTTTATTTCTGATGATTCTAATGTTATTTATATCAATATATAACCAACGAATTCATTTTTAAAAGTATAAACCATATAATATTAAAAATTAAATTAGTATTATTCATCCATACTAATGTAATAGTTAGGTAATAATGGTATAACATATTACGTTTCACTTAGACATGAGTTTTCATGTTCCACAAGTAGTAATAGATATTAAATTTAATGAAAATTATTTTAGGGGGTGATTATTTTTGGTATTGTCTATCACATAACATATAAAATATATTTTTATTATATAATAAATATTTGGGCGTCAAATTCCACCCAACATAAAATTTTTATTTCTTCACAATTTGATCTTGTGCTTGGAAATATATGGGTTGATATTTGAAAAATTCATTTTTCAAAACACAATTTTTAAAATTGTTAATAAAATATACTCTTAATAATATGGAAAAGGTATATACAATGGCCTTATTGAATAATATATAGATAGGTTTCTATGTAGGATAATATTTGGGGGAAGTTAAAATGGATGTAGAGATTAAATGACAATATTGGATAATAGAGGTCATTAATCACAATAAAGTGAGTGACCAATGAAAAGCTAATGCCCACAAAACCAAAAACTATTTGGTGATTTATGGAAAATAAGACTCATAAAATATGAATGTTATAATATAATCTTTTATCTCAAGATCCTTTTATAAATATTTTGGAATATTATTTCTATCTGTGCATATAATGAAATAGAATTACATGATATGTTTTTTTTTCAATAAGATAATTTTTATCCACAAGTTCTGTTTCAATCAATTTCTAATTCATAGCTTACTCCAAGAAATGAATATCCAAAAAAATGAATTTTTTATTCCATAAGCACTAAAATTCACGATTAATGAATCAAAATATACTTAATATATTGATAAGACATTCATTCAATAACTATATGTAATTATGAAAATATGGATATCATAGGTTATCCAATATGTATTAATCACAAATTCTAAAGTGATACATTAATCTCTAAATCATTATCAAATTTTCAACACAATCCTCCTTATAAATGGTAAACTATACCACTTTTATAAAATATTATGATAAAAAACATTATAAATATGTTCATTAAATTTAAAAAATGAAAATAACATTAATCCCCAAAAAATTTGAAGTATCTTTTAATCGTCACATACTAAAAATGTGAATACATTCATCATAAATTTTCATTAAACATGGTAATAACAATAAATATCATAATAATATATTGAAAAAATGAATGAATCATTATTTCTTCGGTAAAACTGTGATGACCCGAACTCCCTTGGTCCTTTCCTTTTCCAAAATCCGGGTCCTAAAAGAGTGGCATCTTGGTGAGACCAATCGGCGCGACCGATCGGTGAGACTGATCGGCGTCACCCGGCCTTGTCGATTAGTTTCCAGTAGCGCTCCTTTTGCGAAAATAGGGTTTTAAACCCTATTCTGACTCGTTTAAGCATGTTTTAAAGACTCGTAACCCACATAAGAGTTTTAATTAAATACTTAATCAATTCATGAGTCAGGTTAAACCACCCAAACCCCGTTTCGTGACGAGTGGAGCTGCGTGGTCAACCCCCGACCCCCCCCCCCCCCCCCCCCGCGCCTTACGCAGTTTCGCGTTTTCACCTCAGCCGTCCCCGACTCTTATAAACTAAGGGTTAGCCGTGGTTTCTCTTTTCTCGATTGTGGATTTTCACAAACAGCTTCTGGTGCATCGGGTGCATCTTTATCCGTAAAGTTACGTGCCCGGCCTAGACACCGATAACCTATCAACAAGTATGGAATTTATCCTTTGCCTCTCTCTTTTGTGTATCATGCGGGGTTGGCGTGTTTTTGATTATGTGGGATTGGATAAACCAAACCTAAATAAAGATAATGAACGAATTATATAAAGAGAGAGGGGGCTGTGATCATTGATGTTGTCTTATATTTTGATGTTGTTTCTTCTATGACCATCTTGTCGAGTTGTGCTGGCTTATACCTTCTGAAAATCGAGGCCATTGGTGGTCGTTGTTTGTGCACTAATTAACCATGCTGATGTTTTAAATGGCTTGTTTGTGGTTGTAAACTCCTTCTGTGAAAAGTAATTTGGTTAATCACATATATCCGGCTGAATAAATTGAAAGCACTAGGATCATTCCCTTCTGTGCTAACCCCGGCCGAATAGAATTGAAATCATGGAACATGTAAAATCTTTTAAATCTGAAAATACAGGTTTGGCCTTGCCTAGTGCCGGTGGCAGTGTTTTGGTGGTTTTCTCTTACGAGTCAATTGCTGGAGATGTGGGAGAGGATGGGATCCCCTATTCTCTTATGCTTTCGTTGGTTATGAAACTGGGTATGGGATCCCCTGTTGGTGTGTCTTCGGTGTTTATTAGTTTTTAAAACCCGGTGGTTACATGTTTATATCACGAATTGGGGTGGAATCCTATGTTGTTGAGAACCGGATGTGGACGTTTTGGTTGATGTTGACTGTTTACTGTTCTGGACTTATGCCTATGCCTACTAGTTTCCCAGTAGTGCTTAAACATAAATATTATCACTGAACATGAAATAAGAAAGGGACAAATGGGTTTGTTGGCATGAGTCGTGACTCAGACTTGAGTGTTGTTGTGATCTGTAGGCTGTCTAAAGAAAAACCTAGCTTTGGGTGAGTGCTTGATACCTATATATATATACTTGTAGCTTTGTGTTTCTTATTCGCACCCCACCAAAGTTGAGCACTTAGTGCCGAACACCCCCATTTCATGGGGGAGGGTGTTTTTCCCAACACTTTTCTTAGTGGCTGGTTATTAGCTTCTTTTCTGCTCCCTTTCCCAGATATCCCAAATATCTTCGGGCAGGCTGTCATGGCCTGAGATCCATTATTAGGCCAAGAACCATCAGGCGGGGTTGTGTGGTGGTGGGCCAGGTGTGTGCGGCAGATGGTTTCCCAAGTGTCTTTGGGATGAGGCCCAGGTGTCTTTGGGCGTGGCAGTGGATTTTTCTAGCCCAGGTGTCTTCGGGCGTGGTGGTGGTTGTTCTGGCCTAGGTGTTTGTAGGCGTGGTTACATGTGACAGTTGTGGCCCAGGTGTGTGCGGGCATGATTCAGCAGTGGGACTGCGTGCGGTTGAGGCCCAGGTGTGTGCGGGCGGGATTTCGGCAGTGGGACTGCATGTGGTTATGGCCCAGGTGAGTGCGGGCGGGTGTGGCAGTGGGACTGCGATGAGAATGGCGGGATTGGTCTGATGCGTAGGATGTCTTAATAACCAGTGGGAACGTGGCACGGGGTACCCAAACATTTATGTGCTCTGATTATATATATTACTTGACTTACGTTATTTGAGGAGTGTACCTTGGTGAGGCATGGGGTGGATAGTTTTCCATGATAGGTGTTAGGTTTACTCTTTCCTCCCGGGACATTAGTACGTTCCCCCACTTGTGCACGAGAGTTTTTGGTTTTCTCTACTGATTGTACTTGTATGCTCTCCCTACGTATATAAAACTGCTTTCAGGTTTCCAGGACGACTTCCGAGATCACACACGACCTTACTAGCTCGGACCTTTGGGGCAGTTTCAGTTGTTGTTTTTATTTTCCTCTTTGGTACATACCTTTTTAGTCACCTTTAGTACCTTGTGGCTTTAGTTTTGGAAAATGCATGGGGGAATGGTTTATTTTTGGCTTTACTTTTCTTTTACCTGGGTGTTGTTGAGTTTCATCATCTCATATCTCGATCTTATAAAATAAAAAGGGGTAATGACTTCCATTTGTGATAAATTCCTATACCCTTGGTGCTGGTCGCCACTCCGGGACCTATTGAAGGCGGGTCTCAGGGGTCATTATCTCTCCTTCAACTTAAAGAAGGAAGGGCCTGGCAATCTGCTAACCCTTCCCTCCTTTTGGTGAAGGTTAGTCATGACAGAATGGTATCAAAGGTGATGGTTGAGAGTTAGGATGGATTCTGGAGTTAGGCACAGTGAGGATTGCATGGGATGGTAAGGCAACAGTGTTGGGTGACCATGGAGTGTGAATTAGGCTAGGGATGACCGGCTAGTACATGGGATTTTAGGGCCCCCCGTGATCCGATGCAAGGACTCTGGACCTACCAAACGACCACGTGAGGCCACACTGATTGCAGGGTAGAGACCCTTGGAAAGGTACATGCCTCATAATGACTTGTGTTCTTCTGTTTCTAGGATGTCTTGGGGTTTAAGAATAAATTACATTTTAAGAAGTTTTAAGAACGATATTCTGCACTACTTGGGATTAGGCATTCCTTGTTTACCTTGCATCTATGGAACCTAGAAGGCGACCGCGTGTGGTGTCGGCGATCGAGGACCCACAGACTACTTTGGCCGATCGGTAGAGGGCTGATTGAGAGGAAGAGGAAGACCAGTGGCAGAAGACTCTTCGAGCCTTCCAACGACATGCCCTCGAGAAGTATGAGGGCAACACCTCCTATATGAAGACGGAAGGCTGGCTAGAGGATCTAGTTATAGCCTTCGGCCTGATTCGGGACCCAACCGAGTACTGGGTTCCTCTGTCAGTTATCCAGATGTGGGGTGCAGCATGTCAGTGGTGGATGCTTTACCTAGGGGAGAGGAGAGAGTCTGAGGTGGCTTGGGCGGATTTCGAGAGGAAGTTCCGGGCGGAATTCCTCTCCTCGACGATAAAGGCAAAAAAGAGGCAGGAACTACTCTCCCTCCAGCAGAGGATTATGTCTATGACAGAGCTAGGGATCAAGTTCAAGGACCTTTTACGTTTTTCTCCAGACCTCTTTCCCGACGAGGAGTCTCGAGCAAGTCGTTTAGAGGAGGCACTCCGACCCTCCCTCCAGTATGCTGTTACCCCTTTACCCTACCGACATACTTGGAGTTCCAGAAGAAGGCCGTAGTGGTGGAGAGGATGCATGCTCTAGGAGGAGGGTCGCGAGAGGGGATCCTGCTAGAACCATCAAAGGGTAAGGCCTTCAGCACCAGGCCTCCAGTGTCAGGACCCTCTAGGTTCTGACCTGCATGGGGCAGGATGGTTCTCGAAGATCGACCTGCGGTCCGGGTACCACTAGATGAGGGTGAAATAGAGCGACATCCCGAAGATAGCGTTCAGGTGCAGGTATGGACACTAAGAGTTCTTAGTCATTCCCTTAGGTGTTACGAACGCCCCGACTGTGTTCATGGGGCTTATGAACTCCATCTTCCGAGAGTACCTAGATCGGTTCGTAGTTGTGTTCATCGACGATATCCTGATCTATTTGAGGTCAGAAGAGGACCATGCAGAGCACCTGAGGACAGTTTTGGAGTTCCTCCGACAGCACCATCTCTATGGGAAGTTGTAAAAATACAAGTTCTGGACATGAGAAGTGCACTTCCTCGGGCACGTAGTGTCTGAGAAGGGGGTAGCAGTCGACCCGTCAAAGGTTGAGGCAGTTGTTTCTTGGGAATCACACAAGAATGTAGCGGAAGTCCGAAGTTTCCTCGGGCTGGCGGGTTACTACCAGAGATTCCTACCCAACTTCTCCCGAGTAGCAGCCCCTTTGACGGCTCTGACCAAGAAGGACCAGGATTTCGTATGGAGTGAGCAGTGCCAGTCAGCCATCAGCTATCTGAAGGATAAGTTGGTTAGTTCCCCACTGCTGAGATTACCAAAAGTAGGGGCTACTTATGAGGTTTTCTGTGATGCTTCAGGAAAGGGTCTGGGATGCGTGCTGATGCAGCAACAAGGCGTGATCTTTTATGGGTCCAGGCACCTGCGTTCCCATGAGCGTAATTATGCCACCCATGACCTGGAGCTTGAACCAGTTGATTTTGCGCTAATGTTGTGGTGGCACTACCACATCGGGGAAATCTTTTTGGTCTTCACGAATCACAAAACATTGAGGTATATCATCTCCCAGCAAGAATTAAACTTGCGACATCGGAGATGGGAGGAGTTCCTCCAGGATTACGACATTGAGATCTCTTGTACTGAGGGCAAGGGCAATGTGGTGGCTGATTCCTTGAGACGGAGGATGCAGAAGGATGCGGTCCGAGAGTCGGCAGACGCCTGGAAGGTGATGGAGGAGTTGGCTGCCTTACCCCTAACGCGACGATGGATAGTGGCAGAGGCTGCCTATATCAGATGACAGTGAATTAATCCCTGTTTCAACAAGTGGAGGAGTCTCAGTGTGGAGACCTAGAGTGATAAGTGATGCATGACCAAGTTGACCAGGGCAATGATCCGCATGGATGGACAGCGGATGGTGAGAACCGGATGCTTTTCCAGAAAAGGTTGTTTGTCCTGGAGGCGATGCGCGGCAAGGTTCTCAGTGAGTTCCACAACTCACAGCTGGTGGTACACCCGGGAGTTTCCAAGATGTACCAGTGTTTGAAGAGACAGTTTTGGTGGCCCGGAGTTAAGCGAGCGGTGGTAGAGTTTGTGGCCAAGTGCTTAGTGTGTCAGCAAGTGAAGTCTAAACACCGAGTTCCAGGCGGCCTGCTGTGGCCTCTAGATGTCCCTGAGTGGAAGTGGGATGACATCTCGATGGATTTCGTCACAGGACTACCCAAGGTCCACGGAGGGTACAACGCCATCTGGGTGGTAGTGGACAGGTGATGAAATCAGCTCACTATCTGGAAATCATGGAGTCGAGTACTGTGGATGCTTTTGCACGAAAGTACGTGGATGAGGTGGTGCGGTTGGATGGAGTACCGAGGTCTATATTCTCGGATAGGGATGCACGGTTTACCTCGCGAGTCTAGAGAGGATGGCAGCATGCGTTTAGCACCCAGTTACACCTTATCACTACATTCCATCCCCAGAAAGATGGACAAACAGAGCGCACCATCCAGGCCTTGGAAAATATGCTCCGAGCTTGTGTTCTGGACTTATGAGGATCATGGGTGCGATACATTCCTCTGGTAGAGTTTTTCTACAATAATATCTACCACTCTACCATCAGTATGGCCTCGTTTGAAGATTTATATGGGAGGCCATGTCGTTCGCCTATGTGTTGGACCGAAGTAGGAGAGGCATGCATCCTTGGCCCGGAGGTGGTGTAGAACACAACAGAGAAGGTTCAGCTCATACGGGAAAGGACGAAGGTGGCCCAGGACCGACAAAAGTCGTATGCGGATACCAGGAGGAGGCCCTTGGAGTTTGAGGTTGGGGACCACGTGTTCTTGAAGGTATCACCTCGGCGTGGGCAGCGGAGGTTCCACAAAGGGAGTAAGCTTTCTCCCAGATTCATCGGACCCTTCCAAGTGTTGCGGCGGGTCGGCGATGTGGCTTTACAGCAAGCATTGCCAACGTCGCTACTAAGTATACATGATGTCTTTCATGTGTCCTAGCTCGGTCGGTATCTGCATGATGATTCACACATCCTTGATTGGGGTGAGCTGGACATCGAGGACGACGTGACCTTTTTGGAGAGACTAGGGGTGATTGAGGATCTCAAGGAGAAGGTGCTTCACGGGCGAACCATCCCCTTGGTTCATGTGTTGTGGAGACATGGTGGGATTGAGGAGAGTACGTGGGAGAGGGAAGCACGGATGTGTACCCAGTACCAAGAGATGTTTTGAGTTTTTTTTCATGTTGTACCTTTTCTGGTAGAACATTTTGTCTTTTGGCTATAAAATGAACTGGTTTTCTTTCCACTGTGTGTGTGAAAAGCCCCGGCTATTGGGAAGGAGAGGACCCGACCCCTAATCAAGACGCATTAAGGTGGATGCGATTAAACCCATGCGGGCGATTCAGTGCTGCCCAAAGCGGATAATATCTTGACATGGGGGAGGAGACTCCCCAACCGACATGCCCGGGCAGTTTGGAATGGTATGTTGCTTGGTTCGTGACAGGAAGGTGTTCTTAGTTAACGATGAGGTTCACTCTACAGAGGTATCTTTTGGGTGGTTGTTCGGACACGACATTCCCTTCTGGGTTGTTTAAATTATCGAGGACGAGAATAGTTTGAGAGGTATCTGATGTGATGACCCATACTCTCTTGGTCCTTTTCATTGCCAAAATCTATGTCCTAAAATAGTGGCGTATCGGTGAGACTGATCGGCGCGACCGATTGGTGAGACCGATCGACGCGACCGATCTGTGAGACAGATTGGTGAGACCGATCGGGGCGACCGATCGGTGAGACCGATCAGCGCGACCGATCGGTGAGACCGATCGACGTTACCCGACCTTGTCGAGTTGTTTCCAGTAGCGCTCCTTTTGTGCAAATAGGGTTTTAAACCATATTCTGACTCATTTAAGCATGATTTAATGACCCGTAACACACATAAGAGTTCTAATTAAACACTTAATCAATTCATGAGTCGGCTTAAACCACCCGACCCCCTTTTTGGGATGAGTGGAGCCGCATGGTCAACCCACGACCCCCCGTGTCTGACGTGGTTTCGTGTTTTCACCTCAACCGTCCCCGACTCTTATAAACTAAGGGTTAGATGTGGTTTCTCTTTCCTCGATCGTGGATTTTCACAAACCGCTTCTAGGGCATCGGGCGCATCGTTATCTGTAAAGTTCCATGCCCGGCCTAGATGTCGATCACCTATCAACAAATATGAAATTTCTCCTTTGACTCTCTCTTTTGTGTATCATGCGGGGTGGGCGTGCTTTTGATTCTGTGGGATTGGATAAACCAGACCTAATTAAAGATAATGAACTAATTCTATAAAGAGAGAGGGGGTTGTGATCGTTGATGTTGTCTTATATTTTGATGATGTTTCTACTATGACCATCTTTTTGAGTTGTGCTGGCTTATGCCTTCAGAAAATCGAGGTCGTTGGTGGTCGTTGTTTGTGCACTAATGAACCCTGCTGATGTTTTAAATGGATTGTTTGTGGTTGTAAACTCTTGTTGTGAAATGTAATTTGGTTAATCACGTATATCCGGCTGAATAAATTGAAAGCACCAGGATCAATCCCTTCAATGCTAACCCCAGCCGAATAGAATTGAAATCGTAGAATGTGTAAAATCTTTTAAATCTGAAAATACAGGTTTGGCCTTGCTTAGTGCTGGTGGCAGTGTTTTAGTGGTTTTCTCATACGAGTCGATTTATGGAGATGTGGGAGGGGATGGGATCCCCTGTTCTCTTATGATTTCGGTTGTTATTAAACTCGGAATGGGATCCCCTGTTGGTGTGGCTTCGGTGTTTATGAGTTTTTAAAACCCGGTGGTTACTTGTTTATAACACGAATTGGGGTGAAATCCTCTGTTGTTGAGAACCGGGTGTGGACATTTTGGTTGATGTTGACTGTTTACTTTCCTGTACTTATGCCTATGCCTACTAGTTGCCCACTAGTGCTTAAACATAAACATTAACACTGAAAGTGAAATAATAAAGGGACAAATGGGTTTATTGGCGTGAGTCGTGACTCAGACTTGAGTACTGTTGTGATCTGTAGGTTGTCTGAAGAAAAACCTAACATTGGGTGATTTCTTGTTACCTATATATATATATATATATATATACTTGTAGCTTTGTTTTTCTTATCGCGCCCCACCCATGTTGAGCACTTAGTGCCGAACACCCCCATTACATGGGGGAGGGTGCTTTTCCCAACACTATTCTTAGTGGCTGGTTATTACCTCCTTTTCTGCTCCCTTTCCCGGATATCCCATGTATCTTCGGGCAGGCTGTGATGGCCTGAGGTCCAATATTATCCCAAGAACCTTCGGGTGGGGTGGTGTGTTGGTTGGCCATGTGTGTGCGGCAGGTGGTTTCCCAAGTGTCTTCTAGATGAGGACCAGGTGTCTTCGGGCGTGGCAATGGATTTTTCTAGCCCAGGTGTCTTCGAGCGTGGTGTAGGTTGTTCTGGCCTTGGTGTTTGCAGGCGTGGTTACATGTGACAGTTGTGGCCCAGGTGTGCGCAGGAGGGATTCAGTATTGGGACTACGTGCGGTTGAGGCCCAGGTGTGTACGGGCGGGATTTCGGCAATGGGACAACGTGTGGTTGTGGCCCAGGTGTGTGTGTGCAGGTGTGGTAGTGGGAGTACGGTGAGAAAGGCAGGATTGGTCTGATGCGAAGGATGTCTCAATAACCAGTGGGAAAGTGGCACAGGTTACCCAAACATCGATGTGCTCTGATTATATATATTACTTGACTTGCGTTATTTTGGGAGTGTGCCTTGGTGAGGCCTGGGGTGGATAGTTTACCTTGATAAGTGTTTGGTTTACTCTTTCCTCACAAGACTTTAGTACGTTCCTCCACTTGTGCACGAGAGTCTTTGGATTTCCCTTCTGAGTGTACTTGTATGCTCACCCTACGTATATAAAACTGCTTTCAAGTTTCTAGGAGGTCTTCGGGGATCACGCAGGACCTTACTAGCTCAGACCTTTGGAGCAGTTTCAGTTGTTGTTTTTCTTTTCCTCTTTGGTACTTACCTTTGTAGTCACTTTTTGTACCTTGTGGCTTTAATTTTGGAACATGCATGTGGGAATGGTTTACTTTTGGCTTTACTTTTCTTTTACCTGGGTGTTGTTGAGTTTCATCATCTCATCTCTCGATCTTATAAAACAAAAGGGGGTAATGCCTTCCATTTGTGAGAAATTCCTATACCCTTGGTGTTGGTCGCCACTCCGGGACCTATTGAAGGAGGGTCTCGGGGGTCATTATCTCTCCTTCAACATAAAGAAGGAAGGTTCTGGAAATCTGCTGACCCTTCCCTCCTTTTGGTGAAGGCGGGTCATGACAAAAACACATATTATTTTATATATTCATTAGGTCTTGAAATTTCAAAATTTTCCATCAATAATAGCATAAAAATTGTTTTCAGCAAATCATTAATAAGTTTCAATATATATAAGTAATATATAATTTATATTATCATTATTATTCATATATTTATAGAAACAACATTATCTCAATATTATTATAATATCAATTGTTATATTTCCATCAGTCATGTATCTTCTAAGAAGATCAGATTTCCACTAAAACATTTTTCATGCTCATCGACACCCTTTAAAAGAAGGTTTTAAATCCTTAATGATGAATTACTATAGTAAAATCCATGAATATTTAATAATTCTGATAAAAATGATAAAATTAATAAAATTACTAAGTGACATTATTATTTGATTCAATCACAATAACATTAATCCATCAAATTCTTTTATGGTAATATCAAAATATAAACTTTGATTCATTAGCTTATTTTGAAGTATATTTCATTGATGCATGAGATAGTTATTTTTATAGAGCCTCATTTCCTTATAGTTGAACCATTACACATTGGAAATTTTTTTCCCTTTCATTCATAAGAATAGCGATATTTATATACAAACTATTATAAAAATACCATCCATTTTTAGTAACCACCAAGTTGTTTCTTTAAACAATTATAAAATGTGGTAAAATAATTCTTTTCCTTTTCCCAATATCCACAATTTTTTATATATTCCTCTTATTTTCCCGATTATCATTGTGTATATAATACTTAGATAATTATTTCTCTATCTTGATTGGTATGGTTACTATGTCATCATAGATTAGAATGTTTTGGGTACTAGTTCCCTTTGAAATATTTTCTTTATCCCTTTTAAGAAAAAGTCATTCTTAAAATTATGATTACATGAATTTATGTGGATCCCATTCATTATGAAATCTTCCAATTATTAATAATTGTTTTCAGTTTATTTTGAAAGTATCATTAGTAAAAAAATTACAATCCTAAAACTATGGATATTTTTAATATAAATTTAAAAAAAATTCAAAAATAATCACATAAAAATAAAAATGTATTCTCAAGGGATATATAAATTTCAAATGAATCTCCATAGATTATAACGAAAATGTGAATTGTCTTATGAATTCACTAAATGTGTTTCAAACAAGGTTTTTAGAATGTCATGTCTATGTGAATAAGGTAATGATATAGTCAATCCAAATCCACCCATTTCAGAGTTATTACCCCAAGGTACATCTATATCAGAACTACATCAGGTTTTAGAATCAAAAAAAATTATAAATTTTGAGGAAAGACCAAATAATTTCTACATTAATAAAACATTATGACATTCTTATATAATTATCCTCAAAATTTATAACATATTATGGGATCTATAACATAATTTTTCAATATCTAGTCCCATGGTTTATAATACACTTCTTCTGATAACAAATACAATGCCCCCCCAGTAGCTACGAGACTATGTCTGTCACTTTTACATTAGTATTAATTACAAGATGTTTCATCTTGAATTATATAATTGATTATTAGTCTTAGTATACTATTTTCACAAATTATTCCAATATTACATTTGAGATCACAAAATAAAAAAATCCCTCTAGAATATCATTATTTCCTCTAGTATATCATTGCGAATCAATCATAGTACACATTCAGATTATTAGGAAACAAAAAAGAAATAAGTCTGAGCAGAGATGATCAGTAAGGTTTATTTATATTAACATAAATCCTAAATATATACGTAATAGTAAATATTTCAATGTAAAATACTAACCAAATAATCCATTTATTCAATAATATGTATATCAAATTAAAGTAAGTCTTAAAAAATATGGAAAAGTAAATAAATAGAAACAAATAATATTTAATAAATAAACTGAGAATGAAATGAATCCGTATATTATATCATTATATAAATATCATATAAAATTGTAAAAATTTTATTATTTTTGGAAACTCTTAATTATTAGATGTTATGTCTTAGGCACATGATACATTTACCATAATGACATTTTTTGAATATTTCAAATGTAAATGTGAAAACCCATTTAATTCTAGAATACTTATCTATCTCATGAGGCCTACAGATTCATCCAGGGGATATCTATAACCAGGCCCACAAAAGCCTGAATGTCCAAATAATTCCACATATATCATATAATTGTTTTTATTCATGAAAAATATGTCTTACCATTATGTATTTTATTAAATAATGAATATATACTATCTGTATTTCCTTTTTCATGAAAATAAAGTCAAAGTAAAACACCATATGTAAAAATGAATTATTTCTTCATAAATATGAGTATACATGATAAATAATAATTATATTTAATGAATATTAAATATCAAATGATTAAATAAATGTGAATAATTCATGGGCAGGTTAATGACTAGAAAATAAAACCAATGATGTGAATGTTAACACAATCCTTGTTCAAAATGATTAAAAACTATTCATAAAATGGAAATGGATAGTATCAGTCCAACATATTCTCATTTCAGTTATATAAAAGGGATTTCTAATTAATTAATTGAAATTTCATAAAAATGTCTTTATATATATTGTTACAAAAACTATCCTTTTGATTCTGAAAAATATTTTTTTTAAAAAAAATTTCATAAAAAATTTTGAAAATATTTATTTTCTAAAAATACATATAAATCATATAAAGGTTGAATTATAAAAATTGGTGTTCATAAATTATGAAAATTATGTACATGTAGTTTACATTGAAACAAGTATTCCTTCCATAATTTTGATAAAAGACAAATGATGATTGTTGTTAATAGTAAAATAAGAATCAATTAATAATTTTTTTAGATTCAAAATGGGTAAAACTTTATCATATTAATCATTTTTAAAATTATATATAAATTTAAATAATTTTTATAAAACATTATTTTGGAAGAAAATTGATTTCCAAATGAATAGAGAAATGTAATCAAATTTTCATAGAACATTTCATAATTATTAAATTAACTAAGGACTTGGAAAATGGTTCTAATATATAAATATATAATGAGACACCATAGCATAAAAAATTAAATGTGTTTATTTGTGAATGGTCATGTAATTTCCTTTAACTAAAATTAACGTATAAATAATATCAATTTTAATGAGACTATGATGTAAAATCTCACTAAAATTATAAAATAGATGAAATAATTAATCAATGAAATAATGTGTCTATAAAATGGACACAAAAAATAAGAAATTTTAATTAAAAAAAATATTCATAATAATTTTGACAAATAATATTATACAATAAATTACAATGATGAAGTAGTATAACCCAAAGAAAATAAAATTAGTTATGAAATTTATTGCGACATGTTAACCCTTATGTAAAATCCCCATGGATAAATTAATTCAAATTGAAACATATAAATCTATAAATTTTTAATTAATCCTTATATTACCTAATTCATTAACCATATTAATATTTATAATATCATATTTGATCCTTTTATAACATCCCAATACCCGTTTGTTAATAATCATTCATCATTTTTATTTTTTTAGTTGTTAATTTCCCTATTTTCTCATTTGTGATTTGTAATGAAAGTTCTGATCCTTTTGAATATTATATTCTAACATAAGATCCATTAAATTAATAATTACATAATTATTATATTTAAATATAATTTATTCTTTTAATACCAATAATGGAATATGGTTTTGAGACATGTAGTATCTTACGATCAGGGAGATAGTATTCCATACTAATGCATGAGTAATGTTTTCATTTTTTGATAATAATTATGGAATATTTTTAAGTAATATTTTATAATTATATTATTTTAATATTATTATAAATATAATATTATATATTAATATATATATCATCTATATAGTGCGGTGATGAAAAGAGAGTCAAATCTATTCATGATGGAGGCAATCCATATGTACATAAATGATATTATAATTTTTTAGTGTCTGAAAACATAAGGAAAAATTGTATATTAAATTTTACTAATGATACAGTTTTCAGTAATATCATTAATATGTCATATATATCACATATATTTATTAAAATTACCCTTATTACAATCCATTTAAAGCGTTAGTGAAAATTGAATCACATCACTTCGCAAAGCGGTAGTCCACCATACACACAAGTGACATTGTCATATCCCCAATGGAATAAAATTTAAAATTATATATAATATATTGAATACGTAGGAAATTTTATGATATACATATCTTGTATATTCATTATACTTATATTTATACCCAACCATGAGAGGTAGTGATGTAAAAATGAATGACATAAGTTTTTGAGGTAGTAGTACTCAGAACACAAGAATGTTGATTTCATAATCTATTTGATGAATTTTAAGATGATTTTAGGTCATGAACATAACATAACAACCTATAATTATATAGAAGATAATAGTGTTGTTATATAAATTTGTTTTAATAACAATTAAAGAAGGTAGCGGGAGAAAGAAAATAATAATGGTAGTTGAGGAATGTTACCTCTTCTTCTAATAACCTCATTAGGATTGAACTAAAACCATCCATGGTTATAATTATTTAAAATATAAGTATTTTATGATGATTATAGATAATTTTGGGAGAGGTCTGGGTAGTTATTATTTTAAAATATGTCCCTTTTCCATGAGTCTTACTCATCACATTCATTCTTTCTATACATAAATAATAAATATAGGTTAGTATATCATTTATTAACAATGTTTTTAATGATTACCACTTCTTACTTTTTATTCAATATTATGGTATATAAAATTACTCAATTAATTATGTTCACTTTATATATTTTGATAAAATTCAATTCAAAATTAGAAAATTACTTTGGTAAGTCCACTATGGTCAAATTTTTCATTATTATAGTATCTATAAAATAATATAAATTATAAAATTGTAATTTCTATACCCAAAAAAATATTTTCAAACCAATAAAAAATGATGGTTATTAATGATATTCTTTGTTATAGTCATAGAGAGAGTAGGTCTCATGTAGCTATGAATAATGTTTCCATTTTTCAATGATCATTATAGGATGATGAAAAGTTTACTCTATCATTATAGAAATATTATAATATAATAAATATAAAATTAATTCTTTAAATATACATATAGATATATAATATATGATTTTTTGATTAAAAATTAATCAAATCATTTCATATAGGTGGTCATCAACACGTACAAATGAACGGCATTATAATTTTTCAATGTATCGAAATGAAAGAATATATATGTAATATTATATTTAAACAGTGATAAATATTTCTTAAATATCATAAAAACATAAATATATAATTATCACTATTCATGAGAGTCACAGACGGATAATGAATTATATCAGCTCACGAGGGAGTGGTTCTTCATACACATGAATGATGGTTTCAATTCCCATTCGATGGAAGACAAGATAGATTTATTTTTTTACATTATCATAAAAACCCCTTATTATATGATATATAATAGTTTTTTATATATTAATTCTTAATAAGTATTTAATAATGGTGGATGATGAAATTGAACTAAAACATTCAGGTAAGACAATAACTCTTCTTTGTAATGTCTCCTTTGATGTAAAAAATCATTCATCTAAGGATAGTGTTAAACCTAAACCAATTCATCAATATTGATCATATATATTCATGGAAGGAATTTGGGGAGGTATTGGAAGATAAAAACGGTTTTGGATTTTGAGGGACCGAGGAGAAGAGGTAATCTTTTATAAGAGAGGGGAAGGGCACACTTGGGCGTACAAATAATAATAATTAATATAATCTAATGTTGAAATCAAAATGTCCCCAAAATAAATTATTTGGAATATGGGACGACTATGGGTATAATTTATCATATAAAATAATAATAATAATAGTTTTTATTACAATTTTGTGATTATTATTTTATTTTAGTCCATTGTTAACCTCGTTCATACATACCATGACAAAAACATTATTTACTCATTGGTAGTCAATATAATTCGTATTAATAAAAAATGAACCAATTAATGGACAACGAATGATATCACAATCATTATAAAATCACATGCTCATGTCAATTTTTTTAGAAATTTTAAATCATTTAATAAATAATTGTTTATTAAAATAAATTATTAATGTGAATTTTGAAAACTATTATTACACTAATTTTATTAATATTTAGAGAATATAAACAATTATCAAGATATATTTTATTATGAACATAAAAAATTATTTTAATCAATATAATTCTTGTATCATATTTATTACGTAATATTATATTCCATTTAATTTTTTTAATATCATTTATTTTGTTTATCGACTTATTTACTAATTACTTATTCAACATTGTTTCAGAATTTAAGCTTATGATGAATTTAATGAAAATTAAATAAAATTTCCATGATGAAAATAAATCATCTTTATTTTATAATACTATTTATAAATAAACACATCATTTGTTTTTTCTTCTTGTTAAAAATGATATATTTATTAAACATAAGAGTATGAATTTTTGAATTTTCTTGAAATGAAATATTTTAGATATTATAATCAAATAAAAATTGAATTAAATGGCCATATAAAATGATATTATATGACTATAGGAAAAATGGAGTCATCAAATATAAATTATCCATTTGTTAGATTTATTTTACATGCCTCATCATTTTATTTTTATCTATAATAAAATAAAATACCCATTACCTTGGTTAAAAATAGTAATAAGGTGAAGATGAATATTGACCAATCATAAAAGGGAGTTATTTACTGAATTTAAAACAATTAATTATAAATTTAGATCGAATTTATAAATATTCAAAACATAGAATTTTACAAATTTATATTAAAATTAAATGAGCAGAATTCAAAACAATATTGCATAAAATATCCATTTTTAAGTATATAATGATCAATAATTAATTTAAGTATAATGTTCAATTAAAATTCATAATTGAAATGTTTTGAATAAAATTGAAAAAAATAAAATTTCAACTTAATCCAAAATACAATTTTACTATATATATTCATTAGAATAGAATACAATTTTTAATTAAAAGTCTATATTTTTCAATATTTGTTGATAAATCAATGACTCCAAAAAATGACAATAAATTCATCCAAGTATAATTTTTGAAATTTGAATTAAAAAACTAAAGTACTTTTTTAGTACAAATTAAAAAAAATTCAAAATCTATTTAAAATATTCAATCATAAAAATAAATAAAACCTATTTTTAATGATATCACATATATGGACAACAAAAATACATTACTAAAAAAACAATATATTTAAAAATAAAAATTTAATACATAAAATAAGATTATGATAATTATATATATTTTTAAATTTGGTTAAAATTATTCATTGAAAACAATTTAACAACTTTGTTTTAAAGGTCACAAAATAATTATTTTTTCATTTATTCTTGGTGCTAAATATCTAATATGATACCGAAGCTAATAATTAAAATATTAGGATATTACAAAGTCCCTATCACCACATAAATTCATCACTTCTTCCAAATTTGTACCTCCTTTATTATCCATCACCCAACCTTCATCACATTCTGACATATAGAACATATAACTATTAATTGTGTACCAATAATAGATAATTAATCGGTCATATGTCTTATGGATTTCCATTGAAGTCATTTAAGAATTTATTAATGATGAATATGTGATAAAAATATATTTTTCAGGGAAAATGTAACAAATAAATTTATATTATCCTGAGATATTGTGGTGATGTTAACATATGGGTTGATCTTTATGTTGTAGTATTGCTCATCCATGTGACTCCCCAAAACTATTTTTATGTTTTTAAATATATTGATACAATAAAATGGGATCATGAAAACTGTTATTAAATTTTAGCATGAAAACATTTATAAAAATATGAGTTAATGTATTTTGAATAGAAACTTTAGAAGAATTAATCATGAAAGAAGAACATATAGTCAACAATAATAAGACTAGATCTATGTTAATTAAGTCAACCCGACCTGAAGGTCTTCATGTTTGTTTATTATTTCTAGAAAATCCATCATTTTGGGTTAAGGGGGAACCCTATCATTATCTCTGGGAAAAGTGAAAAATGAAAAATGGAATTACACAAATGCCAAGAGAAGAATGATTAATACTTGAATATAAGGCCAAAAAAATAACAACACATGAACTACCCCTCCCCCATCATTATCATTGAAGGTTTCTAGCTTGGAAAATTGATTGGATGATTGAATAAAATTTCCCTATTTGTAGATTCATGATGCATGTTACCGAAGAAAAATCATAAACCCTATAATTATTCTAATTTGACTATCTTTAAATTGGTGGATGCTAAATTCTAGGAATCACGATATACAACCTAATTCTGTGTGATATTCATGGGCTTTTTATGGTCTGTTTTGATGTTTGGAGGCCTGGTGGTCTGAAGGACTATGATAGCCCAAAGGCCCAATGGCTCAAATTATTTTTGTGTCTTGATGGCCATATACCCTAAAGGACCATGGTATAATGATGTTCAATAGACCCGCAGGCAAAAACTAGTTTCATGAAATCCAAAATAGGATATATAGTTCCAACTATTACACACCACAAAAGTAATTCTACAGTAATTAATATAATAATCCCGAAAGTTTATCCCCATATGGATTTGACCATGGGTGTTTGGGATTCCAAACATGAGCGTCTATGACTTAGGTACTAGATCCTTTTCCCCGGGTTAATTCAATTTCAACAACCTTTAATGAATCCAAGAAAGAATAGATCAACCCCACTTAATACCATATAACACATGGTTTAAACCACAATGAACTCACCAAAAAATCCTAAGACACTGAGCATACATGTGTTGAGATTATTCTTCTAGATGGTCACCCAAAAAAATTATATAACCACTAAATCAAACCACCTCGATCAAGGTTTTTATCATTTTTTAAGTGATCAAAAATGATCCTCAATCACCCAACCTCCCCAATTCACTCATTTATGATTACTAAAATAATATAGGTTTATGTCTTAAAGGAATATAAAAGTTTCACTTACATTTAGTGTAGTCATGAAACATCAGTATACACTATCAATTCAGGATAAGAGAGTTAAAAAGTGTGTTGATCAACATAATATTCTATTAATTGGTAGCTTTGTGTATCAATTCATATAACAGTCAATGTAAATTATCCTTCAACTTCTAGATGTTATGGATCATCAAAGTATAAATAAAATAATGAATACAAAAAATAAATTTCTATCAAATGATATAACAATAGGGTGGTAAATGGTAATGGAAAATTTCGGGTGGTTCTTGATTCCATGAATAACAATTAAATCATATGTCTATGAATGGTTGGTGATTGGGGGTACCCATCACTATGGTTGTCCCTATCTCTATTTAAATCATGTTCCATATCATTTAATTTTACCTTGTATCAACAGCATCAGCCTTTGGCCTCCCATTATTTTCATCCACTTGGCAAGGATGTAACATTAAATAATAATCATCACATTACTTGATTAAATCTCTTAATTACATGATCTTGCATTCTCATTTGACATGTTTTAGCACCAAATGATAATCATAGACAATTCTATATCATATTGAAAAAACATAGAGAATCTATAATATTCATAAGAAGGAATTAATGAATTTTTAAAAATTTGAACTTCGTCTACCATTTTTATTTGATTTGTGTCATGAATGATTTTTTCCCTTATGTATAAAGATTAATTCGTTTTTCTGAAAATTGTATGGTGTGGACCATATTCCCATTAACCTTCTAAATCATTATCTTGGGATATAACTTCTTCAGATTTTGTGTAAGAAAACCCCAAAATCATTTGATCATGTATCAATAATCTTACAAGTATCCTCTTTAGATAACTAATTTTTGATCAAAAACATAATTCATTAATGATAGGTTTTGGTTATGGATTATTCAAATGATCCTTCCTATTTCAATTGATAGTTTATGAAACACCTAAATGGGAGTAACATAACACATTCTAACATAGATTTGGTAAACCTACATGATTTTATAAGGATTACCATTAATATAATAATCTTCAAAAAGAAATCATTAGTTTTTAACTAAAACATGAAATGTTTCATTAATTAGATGGTATGAAATGAGTGTGTTCTTCATGAATGAAATCCAATTTATTTAACCTAAAATACACATGCATTTTATTTGATCTATTTCACCAACCACATTGTATGATAAAAAATACAATCACTCTAGTTTCATTGTAATAAATGGAATGACTAACACAGTAGCAGTAGTTGTGCATGACAATAGTATG
Source organism: Viscum album (assembly GCA_963277665.1). Classification (NCBI taxonomy): domain Eukaryota; kingdom Viridiplantae; phylum Streptophyta; class Magnoliopsida; order Santalales; family Viscaceae; genus Viscum; species Viscum album. Next base: position 188,770,146 of record OY728150.1, read on the forward strand.
AATAGAAGAATGGGGGTACATTTGGGGTCATATGAAATGGAATGGTAACATGGATGTTGAATGGTTGAAGAATTCTAATAGTTAGAATAATCCTTCTTATATTGGTTGCACTATATTCTTCCTCAATGTAACATTGTCACATATGCTAAGCATTGTAGAATGTAGGCATGGTCACTCCACTATGAAAATGTTTATTCCCAGACATGGTTTCATGGTAGAATGATTTATTTTCTCTTCATCAATGTGTTCTTTATAATAGTTAAACTCATGGTATTGGAACCAAAAATGAAGATATTTGAATATATTGTTAAAATGAATATTCTTATTAAAAATCACCACATCCACTATGGAATTAAATGATAAATTTTTAATAGGTAATTTCAACAAAATTAATAGCAATAAAAAGATAAAAATTAAGAAGTTACATAAACTTCCACAATAATATTGAGAAAAAAAAAACAGACAAAATTGCCCATCAATCATTGAAATCAAATAATTCTAGGATCAATGTTAACCACAATAACTATTATGTAGAAAAATACATGGAAGTACAACAGTAAAGTGTAAATTTTAGCATAAAGACCCTTATTTTAGAGATAATTTTGACTTCTTTAAAATGAAAATATTATCAGCACATTGACGGGTACAACAACTAAACCCAGATTAACTCATCGATAGATACTTATCCCCAATACATAAACTACAATATCATCAATGTTTTAGAATCCTATGATGGATGAACATTTTAATTAAAAATTGGGTTTGAGGTCCTCAGTTAAAAAATTATTAAAGGGTTTATAAGAAATATCAAAAGAACACATTTTCCACACATCTATTAAATTCTCAAAAATAAATATTTTTTTGAAAATATATTGAAATTATTATTATAAAAAGTATTACGAATTCAAAATTTATAATAGGGAAAAATTATGATGATCAATGATTGATCCCCTAGATATATGTTCAATAATATTGTATTTTAAATGGTTGTAACTAGATTCTAAAATTCAGTTCAAAATGATTTTAATTATAATATATATTACTTCTCTCGACATAATAAATAGAAAAATAATTAATAAATTGATTTTCAACAAATTAATGGGAATTTCCCTACACATATTTTCTTACAATATTAACCAAAAATAATGTTTAGAATTTAAATTTTCACTATAGAAATAAGTAATCACATAATTATATGGATTTTTAATTGGAGTTCAAGAAAGACACTCCCCATGATTTCATCTGAATGATATCTATATTATATAATTTTGTTCGAAAAATATTTTACATAATTGAATATTGGAATTAATCAGATTAATATAGAAATAATTATCTACCAATGAATGAGTTAGGGAGTTCTAATCATGATTTTATATAGTATATAGATTCTATTAGAAGTATTAAAATTTTCTTCCATGGATCCTCATTTTTCATCTAGTTGTATTTTCATTTTCATCTACAGTGAGGATACTCTCAATGGTTACTTCATATTGGAATAAATCGTGAAATTGAAACAATAATTATAAAATGAAACCCAGGAACAAAATAAAAAAATTAATATATTTGGATAACCCCCCAAGGGGTGTTATATTTGGACTATCCCATGTTTCAAAATTCTTAGATCAACTCGAATCTTATGGTGGTTTTGGATTCTTTCATAAGAACCACCGTAGACTATTCAATCCAACTTCTATGATTTGGAATTTTTTGTGTATCCTATGTACCACTTTCATCATTATTCCTTAAAATAAAATATATCCATTATGGAATATTGGATAAGGAAACATTATGTTGTGGTAATCACCATCCTCTCTTTCATGATTGTTCATATTCTCAGTATGTGGAAATAGACCTCTTGGATGAGACATGTGTCCTGGTTGAGTTAGAATTTTTTTCATCTATGAATATAGAAAATTTCTAAATAATCTCTTTTACTTCAATGAACAATAAAATATTTCCTCTTATACATGAGTGACTATGAATATTAAAATTACATTAAATAGTATGAGTTACATGAGTTCCTACTCAGGTGAATGTTCAATTTTATCACGACACTCTCTGATGTCACATAGGCTAGATTACTCTTTAATGCATAAAATGATAGAATCACAATCATAATAAACTACAATATAATCAAATTAAAATATTAACTATGATTTATCCATCAAATACCAATATTCTTTTGTAAAAATTAACATTATTATTATTCAATATTTTAATATTGTCTAAATATTAATTCAGGTTAGGAATGAGTTAGTCTACCTCCCCTATCCTCTACTAAATAACAACATTAGAGTAGGAGTCTTCCATGTTGAAGGATTGGGTGACTTAATCATATCCAATTTATAGGGTAATTGAAAAAAATAATTTTATAATTGAGAAACAAATATTAGCATAAAATGATCAATAATAATAATCACTAAAATGTTTCTAGAATCTTTAGGTTCGACATGAAAAATCACCTACCTTCCCTAGAAATAGTTCTTCATAGTGGGATTTTCTATTTCCTATATTGAATCCAAGGGAAGTTCAATTATTAATGTGGGAAGATCTATATATTATGAAATATACTCATTGGAAACATGTGGAAATCTTATGTTTATTAAATAAGGATTCCAAAATATGTGGTCCCAAAGATTATTTTATTTATTACATGAGTTATTAAAAATATTTTTCATTCAATGTAATATACAAAACCATACTTTTTTGGAAAAAATATTTTATAATGTCTTCAAAGTGTTAGGGTAACTTCACATTTTTTTCATAAAAATATTAATACAAAAATGATTGAATAACTAAAACAAATGTTGATACCATAAAAATATTTCTATTTTGATGTCCACATCATTACCAAGAGGATATTAAAAACACCTTTATTCCATATATATAGCACAATGGATAACACATTGGTTGATCTTGTAGAACGTATTTGGCTTATAATATCCATTCTCAATATCTATTTTCTTATTTCGAAAATATAATGAAAGTATTAAAAAAATCATAAACCTTATCTAAAATGTGAACATGAAAGTAGATAGGAAAAATGATGTGAATGTAGTGGGACATAAAAAAATTTCATAAGAATCTAGAAATAGGAACAATGATTCAACAAGAAAAAACTCAAACCATATTGTTTCATTATCAAATAGAAATTATGGATCCCTTGAAATAATATATCATAAATTCGAAATATCTCCCAATATATGATGGAAAACTCAACACACATATCATTTGACCACATCATTTAGAATCCATTTATTAATTAGATTAAATCACATTACAAACCCTCGAAAATTTAGGAATATCTTCATTAAACCAGATCAATCAAGAATATATCTATGGAATAAATGAACATCATAGGATCATCAGTCATATGGCCTATTAGAGTTACAAACATAATAAGACTAAATTAATATGGGAAATAAGTATTAACAGGTATGGAGTAAAAAATTATTCCATTGATTGAGAGTGCACATACAACAACCAAATTCACAATTAGAACATATTAAGAGTGTCAAAAAATAGTTATGGTGTGAAAGATGTTTAATTCATAGGGTATTTGAGTTTGGATTATAGAATTTATCCTCACAAATTGTCCTTTTAATGAATGGAAGTTTGATATTAGGACATGATGAATTGAAAAGAACATGAACAAAATCCTTGAATCACATCCTTCAGGACCAATATCAAATATACATTTTTGTAGAATTACATACACATGTGGAGTATCACATTGTATATATTCTTATTCACATTTCATTATAGAATCTATAGATATCAAGTGATATTTTGAATATGGGACTTCATTCAACAAGTGATTAGAACATATGATCCATTTGTTTGGTATGAACTCCTCTAACATTTTCAACAATATTGAGATGACATTGATGAGTTTCCCCATCTTCGGTCTCACTCCACCATGTGTCTTAAATTTATTTCATTAATGAATTTAGTCTCGAGAAAAATAATATTTAACTTATCCTGGATTTTTATAGGGAGGACCAGTATATGATTTTCATCTGAAGAAATATCTTTTTTCTATATCAAATTCATATTTTACTTCATGAAATCCCAACACATGTGATTATATATCCACGAGCTACAATAGAGCTTAATTATTCCCCCTTATATTATATCAAAATTATTCTTATTCAATGAGGATTTCCAGTTTATATTTAATCAAATACCCCTTCTAAAAAAAATTATTTTTAATATAACCAAAATGGACTAACTTCACAGTTCAAGAAGGGACTAATATCATGGAATCCACCTCGATGCGTATGACCCAAAATGTTCATAAAAATAATGAGAAACCCACATTGATATCTGCAGGTATATAAATAAATTTATCATTTTTGAGGAGAGATCATGAATTTTCCAATTGATCTTATAAGGTTTAATCAAATAGGAAACATGAAGTAATGATTTTCACTATGCAATAAAATCAATTACCTTGACCCGCAGAACATAAACATCTTCATTGAGGCGTTTCATCAAAATCATTGTAAGAAATAATTCTAATCTTATAGAAGAAATGTTTGGGAACATTTAGTAATATTTGAATTTCCTTTATTTTCATAGAAAAAAATAAATGAACAGATGTGAAAATATTAATTAATAATAAAAATACGCTCGTAAAGAATCAATTACCCAATTTCAGAATCTATTGCTAAACTTCATCATTGATCTATTGGAATAGTAAGTCTCATATTCAGGATTAAAATTATTCCAAAATGTTTCAACAAAGACTCATACTTAGATTTAACCCTAATCTCAGGTTTATTATAGCAGTTGATCTCTTCACATTCCGATTAAGAAAATGGTGTCATAAAAAATCACATTCATACCCGTAACAAGACATACTTAATTTACCTCCGAAAAACCACTATAAATCCATGAAGGTTAATACATTCTTTTTATGATATATCTAATTTCAACAATAACTTAAAATGATTCATCCTTAAATACTTGTACATAAATATTGGTTTCTAATATATTTTCATATAGAAATAAATATTATACTACTTACATATAGTCTTAAATTAGTATCGAGTTTTAATCATGAACCATCGAAGGTCAAAACAAAATTGAATGGGTGGTTTTGTTCAAGGATTTACTCATAGAAGTAGAATTAATTGTTTTTGAATGCAGTGCACTATGTAAAATAAGGACGATGCCTCAGTTACATAATATTGTATGGTCATGGGGATGGTACATGATCACTAAATATAAATGGTATTATGAATATTTATTCCCATGATAGAACATTTTTTTTCTAAGAGTCTTAGTGGCATTGTTACATATCCTGGTAGAAAGTACAAAATAATACACCAATTTGTAAATTTGGGGGCATAATCACATGCTCACATTAGTTGTTTTTTTCTTTATGGATGAATTTTTTATATTAGTATACATCATGATAGAAAAAATATAACTCAATTGTTTTATTTTAATGTGGAAATAAAATTTCCAAAAAAATTATATCTTCTATCATATAATCAGATGATATAATTATAATATTCAATTTTATAAATATATTTAATCCATAATGATGAATATATTGAAGTATAAATTTTTATTTCAAGATACCTAACTATTAAATTTCATTATGATTAATTTTTTTAGATAGAAAATTGTTTCCCTTTAATTTTATTAGATTATAAACACATGAACAATCTTCTAAATAAAACAAAAAATACACAACATTTTAACAACATATTTAGTGAATATCATATTGAAAAAATACATAAATTTATGTAATTTAACTAAAAAAATTATATACTTAAAATAACAAAAAGTACATAATTTAATGTGAAAAATGCATGAAAAATCCACATCAAATATCCAAATGTAATATCCCTAGACCTTCACTACCATATTTGATGAAAAAAATAGAATCATTAAATTTATAGAGATGATACTGATAAATGTGAGTCAATTTTATATATAAAAACATAAAATATCATAGAAAAATATAAAATCACATACATAATTTAGGTCCTTTTATGTTTAGAGTTTTTTAAAAATAAGACAAACTCCTTTAAGTGTAAATTTTCACACAGTGTCAATTTTTCCCACAAAATGAGATCTTTGTAAAGATGTGCTCTCATTGTTATAGGTACATCCTATTTCATGAAAATGGATTTTATTAAAATTTATATCCATCCATAATCCCAATACCATATCATTTGATAATATGGGATGATAAAAATGAAGACCAGTACAAGAAATAATTGTAATAAACCCCTTAGTGCAGTGAAAAACATGGAGACCCTAAAATTAATAACATTTCGACATTATTCATTGAGTGTGTAAAATTTACCATAAAAACATTTTAAATGTAGTATTTTCCCCAATAAAACATTTCAAAATCATAACTATAATTTTTGATCCCTTTTATGAAACATAGAGCTTCATTTTTAATACTAATGTTAAACTTGTGTATGATATAACTTTTGACTAATTAAATAAAGAGTATAAATCAGACTAGTTAAATCCCTAATCATAAATTTGAGATGATGAACTATACCAAATGCATTGGTGAGCTATATTTCTGATTATACATTTTATATTTTATATCAGTCACACTCATTCTTCTATGTTATGTCTTTATCACCCATTAATCCTATATATTTAATACATACCACATAATGAATAATATTTTTATGATTTATTATTTTTATCCAAACACCCTTTAAAAAAAATTCGAACTTGTTTGAAAATCGATTTTATATATAAAAAATATTTTCATTTTAAAAAAACATTTTAAAAACTAAAATACTCAGAATGAATTGGAATATGGTGTTTTAAAAACACATTTTATGAACTTATAACACTTCTCCTGATAGTATTTCGTGTTTTCAACCATAATCCCGTGATGTTTTTCATTATAGAAAAAATAATGCCTATATATTGTGGATAGTGATGTTACGAATGTATTTATGGATTTACTGATCCAAATGGTTCTTGAAGTTTGATGAAAATAGTAAAAGATGTTCCCTTTTATATGTGAGGGGAGGGGAGCTATTCATATAAAAAAATATTATAATAATACATAATAGTTTTCATGAAAAAATGATCAAGAATACATAATTATAATATTGGAAAAAAATTGTTTTATAAAATATCAAAAAATATTTAAAATTTTTAAGCTATATTTGTACTCGTATCTCTTTGTTCTAACCCCCTATTACCCCATTGGAATATTACCATGACGTCAATATTTATTAATATTTAGAGGTAATGAATGTTACTATAAAATAAAAAATAACCCATAAATGGATCGTGGTTGATATTTTAAAATATATCACCTAGAATGTTTTGAGTAATGTATTGTTTATGAGTTTTAAATATTTTATTAAAATGTAGTTTTTTATAAAATAAAATTTATTCTATATTCAAAATACAAGAAATATTAAAATATAATAGGTGTCTAATTCATTTAAAATCTCTCAAAATTAGATATCTTTATTATAATTAGGTTATACTTTTAATATAATTACCCAATACTATTTTTCATCAGTTTTGATAAATGTTTAAAACTTTTTGTTTAGTTTAACCCCTTTGTTAACAAATATTAACCTTACTCATGATAAGGATATTTTCAATATTATGTGTTTATAATTATACTTATAATGTGATAATTGTATCATAGATTTCATAGGGTTTAAACTATAAACCATTTATATTCCTAAATTTTATTTTTCAATTATTTATGATTTTTTAAAATTTTGATAAAATACAATTTAACATTGAATACAATTAATTTCATTTTATGGACTATTCAAATAATTTGACATGACAACAACGTAAAAACAATTAAATTATATTAAAAACTCCTTAAAAATTTCTAAATGATATATATATCTTAAAATTTTATTTTTAAATATAAATAACCATCTACCCAAATAAAATTATTTGCAGGTTTTTGGTAAAATTTAAATGATTTTTTAACTACGTTCACTATTTATGTGACAGAGATGTATGAGCGTTTAAGGTCATTATTTCAACACTAAATTGTATAAATAAATTACCATAAAAAATAGTTTATCATTTTATGAATGATTTATAACATAACATATATTTTTTTAATCCCTATCTCAAATTTTTATAGATATTAAAAACAAGAGAGTGACATTTATGTGTCTTTTTATTTAAATATGTCAAATTTCATTATTGAGGGAATATGACCCAAATATGACATTTTTTATAATATGGTATGGATATGGTCAAATAACGACCATAAAAAGGAATTATAAATGTATTTTCTTTATTGTGAGACATTATTTCATTATGTTAACCCTGATTTACACATTTTTACCTTACTTATGTGATAAATATGTACCACAATTACTATTCATAATTCAATAAATAACAGAGGACAACTAAAAAATATTTAACCTCATTGTCCAATATAAGTAAAACATTTTCAAGATTCAATTTATAGAAGTGTGTAAAATTATTTTATGAGTAATGAAAAAAACTTCAAGAAAAACAGTTTTTAGATTAATTTGTTTTTATAACAAAAGTATAATTATTCTAAAACCAGATATAAAAAATATGAATATTTTACTAATTATAGTGTATATAAATATAAATTATTATGTTAAATTTTGATGAAATTTAAATTCTACTGTGGTTTAAAAAAATCCAACTTTTAAAAAATATATAATTTTCACTATTAACAAAAAATCAATTTTGTAGAAAAATCCCACTACCCCTAGTAAAATAATTATGAAACAATGATTCGAATAATGTTATAATATTGATATAATGTTGTCTCAAAAAATTAGTTAATTAATTATAATATTATCTCATTCAAAAAAATAACATTTTTCATGACAATATATAATTGTAGAATAAAATGATGTTCTAAAGATTATGTGATTTGTTTACTAAGAATTGAAAAATAAAATTTTATTGGATATTAATATTCTATATATATATAATAATATATCTAATAATATTCAAATAATCTAATTTAAAAGCTAGGTTATAACTGAGAAATGATATTTTAAAATTTCTTTTGTTGATTAGGATCAGGGTTGTATGATTTATATATTATCAAACATATTTTAATTTATGAAAACTCATGATCTTAAATTCACATACTTTAATGAATTTATTTCGTTCAATTTAATATTTTGATTAGTAATCAAGGGTTTAACATCTGAAAATATATTTTTTCAAATCCCACGTCATAAAAAGGGATAATGGGATTTCTAATTTAAAAGAGGGAAAGAGAAATATAAATCTCATCTAGAATAACATTTAATTGTGGTTCCCAATAAGGGAACCTTATAGGGATGTTACATAATGGTTATGGATGAAATATTTGATGCTAAAAAATTATGGATTGTGATGAAGAACATTGAACAATATAATTTTAAGGATTAAAATAAAATTAACGATAATAAAACCATAATCCAAAGAAGTGTGAATAATGATCATTGATACAACATAAATGAAGGAATATGATAAATTTTTTATTTCAATATCATTTTCCTATAGATGAGAAATTGTTTAACCATCTACACTTAAAATTTAAGGAAATATATATACATGAAATGATGTATTTCATCATTTAATCAATTTCACCTCAATTACATATTTTACGTCAGAATATGAGTATTGATGATGAAATATGCATGCCTAAAGTAGTAAAACATGCTTCTAATGGATCACAAGAATAAAAAAAGTATAAAAACATATTTATTTATTCATTATAAATTAATAAAAAAGAAAACATATAAGCACAAGTAAATATAATTCTTAAAATGAATACAAATTCATCAGAAAAATTATATTATTGATATGAAATGGCCCAATAATAACACCAAATGTTAAAATAATATAATTTGGAAAAAAAACATATAATTACTCAGAATAATATTGAATAAATTTGAATCCCTAATGTTATAAGGATATTATAACATGGTTATCTGTGATTATTTTATTGTTTATCTACTACTGAAATTATCCACCCACAGTTACATATAACCCAAAATATACATTCCAAAATCACAAAATGTCCAAAACATGCTAATAATTTCCCAAAATAACCTATATAAACTTAAAGGGACATTAAAATTATATATTCTAGCATAATAAAAATCAACCATTATTCCAAAAATACAATCCAATAATATTCTATTTACAAAAATCATATATAGTTCCCCAAATAGTTAAATTTATCTAAAAAATATTAATCACTTTATCACCAATTAACATTTCAATCAGATGGCTATCGATAAAAGGGGTCTTCCCTATTAATAATAGTCACTAACTATGTCCACATAAAAACTCATATAAAGACAAATGTTTTTAATACCTTTAAAATTATATGAATAAAATAAAAAATAATATTCCTCAAAGAAAAAGTTCACTAAAATCTATATATATATATATCTATATACATACTAAAGAAGGATTTTTTTTCTACTTACGTGTCACTTCTTCCTTGCGCCACATCGCTCCATCACCTTCATTTCAATATTTTTCCCTAAAATATACCACCTCCCTATCATGATTTTCCACTCTACACCAAGGGTTCATGCTCGGCCCCCTCTGTCGCTTCCAACAAGTCCTCTAACTACTCCACCTCTAACTGCTCCCCATCATGCTACTCCACCTCTAGAACCTCCTCCTACAATCCCACACATGGTTTCCCTCTCCATTTCTGAGTGTTTCTGCTGAAAATTAATTCTTCCATTGTTGCTTCGGATTACTACTTCATCTTCGGTTCCCTACATCAACTCCCTCTTCCATTATTGTCAGGTTAGCAGGGACAATTGATTCTAGCAACCTCGCCTTTGACTATTGCTTCTGATTCAACTACCTTTTCCTCCTCCTTCTACAACCGTTGTCTGGTTGCATATGAAAATTGATTCCTATGTCCTCACTTTGAAATGTTGTTAATTCATCAGCTTCCTTCTCATCTGTTTACCAATGCAGTTAGGTTAGCGGTGAACATCTATATACACACTAAAGAAGGGTTTTTTTCTGCTTTTGTGTCACTTCCTCCTTGTTCCACATCTCTCTATCACATTAATTACAATCTTTTTCCCCACAATAAACCACCTTCTGATCGTGATTTTCCTCTCTGCGCCTAGGGTTCCTGCTCGTCTCCCTCCGTCGCTTCCATCTACTCCTCTAATTTCTCCACCTCTGCTGCACCCCATCAAGCTACTCCACCTCTATATCCTCCTCCTACATTCCCGCACATGATTTCCCTCTCCCTTTCTTCGGGATTCTGTTGAAAATTAATTCCCCCATCATCGGTTCGGATTACTGCTTCATCTTCTGTCACCTACTTCTACTCTCTTATCCAATATTTCTAGGTTAGCAGTGACAATTGATTCAAGCAACCTCACCTTTGACTATTGATTCAGATTCAACTTCCATTACCTCCTTAGTCTACCATCATTTTAGGGTTACATGTGAGAATTGATTCCTTTGTCCTTGCTTTGAACTACTGTTAATTCTTCAGCCTCCTTCTCATCTATCAAGCAACGTAGTCTGGTTAGTGGTGAACATCAATTCCTATGTGCTCGCCTCTGATAGTTCCATCAGCTTTGACCTCCTTCACCTCCTCCTACAACTGCATCTCACGAGTTCCCTTGCATTATCGTTCATTTCATGTTCCAAAAGCTATTCCAGTTTTGCTTCACCATTGACCGCTATGGAGGACACTATTCAACCTCTTCGTGAACCTTTTTACCATCACAGATACCTTCTACAAATAAAATAAATATCTAGATATACTCAATTGGTATTTTCACCTAATATTATGGAATTAACCTCTCTTCCATTCATCAATTCTTATTTGATGTTAAACACTGTTTACTCAAACATTCATATTATACATTAATACCAAGGTTTATTTTGATATCCTCTATCATATCATATTTTACTGCATATTTGGTATGTCTAACTAGTTTTATTCAATATTCACTTCTTCACATTTTATTCAAGTTAATTCAATATTTATAACATTAATATCTGTAAAATTGTATTATATTAAATGCACATTTTCTATTGATGTCGTCATCTCATCTACATTTTCAACATAGTCTGATAACTGCATAATATTCCAATGAATATGCAACACTTCCACTATCAGTGTTTTAAATTTAATGCACACTTCATTACTATCAGTATAATTTTCATTTAATGCATTAATTATATGCAAATAACTGGGTTTACGTACATAGACTACAATAACTCTGAATGCATAACTGCATGCTATTATTGTCATCAACTCCTTGAGATCTAAATAATCAGAAACATATATGAAACATGCAATACTCGTCGACATATAGAGAGGAAAGGTTACAAAGAAGATTTCTCAGGAAACAATGAAAAATAAGTTGTGTTCTCTATATTCTCATCACCTTCAACTATGCCTTTATATATCTTTCCACCTCTATACATATTTCCTTACACTTCACCTTTGCACGATCAACATCTATGGAAGACATTAATACAACTAATCATCTAACAGTAATGAGAATGACGCAAATAGGACCATGCACGCCACAATCAACTATACCCATTGATGGTAACTTTATTTTACAATGTCCACCACATTAAAATTTTCTATCCTTATGCAAAAAAATTTATCATACATAACTATATCAATCATCTCCTTCTCTAACATGATACATTTATTTTTCTTTTAAGATTTTTCTGGATCAATTTATGTTGACAATTATTCCATAGCTGAACCCGTGCCACCCATTAACAATGCACAATTTCGAAGACACATTTCTCTATTACTATTATCCAAAAATGGTATCTACCTTTTCATATGGTCTTAAAAATTACTATGGCTTCATAATGCATAACATATGACCATATCTTGGTAAAAGTTAACTTATCTTACATTGTCAGTCTAAAAAGATTGTTATAATTTGTCAACCATGACTACTCGATCAAATAAGAGAAGACACCGAATGGATAGCCTCATTTGTGACACTATTCCATTCTGTGATCACTCTATAATTTTTGAATAAATAACATTACGTTTATTATCTTATCATTGATAATAACAAATAACCTTATTAGATTTAATGTATGATGGTCTTCTAAAGAATTTTTGTACTACTATAGATTCAATCATTGCCTCCTCATCACAATAAGCATGTAACAGTACACATTTTCCTTTTACTGTCTCCCATTTCAATATTCATTCATATGTATTTCAGTTCTACAATCAACAGTTCACCTTTTACTACAACTACAAACTAAAATTCGTCTTCAACAATAACTAAGTCATATATTCCCACTGAAATATCACCATTAATTTGTCAATATATCTATAATTATATGAATATTATACTATTTCATGAAATTTTACATTTTGTTGTCATTCTGACGATGTTCTAAACAGATGCATTAAACTCTTTAATAATCATTATGCACTTTATACTATTTCATCAAATTTTATGTTCTAAACATATTATACTATTTAAAAAGACAGTATAAAATTAGTTTTATTATCTTGGGTTTAAATAGACACACATTATAATGTTTGAACACACAATATAAAATATGAACAGACAATATAACACATTTTCTATTTAAACAGAGATTGTAAACAAATTATACTGTTTAAACAAAAATTATGACGCACTATACTATCTCAAAAAACATTATTAACATATTATGTTGTTTAAACTGAAAATATAAACATTATTCTAAACAGACACATTATACTGTCTGATGTTGTTCTTACGATGTTATATTGACGATGTTCTAAACAGACACATTATATGCACTTTATATAGTTTGATACTTGTTTTAAGAGGTTAATGAACATACACATTATTTTTTTGTCAATTAAATTCATATATATTTTATTCATATTAAATAATATACACATATAAAGGATAACATAAATTTTCCTTTTGCAGATGATTCACCAAAACTTCATTATGCAGAACTCACGGGCTAGTTTAATTGATGTATTATATTAGTACAATTACTATGTAAATATGTTTGTGAAAGTGTTGTTACACTACCAAAGAAGATTCCATACTATAATCTTTCTTTTCAACGTCGTATTTTGATACTGAGTATCCTTCTATCGTCTACGAGTTCTACGGTTCAATATTTTGGTTTGAAGAGAGGAATAAAAAAAGTTAGCAACACACATATCCCATGTTTCCATTTATACTGATCCCTAGGCATGGTTTATGTACAACTGTTACCGACATTTCCATAATACCTATGGAAATTACATTTCAATAATACCACCACCCAGTCAAAAACATTCCATGACCACATCCAAATATACCATTCTACGTTGCATTCACATCAATTGGAGGGAATATTGAAAAATCTGTAAATAGTGGTGGGTCTCCAAATATCATTAGATTAAATGGTCAAAACTACCATCACATTGGGAGCTTATGTCCTAATGACAGACGACCAAAATTTTTTGCGTAGCTATATGTATATGACACAACAAGTGAATCTCAAAACAGAATAAGAGCATTCAGTTATCTTTTAAATTATGTGGTAAAAAACTTGTTGACAACATTCTCTTAGATTTTTATTAACGCATATTTCTTCTGCAGCATACTTGATTCGGACCAAAATACCACAACTGATTAAACTATTGTTGAGAAAATACAACACATGCTTTATGAAAATAGTAGTTTAGCATGTTTGTTCAGAACTGCAAAGGATGTTATTCTGAGCGATGATGTTACAAATTTAAATTTACACCTGATTAGAAAATGAGGAATGGATGCAAATATATATATTTTCCAACTACTTCAGAAATTTCAATGCTCATTATTGGTGACATTAAGGACCTTAACAATGAGATAGATATCATACTTCAAAACAAAAGTGGTGACTTAAAAAGAATAGATTAGCTTCACCCATTGTACCCGCCTTTTCTCAAAATCATGGAAACTACCAATCTACAAGACTTGCTTGCCGACTATTTTTTAATACATCAACAAAAATTCGGCCAACTGATGTCAAATTGGAAATGTTTGGATTCAAATTCACTCCATTTGATGACATTTTTCAAAAAAAAGTTCCAAAAAATCACTTAATACATACATTTTATTACAAATACATTTTTTTCAACTCTATGCTTTATTAAGACATGTTTAATGCTTTCTTATAAATAATATATTGTGCACTAATACATAGGGAACTACATACTATACAGTTATATCATTTTCTACATATATTAAATTCTTCCTTGATATTGCCTTCCAAATGTCTTACTGTTTTCCATATGGAGTTAAAATTACTTTAAACATTTATATAAATTATTGGGCATCTACGTCAATCGTACCCTATACAGTCTATGGGGACTTCAAACCAAAAAATACAAATTGTCTTACAATATGATAGGTTAGAAATCTTGTCTTATTAATTATTTTTAAGATAATATTACAATTACTAACAATATATCTTTCTTTCATTACAGGGGATTAAAAATTAACTGTTGCTTATGGGGAGAGTTTTCCACCATAATGAAAAAAAAATTGGAAAACATCACTAACTCCTCTAGAGTTCTGATCTTGCCACTGGTCAGGGAATAGATATTGAGTTTTATGTTTTCTATCAACATATTACCACATTCCTCTGCATATTATTTTTTCTCTTAAAATATTCATCACATGATAATATATTATTGTTTGTAAAATTTTTTAGCATCTGTGATTGTCACAAATACAATTAGTGCATCAAAAATACTAATCAATATCGACATTCTATTTGTTTATAACTTCCGAAAAACGTATAATGTATTTGAATATGACATTTGTATCTGTTATGTTTCTGAAAACCAACATCATCCAGGAATTCGCCTACAACTGTTGCTTATAATGCTCTATCTTCTACACTGGACAGGTCTTGGTTGATTACTCCCTCACAACTTCATATTCCACCTTCAACATAGTCAAATACTTATACTAGCCCATTGCATTGTTGGAAAAATACAATTCATGATGTTAAAAAGCTCTTGGATTTAATAAAAATATTCTGATTTTGTTATCTCTAAATTTACTCTTCATTTGTATACAACTATTTCATACTATACTCAAAATATTAATATCAGTAACTCTTTTCTATCCGACACGGTGTTTGATTTCTAGAATGAAACAGATAATACAAATCTCCCATAACTGGTTTTTCCAATCATGAAATTCTTACATGAAGAGTGTAGAAGCTATGGATGTCAACATTTTATGCCATAATTTTCAAAATATCCCCAACATGCACTACTAATAGGTTGTAATATTTTGTTTCGATTAATATGTATTATGATATTGGTATTTTCATAGACATATACTGAAATAATATTGATAAACCTATATTACATGTCAAATAGATTTAGAGTGCAGCTACTAGTGACAGATCAAAAAAAGTCATTTTTGGTCGTTCTATTTGAAAACAGGCCAGGAAATTTATAAAAAAAATAACTACTCAGTTGAGAGATGCTTTGAAACAAGTCACATTTCTCAACTTTTTGTATTTTTCAATAATCACAGACTTATAATTTATGTAAACCGACCATCCTATTCATTTAATAATTTGGATGATGATGAATTTTGTTTTCAATTAGAGCTAAAAAAATCAAATAAAAAAAATTTCTTCTGTCAATAGATGTCACCACTTACAGTGTTCTAAATCTACACCGTTATTTAGACCAGAACATGAACAAAGCTCTCTTTATCACAGATAATGAAAATTATATCACCAATTTTCATGAAACCTCTCAACAATGTCAGGTAACTACAAATTCCACACTCATACCTTGCATGAATAACTACATTAATTTCCCATAATAGGATTTCTTCTTAATGGTATTAAATAATATCATCAATGCTTTTGTTCTTCACATGTAAAGATTACCATTGAAAAAAACCATGTAGTAATTATTTATCCATTCTTTATTTTATTTAATAATACAACTTATCCCATAGTATTGTCATCTTTGTTTCATACTTGTGGTTTATAAACAAGATATCCTTAAAACATCAGTTGTCATAAGAAATGATGCCACATCAGTTCATACATCTACAACTAAATCATCTAATCAGGTACATCTTTTTGTCTCTTCATTAACTATTATAGTCATTACATTATAGCAGTATACAATACTCGAATGGATGTAGTTATATATACATTGTATGTTACATTCAAAATTCCTGAATTTCTACTTCTCATTTGAAAATTAGGATTAGGTGTCCTGGTATGGTCAACACAAGGGTGGTCAATAATATGCATTAGTATGGAAGGTGGTTTTGGGGGTTGATCAGGGAATAGTTCTTCCTAGATAATGTTGAACATTTCTCAGGAACAACTGCATATGATTAATGATATAACCATATAAAGAACAAATTGAGGGTGTTAAGATCATTATGATATGAAATTTAACGAATTTCATGGATTCGAATTTAATGGGTTAGAAACAGGAGATAAATCACATTACCATTTTTGATCAGAAATGAGATGGTTTGGTTAAGCTACTAACTGTGGGATGCAATGATGAAGATTTTTTTCAGTAGTGCAATGATAATGTTTCTAATAACATGGGAATGAGATGATAGTCATGAGAATGAGCCTACATCTAAGAATGGTCACATGTTCTTGAGATCAGTCATACATAGTTATAACTTTAATTTGTAACTTATTAATTAAAGTAATTTTCTCACGTAGAAAAATATGTTGATAGATTTTGAGTCCGATGATGCGGTGCAACAAAAGGTTGCAATATCCTTAGAGCATGCAGCATCACCGAGCTATGACACTGAGTTGCATCCCTATTTCAAGGATAACATCACGAAAAAGGCTGAGAAAATTGACTGACAATCATTTCTTTAATTGGAAGGTATTGGACTATCCTTAAATAATTTTTTGTTGAAAAATTTAATTTTCCATGGTTTTATACATAATTTAACAGCCTCTATTTATGTCTATCTCTGTTAATTTCAAAACAGTATCTACAATAATTTTCAGAAAAAATTACATTGGATTTCTACATTCATCTCGGTATATGTTATCACCAGTACTGATTATAGTGGTTCTGTTTTTTGTTTGATGTATAGTGGGTGGATAATGTATAATGTTCGTGAACCATGCATGATATGAGGGTAATGCAGGAGGAGTTGGAAATACTACTGATGACAAGTGGACTTTGAAGGGCACGCATATAGGTGTTGAAAACTATGGTTACTGCAACAATTTTCACCCTGGAATTTTCTAATAAAACCAACTGTTAGTTAAAACTAACATCAAATTCTATATTATGCACCAATAAAAATCAATTTTTCATCTCATTTTTTACTTTTACTTTTTATTATTTCAAACCATTGACCGCATTTGTAATTTCTATAATCATATTCATTTATTTTCATTTCAACATTTTATTTATTTAATTTCATTCCTCACTGCTCAATTTCATTTTCCATGACATTAATGGTTCTTTCTATATTAATTACATAGTGTATTCGTATTGTTATTATCATCATTTTATTATTATCATTATATCGAGTTAATTGACAATATAATTTTTTTAATAATATTTAACCATACGATTTAATGGGAATTTGAATAGTCATGTGCATTTGCATAGGCGAAGTACTAGTATATTATAAATGCAAGAGATGTATATTTATAAATTTCATTAAAAATACTTATAATCATCTTAGACTCCAATCACATAAAACTGAAAAATGTGACATATAATACGTTTTACATTGAACCATGATTAATCTTATAAACCCATGTTTTTATCCCTAAGTTTTCTATTATCATAATATTAGAAGATATCACAGTCTCCAAATTTATCTAATCATTTCCTTAGATACAAATTATAAAAAACCCCAAAAAACACATATTGATCTATTGCTAAAAACTCATTACATTTGCAAAATTGATATTGATAAATGTGAAAAAATATAGCTAACCAAAATATTCCACATCATATAAAAATATTTGATCGATTACATACCCCCGTATTTTTCAGTTTATAGGTTTAGATAATAATGGAAAACTCTTCCATGTAGACATTTCCACAAAGTGTACATTTTTTCAAGAAAATGAGCTACTTCTATATCCAGGATTACTTCATTAAAATGAAGATCAATATATTGATATATTTCATTTTTTTCCTTTCTACTTGAAATTATTCTCTATGAAAAAATATTTCATAAAATTGGATATGAAATAATATTATCAGTAATGGGGAAACTGTTAGATATATATTATTCTAGTAGAATACATATTAAGCCAAAAATTTATTTCCTATTCAAAATTATTCTTTAGGTGTATATAATAAATCTTATCTGTATGTAGAACCAAATTTATTAGGAAATTAAATAAATAAAAAACATTTAAAATAGTTAGATACAATTTTATGAAACTTTTATCTTCATACTAATATCCAGAGTTGAAATCATTTTAGGAATGGCTAGAGACTATATATATCTATAGGAGAAACCACACCTGGTAACTCCATCCTTATTAGATTTGAGTAAAATGAGCATTACCCCAAATGTTAGAGATCAATAATAGTTTTCAGCCATATTCTAAAATATATATAGATCACACATTTATATGAGATTTATCAGGAGGACCCATTCATCATTAGACTCACCCATTCATAGAAACCTCTTCAATTAATCTCATGGTCCCATATGAAAAACACTTCCAGATATCAAATTACTCATTCCTTTTAAAAATTCATTCGAGAAAATATATTACTCAAAACAAAAATGAAATAAAGATTTTCTTTTATGAAAATCTGAAATATTGTTAATCCACCCATAAATCATATAATGGTTATGGATATAGGAAATTCTATTGGTGATGTCTAAATTTATGTATGACATTCCTTCTTCATTTTTAAAGGAATTCAAAATTTTCACTATAAAAAAATAATCTATTTGAAAACCATTATAAAAGTTAAAAATTAATTTAAAATGTAATTTATAATGCATCTAATTATATATAAATGAATTCAGAAAATAATTTTAAGAAATTGGTCCCAAAATAAAAAAATATTTAAATTTTTATTCCTTAAAACATTATAAAACAAGTTATTAAGTTGAAGTTCCCCTTATCTCAATTTTGACTCATCATGAATAGTCATTATCATAATTGATTATAAATATATATTAATGTTTTTCTTTCTTATGTTATTTCTCATGTTTATTGTTATGTTATTTTATTTATTACAATGTAATATATATTTAATTAATTAATTTCACATTTTTAGTTAAGATTATATTTCCCAAATATGTGAATAAAGACATAGGTAGGTAGAATATGGTCAAATAAGTCATTATTAAGTAATATCTATAATTATATAATGGAAATATTTAACTTTTTTTGTAAATCCATTATACTTTATAAGCTGACCATGAACAATTGTTTTAAAAAATGTACTATATTAAAATCATGGAGATGGTATGTTGTACGTACACATGAGTAACATTTACATTTTTCAATGATCATGACCGAAAAAAGGTAAGTATTATTTTATATTTTTATAATAATGATTATATTTAAAATGTAATATAATTTATCTAAATTAAAATATATATAGCTTCAATGATATCATGTAATGAGGAATGAATCCTGTCTCTTTGTGGAGGTGTTAATCCACACATATGCATGAATGGTGTAATTAATTTTTAATGGAACAAATGGTAAGAAAAAAATATGAAATATTATAGATATATAATTTTAATTGATTAATTAATATAATATATATATTAATCAATTATTATTCCCAGATATGAGTAGTTGTGTTGGAAATAAAATGAAATCATTTCATGATGTAGTATTTCCCCAAACACAATAATGATTGTTTTTATTCCCATTTGAAGGTAGTCATTGTGGATATTATTTATTATATTAAAAATAAAAAAATAAGTATATATAATAAACTAGTTTCATTATTTCATCATGGTTGAAAAATCTTTTATAGAGGTAGAAGAAGAAATAAAACTAAATGTTTTGGAAAAAATCTATATATCTTCATCAGACAACCTTCTTTTCATTAAACAAAAATCACTCTAAGGATTAAATTATGGAAAAATAATACCCCTCTAATATGGGTGGGGATGTTAGTAAGGTATTTGGGATATTATTGGAAAACAAAAAATGGTTCCTAATGTGTGAATACAATAGGAGAGGATGTTCCATTTTATGAGTGAGGGGAGTGGTACATTGGGAGTTACACAAAGAATTAAATTAATATAAACCAATTATTTCTAGAAAATTTATATTGATATAAATAATAAAAATATAACATAATTATGATTCTACATACTTTAATAAAATAAAATTTTTATAGTTTGAGAATTTGTTATAAACTTATCCCTTTTTAAAACCACATTAAGAATTTTTAAAATTACCGAGATATGAAAAACAAATTTCTGTTTAGGGGTCATGAATGATACAAGTAAATAATAGATGAAAAATTAATGGAACATGGTAGATATTTTTACCAATATATCAATAAATGTATTTAATATTTTTTTATTAATTTTAAATAATTTTAAAAAATAATTTTAACACTAAAATATCAATAATTTCATTTTTCGTAACATAGTATATTTGAATATTAACTATGTCACTAACAAAGGTAAATGGTTCATAAATAACATGAAACAAAATATAATGAGAGTATGGTTAAAATATAATAAACCAATAAAATTTTCACATGTTTCCATATCATTTCAGGCCTTATTGTTTAGCTTAACCCCTTAGATAACCATTTTTAACCCTACTAGTGGTCAAAGATTTTTCATTGTTAAAGTGTATTAAAAATACTAAAAAGTCAAAAATTAGATCAAAACTATAAATGTGATGAAATATTAGGCCAATTTATATATTAAATTTTATATTTTAATATTAGTTATTTCTTGTATAATTTAATAAAATACTATTTAGCATATCATACTATAAATGACATTTTATGAACTATTCGTTGAAATTGATTATGATAACCACATGACAAAAATATAATTTTAATATTAAAATTTCAGACATGTATAATATATTTTATTACACTTTTAAACTAACAGGACACCATAACTTAATAAAATTATCAGTTTTGGTTCTTCTAAAACCATTTACTTTATTTTTATACTTATTTCCCATGCACCGTGGATCCGTTGCATAATCATTTAAGCTAATTAATTCAGAACTGAAAATAAAATATAAATTATCATCCAAAAATAAATCATAATATTTTTAAAAATATTAATATACAAATATATTTTTCTATCTCCATCCCATAATTTTAATGATTTTAAAAGCATGAGAGTGACATTTTTGTATTTTCATTACATAAAATAATATTAATGTCATTATGTGGTAACATTGCATTAAAATTACATATCATTGTATTGGGGATGTAAATGGACATATGTCCCCATCTGATGTAATTATGGATTGTTCTGGATTGATTTGTGGACTTTATTTGGTGGGGTTAACAATAATTTACACATTTCTCCCATACCGAGGTGAGAAATACTTACCGAAATAACTATTCTTAATTACTATAAAAAGGATAATAATTTCAAAATTTTAACTTCATTATTTGAAATATGGAATTTAATTTCCAATATTAAATTTCAATCAGTGCCATAAATTAATTTAATAGTAAAACTCGTTAGAAAATAAAATAATTATTTTTATAAAAACGTGTTATGAAGCCCTGAATTGTAATTATAAAAAAATGTGGTATAAATATGGTTAAAATTTAACTAATTATATAATTTATAACTAATAATTATTATGTTAATATTAAATAAATATAAAACAATAAGGAATTAAAAATTATTGAAAATATTGTTTACAAATCGTTACATTTTATATTCGTTTAAAAATCAATATCTTCCTAGAAATCCAAAAAATTCACCCCAATATAATTTTTATATACTCATTAAAAAATGGTAAAAATAAATCAAAAAAAAAATTGTTACTATTATATATGTTAATTACCATATTTACTTCATAAAAATAAATGAAATTTTTTTTTTCAAAAAAACAAATTTTTGAAGCATAAAATAACATTACTAAAAATTTAGTGATTTATTTACAAATACTTTATCAATACATTTTTATTGATAAATAATCATATATATATATATATCATAATTTACCTATTCTTATTCATACCTTCCAATTTGACAGAAAGGTTATAACTATAACTTTTAATTTTGAACGTATCATGTTTTAATCTTGCACGGGGTTGCATATTGTGTATGATACCAACCATAGTGTTCATTTTTAAAATAATTATATAGTACACCCCAAAACTAAAAAAATTGCACTCCCATACAAAAATAGTTTTATAAATTTATTAATACTCTTTAAATCATGTTGATCAAAACCACATGATCAAATACACACTAGATGTAAGGAAACCCCAACATTCACCAATTTAAGGAAAATTTCATTCCTCCGATCTAAATATCAACAACATCTTAAATGTAATAAAAATTTAGGACAAAATTTTTAGAGGAAAATTTTTTGAATTAGTGGAATCAAAACTATCACAAAAACAATCTATTTTGACTCCCACCCAGTTACCAAAAATTAAAAAACATCATTATAATTCATTTATAAAAAATAAATGATAATCTAAAATGTCAATATAGTTTTCTAAATTTGGATTAAATATTACCCTCACCTAAATGAAGAAATTTTTTACAATTAGTCCAATTTTATCTATAATACATTAACCGGAAATGAACTTATTGAATTTACACGTGTATTTTTATAGTGAATAATTATTCAAAGAGTCATCATGGGATCAAAATTCTCTATATTACTCATTTTTCAAAGGGCTTATATGATTATCATTAGAGAAATATCCCTAAGTTTTTTTCAATAAGTATTATTCCCATAGGTTCGACATAAGATATTCAATCTTATCATATTTTAATTCCTATCCCATAGTAATCATTCCTTAAACATCCATTTTTTTAGTTCCTAAATAGAGAAACCCATTAAAATAGCAATTACATTACAACGAATAAATAAAAATACAATAATATCGATACCAATTTCTACAAATAAACTAGAAAAAAATACACTAGGTTGAATTGAAATACCGTGTGAAATATAGCTCAGAGACCATTAACTGGGAAAATTTTAATTATATTTTTAAAAACTTAGTTGGATTTTGAGGTGTAAAAAATTAGAGAGAAACTTTGTTCATTTAAGGAACCATGTATTCCATACATTAAAAATCATTGTGAAGAATGTTTATTTCACTAATGTGATGTAATATTCATTTAAATTTTATTATAATTTCAATATCTAATCAATTTTTAAGGGTAATGATGATGTAAAAATCTATACATTCTTACACATACAAATAGATTTTTAACAATATGACTAAATTTTTAGTATTATTTACAAATTTTAAGATTAATCATAAATTCATAACTCATATGAATAAAATTTTGTTTCCCTCGTAAATTTATACAACAAATTTGGGAGAAACAATGATCCAGCGGAGACTGGTTAGTACATCCCTTTTATATTGTCAAGGTGATTCCATATTGTATGTCGTCCGTTGGATGTTCAGCCCCATAATGGTTTTCTATTTTCGAATTATTTTCAATGTGATTTTTTGTGGAACCAAAAACACTAAATTTTTCTATATCCATGGGGACCTACATTCCAAAGGCAGGCACCCATTAGGTGTTTTTACATATGATGATTATCAGCTCGCATTGGTCAAGATGATGTGAGTTTGGTCTCATCACACCCTTTTTGGGGGAATTATTCCATAATATGGGATAATCTTATATATTTAAGATATTTTCATGAATCTAATATTAATTCTATTATATTATGTGGTTCATTAAAAATTATTAATTAATTATTTTCATGTCTATGAATAAAAATCATTTGTATGCATTCGATGTTCATCAATGATGGTGATATATGTATATATCGAATGTTCTCGACCAATGGAATCCACTCATATACTAAATAGATATTATTTGGTCTTCATTATGATGATGATATATTTCTAGCCACATAGTAGGTCACTCTTCAATTTATTATCATCCATGTAAGTGAAGGTTTCTAGGGAATTTTCCATCATCTAGGGAGAGAAGAATAGTTTGATATTTGGATCAAACACATAAATGAGATTCCTATGTACCCCTGTGAAAGGAATATGCATTAATGTAGTTTTCTTACTCTTAATGGGTAAATCATTCCTTCTAAGATTATGCGATGAGTACCCATTCATACTGTTTAAGGTCATGTGGAAATGACATTTAGGAGGAAGGTTCCTAGTCATGTATTTTTCGTGGGACTTATACAGAAATTGTCCAAGGAACGTGGATGTGATATGGGTTTTTATGTTTAATTAGATGACGTTGGGGATATATCCCAAAAATAATAGGGTTGATTTAAAAGTGGGGAGTGAACCTTATTGACCATTTCTATATATCTCATAAGGACCAGAATCAAACGCACATAGTTTTGTATGTCTCATAGGGGAGTATAGAACTTTGGGAGGATTAATTTGGGATTATTAATGAGGAGGAATCCCATTGACAAATTTAGTGAGTGATATATAATCTCATGGTGATTTTGGGGGCTTAATTTGTGGTTTACTCTTGAGGAGGATACTGGGATTGTGGTAATTATAATTGGGGATTATTACTAATTAGTATACCCATATATCTTGGGCCCTAGGTTGGATTCCTACATATTTTGGATGACATGAATTACTATTCACATAGTTCAATCCTTCCCATGGATTGTGTGGGTGTGATCACCATTTATATCCACAAAGACTACATGATTCATGCTCTGTATGTGAAACAATGGAGATCAGAAGATTCAAAAAACCACACATGTTTTCTCTTTTACTGGTGGAAGAGTGAGGGGATATAACAGATGGGGTCAAGGATACGGTGGAAGTGGTTGGGGCTACCAAACACCCCTCTATTCAGATTTCATTACATGAGAGTCCAGGATAAATAATTATTGAAGGTTAAAGAGATAGAGGTGGAGAAGAGTAAGACTAAAACCTCACAATAGAAAGGGTATGGGATTACACTAAAAAAATACCCAAAATTGGTTATACAGTTAGTGGAGGATATCATTCCACATTGAATGGAAGATAAATCATTAACCTTAACCTTCTTATGGGGTACCAGATTTTCCAAGTCTCAAAGATGAGATGTGATAGAGATAGTCCTATCCTTGGAATCAGAGACGGGTAACTTCTAAACACATTCCCAAGTGTAAGGGTCCTAGTGACCTTTGACATAAAACTCTATAGATATTGTAAGGATCATGTCCCTTTGGTTGGAAATTTGTGGGAATCTTATGACCATAGAAATAAAAATCAAAATGAGAGACAACCTGATCATTATTTACCCAAGGTATTTAGATTAGGAGGTCTTGGTGGTGGATTGAAAATGACCCCTGTTAGAAAGTGTTTCAAGGGAATGAAATTCCATGCAATGAGTGTCTTTGAGGGAGTTCAAATGAACGAGTCATATAGGTTGGATGATAGGGAGAACCAAGGATTCTCTACAAGGGGGTGAAAAACATATATATTCTTGGGGGGAAACAGTAACACAGTGGGGGACGCAACACCTTGGAGACTAAACTTGGGAGAGTCCCTGATGATGCCTTCAAGGGTATCCGTAGGTGTTCCTAGAGGTTTATCACATAGGTCCCTAGTATAATAATGGATCATCACATTAGGTTTCATTAATTAATGGTTGGGATAATTACTCACAACATTTTTTTATTTAAAACATCAAGAAGGCATATGTTCTACAATCCCCCTATTATTCCCTCTTCTTTGACAGTTATAAAACAACCTAGAGGGTTTTATAGAGATAGAGAGAATCAATATGTTGATCAGAGAAGCAGTCATCCTTCTGAAAAAACTCATCCATTGAATGAGGACCAAAATTTTATATTTATTATAAAATATGAGACCCTTTGTGAAGATGTTTGATCATGTAATGGATAAAATGAATGGGGTGGTGTGCCTGTTCTTCTACACCGATGCTACTTGGGGATACATTGGATGAAATGTAAGTTTTGTATTTTCAATAAGTGGATTTCTTAATATATTTTCTCCTAATTATTTATGAGCACTTTCACTTTATTTCTTGTTAATCTATTTGACAAACGTAGAGTCAACAAAAGGCCCCCCCATCAGGATTGGATCAGATCAATGAAATATTTTCTTATCATATAGTAATGGGATGAAAAGGATAGATAAGTTATACATGATTTCATTCATGGTTTTTATCTCTAGTATGTCAAGAAATCTCATCATGCAGGAAGAATTGATTTTTTATAATTTTGGCATTCATACTAATTGAAGTCTCCCTCGATTTAAAAATTTCCTCTCTTCCTGTTCATGTTCTCCTCACAAACTACATAATTATTTTTCTCACTAAATTATTCATTCACTGGAATAGATTATGTTCTGAGATACACAATATATTTTTTTAGGAGAGTTTCATACACAATACACTTGTGAAATACACTTGTGCAAGACACTTGCATTCCATGCTGCCTTTTCAAAATTTCATGATTTTTGTGGTCTTATTTAAAATGACCTTATTATAAATTGAACCTAATATTTAGTTTCAGGTTCTATGTTTCCGAAAAAGGTTTCAATTTCTGAAAAAAAAATTCTACAAAACAAATTAATGTGTTGATGAAAATCAATGGGCATGATTTTTAAAAAATATGTGATACCAACGTTACGGATCTGGAAGTGCATCTAATCATGTATCACCATGATTTTTCAAAGATTAATTGTTTGACACATTATGGTTATATCCATATATCATAATTACTCATTCCTACTCCAAAAAAATATCTCCCAACATATTGGTTTCTTGTTTATTAGAAATTCTCACATCCCAACATTTTTGGTGTGGGAATGTATATTAATATGGGGATGGAATCTAAAACTTATGTCAGTCTTCACAAACCATATGTGACAGATCTAAATCCACACACAATTGAATTCAAGACAAATTTCTATTAAAAAATTTCTTATGATTCATAAACATATCAATCAGAGTGCTTGAATGATTGTTGGGACTTCATTCTAAGCGGGGGTGTTCAGTGTTCAAGGATGTGGCCATAATGGGTGTGTCAAACCTATGCTATGTTCTAAAGTGATAGGGAAGGTTTCACAAATTATGAGTAGGTGTGGGTATGGTAGACCCATGTATATTTTAATGTGGAGTGTATTTCAGATTTTTTGACCTAGTGGATTCTAGAGATGAATTCATATCAGAAAATTCGTGGAGATGTGGGTATAAATTTATGGTATGATCACAAGATTTCATAGGCTTTGACCCTCAAAGATATATATGAAGATTTCATCCCTTTGAGGTAAACATTTAATGACACTAAAAATATTCCATCATTAGCACGTGACCTATTGGAATTGGATGACAACATTAAGAAAATAGATCCCTATGAAAAGGGGATATTAATCCAGAGGCATGGATGTACATTTTCTTAAGGAAGAAGAAGGGGAGGCCCCTCTTGAAATCTTTTAACGAGATTTCCCTGGGTGGAGAAGCTAATTTTTCCTGACAGCATCTAGCCTATGCTAGATAAGGTGGAATTTTGAACATTGGTCTATGAAGTCATGACCATAGTATTATTCTAGAAAAATATTATATGTTATTTGGTCACGTGGATTAGTATCTATGAATTTAATTTCCATGATTCCATGAGAGTTATGAGGCCAAGAAAAGTTGTAATAGATGTAATTCTAGTGGGGAAGAAGTTAGTGGGGTTGTACACACATATTTTGGAAACAAATCGTGAAAAAATACTTCATATCTCTACAGTGAAGGACCCTTTCAGGATTGTGGTACCATTACAGGTTTTTTGATGAAGTATTGAGAAATATTTTAGGACTTATGACATGAATAATGGGATTCAGTTACTTTTGAGAACAATTTTACCATATGTCCAAATTTTATCAGGTATTTATCCCTTATCATTGAAACCTCATGACATTACGAAAAGGCTGAGTTTATTCATAGAGTTCAAATTTTTTCTCCATAATAATTCTCCAATGGGAAGGTTGGTTGAGGAGGGAAAACAAAATGGAGTAGAGGTCACAAATGCTAATTTTTTGGGACAATGTCTTGGTAAATAAGATTGATTCTGATGTCATTGGAAATGATTAATCTCCGCCCCAATTTTTACACCAATTCAAATTCCTATAACACATTACTATATACCCCCCAAGTTCATATCAAATTAGAAAATCACCCAATAGTATATAAAAACCTATGGATGATCATAGATGTGTAATTAAAGAGTTAAGTAAAAAAATATCTAGCTGTTTCAAATTAACGATTAAACATTTGGTATATCGAATTTTGGATTACATCATACCCTAAAGGGGTGTTGGACAAGGATATTCCCCAGTTTGTAGTAAATAGATAGAGAAGGAAAGATACCTTTCAATTGGACGGTTCCCCATATCCTTCATATATTGTGTCTTATAAGAAAAATTGGGATGATGATGAGGTTAATAGTTGACCAAAACAAACATTTTTATGATATAATCCACCGACAATAATCAAGAGGGCTAAAAAAACATGGCCAACTATAGGTACACCCATGAATTTTAGTCACCATCTCTATGAAGAGAATCAGTTTACACTTTCACAATTGCCATTCATGATGGAAGGAGTTGGGAATCTCATATAATTTGGGAAGGTAAAAACATACTCATATTAGAGTAGAATGTATTCTGAATATGTATGAACATTTTTTATCCAACCATTGTTGTACATATATTTTGGTGTTGAAACTATGTGGGAGCTTCTATGTGAGCGGTTTCATATTCAATGGATAGAAGTTCTCGGAGCATCAAATGATATTTGTGTTTTGTAAAATCATGCTGAAGTGGACATCCATATTCAGAAACATGATATGCACATCAATGCAACAGATAATCCAGTCTATACAAAAAATAATGTGAAGGATATGATAGAATATGTAACAACTAGGGCGATTGGTCATTCATCATTTGAGGAACAAATTATTTTTTTCAATCCTATAGAAGTATGCTTTAATATTTTCGTGTTTTCTCTTCATTAGATTTATATTTCATCTAAAGAGATACTTATCAGGAGGAAAGTAATATTTATTTGAATACTGCGAAGAGAAAATAAATTGAGATTCTATCACCATAGTATAGACCTGAAACTACTCTGATTGGATTTAATATGTCACCCACAAATCAGGAAAAGTATCTTCTGGCTAAAATTCCATGAACGATGAGATGGATGGAGATATCCCACCTCTAATACCTATTTCTATGGATGACGGTACTAGAAGTCCCTAGAATAAGGAGAGATGGCGCTAGGGTTTCGGGGGAGCGGGTGCTTTGTAGCCATGGCTGCTACGTCTCTCCCATCTAGGGTTTTTTCCCATGCCTTTCCCGCATTTTCTTCACTCTGCTCTCGTGGACAGAGACCCGAGCTTGACCATGATGGATGTTGAGACCGCAACGAAGGTGTTGCATCCAGATGCGCGGTGTGACGCTCGGACAGATCTCTGAGATCTGGTTTTGATGGTGGCCCCTTCAGATGTAGTTGTCGCACGTCGGGTTGCAGGTCTCCCAGATCTGCCTTCGGCTTCGACGGGGGCTTCTACAAGTGTTCTTCACGCCTTAGTTGGCGATTCCAGATCTGGAGGTAGGGTTTGCAATGTGAATCGGGGGTGGGAGCAGTGCGGGACTTGGCATCAAATGGGTCTGTGGCGAAGAGGGTGTTGCCGAAGAGTTTGGCCCCCACAATCATGTGTTCTGATCCTCTTGCAGTGAAGCTGAAAAATCCTTCATCGATAGCAGATGTCAATGAACAAAACCTGTGTGGTCAAGCGGGTTGTCCTGCTTCATTTCCTGCTTTTTCTTAATTTATTGATTCCCATTCAAATAGGATTCTTCGAAAGGGGACAGCGGCTCATGTTGATGTCAGTCCTGATATTTTTGAGGAATGGATTTCAATTGGAAAGAACTCTCTAATTGTGCACCTTGTTCTACCGAAGGGTGTGATTTCATAGAAGTATGATGACCTTGTTAGACATGTTTCGTTTTTGTGGGGCTCATCTGATTGGCAGTGTGTCTCTCTTGGTTTTGGATTCTTCCATTTCATTTTCCCAACAAATGCTCTGAAAGTACATGCGTGGAGCATTGGTTCCCTATCTTTGAAACCTGGCTGGCTCCATCATCATGAAGGGTCCTTGGATTTTAATGCCTCTCGTGCAAGGAATGCTTTCTCTCAGGTCTGGGTTCGGTTGCATGGTCTTAATTGGGTCCTTTGGCATCCAAAGATTATTCATGACATTGGCATGGCCATTGGGTCTCTTATTCACCTTGACAAGGAAACTGAAGTTGTCCGGTTTGGCCACATTGCTAGAATGTTAGTGGAGGTTGATCTGAGCTCCACCTTAATTGATAAGGTAACTCTTTCCACTCCCACCGATAATATCAATATTGAGGTTGAGTATGAAAGGAAGCCTCTCTTTTGTACTAAATACATGGCTATTGGGCACTCATTGGATTTATGTCGGAGGAAGATCTCATGTGAGAGATATTGGATGAAGGGTCATTCAGCTACTCTTTATAGAAGGAAACTTTAGGGGAAGTGTGTGGACTTGTCAACTCATGATAAAGACTTCCACAGAAATGTCTCTTAGGCTGAGATGGCTTCAGGTAAATCTATTCCCTATGTGCATGATTTGAATGGGAAAAATCGATAGTGGACAAGTCTCCGATGAGTGGTCCCTCTAATGTTAGAGCATATTTCTCTAAGGATATTTCATCCAAGGATGGTTGTGCTTTTATTCCCACTGATTTTTTTGAGACTGGCATTACTCCTAGCCTCTCTGCGGGTGGATCCCCTGCATGCGCTGACCCTCCAGATATAAGTGTGCATGGCAGTCCTGATGCAGGATTGACATGTGATGAGATTATTGAGCTGGCTCCTGAATCCGAGCCTCCACAAAATGTTGATTGTCATCAAGAAATTCATAAACTTCCTTCTAGGATTTCTGGGAAGTGGGATCACATTTCTGAGGCAGAAGAGACAGCGGCGGGTTGCGGCCGTCCTAGCACTTTCAAGGATGCGCTTCTATCTAGGAAAGGGAAGGTTGATGAAGCCCTCAATACTCCTCCTTTGAAGCAACGACCAAGGAAGGATTATTCCAAAACACCTCAGACTGTATCTACCTGATCTTCTAAGCTTACTGGTAAGTTCAATTCTGATATTCTTAAGATCCTCAATCAGGGTAAGTCCTACATTGAATGGGAAACTGAGGGTGACTCTGACTATGGTAATGACATGTCTTATTATGATCTGTAATGTTTTGTTTGACGGCTGAGGGCTTGTTCCCTTGTTTGACCCCACCCGTCTCTTATGTACCTTTTTCCTTTATTTAATAAATTTTCAGAAGCTTAGCTTCTGGCGGATCTTGCTTTTCCCTAGAATAAGGAGAATACAACAGGAAATATAAGGGTGAAAACCATGGTTATGCACTATTTACACCAGGAAAAGTATTTCTGATATCATTAGTTTTAGGTTCATCCAGATCATGTCCTTCAACATCTTGGGATTGTAGGAAATCATTCAGATTCATCTGTTAAGGAAGTTACCAATGAGCCTACATGAACTGAGGATGGATCTTCAGTCCACGTGTCGATTCAAGATAGGGTAATGGATCCCTTGACTAAAGAGGTATCTAGGCCATTAAAATCATCATATTCTATAGGAACTTCTTTAATAATATGTGTAGCGAGAGAGGATTCATAAACAATATCAAAGATGATTCATACGATGTCACGTTCTAAAGACTAATTTTTAGTTATGTAATATTTCAAGTCCATATTATGCACCACTGAATCCTACTATGATTGATACTCTATGTCTATCACTAAGGATGTTATTCAAGGGCTTAAATTGTCATCGGAGGTTCATGTGTTAACCACTACATGTGTTCGTATGGGTGAGATAAACTTGGGGCTTGGGATGTCCAATAAATATATGATAAATATTGGATTTCCTTTTGATGAAATACTGGAACATACTAATATGAACAATACTTTATAAGAATTTTTTGAACTATATATAGATTCAAATGGAAATGAGTTTTTATTTTATATCTAATCAGTCATTTTATACTCAATACTATAATCATAATTGGTTAGAATTTGCAACTTCATCCTCAGAAAATGCTATAGTGGGGGTTCATAGAGAAGACCTTGAATTCAATCTCAATCCCACTATTGAGGGGAAACTGGTTCAGGAGGACCATGAAATGAGAATCCTTCCTAATCCTTAAATGGTGGGTCTTACACAAATCTAGGGGAGTTTACCTCAATAAGAGACGGTATCCCAAACTACTAATGAGGGGAATTATAGGAATGAATCATCCCACGATACTAAATTTATTTGGGTAAGGATGCCCAACCAATGTGATTGTTCCTCACTAAAGATATTATTTTTATGTTAAAAATTATTTTAATTCATCATTTAGTATTGTCAGCTTCTAGGTATATGATTAAGGGTGAAAATTCAATAACACCTCAATAGGCATCAGAAGAAAAGGAATCCACTATTTAGGAGGGATAAAATCAAGGAAATTATTTGAGTACATTGATCTCAAAGAAAATCTATCTTTATGTAATTGAATTTGAATTAGATTTGGAGCTTTAAAATGCACTTTCCATCACACATTTCATGTATTGGTGGGAAATGGAGACGATGATCCATGAGACGCCCCTTAAGGTTTTTCCATTATGAATCCAAAGGATTTCAACTTTATTAACATATTGAGATTTAGTATCTTTGATTACTATCCAATCCACACTGCGATAAAATAAACTATTCATTAGTAGGAACAATAAAATATGTTTTGGTCACACCTTACAAAGGCCAAACATCTCACCAACAATAATGGGTATTCACAATCTCTATCCCAATTGAAGTCCACCATAAACAAAAATTTGGTGGGATTTAAATAGTAAATCAAGGAGTATTCTATTGATGTGTCACATCCCCATCGAGAATTGGATGTTTCTCTGGAATTACTCCTTAAAATCCACTATTAATTAATATAATCCCAAACAGAAGGGGAAACAACATTTTCAACATCCAATGAATCTCTTTTTCAGGCCATGGATAGTGAGTATGATGGAATAATTGAACTTCAACATGAATATTATGAGGCTCGGGAGGCTATTAAATAGGTAAAGGGTTATGATGAAGGCCACTAGTAATATATAACCGAGAGACTCGATTTTGTTGATGTTTTTCTTATTATCTATATAAATGAAAATAATATTGTTTCTAAGTATATATGTCTTCATCCCACTTTTACTCCTCTAATAATAACATAAAAAACTATTTCCAAATAATTACATCTTCATTTATGATATAAATAATTATAATGATTGGGATGGTGGATGATTAATTTTTACATAATCCAAGGGGTCTAGTGAGCATATTTTTAATATTACTAGTATCACTTGGGAATCACTACCAAATTTGTTTCTTTTTTGGATGTTTAATTTTATTCATGTTGGAAAAATATGGATAGTGTTTTAGGTTGAACATCATTTACCATGACTTTTTAAATTTTATCCCAGACAAGGCTTAATGGCAAGGATGTTTTTTATATTATTTAGATACATCCAAGGAGAATCATGGGAAAATATTTTTACCTTCTGATACTAAAACATGGTAGTCAAGAATAGAGGAGTTCACTCTTGATAATGATGTTAAAACTATTTGATAACCGTATTATGGGGTTGTTTTTTGCAAGGCATACTTGGGCGTATACTACAGAGCCAAATAGGGATATCCTTTGGTTGATAACCCTGTTTTGTGGGTGACATATGGAATGCCAAACTGGAAACATAATGGATAGTTAGGTAAAGGAGATACCATGAATTCAAATATTCAATTAATAATGACCAAATAATATTTAACATTTATATTCCTCAATACTATAGCAGGTGTATTTGACAAGGAAGGGCTTCTAGGATTAAATGAATCATCTATAACAACATAGGCCTTGAATTAGAATCATCTCCTCTATTGGTTAGATATGTGAAGGAGGGAACATTTTTTAGTTAATTAATATTAGGAGGATATGGATCCTTGTCTATCAAAGGAAGAAGTTATTGTTATGATTAATGTTATATGATTACGACATTATATGGTACATTTTAATGTCTCGTTGAAAGAATATTATTATTTTTAGTTTAATTTTGTGTAACAAGGAAATTATTCAATGAAGTTAAAAGTCATGTAGTATGAAAATATTTAAATTCTGTTTAATACCATGTAGTAAGGACATTATTCTATGTAGTTTAAAGTCATGTTGCAAGGACCTTATGTTGAGAAGTTTAATGTCATGTGGTAATGACATTATGGGATATAATTTAAGGTATTTTCCTTGACTAAAATTTTTTATTCCCCCAATATTAGATATTTATTTGATATGCACTACTGTATTTAGGTATGGAAGGAGAATGTTGTTAGATGTTATTTTGGGATTCCTAGAATCGAAAGATAGCACGAGAAAAATGGATTATAACGTTAGAGGAGGTCTCTCTTGAAAAAGTGGTTCCCACTAACTAAAAAACCCGTTATGGGGTTTTTTATTCATGTAAAACTAATAATGATACAATATAGTAAATTATGGAATTCTTTGGTCGAAAAAACCAATATGATGGATGTTTTATGAAAGGGAAATTGTGGTTCATACCACATTGTAAGGAAAATGAGATCTCAAGAATTTTGACATTAAATGATTAAAAGGAAATTAATGTTTTGAAATTTGGGCCCTCCCAATCAAATAGGTTGGTTTATGAAAACAAATACATGAATATGGGAGAGGAATTCCATTTCATGATTTCTAAAGAATCAATGAATTAATCATTATATTCATGTCAGACCCAAATGGAGGATGTATTGTGTTTATTGTTTTAGTTCATAAAACATAGACCATAATATCATGAAAAGGATGATGTGCAAGATTATTCAAATATGATATGATGACTATTTGGGGGAAATGTAAACCATGAATTTTGAGACATTGTGGTTTAGAGAAATGATATGGGACAAATATGCAGAGGATAACCTCTAATAAAAAATTGCAGGTTATAGTGTACTATCATTTAACGCTTAATGGGGAAAAATATACTTCTCCTAATAATGAATTGACCACCAGTTGAAAACCCCTTTATGGGTGATTCTTTTTTAAAGGACAACTAGGGCACATACATCATAGTTAACAAGTGGAATCCCATGGCAAACATGCCTATTAAGATGGTGATTTATGTAAGGACAATAAGGGTGTATACTGTATGGTCAGGAAAAGGATATGATTTTATGAATTATCATTGAAAAATTCAAGGAATGCTTATAATTATTTGAACTTATTCAATATTAACTGTATTAAATGAAAAAATGGGTATTTTTAAATGCAATAATAAAGCATTGGACTGATACTATCCATGAGATTGGATCCACAAGCATAGATTTGAGACATATGTAGATGGTGGAAATAACTTGTTTCCTTGGAGTGTTTTATAAAGAGATGTCACAAAATAAAATATCCTTTATATATTTTTGATTTGATATAAGAGAGGGGAAATTTTCTTTTATCCTATGGCTGGGAATATGGCTTAAGTCTTAGTTTTAACTACATATATAAGCAAAATGAGAAATAATACATACATTGTTCTAGGTGTACCATGTAGTTTGAAGTAATGTTGTTTGGATGTTGGTCATGTTGATTAATTTCATATATGTAGAACATGGGTGACTCCTTCATCCAAATTAACATTATGACCTGGACCTATTGTAGAGGCCAGGTGTCACTACTAATCTTGTCAAAGAAAGTATCGAGACATATATAGTTCTAGCGAAAATTGTTTCGTGCATAAATATGGAACTCATATCAGATATCCCCATATAGATATGGCTTTTACAAGGGAGAGTAAAGTATTCTATATTTTTTGCTGTAGCTGGACCCACGATTTTTGATCTGGGTGACAGTAGGTATCTCATATGGCTGAGAATCATGCAACACATAGTTCTTAAAGAACTGTTGCTTCTAGAATTTATTGTTTACATATTAAGGCCTTTTAACGCAGACAATAAGATAATAAATTTGAATATATACACCATACATATGTAGAGAAATAATTTACCAAACTCATAAGCCCATGTGAGTTGCGGTTAGTGGGACAAACAAGGAGAGGTAAAAGTTGTTTCTACAACACAAATGAAACACTAGTGAAGAATTTCTAAATTTCAATTATGTGGTGGATAATATACATTATATGATACATGTGTTTATACATATCTCATTTGGATAAGTATCAACCCATACATTGTTAATGATTTTCCTTTTAGTTTAACGTCATTCCGTAAGTACAAGATAAATTGATGTGAAAGGATGAATAAATTGCAGGGACACCATGTTTTATGACCAAATAATCTCTATGTATCTCATTAGAATGAGTACCAAGTGTTATGTGGTCCTTTATTTGATCTCTATATAGATCTGATTCATGCAGAAGAAGTGATGGATATTTATGATTTAAATGTGGTTGGACCCCTGATTAGAGATTCAGGCATCAATATGTATATCACTGGAATGTGCATCAATTGATATGTAGCTCTTCATAACTGTTCCACACACTTATCCGACATTTATGTAGATAAGGGGTCCTTTGAAAAATTCCAAACTGTTTCTTGGACCAAAAACATGATGTATATGTATCACCACTCATCTCATTGTAATGAGAATCAATGCACAAGTTTGGGAAATTAACCTTATACATAGCTTTTTCATGCATGTGGATAAGGAATCCGTTTTTTTAATATCATATCCAGACCTAGGCTTGAGGATATAATAGTCACTACGTATCTCAATTGGATTATAATTTGACCAGACATTGTTAATAGAAATTATCCTTGTGTACGTTTGATCCATGGACATAGGGGGTGAAGGGAATTTTTATACATTATGGTTGGACACAAGCTAGGAGATATGGGTGTCACTATTTCTCTCAAAGAGGACAAAATCAAGCCAAAAAATTGTTCTTGATAATGATCCCCTTGTAGGTATGATCTGTACACATGAAGTGTGGGATTTCTTTTTAAATTTCTAATACACTCAAGATAGGGGATCTGGGAATCACTAAATATCTCAATAGAATGTGAATCATTCTCCAGGTAGTACTTAAATATGGTTCCCCACCCCAACTAATATTTTATATGAGGAAGGGGGAATTAATATATTTTTTATATTTTCATGATTAATTGATAGTCTTAATAAAAAAAATGGTATGAGAATCAAGTGATATTCTAAGGAGGAGTTCCAGGTATATATTTAGTTCATATACAAGGAAAATTGAAATTGTTTATTTATAGTCATGGTTGGACCCATGATTGGGGATTTGGAAATCAAAACATATATATTGGAATGATAATCTAGCCACCTATTGTTAGTGATGAACCATGTAGTTTATCGTCAATCTACAAGGACATAGGTCACATAAGGTGAATGAAACATTGTAGCATAACCATGGGATAGGACCCAGATTTCAATACATACCTTGATGTCGCAATAATCAAGCCAAAAATATTTCTTGAAATTTATTCCCTGTGCCAGTTTGATCCATACATATGGATAAATGGATCTCAAGTGTCACTTGGTTGTGGAAATGGTGTGAGAATGGTTTACGCATGGAATCTATTAATCATTTGAAGGAATACAAGGAGTGTCCACTCATGAAATCTTAGGTATTTCATAACATCAAACATGGGAAACATTAACCATATAGTTTAATGTCTTAGAGTGAGGATAACTTGTGCAATGTAGTTTAACATCTTGCAGAAATGACTACATGTTATGTAGTTCATCATCACACAAAAACGATGATGATGATACATAGTTTAACAACGTGCAACATGAACATATATATTTCAATATAGTCTAACAAAATATATCTATGAAAGGGTATGTGATATTAAAAAATGTACTTCTTCTAGAAAATTTCTTTTGATATAGTTTTATTGAGTTCTCCATATTTTAAGATTAATTAATAATCTATATTAGAGTAGACCATACGTTTGGAATACAGTCTCTCCCATATTGGATCAAGCATTGTTGAATTATTTCCTATTATCATCAATGTCCTAAAAACCAATGCCAATTATCAAGGGAGGAATTAAAGAAGACATACATTATTGTTAAAGGATCATGAAATCCAATTCTAATATACCTTCGAGTGTTGCAAGGTATGAAATTCCTTTTTTTATAGTCGCTCAATTATTCTAGATGTTTTATGGAATGATAATCTATGAATCACTAGTCAAAAATGGAAATAAGGTGTTATGGAAACTGAAACTAAATGGAAAAGAAAAATTATATTCCATACACCGACATGTATGTGCTTACCTATGTTATATAATGATATATTGTATGATAATTGCAAAAGGCATGCAAGAGAATGTCGAGCCAATAAGTCTATTATTTATTCACCACTTTCTGGACTACATTTTATAGGGTATTGTTAAATTCATTTATATGTCCATTGGAAACTTCATGATAATGGTATTAATTGTTAGATTTGATAATTTATACCTGATATAGATTATCTACCTTATAATAATAGAAATTGGGGAAATTTCCCATAAAAATATTTCAAGGGATACAAAATCTAGTGATGATGTTATATTTGAAAAAACATAAAATTCTTTTTTCATGGAAATCAAAGAGAGGTATTTCCAAATCCCATTTGGAGAAGAAATCAATGGAAATAGGGATATAAATAAATTGATTATTCACAACTAAATGGCATGGTCCCACAACATCCATTCCCCATGTGGAAAGTGGCGATGATTATTTTGCGGTATGTAGAAATTCTATTGATTGATGGATGATGTTACGATACACTTGGTAGGGATGAAACTTCTTGGTGAATTGTTTTCAATCCTACATCATCAATGGAAATAAGTATCCAAGACATCAAATTTGATCAGAAATCCTATAACCTGATTTATTGGGTCCATAGGCTCATATATGTACATCTTCCATAATTACAAAACTGTTTTCTCCATCAACACGTCTAAGAAGGAATACATCAATGCCTCGCTTATAGAGGAAATTTTGGTGATCTGGGACACCACAATGATTTAAATTAGATACACCTAAATGAATAAGATCTATTCAAACACTATCAATTGGTTGTAATCCATCTTAAATATATTCTTAATTGGTGAAAATCATCCCATAGTAGGACCATATGAATTATTGATGAGATAGATTTCTTTGAAATCATCTACACTTATCTAAACAAAATTTGAAACCACTCAATGAGGGAAATTATGATGATTGTTTCTTATCGATTTGGATATTCCAATGTTTTAACTGCATTTACAAATTTATGTATCTATGAATTATTTGAACATGGGATGCGAGTCAATGTTGGCTCTGGGGGGAATTTTTCCCTGAAACCTTGAACATAATAACATATGGTAATTAGGTAATATTTTAGGATAGGACAATCCATAACAATCATCCCCACTAGTTGGTTCATTGTTACATGTAGTTACAATTCTATGCATACAATGAGATCTTGTTATTCTACCACATTATTTGTATAAGATTCTAAAAACATGATGGATTATGGAAACATAGAATTCTATGGGGTTATAATAATAATTCGCAAGATGACTTTGTTGCGATTAGGGTATTCGTTTCCTTTCCATACTGGACTCATGGAGGCACCATATAAATACAATTCCCATGTTCAAGGGATATCTTGAATAGTAAAAATTTCTTCATTAGGAAGTTCAATATTTAATAATATATCTTTTATAGATTGGTGTATAAAAAGGAAATCTTCCAAGGACTGTCCATTCATTAAATTCTGATGTATAAACTATATTTTGAACTACTAAAAAATAAAATCCCAATTTGGTAGACGTCCAGTCAGTATAGGAGGAAAATGTATAAACATTAGCATGTTATTGTTAGAAACCGAGTGGATCCCATGGTGGGGTGGTTATTACCTATACTTGTAAATGTAAGGTTCTAATGCTATGAAGTTCTTTTCAATACCATAATTTCATGTATTAGGGTAATTTATGGTTCAATTAATATAACAGAGGTTTTTTTCATTCCAATAATAATTAAGTAGTGCAAGGAAAACTCTTAATCATCATTATAATGTTTTTAGATTTTTAATGAGGGTAATTCATTCAATAGATTGAAATAATAATGGAGGCCTCGAGGGGAATTTCATGATAGTAACAAATTCTTCTTGAAATGTATTGCTCCACTAATAAGTTACCGAAAATCTTCAAAAACATTGTGAAATGTAAACATTTTATTGTGAGGTTTTCTATGAGGATTTAAATGTATGCCAAATCTCCATGATTTCCTCCATATGATTTTATATATCCAAAAGGTGATATTCAAATTATATATTTATTTTTCTCAACATAAACATTGATACCATGATGGAGATAAAAAATATTGATAACTGTTTCTAAGGTTACCCCGAATACAAATTTCAATCGATTCATCTTAAAATTATATTGTCGGAACAAGCTGAAGAATAATTATAGATAATCCATGTGGTCAAAACGTTTTTGAGACATAAACACTATATCATTGATGTATCCTTCAACAAAAATACCATAAAGGGTTTGAGAATGAGATTCTTGTCATGTTTGTATGTGGCACCAGCATTTTTCAAGCCAAAGGGCTTTACCTGGTATAAGAATACTCCCTGAGTGGATCAAAAATATATTTCTTCTTTACCGTCAGGACAATCGAGATTTCATTGTACCATGAGTATCCATCTATGAAAAATAGGGCACGATTATAGGTCATTTCATCAATCCAGGGTTTTGTAATTGGAAAAAGGATGTCAGCCTTTGGAAAATGCTGGTTGAGATATCTGATATCAAGGAAAACTCATATTTTCTCATACTTTTTTTTAGAGGTAAAATGTTGGTGAGCCATTTTATGTACTATTCATATCATATGAATAATGACTTTAAGTGTTTTTCTACTTTAGTATCAATTATTGTGGCATAATTCAGGTGCGCCCTCCTTGCTAATTTCCTGTATCCTCGATGATCTTTTAGAAAACTCAAATGATGGGTGGCCACCTTAAGGTCTAGACCTGGAATTCATTTTTTAATTCCATGAAAAAAAATATTCATGTAACATTATGATGGATTTGTATACCTTATGCACTTCCAGAGTCATTACTTCACTAATTATAGTGGGACACAAATATTCTTTTTTAATCAATTTTATTTCTCTGTGTTCATCCACAATGGTGGGTATTCATTCCATAAATGATGGAGGGGAATACATGAGATATTATTCTCTTAACATTCCCAAGCTCTACTTTTTATGCTTCCTCCTATGTATGAGATGCTAAAAGATGTTCCTCATAAGGAAGAATATAATTACCACATGAAAATTTAGAATATGAGGAAATCATTTCGGTATCAATCATTGGATTATAGCCTTCTTAGAGTACTTATATGGAAATGATGGAATTAGAATGAGTCCATTTAATTGATCAAAATATCACAATAGATTCTTCATGATAGGTTGATAGAACTAGGTTTTCTTAGGGAATAGGATATGGAATGAAGAAATTTTCATTCAATATTTATTTATCATTTGGTGGGTTGGTAATTTGTTCAATTCCATTGGGATCAACTATCACAATTGAAATTACAAAAAACATGATGTATTAATTAATTTTGTAAAACCATTTTAATTTTATCAATAGTAAGAACATAATATACAATGATATTTTTAGATGGTTTAGCTGTTTTTATATCCATGACATTTGGGGAATTGATTTAGGAGGCATTATTAGCGATTGATTTCTTCCCATCATTGTGATAGAACCCTACATCAATGTATTCTGTCTCGATAGATTTTAAAGACGCATTGTCACCATACAATTTACTAATTTGACAATTTATAAAATACTAGACACATTGGGGGTATGAAAAAAACGATGGTTGCATGATGAAAATGATAAGGTATTATCAACAAAACATTGAATGTATCATTTTACTAGTCCACCATGAACCCTGAGTCATATAAATGATATCTAAACTAGGTTCAGAGTGTGATCTCATTCAGATTTTTCTCA
Organism: Viscum album; assembly: GCA_963277665.1. Lineage (NCBI taxonomy): Eukaryota > Viridiplantae > Streptophyta > Magnoliopsida > Santalales > Viscaceae > Viscum > Viscum album. The sequence goes on from OY728150.1 coordinate 188,813,386, forward strand.
TTCTATTCATAACCCTATAATCTCATAACGTATTGATACATGTGAGATTCATTGATACCATGTATGTTAAGTGTCCTATATATGATTTGGTTTAAATATAATTTATTATATATGAAGGCTATTTAGATATCAATATCATTTAACATTCTAGATATATACAAGGATCGGCATGTCCATTTATGAAAACATATTCATCAAGGATTGTAAAGGAGATAAGAAACTAGAATTAAATAGGATCATTATTCACATGATATACTTTAGAAGGAGTGACCTCAAAATAAAATTCACGATGGTTGGATAATACCTCAATGAGTTCTTCCAAGTTGTATTTTAATAGGCTCAGTGTATCGATAATTGATTACTAAGAATACAGGGAGGCTTTTTTCTTCATGTTATCATATTTTTAATCTAGAGGTTTATATTTTCCCACATGGATATTGACATTGGCATTTTATTTTGGAACTTTGGTTCCTGAAATAGATGGAATTTTCATTGGGAAAGGATCTGGAGGTGATTCTACTCTTTGTCGACTAGGTCAGTTAGGTTTTTACACATGCCTAGGAGGTGGTGAAATATCCTCTAACCGATCATCCAAGATGATCATGTCATGGTAGAACCTATCATGTGAGGATCTCATGGACTAAGATTTCCTTCTTCCCAAATCTCATCCCATTCATCCATAGTTATATGAAGAGGAAAAACATGTATCCAACATTAATCATTATGTCTCACCGATGATTATCACCATAGATATTTTGTTGACTCTTAGTAGCCATAATGTTATGCCGAATGGTCTTCACATTTTACACCATTTTAGGAACTATAGATTTTCATTCACTAAATTCATCCAAACATGCAGGTGTTTTGCACCTCATCACAAAAAGGTATTTATAAAGAGACATTTGGATGATTGAGTGGAAACTGTTATTTTATGAGAATAAACTAGAGGATGATGTTGATCCCATCCTTATTTTATGTCTATAAAACATGATCTCAATATATCTTCTATTGTCTGAATAGTCTGATAATATTTTCAATCAAATTAAGGATGATAGTATGTACTAAAAATTTTCACCTTCTTCAGAGCATGTTTAAGACTTTTACAGAACATGGTGGTAAAAGTCATATAATTAAGAGATAAAATAAATAGTGTTACTCCATGAATCATAACTAATTATTTGATGTATATCCATGAAATTTGATCTAGAATGAATTCCTCTTGAATCGAAATGAATTGCGCAGTCATTTTAAGACAATCCACCATAACCCAAAATAGATTTTTTTTCCTATGGGTGTTTTTGGAATTCCGATGACAAATTCCATGTTTATGTATTCTCATTTCAATTTTGGTATGGGTAATATTTTTATCATCAATTGGTATTTTTTCCTTTATTCTTTGATTTGGTAACATAAAATCCATCATGATGTATATTATTTAATCTACTTCTTCATATTGTCCAAAAAAATAGTATTCTTGGATATCTCAATACCTATTTTAGATTAATGAGTGGATGGAGACGGTTCAGATATTTTCATTATCCTACAGATACTTATTAGACTCATGATTTTATGGTACACATAATCAAAACCAAAATCTCACAAACTCCTTCTTCATTAAAACTGATCTTCGAGGATATCCCTTTTCTCATTGTTTCCAATTTATCATTAATTCCCACATCATTTTTCTAAGAATAAAATAGATTTTCCAGAAGGGACATCTAGGAAATGACTTGTGATAGGATTGATTATGCTCATTCTTTTATTATTCCCATATCTATAATTTTCAAATGTTAAAAGATCATATCTCTCTCAATTATCATCAATGATATAATTTCTCCATCCTATCTACCTTGATTATCCTCAACATTATTATTTTTACCATGATGATAGTTGATTGAGTATGCATAGTCATTGATATCATTTAACCAACTTATTTGTATCATAGTTAGATATTTATATGTGATTATATAATTGATGCTTTTTTGACCCACAAATATTTCTTAATTATTCTAAAAAAGACAATGCCACCATATTTTGATAGTTAAGATAAATACATAAACTCTAGATTGTGTTTTTGGATGTTATGTTTAAAAAACAAAAACTTATTTGAATAATAGGGTATCAATGTTTCATTTTTTATTAACACAAATACCAATATCTTCAGTAAAGCATTACTGAATACCATGAAAATTTTTCCATTTGTGGGTAGTGTGAGAAAAAAGGAAATTAATAAATTCATTTAAATCTCTTTAAATATCCCTTCACATTTAATATTCCAAGATAAAATTCAAGAATCCCAATATAACATAGTTAGAAGGATTGAAAATAATGGTAAATTTCTCAAAAATCATTAACAGAACACATCTAATTCATAGAAACTACAGATATCGTTCAAAGATGTTGGAATTTTACATCATTCAATTGATTTTGTTTTTTAAGGTTCCACCAATTTACCATATCATGTTATAATTTTTTTCCAATTATGGGGATAAATTCTACCCTAAATCACATTTTATTTATTTAGAATAAATTTCATCCTTTCACAAGGTCTTTAGTACAATACTCTGATGATACTAATGCATGTACATGGTTTTTGAGTATATTAAAATGTTATCTATAAATACATGAAAAAAATATTTCATGTTAATAAATAAATGTTTTATTCATCATCTCCATGAAGATTAAATGAGTATCAGTGAGTTTTAAAGGAATTATTATTAACTCATAGTGATCATACCTTGCTTGAAAAGAAGACTCGGGGATATACACCTCCTTCACCCTAACTTTGTAATACCCCAACCGTAAATCCCAATGGGGAAGTATTTGTTTCCACATAGATGATGGAATAAATAATTGATCCATAGAAGATGATACTATTTATTTATCATGACCATGTTAATCTCACAATATTCAATGCAAAGTCCCACTAAACCATCCTTCCTCTTAATAAAGATGACTACTACATCATATAGAGAAGATGCTGGTCATATGAATCCATTATCCTGAATTTTTAATATTTGTTAAATCAAATCTTAATGTTCCAAAGAATCCATTCTATATAGATTCTTTAATAAAGGTATGACCCTGGGCATTATCTTGATTGATAATTCAACCTCTTATAAGAGGAAGACCAGGATATTCCTTAGGAAACACATCTGTATATTCCTTCACAATTGGAAGGTCTTCAAGGAAAATTATCTCCTTGAAAAAAATCATTTGAGAAAGATATTATTGGACATAGGAAAATAATATCCATGATAGAGATGTTGAAGCTAAAGAATTTTAATACTCATCATACACTTATAAATATTTAGCAGTCGACTAATGATTTGGAGAGTTACTTATTTCTCATGGAAATTCTTGCTGGAGCTATAATGGGAATTCCCATCCATGCCTAGAAATGTACAAAATTCCATCAAAGGAAGTATAAAAAGGACCACTAGGAATTTCATCAAAACAATTATGACATGGGATGAGTTATACACTTTCAAGGAAATAAATTTCACATATTACATTTTCACTAGATACTCTATATCCATAGTTTATGGTTTCTTGTAAATATCTCTACTAAACATTCCTGATAATAATGAATGTTTATAACTATAGAAAAAAACCAAAAAATTCACTTTTGCTTCTATTTTTCACCCCTTAATTTTTACCAAATATACTTATCGATAAATATTATAAAACTATTAAATGCATAAATGGGAATATAGTAACATTAATCCAGAAACATATAAATTACATATAATTATATAAATTAGGAATATCTAGGATCCGATCAATATTTTCTATGATATATTCCATACCATGTATTCTAGTGGGAATTATATTGTTCCAGTAGTAGTTATTTTTAATGAGAAAATGGATTTTCCAAATAATTTCCCCTATGATTGTCAACAAAGGTGTGCAACATGGCCGTTATCAGGCACCAGGTCCTGGTCAAGTCCATATCAACTAATTGTTTTTAGGATTAACCCCTAGTTACATCTATTTCTCAGACACATCAATGTGTATTATCCAGATATGGATGTATTTTCTTGATATACAGCTAAATCAATAATTTATAGATGTTTTGTATGTTTTCTTATACGTAGACTTATACCTAAATATTTTGATGTATTTTTCAAATTATAAACCAAACAATTACAAAACTATTAAATTGGTAAAAACTATAATGACTATACCCATTATAAAATTTAAAAACATGATTTATTACCTACAATTACACATAATATAACCTATAATATTGATATATATAGTGACTTTCAGAATTTTCTACATTAGATAACAAATTTACATAAAAAATGAATCATATTTATTGAAACTTTTCTTATCATGTTCATCATATTTCATTGAACATAAATCTATTTGACATAACTAGGTGACATATATAATAAAATGGTGAGAAATAAAGCATAGTTAGGATATACACATTGAATAACATGATGAGGGAAACATATGTTAGAAAATAGGCATAAACATGAGGAATAAAATTATTGAAAATCTTAAATATGAACATTAAGGCTTGATATAACTTGATAATCAGAAAGGAATTGTGAGAAATGTTAAAACATCATAAAACACTACATCATAAACATTTGTTAAGGACAACTTCTAATAAATAATGATTTAAAAAGTCCCGCAAATTAATCAAGTTCACTCCCTAACCTAACATGATGTATCATGAGACAAAATATTACCTTATGCATTGGATCACTATCTAATTTCACGATAACCCATCACTTTCATTACTTTATCATGCTTAACGCTGACACATAGATCATACAACATGAATTCATTCATCATCATATTTTATTCCATGGTCAATGAGTGTGGAATAAATACAAGTATGTCTTGAGACTAAAAAATATAATTGTATAAATGTTAACACACTTTATTTTAAATGGTCATGTTATTTATTTCATAATTGATTGGGCATGAAAAATCATAGTTAAAATTTGGAAGCAAATTGGTGTCATATAAAAATTAATAAAATGGGTGGATGATAGGGAAAGGGATATCAGATCATTTTTAGACAAAATGGGAAGTTATAGATAAATGTAATGAAATATCAGAATATTATTAAATAGAAATATAATGAGAAAATTTAATGAAGAAACATTAATAGAGAGGAGAAATAAGACAACCATTACGAAATTTTGGCATGGTAACAGGTGTACATAATGGTTCATGGAAGGGACTAATGAGTTAGGAAAATGACTATAATATCATAGGAATAATAAAATATATTAAAATGTTTGTAGAAAAACATACACTAAATAATAAAAATATATTAATTAATAGGTATATGATAAAAAAATATTCTTTAATATAAATGAGAGTGGAAGATTCCATACATGAGTGTGTGACTCTTAATGATTGGGAAGAGCTTCTTGAGATATTAAGGGAACCGTGGGAGGACATTATAGAGGATATGGTAGATTAAGGACAATATAAAACTATATTTAGTGATGTTAAATGGTATCATGGGTGGGTTTATATTTTAAATGAATGTGGATTTCAGGAAATTTTGTAATCATAGGTTATTGAAAATATATAATAATATAACCAAAACAAGAAAAATCTAAATGTTTTTTTAGATGGATTATTCCAAATTGAAGTGGTTTTTCATTATTTTATAAGGACAATAGAAAAATATAATTTAATAACCCTCTTTCTTATGTAGAGGTGAGTTATACTCTTAATGAAGTGATTTTGAAATCTTAATAAATATTAATGTTTTTGGAGGATTTTTAATGGATTTATAAAATTTGTCATATAAAAATGAAATCATATTATTTTAAAGGTGAAATATATATTTTTTTGTGGATTAATTTTATTGTATTTATTAAATGACTTTTAGGTAATTAGGATGTGATTACACACACCATATATTTCTATTGTTTATTTATTTTATCCCAAAAATTCAAGTGTTTTAGAAAATTACGAAAAATTCATCCTTGCGTAATTTATAATTTCTAATTAAAAATAATATATTAATTTTATCAAAGTAATTTTCTAAAAATGTGTATTTTCATATTTAAAATAATGAATTACATTGATTGAGAAATGAAAACTTTTTTGACAATAATAGTTTTCGAACCCATATAAAAATTATGTTTGACTTCTTAAAATTAATATAATAGTTTATAAATAATAAAAATTACGTAATAATAATATTTTATTAGTTATTATAAAAAATTCATTAATTTATAAAAATAGAAGGATTAAACAAAATTTTACAAAAACTACAAGTAAATATTTTTGTTAAATAAATATAAAAAAAATTAATAAATAAATAAATCAAAAAAATATGAACATTATTATATTAAAAAGAAAATATACATATTCATATTATGATTGTATTGATAGAATATTTTTTTTAAAACATGAAATCACCCTAATGGTATGGTGGAAGATGTTGAGACTTTTATGAGATGGTTCATCATACATGGTTTGGTACATGATCTCTATGAGCATGAGGTTCTATATTAAATACTTTTGATAAAACTTATGTTGCTGGATATCATATTGGGATTGGTCGAGGTAAAAGACTAATGATACTATCTCCATTGCAAGATCTAATTAATTGGATTTATAGGGTAATATCCTACTAATAAAGTCTATCATCCTCTCTTTCTATGATTCCTATATTTGTTGAAAGCATATATTTATACTAAACATAGAATAGTTGTAAAAAAACTATATTATCAATGGTAATGATACACAATAGCTTTTCAAAACCAATTATATATAATATTATAAAATATGTATATGTCTTTTCCAAACCCATCTTATAAAAAAATAAATTTTATTAAATCATTAGGGGAATTTTTTTTATAAATGATTGGTTCATTAAAAAATTATAATAGAGCTTATGTTGGGGGATGATATGGTTTCTATTACACAATACATAATGACACCAACAAGCTTCAAGATCTCAAGACTCTGATAGTAGAGTTGATGGCTAATTTATTTATCCATCTGATTACATAACCTTGGGGATCTCTAGTTTTTTGAGATGAAGGCACACAGAACACAAGGTTTCTATATTGATTACGGGATATTGAAATAGTTGACTGTGAAGAAATGATATCTTCTTACGCATATCGATGATCTATTTCAATAGATGAGTGGTGATTGCACCTTCTCAAATATTGACTAGAAATTTGGGAATCATCAGTTGAGAGTAATACATTATTATATATTTAGGAGCACTTTTAGAAGAAGTCATTGATTCTCACGCAAATTTACCCAAGAGTTGAAGGTAGAACGGTCCTTGTAGTTTAGCTTGGGTTATCGAATCCTCAGATACCTAAGAAGAAACATATAGACACGTACATTCTATGGAATGTTTTTGGCTATGAAGTGGCCAACCTGGGTTGATTTTATATGGTTTTAAAGTATTACTAACAGATTTAAGTGAATTCAATTTAAAATAATGAGTTGATGCTAGGTTATCGCTCGGGGTGGATTGGACGTATTTTCTTTTTAAGGATTTCAATTTCTTAAATTTGAGATGGATTAATTTAAGGAGATAAAACAACATCACCACATACTGGTTTAATTCCTACTCCCTTTAATACTAATAAATTATACACTTGAAGGATCAATGTTTTGAGAACTTCAAGGTAAAGGTTCGTATTAGCACTTGAAGTGTGTGGCCTTAAATTCAACAAGGGCGATGGAGTTTAAAAATCATCAAATAAAAATCTCAATTAAAGATGTGATTATACATTAATGAGGAGATAAAAAACATCCAATCCATCCCCTTTATACTCACTTGGATAAACCCATAATGGGGTTATACCTCCAATGATTCTATGGTTTCAATGGAAGTGGAAAGTAGACTAATGAGGGAGGAAATGGAGAAGTAAAAAAATGCAATAAAATAACAATCAATCCACCGTTGTGTGATAATCTCACATGGTTTGGTATGAACAAGTTCAAAACTTGAACCAAATGTATCAATGTGATAAGGAGAAGAATAGAATAATAATATAATAAGAACTCTTATTAATAAATAATGATGAATTAAACAACTTACATGTGAAGGAAGAACATTACAAAGAGAAATTGGCAGCATAACATTAAGATGAAAACATGCTCCAAGATTATCAACTCCTCCACAACCACTATGTTAAATAGGAATTTTTGAAGCCTTGGGTGGACCCTACAACATTTCAATGCATACCATTTGATTCTGGTAGGCCTAGGGTGGTGGAAAGCTTGTGGAACGTATACTTTTCCACAATTGACCCGAGGTGGCAGCCAAATTTCATCCACCGAACAGATGCACATTTATGACCTTCTAGGCGGCTGAATAAGAGTGGACCATAGAATAATAAAATGGCACCATAGATGTCTCCTAACCTCCTGACACATTTGGGCCAATTTGGAGTTTTATATTAGGAGATATGAACAAATTAGTGGACTGTTTTTCTGGGATGCAGAATCTGGCCCAGAATTGTATCTCTAACATGGGCCGCCGTAATGGCCAACATAGATACTGAATTATCATTATTTCTTGAAGAGTGATTTGTTCCTAAAAATTTCTTCTATCATCCCACAAATGTTGTTATTCATTGGGACTGTATGTTGGGCCCCACAGTCTCATAAGTGGGTTGTTGTCCAATCTATCTTCTCTAGAATTGCTTCCATTCATATCCAAATATCTCCATCATCATTTATGAATCATCCATTCATCCCTGAATGAAAAATGTTCACATTTAAGTGTAGATATAGTTTACAAAATATCAAATTAAAATATTGATAATTACATTCCTTAGAATCATATGACTCATTGGGCCTAAATTGATGTATATTAGGCATGAAGTGCACAAATGATGAGAATGGATGTTCATAATGAAAATGCACTAACTCAGGCCCATAAGATCAAAAATGAACATTTAATACCATTAAAATGTAATTAAAATATATGTTTTTATTGTATAATCACACCCCTCATCTTGAGATTTTCTAGTCCCAATCAAATAATTCAATGATTTTATTTGAATTCCTTTCATCAAACAAATTATAACAAACAGTGCTCACAATGTAAACTGCACACAAATATATTTTTATAACCTACCACGATAATTTAAAACAAGATGAATTTAAAAGCATATCCCAATCCCAAGCCCATTCCTTTGATCAAATCCATCATCATACTTCATCCAACTCAATTAAGTGTAATGATTTGTTGTGAATCACAATAGATATGGGGGTTTATTTTCATTCAAGGGGGAAATCATGGAAGTGCTAGCTGGAATCACATTTAATCCTAATATGAGTATTATTCATTCCTCTTTTTTTGGATTTTTTTTTGAAATATAGCTATATTAATTGACTTTTCCGTTAATCAAATTAACCTATGTAGCAAGACTTTGCCGATGACTCCCAGACTCAAAGGCCTTAGGGCACCAAGTGAAGCCCACATACACAGGAATCGTCTCGAGTTAAAATAGTCAAAAACAAAGTCATATTACCATAAATAGATATATATTGAAAAACTCAGGGCTAGAGAACTCTGGAGTCACGATCCCCAAGTGCCAAAAGCCTCACATTTTATCAATCGATTGCTCTACATGCAAAAAAAATATTTGTTTTTTTTCTTTTTGAATACTCATATTATTCATAAAAATAAAACCAGCCTATGCTATTTATTATGGGACCCCAAAAATTCAAATTAGTACCCCATAGTCTATTGGACGTGCATTGTGGCATTTTGAATTAATGGATGAAAATAAAAATGATGAACATTTTCATTGGACAACCAAACATCCAAAATAAATGCTTTTAAACATAATCATGAATTAAATTAAGAGTCAAGTAAATAAAATTTATTTTCTATGTAGTTTTAATGTGATCAAAGATGTTTTTATATGAATGATAAAGGAATTTTACTTCATTTTTTACCTTTGTTTTTTTTAAACAAACATTTTGTTTCCACACCCCCCAACTTAGAATGAAACATTCCCTAGTTTCGTAAAAATAAAATTTTGAATGGGGTAGTGAAATAAAAGGGGAGTTCAATAAGGAAATTAAAATATGAGGATCATGGAATGAAGTCACCTGGTGGTTGAAGTTTGATGTTCTTGTCGCTCGAATTTAGTCCTTTGATATCCATGTTGCTTGCAAAGATCCCTAGTGGAAAAATGAAAACAAAAAAACAAAACAAAACAATATATATATATATATAAGTAAAATATAAGTATATATATAAAAATTATAGAATAAGTATGCACATTAAGCCGTAGGTCAGTGGTAAGTGCGCGCCCATGTCTCCCTTCGGTCCCGGGTTCGAGTCCCCCCGCTTCGCCGGTTGTGACGGGGTTTGCCCCACGGCCTATGGCGTGTCTACTTTTTTAATTATTATATTATTTTTATTATTTTTATTATCTTTTTCTTAACCGATAAAATAATAAAAATACTAAAAAATAAACTGATGATACATTGTATTCATTTTAAATTTCTGGGTAAGGTATTACTCAAGGATCACACCACGTGACACAGATGAATATGGTGCTCCCCTTTTGTACCCATCCATACTCATAATAGAAAAACAGGTCAAAAGTCTATTTTTTTTAATATAAAAATGATTAATTAATATGATTTTAAAAATATAGATGATTCAAAAAGATTAGAAACATAAAAACAACGGGTTCCCTCCCGTGCAGCGCTTTGTTTAACATCGTTAGACTGACATAGATCCTAAATTTATCAATTTTTTCCAGGTTTATAGATTGGCTCAATTAACTCAACATCTATTTCCTATTTGTTGAATGATTCAATGATTGTTTTTATGCTTTGACCATTGACCTTTAAAATGGGACCACTAGTGGGATCTTCAATCTTTGCTGCCCCATGGGGGTATACATGATGCACTATGAAAGGATGTGACCATCTAGACCTTAACATTCCCGGGTGTAAATGAAGTTTTGAACTATACAAAAGCACAAGTATTCCAGGTTCAAAATTTTTGACCTTCATATTCTTAGATTGGTAGGCTTGAACTATAGCTTTTTTGATCTGGGAATTTTCATAAGCCTTCATCCTTAGTTCTTCCAATTCATTGAGATATAATTTCCTTTTTGTTTCGGCCAATGAGAGTTCATAATCCAATTTTCCTAATTTCCCAAAAGGCCTCATGTTTAATCTCCACTGGAAAATGGTTTGCTTTACCATAAAACAACCTATATGGGGACATTCCTAAAATAGTTTTATATGTGGTTCTATAGGCCTAAAGAGCAGCTAAGAGTTTCTTAGACCAATTTTTCCTAGTGGGGTTGACAGTTTTTCAAGAATTTGCATAATATCCCTATTTGCTAACTCATCTTGACCATTGGTTTGAGGATGGTATGCAGTGGACACTTTATGAGAAATACCATACTTAGTCATGATTGAAGAGAATGGGAGGTTGCAGAAATAGGTTCCTCGATCACTGATTATAGCCCTAGGAATTCCAAATCATGAAAATATGTTCTCTTTCAGAAATTGAATCACAACTTGATGATCATTGGACTTAGTGGGAATGGCCACAACCCATTTTCAGACATAATCAACAGCTTAGAGTATGTAGAGGTATCCCCGAGTGTTTGGGAAGGGACCCATGAAGTCAATTCCCCAATAGTCAAATATCTCAACTACTAAGATTGGAGTGAGTGGAATTTGATTCCTTTTTGTGATGGACCCTACATGTCGACACCTAGGACAACTTTTCCAAAATGTGTAGGAGTCCCTTGAGAGGCTGGGCTAGAAAAGACCACATTGAAGAATCTTAGAAGATGTTTTCTTAGAGGAATAGTGACGTCCACAAGCCTCACTGTGAAAGAATTTAAGGAAGGACTCTTTTTCAGATTTTGGAACACACCTCCTAATGACTTGGTCAGGGCTGAACTTATAGAGGTATGGATCATCAAACACATAGTGTCTAACATCAGAAATAAATTGCCTTCGATCTTGAGTCCCTATGAATTTTCGAATGACTCTTATCACTAAGAAATTTGATATGTCAGCATACCAAGGGCAGACACTCATAGAGTATAGGAGTTCATTAAGAAACAAATCAGACATAGAAAAGTGATTTGAGTTGTCTTTGAATTACGTCCTAGAGATTTAATCTGCTACAACATTTTCAACTCCCTTTTTATCCATGATTGTGAGGTCAAATTCATGTAAGATAAGGACCCACCTAATCAGTCTAGCCATATCATCTTGTTTTTGGAAGAGGTATTTTAGTGCAGAATTTTCAGTAAACACAGTGATGGGGGATCCTAAGAGGTAGGAACTAAACATCTATAAGGAAAACACAATAGAAAGTAACTCCTTTTCAGTGGTGGTGTAGTTTATTTTGGCATCATATAAGGATTTTCTTGCATAAGCAATGACATACGGAGTTTTATCACACCGTTGTCCGGACACAGCTCCTACAGCAAAGTCACTGGAATAACACATATGTTTAAAAGGAAGTTTCCAATTAGGAGATTTCATTATGGGGGGAGAGGTGAGAGATGATTTGGGGGTTGAGAATGAACCCTCACATCTTTCTATCCAAACAAATGGAGCATCCTTTACTAGGAGAGCACAAAGGAGACAGGATATTGAACTAAAGTACTTGATGAATCTTCTATAGAAACCATCATGTCCTATGAAAGACATCTCTTCCTTGATTGTTTTGGGTGATGGAAGGTGACGAATGATGTCAACATTTGCATTTACAACTTCAATCCCCCTACCTGAGACCAGATGGCCTAAAACTAGTCCCTCTTTAACAAGAAAATGGAATTTCTTCCAGTTTAGGACTAGTTTCTTTTCTTCACATCTTGACAAGACTCTCTATACATTCCTCATACATCCCTCAAATCTATCCCCAAACAAAGATAAGTCATCCATGAAGTCCTCTAGATAATCCCATACCATGTCTGAGAAGATTCCCAACATGAACCACTGGAAGGTTCCAGGGGCATTGCATAACCCGAAGGGCATGCGTTTGACAGCAAAGGTTATGAATGGACATGTGAATGTAGTCTTCCCTTGATCCTCTAGGGAGACCTCAATTTGATTGTACCCTGAGTACCCATATAAGAAATAGTAGAAGGCATGACCTTCCACTCTCTCAAGGATTTGATCAATGAATGGTAAGGGGAAATGGTCCTTCTTGGTGAATGAGTTTAGCTTCCTGTAGTGAACGCATACCCTCCATCCACTACTCACCCTTGTTGGAAGAATCTCTCCATACTCATTGGTTATCACTGTGATTCCGGCATTTTTTGGAACCACTTGGATTGGGCTCACCCACTCACTCTCAACTATGGGATATATGATACCAACTTTTAACAAATTCATAAGTTCCTTCCTTACTACATCCATGATATTAGTATTGAGTCACCATTTAGGTTGATGGAATGTCTTTGAATCAGATTCCTGAACAATCCTATGAGTCTCGATAAGTGGGCCAATCCCAGGAATATCATAAAGGGTCCAACCAATGGCTTTCTTATGCTTCCTATGGATATCTAGAATCATCCTCTCATGATTGGCTTTTAGAGAAGAATAAATGAAAATAGTATGTGTTTGATTTTCCCCTTGGAAGGCATACATTAGTGCAGCATTAAGTTCCTTCAATTCAAGATCAGGTTGGTTCAGAATTTCAGCAGAGGATTGGGACACTGGATCAAGATCAATTTATTTTTTGATAGTTTCAGATAGTATTGATTCCCCACATGTAGAATTTTAAGCTACTAGATTGGCTTGATCATATTTAGGGAAGGAAATTGTAGTGGTCTCCATGAAAGTGGTTTCTTGAAAGGTTTCACTGATTGTTGGACCTAAGACTTCATCATAAGAGCAATTTGAAAATGATTCAAGCCAAGGAGATAAACTTCTTTCATATGAACAATGAAAATCAATCTCATCCTGACATAAACATTCATCAAATATTCCTTGATGTTCCGTGGATTCATTATCAATGAATAGTTTGTTCCCCAGACCCACCCCGTCATAGAAAATTATCACTTTTTCAGGAATAGAAAAACCATCGTGTAGAACCATGTTTAGAGTGTCTTTGAACCTCTCCCATGTTTCATATAATGACTATCCCTCTTTTTCAAAAACAATTTGGATACTCTTTTTAAGTGAAATTGTTTTATGGTGGGGAAATTATTTTTTGTATAATTCTCTTTGTAGTTGGTCCAAAGAGTTGATGGATGATGGTCTCAAATTCTATAGCCAATTTTTAGCTATATCCATTAAATAAAAAGGAAATAGCCTCATCTTAGCTGATTCTAGTTGATGTGGGGGCACAGTGTTTCTACAATGTCATTAAACTCCTTAATGTTCAGGTATGGTATCTCGGACTCCATTCCATGGAATGTGGGACGGTGGTTTAGGACATGGGGTTTAAAGATGTAGTTGGAATAACCTAGGGAATTGTGTCTAATGCACGAGGGGGAATTGGTCCAAGAAGGTGTGAGGTAGTCATTCATGGTTTGATCGACCGCATTCCCCAAGTTTGGGGCTGCCTCATTGGGGTTTCCATTTTGGTTTCCACCTGAGTTTATGAGTTGGTTACAGTGAAGACCTTCCATTGAAATGGGCTCCATTTTGGACTCTAGAGTATTAGGAATATTAGGATCTAATGGAATGAGTTCCCTTGGTGTACCTTACTCCCCAAACCCAGGACTATCCACCCTAACTAGACGGTTTAATTGATCGCGGGTGTAGGCGGACATGCGCCAAAAGAAAAAAAATGAGAAAGGGACAAGATCAGAGAATTTGGATAAGAAAAGAAGAATTGTAGGAGAATATAATGGGTTTTTAGATGACTTACTTGGGTCCCTGGAAACAGCACCAAAATTGTATTCTCGCTCAAATTTACCCAAGAGATGAAGGTATAATGGTCCTTGTAGTTTAGCTTGGGTTATGGAATCCTCAGAGACCTACAAAGAAACCTATAGACACATACATTCTATGGACTGTTTTTGTCTATGAAGTGGCCAACTTGGGTTGATTTTATATGGTTTTAAAGTATAACTAACAGATTTAAGTGAATTCAATTTAAATGAATGAGTTGATCCTAGGTTATCGCTCGGGGTGGATTGGACGTATATTCTTTTCAATGATTTCAATTTCTTAAATTTGAGATGGGTTCATTTAAGGAGATAAAACAACATCATCACTTACTGTTTTAATTCCTACACCCTTTAATAATAATCACCTATACACTTGAAGGATCAATTTTTTTAGCACTTAAAGGTAAAGGTTCGTATTAGCACTTGAAGTGCGTGGCCTTAAATTCAACAAGGGCGATGGAGTTTAAAAATCATCAAAAAACAATCTCATTTATTGAAATGATTATACATTAATGAGGTGATAAAGAACATCCAATACAGACCCTTTCTACTCCCTTGGATCAACCCATAAGTGGGTTATCCCTCCATTGATTCTATGATTTCAATGGAAGCGGAAATTAGACTCATTAGGGGGGAAATGGACAAGTAAAAAAATGCAATAAAATAACAATCACTCCACCGTTGTGTGATAATCTCACAAGGTTTGGTATGAACATGTTCACACCTTGAACCAATGGTATCAAAGTTATAAGGAGAAGAAAATAACAATAATACAAGAATAACATTTATTAAGAAACAAAGATGAATTAAAACAACTTACATGTGAAGGAAGAACATTACAAAGAGAAATTGGCAGCATAACATTAAGATGAAAACAAGCTCCAAGATTCTCAAATCCTCCACCACCACTGCATTAAATAGGCATTTTGGAAGCCTTGGGTTGACCCTCCAACAGTAAAAAGCATCCCACTTGATTATGGTAGGCCTAGGGTGGTGGAAAGCTTCTAGAACTTAGACTTTTCCACATTTGACACGAGGTGGCAGCCAGATTTCATTCACCGAATAGATGTGCTTTGATGACCTTCAATATTGACAAATCAGAGTGTTCCATAGAAGAATAAAATGGAGCCCCAGATTTCTACTAACCTCCTGTAAAGGTGGGGCCCTTTTGGAGTTGTAGATTCGGAGATATGGTCAGATTAGTGGGATCTTTTTCTAGGCCGCAGAATCTGGCCCAGAATTGTATCTCTAACATGGCCCACCTTAATGACCACCACAGAGGTTGAATTAGAATTATCTCTTGAAGATTGATTTGTTCCTCAACATTTATTATATCATCCCACAATATTTGGAATTCATTGAGCTTGTATGTTGGGCCCCACAGTCTCATAAGTGGGCTGGTGTCCAATTTTCCTTATCTAGAATTGCTTCCATTCATCTCCAAATATCTCCATCATAGTTTATGAATCATCCATTCATCCCTGAATGAAAATGTTCACATTTAAGTGTAGATAGAGTTTCCAAAATATCAAATTAAAATATTTATAATTGCATTCTTTTAATCAGATGACTCATTGGGTCTAGATTTGTGTATATTAGGCATGAAGTGCACAAATGATTGGAATGGGTGTTCATAATGAAAATGCACTAAATCAGGACCATAAGATCAAAAATGAACATTTAATACCATTAAAATGTAATTAAAATATATTTATTTATTGGATAATTAGTCATGACCTTTATGAGTAAATTGTGATTCTATTTGGGTTGACAAGAACACTATATGTGTATATGGAATTGATGGACTAAATCTTCCATTCTTACCATGATCTTTTTGTGGTAGTATTTATGGTAGTCATTGTGGTGTACTACAAGAATCATGATGATCATTCCCAACATCATGACATCATCTTGAGTATCACAAGTGTGTATCAAAAATATTCAAAGATATCTATTTTTTAGTTTTGGATTGATCAATTAGATTTCGTGGGTTACATAATCATAAAAGAAATTGTGTATGTTGACCTAGATAAGGATTAGTCATTTCATTATTGGGAGAATCCGAATAATTTTTATCGATATCCGAATCTTTTGTTGGTTAACATGATATTATTAGAGATTCATTTTAAAATTTTCCAATTTTAAAGCCCCACATTCATTATTGACTAAGAAAATAGTAATGTTTTAATGGTTTGGATTATATGAGAATGTTTTCCAAGAGATAAAGAATCTCCTGAAATTGGCACAAATATTGACCATTCCGGAGCTAGGTGAGGAGTAGACAATGTTTTGTGGGGATTCTTGGATCAGACATGGGACGTTATTGGTGTAGGGAAATTGAATTTTTGTGTACATTTCATGGAAATTGAGACATCATGAATGTAATTAAGAAATAAAAAACCAAAACTATATGTAATGGTCAATGATTTTATGTTTCGGCATCATTAATTGTTTGATGAGATTATTATTGTGTATACAGATGAAATATCTTTAATTGTATATTTTCACACCAATATTTGAATAACATCTTGATAATATAGGTTGATTATATATAACCATTGAATATGGGCAGTAATGTACTCCTAGAAAAAGAAATAGTGTTTCTGACTTGTTATTTATAAAATCTATGACATCGAGGGTTCAATAATCTAGTTCTGGTTGCATGATGAAGGATTTATTGGATGAAATACATGTTGTGGTTTTGGAGGGCTGGGAGAAGACAACTCACATATCAATTCCAGTGGTTTCTATACTTTTGAGAAGGATTAATACATGATGTATATATTGTTGGAGTTGGTGGCCTCGAAGCAACTACTTTGTACTTTATTCATTAATAAAATCCTTATCACATCTTGATTGTTCTTCTGTGTGAAAATGCATGTGATAATGTCATATGGACCGTTGTTGCATTAATGGGTCATAGAGGATCCCTGCTATAATGAGAACCCAGAAATTCCATAACACTTTTCTTGAATAAATGTTTTATGGCCGGATGATATTATTTGAGGGACACAAATAATACAGATTATTAGGGGTGAGGACTCATAAAACATTGAGGCACCTTCTCATGGTGTCCGCCCTTGGTAATATCCAGGAGGATATTATGAGAACGAGACCCGCTAGTTGAAAATCCACATTTCATAGTGTCATTGGATGTTCCTATCTTCAGACGCGTGTTTTGGTCCTTGGACTTTAAGATTATTATTAATGGGTATTATAACTCGCGCACTTTGATGAATTGATGAAAACTGTGATGACACACTATTCACAGCGATGTTGGATACGTTGGGTGTGGCATGAGTGATATTGCATTAATAGATAATGCGAGAAAGGATTTTTCCCTTCGGTTCTATAACAGAAGTAGATATCTCAGGCCCTTTGATGGAATTGATATAGTCTAAATAAATCCATGGCCATGGTAAGGTATGGTCAAGTTCTATTCCGGGAAGACAAAGAAAGAATAATCGAGCACATGGGTTGATGGAACTAGAATGCAACCCGCATGATTAGAGATATCAACACAAAGGGATCATATTAAATGGTAAGCATTCGTAGGAGGTGACACGTCATTGCGACTCTAACTTCTTTCACTATGGGTTCCATGGCGTGTTGCAAGACGCTAACCTTGGACTTTACGCAGGCTCTGCCAAATGCCACTGAGAAAGAGGCCTAGAGGGTCACACGCTAAGTGTGTCCATGTATCTCAGTTAAATATTAATTTAACAAGTTAAATAAAAATTATTCCCGACTGTGGTTTAATAATTATTTAAGGATGCCTGATTTCAATTATTTCGACACTAGTTATTCGAGAGAATATATTGTGTGTACAAAATAATATGTATTAGAGAGTGATATAGTTATAATTACTTAAGAAATAAATAGCCATTTCTCAAGGTCTAATAAATATGGTGGAGATAAATGGAAAATAAAATTTCACTCAGTGTATATTAAATATACACGCCGTGTAGTTTTATGGAAAACAAGTACACACCGTGTATTATTCATTACACACCGTGTAGTTTTTCCAGTTGGGATTTTTAGGATTTAATATTGTTTTATTAAATGATATATATTATAATCAGCATGGGTGCATGTCAAGGAATTAATAATTCTACATGAGGTTTTCAATAAGAGTTAATGAAATAAATAAAACACATAACGCTTTTATTTATTGTCATAACTCTATTAACCTCAAACCCGATTGTAAATTTCCTTGCAACGCTAACACTTTTCTAGATCCATTATTATGCACAACGGATTTGGAAATTCTATCAAGCCAAGAGAGAATTCCCTTTCCACCAAGAACACCCTCATGTTACGAGAGCGAGATCCTCCACCGGATCAAGGCGGTCGAAAGCGGACATCGCAAGCAAAGGTTCTTCTGTGCTAGCACCCGGAGATCCCTTCGGTGATGTCCAGAGATACGTGACACACGTGTGGATCACCTCTAGAGGAATCTTACACTTGGATTCTATGAGGCAACAACAGATCACATGATTGTGACCGGAGAAATCGACGAAGAAAGAATTCCACCAAGGTAATTATTGTGAATTAATTAAATTAATTATATCCATCATATGATGATCCAATATCAATGGTTCTAGGACTCTTATTTTCTTTTTTGTTTTTCGTTCCTTTCCGAAGATCCGGTGTTTTATATCATGACAGATCTCGAATTGAACGTTGATTAACACTAAAATTAAAGTTGGGCAATCCCACCAACGCGCTTCCACTTCTCCCAGAACCTAGAAATGGTATCATAGCAGTCATATCGTTGATTATAATTATTTTATTTTTTCATTGGTGATTTATGCATTTAATAATTTAGTTATTTTCATTCATGTTTAATCGTTCTAGAAATATGAATGTCGAGATATGTTCCTCCTCCCTTGTTTCTCTTTCACCTCACAAAAACTAATTTTTGTTTTAATTTTGATTAAAATAAAAAAGAGGAACTCATCCGTAGGAGCCAAACATTTCTGGACGTATAACACCAGAATACACAGCATGTATTCGGAAGTAAACGCCGAGTAGTCTAGGTTCAATGCATTGACTGATCCACCAAATCAGGTTGTGTATCAGATTCTTTCTATGAATTTAAGAAACCATATGTTGACCAGAAACAGGTGGCACACAGTTTCCAGATTACACGCTGTGTTGTCCAATGAACACGGCGTGTGGTCCCTTCGGGTTAGGGATGGGCTGTGTACCCTGTACATGGATTTCCTGACTAGAAACTGTGTAACGCTTGATCTACACGGCGTGTGTCCAAAATAAAACACCGTGTACTCCAAAAATTTCTGAAGTACATTTACACGCCATGTCCCTGGGCGTGTACTTCGGATGGACGGTGAAGAAAAGTACACACCGTGTAGTCGGAACTACACGCCGTGTACTCACCCAAATTAAACAGATTTATTAAAATTTATTATTATATTACACAAACCCCTGAGATGTGTACCATGGTGCAGGTGTAATGCTGAGGCACAACATGTGATAGGTGTTTTATATATATGTGATTAACTTAACGTCTGCCTAAATAAATGGGAATTCACCAGGATGCCTCCAAGGTACATGTTACATACAAAGATAATTGTAAATGAATTTATTTTTTTAATATTATGATGGATTAGAATCTCAAGGAAGTTCATAAAAGGGTTTAAGATTAAACGATTGATTAATTAAAGATAATTAATTGATTCGAGCGTGATTTATCTTAAACAAGAACGATTAAAGAATTGAATGCTAGTTTTATTTATGAATAAATGTCGTTGCATGTATGGATGATCATGAGCTAGACCGAGACATTTGAATTTGAATGTTTTCATTAATTAATTTATTTAAATTAAATTTGTTGACATGCGAGCCTTCTCCTCATTAATATGTAGGGCATGCATGCCCAAGGACTCTTTTATGTGAAAAAATCCTTTTACCCCTCACTAGCCTGTGAGATAAATGCATATCTAAGGGATGAAGCTCCCAATATAGTGGAGGCAGATCAAGTCAGGAGCCAAGGTGAATCCAATCCAAGGAGATACAAAGGTGGACAGGTGGATGGTTTTATACATGAACCCATAAGGTTCAAGGTGTTTTCCCCTAGGTATTGGGTTAGTTTATCAACCGCAAGATAAAATAACCGATATAAAAAGCTCATGATCATAACATTTATTTTATTTCTTTTAGTTTCATGGATTATTTATTGTGGGTGTGTTGTCAAGATCACAAAATTAATGAATTAAACGAGCATGCAAGATGGAACTAAAATAAAACCAGCTTATACGTAAATATTATCTTAGACATGGTTAATCATTTAATTATATCCCACTTAATATTAACAACCATGTAATCAAAGATAATAAAATGGAAATTTACATATAAGGATAAAATACCTAAAAAGAAATATTAAGTTGGTATAGCCTTCCTTAATTTGGGTTAGAATGGAACAATAGTTCAAAGTGCTTGACCTACCCTAGTTGGGGTGCTTTCGATTATCGGGGAATTCTAATTCAAGGTATTGGGTTGACATAACTTGGTATGCATCAAGGGTTGACTGCCACAGTAGGACTTGGTGTGACAAAGAGGCAAAGGTTGAGTAAATCTAAAATAAAAGGATTTCAGGATTGGGGAGTCCACTCAATGGATCAAGGAGCTGTGAGTTAATACAGTTGGAATTTGGAATGTCTACCTAAAACCCTTCAACTTGCTTGACCTACCCTAGTTGGGGTAATGGGAAGGGAAATATGGATCATTTCCACTAGAATAATCAAGAAAAAGAATATTCCTAAGTTAATTGTGAGGGCTCTTGGATTTCGATAAAATAGTTGGAGACTAATAAGTATTTATTTATTTATTTGTCTCAATTTTGTAATAATGTACTAAACCTTTGATCTTATTAATTTGTAGAAAAGGCAATAAAATGGCTTCGAATATATCATTGTGCACCATACTCGAGAAGGAAAACCTTGTCACCGGCACCAATTTCAAAGAGTGGCAGAGGCGTTTATGTGTCATCCTTCACCATGAAAGGAAATTGTATGTGCTGGAAGATCCTATCCCAGTTGCGCCTGGGAAAGATGCTAGTGATGAGGAATTATCTCTCCATATGAAACAAATTGATGATTCCACGGATGTCCAGTGTTTCATGCTATCAGCCATGTCCAATGAGC
Organism: Viscum album; assembly: GCA_963277665.1. Taxonomy (NCBI): domain Eukaryota; kingdom Viridiplantae; phylum Streptophyta; class Magnoliopsida; order Santalales; family Viscaceae; genus Viscum; species Viscum album. Next base: position 188,835,407 of record OY728150.1, read on the forward strand.
TCTTGAAGAAACATGAAAACATGGACGTGTATAACATGATGTCTCAGCGTAAGGATCTCAACGAAGAGAAGGCAAGACAGGAGAGGTATGAGATCTCCAATTCTATGTTTACAACTAATCTTGGAGAGTCTGCGCCATCTGGGCCTCATGTAGTCATGCTTATTGGCTATAATGAATGCCTGGACATCTTATGGATTAAATGTTCGGATGAGTTGCGTACATATCTCATCCTATCATCACTGCCCAAGAACTTCTCTAGCTTCATTGTCAACTATAATATGAGCGACAATGAGAAGAGTGTATCAGAGCTTCTGAACTTGATTATATAGGTAGATAAGGAAATGGGGCATGAAAAACCCGTGATCCTTATGGTGAACATGAAAAGGAAGGACAAGGAAAAGGGGCCAAAGACTTATTAAGGGTATGAAGCCCCCGAGAACTATCCCTCCAAGAAGGGGATGATCCAGAGGAAGGGTAAGGAATGGGAGGCTGTGTGTTTTTCATGTGTCATGTAGGTCCACCAGAAGAGGAACTACACCCAGAAGCGTGGTGACGCTAGACGTGCGTTTGTTATCGAGTGAAATCTTTCAATTTGTACACATTGGGTATTAGATACAGCATGTGGGGCTCACATCTATATTCAAATGTAGGAACTGAGTATATTTAGAAAGATTGCCAGAGGAGAGGTGGATATTCGAGCTTCCAATGGCACAAGGCTAGCTGCGTTGGCTATTTGAGACTATAACCTCTCACTGCCAGCAGGCATGATTTTGGTTTTACAAAACTGTTATTTTGTGGCTAGTGTTACGAAGAACATAATTTCTGCATCTTGTTTGGTTATGGATGGATATGTTTTCATGTTTGGAAATAAGGGTTGTCTCTTTTATAAGAACATTGTATGTTATGGTATGGCACATTAAAATAATAGTTTTTATGTATTAAATTACGAAAACCAAGTGTTGACAATTGATAATAAAATAAACTCACATGACTCATACATCACCCAGTTGTGGAATCACCGCCTTGGTGATGTAAACGAGAAGCGCTTGACAAAGCCCTGTCAAGATGGCTATTTAGAATCTACTGAGCTAAAACCACTTGATAGATGTCATGCTTGTTTATAAGAAAAAATGACCAAGCCTCCTTTTGGTGGACAGGGTCATAGGGCCACAGAGCTTTTAGGATTGGTACACACCGATGTGTGTGGACCATTTCCAGTAGAAGCTATAGGTGGATATTTTTACTTTATAACTTTTACTAATGATTTGAGTAGATCTGGATATGTATAATTTATGAGGTATAAGTTTGAGTCCTTAGAGAAATTTAAAGAATTCAAGAATGAAGTAGATAATCATCTTGGTAATAAGATAAAGAAGCTTCGATCGGATCGAGGTAGAGAATATCTGAACCATGAGTTCATCAATCTTCTACAGGAGTCTGGGATTCTATCTCAGCTCACTCCTCCTTATAAACCACAGTGGAATGGTGTTAGTGAAAGGAGGAACCACACCTTGTTGGACATGGTGAGGTCGATGATGAGTCTTGCGGATCTTCCATTATCCTTTTGGGGATATGCATTAAAAACTGCTGCAAACACATTAAACTGAGTACCAACTATGGCAGCAAATGGAATTCCCTCTGAGTTATGGAATGGAAAGATACCCATTTTGTCGCATTAACGTGTATGGGGATGCGAGGAATTTGATAAGGCCTTCTCATGAATCAAACTAGCACCTCGGGGCATGGATTGTATCTTTATAAGAAATACCAATGAAACGAAAGGATATTACCAATATTACCCTTAGGACAAGAAAGTGACTGTCGCCAGACAAGCCGTCTTTCTTGAGAGGGAAAAAATCCTCAAAAAAGATAGTGGGAGCAAGATTGAATTTGACAATGTTGATTCTCAAGATACACAAGAGTTGGTACAAGAACAAGTTTCACAGGTCCCCGTGGAAGATGTTGAAGAAACACAAGTACTGCATATGAGCTCAAGAGAGGTAAGGGAACCAGAGAGATTTGGTTTCCTAGTCACCGAGGACGGTGAATCATTATTTTTGGACAATGATGAGCCTATCTCATACAAGGAAGTAGTAGAAAGCTCATAAGATGCATGATGGCTAGAATCTATGAATTCAAAGATGGATTCCATGTATCAGAACCATGTTTGGGTTCTGGTCGATGAGCCAATTGATGTAAAACATGTTGGATGCAAATGGGTATTCAAGAGAAAGATAGACATGGGAGGTCATGTTGGCACCTATAAAGCAGGGATAGTTGCTAAAGGAATTAGACAGCGTCATGGAATTGAATATGATGAAACCACCTCGCCATTTGCCATGTTTAAATCCATAAGAATCATACTTTCCATAGCAGATTACCATGACTACGTGATTTGGCAGATGGATGTCAAACCAGTATTCCTTAACGAGAACCATTAGGAAGATGTCTATATTACACAACCAGAAGGGTTTGTGACACCAGGTGAATCCAAACAGGTTTGCATGTTGTAGAAATCCATTTATGGATTGAAACAAGCATCCAGGTCATGGAACATTCGATTTGATGAAGCCATAATGGAATGTGGTTTCATTAAGAACGATTGTGAGCCATGTATTTATAAGTGGTTTAATGGGAATGCGGTCGTTATCTTATGTAGTATATGTTGATGACATATTTCTTATTGGAAATGATGTACCGAACTTTTAGTTAGTTAAAGACTGTTTGAACAAATGCTTCTCCTTGAAAGATTTAGGTGAAGCAGCCTACATTTTAGGGATCATGTTCATTCATGATAGATCCAAGAGGATGCTTGGACTATGTCAGGGTACATACATTAACCAGATACTAAAGAGATTTAGAATGGAACTATCCATGAGAGGATTGGTTCAAGTGTCACATGGATTACATATTTCTATGAAAATGTGTCCTCAAACACAACAAGAGAAAGATAGGATGAGCAAGATCCCATACACCTCAGCTATAGGATCCATCATGTATGCAATGTTATGCACCTGGCTTGATGTTTCCTATGCACTGAGCATGGTAGGAAGATATTAGGTACATCTAGGTGAACATCATTAGACTGTTGTTATGACTATCCTTATGTATCTGAGAAGAACTAATCATATGATCCTCGTATATGGAGTAGATGAGGAGCTTGTTATTCGAGGGTATGCTGATGCTCTTTTTTAGACAAATTTGAATGATATAAAATCTCAATCTCGATATGTTTTCTATCTCAATGGAGGAGTTGTGAGCTTGAAGAGTTCAAAGCAGCTAGTTGTCGCCGATTCTACAGTGGAGTCTGAGTACATAGTGGCTTCTGATGCATCCAAGGGAGGCGTATGGATTCAAAACATTGTCCAAGAGTTTGATGTGGTGCCTAGCAGTAATGATCCCATTACATTGTATTGTGATAATACTGCAGTGGTGGCTCTTGGAAAAGAACCATGTCACATCAAAGGAGAAAGTACATATTCCGGAAGTATCACCTCTTTAGTGATTTCTATCAGAGGGGTGAAGTTGCAGTGAGTAGAGTTTCCATGGAAGAGAATGTGGTGGACCCCCCCTAACTAAAGGCCTATCTCAGCAGAAGCATGAATATCATGTGAGAGCTAGAGGGTTATAGGTTGTTAGTAGTTGGCACCAGTCTAAGTAGGAGTTTGTTGTAGTTGGTGGCCAAGAACCAACTACTTTGTATTTTATTCATTAATAAAAGCCTTATCACATCATGATTTTTCTTCTACGGGACAATGCATGTGATAATGTCCTAAGGACAGTTGTTGCATTAAAGGGTCATAGCGGATCCCTGCTATGATGAGAACCTGGAAATGCCATAACACTGTTCTTGAATAAATTTTCTATGGGTGGATGATAATATTTGTGGGACACAAATAATACAGGTCATTAGGGGTGAGGACTCATAAAAAATTGAGGCACATTTTTATGGTGAGCTCCCTTAGTAATATCCAGTAGGATATTATGAGAACGTGACCTTCCAGTGGTAAATTCACATTTCATAGTGTCATTGGATGTTCCTATCTGCGGACACGTGTTTTGGTCCTTAGACTTTAACATTATAATTAATGGGTATTACAACTCACGCACTCAGATGTATTGACGAAAACTATGACGACACATTGTTCGCAGCGAGGTAAGGTACGTTGGGTTCATCACAAGTAATACTGCATTAATAGATAATGAAAGAAAGGATTTGTACCTTCTGTTCCATTACGGAAGTAGATATCTCAGGCCCTTTGATGAAATTTATATATCCTAAATAAATCCATGGCCATGGTAAGGTATGGGTGAGTTAGATTCCGAGAAGTAAAGAAATGATTAATCGAGAACATGGGTTGATGGAAGTAGTATGAAACCCTCTTGATAAGTGATATCGAGACAAAGGGATTATATTACAGGTTAATCATTCGTAGGTGGTGACACGTAATTGCGGCGTTAACTTCTTTCTCTATGGGTGCCTTGGCGTGTTGCTAGATGCAAACCTTGGACTTTATGCAGGATCCGCCTAATGCCACTGAGAAAAAACCCTAGAGGGTCACACACTAAGTGTGTCCACATATCTCAGTTAAATATTAATTTAACAAGTTAAATAAAGATTATTCCTGATTGTGGTTTAATAGTTATTTAAGGATTCCTGATTGCATTTATTTCGACACTAGTTATTCGAGAGAATATATTGTCTGGATGAGATAATATTTTTTAGTGAGTGATGTAGTAATATTTATTTAAGAAATAAATAGACATTACTCATGGTCTAATAAATATGGTGGAGATAAATAGAAAATAAATTTACACACCGTGTATATTAAATATACATGCCATGTAGTTTTACGGAAAACATATACATGCTCTGTATAAAGTATTACAGGCCGTGTAGTTTTTTCAGTTGGGATTTTGAGGATTTAATAGTGTTTTATTAAATGATATTTATTATAATCAGCATGGGCACATGTCAAGGAATTAATAATTCGACATGGGGTTTTCAATAAGTGTTAATGAAATAAATAAAACGCATAACACGTTTATTTATTGTCTTAACTCTATTAACCTCAAACCCAATTATAAATATCCTCACAACCCCAACACTTTTCTAGAGCCATTGTTTTAATCAACGGATTTGGAAATACTCTCAAGCCAAGAGGGAATTCCCTTTCCACCAAGAATTCCCTCAAGTTATGAGAGCGAGATCCTCCACCGGATCAAGGAGGTCGAAGGCGGACATCGTAAGCGAAGGTTCTTCCGTACTAGCACCCAGAGATCCCTTCGGCGAAGTCCGGAGATATGTGGCACACGTGTGGATCACCGCTAGAGGAATACTACACATGGATTCTATGACGCAACAACGAACCACATGATCGTGACCAGAGACATCGACGAAGAATGAATTCCACCAAGGTAATTATTGAGAATTAATTAAATTAATTATAACCAACATATGATGATCCTATCTCAATGGTTCGAGGACTCTTCTTTTATTTTTCATTCTTCATTCCATTCCAAAGATCTTGCATTTTATATTGTGATAGATCTCGGATTGAACAATTTTTAATGCTAAAATTAATGTTGGAAAATCCCACCAACGCGCTTCCGCTGTGCCCGGAACCTACATAAGGATCCATAATTTTATGCCATGAGGTAAATCCTAGAATGTAGAGAATTCAAATTCTATTTGGATCATTGATTACGATGAGATCCTCTATTTATATAATTGGTTTGTTGTTCATATGAGTATGTGGGATGATTTGATGCATGAATTTGAGGACTCTATGTTGGTAGTGCATCCAGGAGTGACCAAAATTTACCATGAACTATGATAATTAATTTTCAAACTAGGTATTAAAAAGGGATATTGTTGTGTTCATGACATGATGATATAATATCAAATAGGAGAATTCCAATCATCAAGGGCATGGAGGTTCTTTATTGTCATTTCCCATACTAGAATGGAAGAGTGATGATGTTACCATGATATTATTGGTGGGACTCTTTCGGATGCCTCTGAAAGAATATTATTTGTCATTAATTATTGACCAAATTATGAAATTATCTCATTTCATGAATATATGTGACACAATATTAGTGTTATAGTTGGAGAACATGTATGTACAAGAGATAGTCCATCTCAAAAGGGTTCTACAGATTATTGTTATTGAATGTGACTTGTTTTTTAATCTCACTTAATATAGGGATTGTAGAATAATTTTGGTACACATTTTTTATTTAGTATGATGTTAAATCCATATATGTATGGTATGTCATAGTGTTTGATATTGATTCTAGAGGATACGCTTCTGGAGTATTATATATACTGTGATGGTTCATGGGATATTCCCCTTGATTTAGTGGAGTTATCCTATTAAAATTGTTATCAAGAAAATATAAAAACTATACCATATAAGGAAATTTATGGTAGGCTATGCATATCGCCTCTATTATAGATAGAGTAATGTTATATATAGCTATTGGGATAAATATTCATATATGAGATTTCAAAACAAGTTTAGTTTATTTGAAAGTGTATGGAAAAGACTCAGTGTAGATAGAATTCATTTCAAAATATATTTTCATTCCCTCTAGAGTTTATATATTGTGATATTATATTCCTTTTATTTTTTCTAGATAGTTTAATTATAGTATATGGAGACAGGAAAAGGTGACACCCTAGTTTGTTGCACTATTAGAGGGTGTGGAGAGAATTGTGATAATGGAGTACCAACCGTATCCTCCATAGAGGTATAGTGATATGTTTTATATTATTAATGTGTCACAACATCAGTGGTATCAACCTGACCTTTGTCATGTGATTAATGTGGATGTTGTTGGGCTTGAGACTGATTTTCCCTCAGAGGAGCATCTTATATGTGTGTTTGATCACATTTAGAAATTGTTTTGGGGAATGACTGTGCTAATATTTCATGTATTGTGGAAACATGGGCATGTTCAAGAGGAATCATGGGGGAGAGAACCAGGTAAGAATATTTTTTTGGATGGTCTTGTTGAAATAAATTCTAAGATATGGTTAGGAGTATACCTCAAGGATGAGATTTTATAAGGTGGGGAGATTGTAATATTAGGACCTTTTCGTGAAATATCTCATGCTCATCTACATGTATAATTTTTAATTGTTTGGATTATATTTTTTTTGGGTTTTTTGAAATGTGTTTTTGGGTGAAATTTGGAGAATTGTTATGGAAGAAGGGTTTTCCACGATTGGGGTATGGTTTTCAAAAACCATTAACCAACCAAATAAAACACGTGAACCCTAAGCAGGGGGATTCACATGGATGGAATATAGTTTTCCAAACTGTGAACCATCATAAGTGTAACATATAATATCCCATACATTTCAAAAATACATATTACTTATAAAAAAACAACATTCAGTACACAACAAAAACATCCACACCAGGACCATATAGTTTTAGTGACTTTAGAAACTAGAAAATATAAACCACTAGTTTATAAAACAATTACTTTTTCTCACACTTATTCCTTCATTTATAGAAACCTTTTGGAAAAAATTAAATAATACCCATCTTTATATCCGGTTGAATAGAAACCAATGAATTGGTGAGATGATGTTTTATAAATGGTAAAAAGGTAGCTATTAATATGTTCATAATTATAAGACATAAGAACATATACATAAAAATTGACAATTAAATCGGACATATCAAATATCATAATATCATGTCATGCAATAAATAGTATAAATTCATCAAAGAACATTTTAATATTTATCATAACATAATACACGTAATTTTTGGAATACAAAAAATCCTAAAAATCAATTATAAATTATCCAAGGATCATTTCCCAGATCATCATAGTGGACAAAGTCCTTTACTGAATCAAGTTATCTCCTCATTTGAGAAATGTCTTACTAAATCGGGTTTACATCACATTACAGTCATGTTTTATTGAATATTGATCAATTACCATTCGATTCTAGTATATCTTGTGTGATATAAATATTAACCTAATGCATTGGGGGTACACATATATCCAACCCATTACCCAATTTAACCAATAAATATGTGTACCACAAGAATATAAAGCATTAATCATATCTTAACCCATATAATGATATGGGATTCATAAACATCATCCAACCATAACACAACCAATTAAAAATAACATCTACTCATATATATCATTCCATCATAAACATAAACCAACTATTGGAATAATTGGGATAATATCAATAAAAAATATCCCCATTCAAACGTAATCACTAAAAAATAGAAAATTAGTGGTGGTTTTTAGAAGGGTTAAGGTATATCCCCCTCTAAATTCATTTTAGAGGGTGCTATACACATCCCAATATAAATTTTTTCCTTTTTTGTTTTTGTTATTTTGGTGATTTTTAGAGGTTGTTGTTTCAAAAAAACAAAAAAAAATTAATAATTAATGGCCCTATATGATTGATTGTATTTAGAGAAAATATATATATATATATATGGATATATATTTGTATATATACAAAACATGGAATTTGTTTTATGGAAAATAGTAGGGGTTTACAACACCCATTAATCTATGAAATAAGAGGGAGTTTATGACAAGTCGTTAAGACCCTAGAATTGAGGGGGATTTAAAGCCCTTCTAATTTAAAAAAGGGGGTTGTTAAACACTTATAATTTAACATTTTACAAGGGTTGTGAAACACCTCTAGTTTATGAAAGTAGAGGGGGTTTCAACACCCAGTAATTCAAGAAATTAAAGGGGATTCATCAACAAAGACTAATCCATTTGATTATAGGTGCTTTTAACCCCAGTAAATTTTTATTAATTTTTTAAAATTAATGTCATATAAATTAAATTTTATATTATATATGCGTCAGAATGCACGATAGTGTGTGTGTATGCACACAAATATATATATATATATATATATATATATATATATATATATATATATATATTAAACAAATAAATATATAATTGTACTTAAATGCCTTATAAACACTGACACATATAAAGACATTATAAAAATACTTTAAATCCCGAGTTATACCAACAAAAAAATATACATATATAAATATTGGCATACATAATATAAAAATTATTATAATATATTTTTACAAATTTATAGAACTTATATATGGTATTATAAATACAGTACATTTATATTATGATTTATAACATACAAATAATAGTAAAACAAATTATTGTATATTTATGTATAAATAAAATTATATCATATTATATATAAAAATACATGTTATATAGGAAATATATTACTATAAATATTAATAGAAATTTAAATATTTAAAAAAATATAAATATTTAATTTTATATATTTATATTAATTTTTTTTATTATATATATATTAATTAATTATAATATACATATTTGTGTATAACATATTAATTATGAATTTATTTTGTATATATATATATATTAATTGTATTATATATTTCAAATTATATGGTTGTATAAAAATATATTTATATGTAAACATAAATATAATTGTATAGATTTATGTACATTTATATATATATTTATTTTTATAAACTGTGTTTCATATTATATTAATTATATTTAACATAAAATCATAAACATATTATATGAATATATACATAAATATTTTTTTAACTACATCATATAAAATCCAATGCTTGTATATTTTATGATTTATATTCCAATAATATTAAATATATTTTTAAATAATATGATTATGATTTTATATTATATATAATTAATATTAAAAGTTATATAATTTATACAAATAAGTATCTATCAAATTAAAAAATATTATTCAACTATAATTATTGATATATATATCTATATATTAATGTACATAATATCATACTATTATATTAATAAAAAGATAAATATTAATCATGATATTTTTTTATTGAAAATCATTATATATTTATTTTTTAGAAATTCTATTTCATATTCTCTTATATAAATATTTGTATAAATTTTATTTCTTATATATTTTTTAAATTTTTATTTCCGGTAAAACAATAATATATAATATAACACACTTTATAATAATAAATATATATTAATTTACATAATAATAGATATGTGTATTGGAATACATTATATAAATTAGTTTTTAAAGAAATTATAGAAATCTATTAAATAAACACTTTTAAATATATATATTATAAATAAACATGTAAAAAATAATTAAGTTGGTATTTAATTATATAAATAATTTATATAAATAAATTAAAAAATATATAAAAAATATGTGTTTATATATAACATATATAGAATTAAAAAAATGTACTCAAATGTGTGTAATCACACATATAATATATATAGTTTATGAAAACGTAAAAGTTTATTATATTATAAATGTGTTATAATATAAATAGATAAATATATAATATAAAAATGAATATATTAATTTTAATAATTATATATGTATTCAAATATTTATTAAGATAATAGTTATTTTAATTACTTTATTAAAATATATAAAAAAAGTAGCTAAATATAATAACAAAAGTCGAACACTATAGTGGTAGAGGTGTTCTGCAGTATTCCACAGGTCTGAGCTTCAAATCCCCTCTAATGGTCAAATTTTATATCTTAGATGCTTTCTAGGGGCTTGGGTGAATGTGATAAAGAGGAGAGAAGGATGAGTCATAGTTTATATTTCTATTGAAACTGTATGGCACTAGCATTGGAACGAAATGGAGTAAGGGTTTCGTGAATGGTAAGGGATGTGTGTGAACTGTAGTGGACAGGTGGGTACTACGTGAATAAGAGGGGAGGGGAGAGAACATGATTTAATAAAAAATTATTTAGAGGTATTTCTATGAACCACTGAACAACCTATAAAGTAGTTTAATTAGAGGTGGTTAAAACCCCCTCTAACAGAATATTAAACTTTTTTTGTTCTAAGAACCACTTATAATATGTCTAATTCAACTCAAGTAGTTGAGGTGTCCAACCACCTATAAATTGATCAACAATCTATTAGGGTTAAATCTCCCACTATACTATGATTCCCTAGTGAAATTATAGGGATATTTAGCCAACTATCAATTAATTGCCATTAAATTTTACATCACTATACGAGGGGTTCCTCAAAACTACATCTAGCAAGAGTATGTGGGAACATTAGTCGTGCTTCCTCATAACCACTACTACTGTGTTTTAATGGGGTTATATCCGTTTAAAAATTTAAAAATAACCCCCTATACTCCCTTAATTTTTTTCTATGAGGAAAAATTAATGAATTTTATCATGGATGAAAAATAATTTATCGGGAACGCCTGAATATAATTCTAAAGTGAAATATGATTTATTATTTGAAAAAGTTTTCTTTTTTTAAAATGAGGTGAAATTTTTTGTGTTCATGAAATTGTTATTAATTGACGCTTCCCTTATTATATTTATACGTTATTTTAAATATTCTGAGAAACATTAAAAAAAATTCATAAAAATAATCTTGAATGATTATAAGTAAATCCTTAAGTAAATGTGATTTCATGAACGTAGAAAAAACCATTAAGGCTGTATAAATTTAAAAAACATTATTCTCATACTTTTTTTGTATAAGCCAAAAATTCCTCATAAAGAAAAGGTCAAAAATAATCCTTTCAAATTATTTAATAATAATTCCCAATTGGTAAAAATGAAATTAAATAATGGTAGGAGTATAGTAATAATTTTTTTAAATAAATTTTTTATGACAAGGACATGGAAGATATATATTCCCCATTAGATAATTACATATAAACTACTACGGTAATAATGAGATTTTGAATTAATCTTTACCATATGACTGATATCCTTTGTACATATCCAAAACTTCTAATTTTTTTAAAATAATGATACCAATTTATTCATCAACAAAATTTTTATTTATGATATCATACATTATTATCGTATCACCCTTTTATTAAATTTCATAATTATCCTTCTTTTTGGGTTTAACTGCTTCATTTTTTTATTCATGTTTGTCATATATGTCCTAGTTCTTTTTAATATGATATAGTACCATAATTTATAAAATTTTACTAAGATAGTAAATATAATAGTTATTCATTATATATGTTTTCTTAATCATTATTTTTTGGTCAAATTGGAGAATGAATTACACCATGCCGTGGAGACAGTAGGACATACATATATAGTAGCTATGATATTGTTCCCTTAATGGTGTAATTATATGGAAGTTGATGGTGCATATTTTTCTCTAGAATCTATATCATGTTATAAATATCATATATATTTATTATTTCCATCATTATACCTATATATGTTAATGGAGAAAAAAATAAACCACATCATGGAGATGGTAATCCATACGAACACACACAAAATACATACATATAGTATTTATCAAACATGTTTAATGGACCTGATCTGATTAAAGGCCTAGAGGAAAGAATAATTCCTATCATGGTCAGTGATGAAGGAATCCTTAGACTCACTAGTACTCCACAAGATATTGAGATTAGAGATGACACTTTTACCCAGAAGACTGACAGTACCTCAGGTCCTGATGGTTTCTATAATTCTTTCTTCCAAATGATTCAGGATGTTATTCATTTTTATATCTATAGAATGGTCAAAAAAATTATGTATAGGTATTTTACCGCACTTTATTAGTTCAATGTTCCTTAAAAATATCCCTATGTTTTAAAATTCCTCTGAAATTCATATACAAATTTCCACCATCAACAACAGCTTCAAAATTATCACCATACTCGTAGAAAATTGGGTAATTTATATTATAAGTAAAATTGTCTCATATAACCCAATTGGATTTGTGAATAGAAGAATGATCCATGAATGCATTAAAAACCTATGAATGTATTAGTATTCATAATAAATCTACTATAGGAGGTCGTATTTCTCTCAATATGGATATGAGAAAATATATTCACACTATGGAATGGAGTGTTATTTATAAAGTTCCTCAAAAATTTGTCTTCAATGATTTTTTTTTGAATTGGTTGAATGTTTCTTTTGTGTCCCCTACCATATATGTGATCATTAATGGTTCTAAAAAAATGGTATTTTGAATTCTAAAAATGATTCAAGAAAGGTTTTCTTATCTCTTCTATTTTTCCCCATAAGAGATGACTATCAGAGTAAGCTTATTACAGAAATGTGGGATCCTGGACAGCTTATTCGTATTATTTCATTAAGGAACCGTGCATATCTAAATTAACATTTTAGGATTATTACATGATCATATTTCTACAAGGAGGAAAACTAAATATTATGAATAGGATGAAGTATCCCTCTCATTATGATGATTTTTTTGGGGAAGGCTATTAACTAGAATAAATCAATCACTTATTTTAGTAAAGGAATTAAAGCAACTAGAAGATATCATCTTCTTATGGAACTGTGCATTCATGAAATCACCATTACCATGAAGTATAATGGAGTAAATCTTGTTTGGGGAAGAACTAAATATATGGAATTAATCAATATTGTTGATAAAATCATGATACATCTATATTTATGAAAACATAAGTCCATCTCCATGGCTTGTAGGTTTTTTCTGGTTAAATATATCATTATTTAGAAACTAGTTCATTCTATTATAATCTATAAATATCCCATTTTTATTAAACATCTCAATATCTTCTTTAATAACATTTTATGGAGTGGTATCCCACTAGAAAAAAAATTTCATAGTTTCTTGGTGTAATTGATGCAACCCAATTGACAAAGGTGGCATGTGAATAAAAATATTAGATTGATAAATGAAGTGATGTTATTCAACTTTACATGAAATATAATTTGTAGTGACTCGATGGTTCACGGATTTATAAGTGTTTGGATCATTGAAAAACATAAAAATGGAATTAATTCTTCTATAGTATGTTAAATCTCATCATCCATTAAAGTATCTTTTTCGAACACCATGTCTCACTCATGGTGCATCCATCTAGCAGTGATTTTCCCAGATAGGTTTATCACTCCAACATAATTTATATCTATATGTGTTCGGTGTTAAATTAAATTCTAATAATAATATTTCTAATGTATTATGTTCATATTATATTATTCTAATGTTTACATATAACTTAAATCACACATTTTACCCTTTAACATTAGTAAATTTTATTTATCATGGATGCTATTCATATTATCCAAATATTAAAGAAACATATTTGCTAAATTTTTTCTATTATAATAAAATTTAGGAATCTTGTTTTAAAATTTTAATGCAGATAAGTTTGTTGAATTCAATTTAAAATAATATAAATATAAATACATAAAAAGATTTTTTTTTAAAAAACCATTTTAATACATAAAATGTTTTTATTATAAATTTATAAAAAATTATTTCTAAAAACCCATTTTGGTATTATTTTAAACAAAAATTATATGAATATAATTTAAAAATTATCAATAACTTTATTTTACCTACCAATGTCTTTAAATTAAAATATATTTTTCAGTTAGTATTTTCACTTTCCATAATAAAAAATTAATTTTAAGATAAATTTTACATGATGAATTAAAAGACGAAATTCATATTTTTCAAATCCAACTTCTATAATTTCTAAAAAATAATATTATCCAATAAAAATATTATAAATATATTTTTGGTAAGAATAATTTGAATTTAAAATGAAACTGTTTGTTCATATTCATAGAACTTACCAGTATATATATATTGAGTGGGAAATTTACATTTATTTCATAAACCTGTCAATCCTATTAATCTTCTATATTTAATATCATGGTAATAAATGTCATTTTATATTAATAGTGTCTCGCAATTCTCGCAAACTCATGATTTATTGCAATGATCACTTTTAAAGAATTAAAATTATTTAAGGAGAAATATTTATTGAAATTTTTAAGTGTTACATTTTGTGCCCCTTAAAATGAATTTCTCCAATGAAATTAATCCCCTAGAAAAAAAAGGTGAGGATACCTCTGTCTTATCATAAACATTGGTTCACACATAGCTTCCTCAAATTGGGGGATTCCTTATGAAACTTTAACCAAATAGTCATTTGTTTGGTTGACCCTTTTCACAAAAAACATGAATATATAATGATTGTTCTCTATATGAATGATCATACTATAGAATTTCTACTTCTATGGTTTGTACATGTGATGTATCAGGAATGTACATTCTCAGAAGATATGCGTTGAACACATCCTGAATATGAGATATATTCTATATAAGGTCTAATAAATAATCTATATTCAAAAAATGATGCGTAATTTGCAGAGGAATTATATACCTAGGGCTTATAGTTTCCTTCATTCTAGGACATATCACTCACTTCTAGGTAGATATTCATAGAAACACCTTATAGGTGTTGTTGTCAATTTTTAGTAATACACTTTTCCGATTATGAGATTCACTTATGTGTTATTAAATAGAACTAACCTTCTCTTACGTATCCTCAACTATATCAAGACCCAAGATCGTTATTTCCCTAATTTTATTCCATCATTTTGGTGTTCTTCCCTTTTAATTATATAGAGATTCATTCGGATCGATCTAAATACATGAGTGAAATAATTTTTTTTGAACATTTAACCAATGGTTGATGAGGATCCCAACCACATGTAAAATCCATAATGAAATCTCTATAGATATATTCAAGAGTTTTAATTGTCCTCTTATATTGAATAACTT
This sequence comes from Viscum album, assembly GCA_963277665.1. Taxonomy (NCBI): domain Eukaryota; kingdom Viridiplantae; phylum Streptophyta; class Magnoliopsida; order Santalales; family Viscaceae; genus Viscum; species Viscum album. The sequence continues at coordinate 188,851,023 of OY728150.1, forward strand.
TCTAAGGATGATAAGAAGTGATATAACTCTAGTATATATCTTGAGGCTTCTGAAGAAATCTCTAGAATGTTTAGGTAATCCTTATCTTGATTATATAGAATTTAATGTTATAATAAATAAAATATCACTACATCCGTAATATAATCTTTGGAAATATTCTGAAGAGAGAAGTCTTATTTTATTGAATGATTTTATTCTGGCTTCGTAAGGTGATCAACTATGACCCGTATATCATTATTGGATTTATTTTTTTTGATAATTATGATGAAAAAAATCCATGGTGATGTTTTATCATTCTAATTCGGGTATGGTTAATGGTTGTAACATCCCATGAAACATCTATCACCCATCCTTGACATTATGAAAAACCAAACACTGAGAAACTTATTCTACTATACCTCTCTTCACTTCATCCTTCCAAATATATTTTTCATATCCCTATACATCATTGTGATTCATGAATGCATAGGGAATAATGAACTAAGAGACTCAACCAATAGATGCTTCTTATATTAGGGTGTGGTACGAATACAACAATTGTTCATTAACCATATTATTCCTTCAAAATCAAGGTTGAACTATAAAACATTCTCACCATATTTTTTAGTTATGTATCTTCTTTATATGACTCCTTAATCATCCCCAGAATATATTTTTGAGAAATAATTTGACATTGAAAATATTTTTCACCTATATTTAGGGTTTTAATATACATTATTTTAAAATAAATAAATATTGAATCATTCTGGATCTTCACAATTGTGTAGGAACACATATATTTTTTTCTGGTATGGATATTGATTTCAATATGTTATTAAGGAAAATGGAAGGAAATAGATATTTATGAGTACACGCAATTTACTTCCATGTACACACCATGTACCTAGATTTCCATGTATAACCATGTAAATGCCATGTAATTAAAAAGTACATGGACTTGTGGGACCTGTCAGACTGCATAAGACGGGGTTAGTTAAGACTACTACCCGACATGTACATTTAATGGACACACTATGTAGTTTTATTTATATTTTTTATATTGGAGTGGGGTCACGTCTAATGTCCATAAACATATTATTCCCCCCATGGTTAATTTAGGAGAGTGAAAAAACATCTGAATAACTTCAAACCCCTCTCGATTATCCATATGAGCTCTAACTGAGATATCGTCGAGTGCGTTGAAATCCCACAAGTGAGTTATGAAAACCCCTAGAGCATTTATTCTTGATTCATCCTCTCTTGTGAATTATTCAAGGTTTCGAATGTTTGACCATTTTTAGAAATAAATTGATCTAGGCCATTTCAAGGGAAATCATTAATGTAAATCAATTCTACAACATCAAGGTAGGTGGTTTGTGTCTTTCTTTTTTCATACTCGGATTATATATGCTAAAAGTGTTGCATACCCATGTTTGGGGTGTTTCTTGATTTTGAATTTAACCCTATTTATCACATGCTATGGTATATTTAATTAATAATGGGTCTTTTATTATGTGTAAGTTTATATACCATGTTTATGGGACACCATGAGTGTGTTTCCCTTGATTGACTATTTAATAGTCATTTGGTGGAATTCCTGTTAGGCCTGTATTGTTTTCCATGCCTTGATTTTTTAGGAGGGAGTTAGTGATTAAATTAAATTCCTATAATAAGCATTGTGAATGTTGAAAAATGGGGATTGAACTGTAAGATCATTCCAATGGGGTTATTCCATGAGAGCTTCCAAATAGTCATTTATAATAACCTTATGTTATGTTGACAAGGCGGTATTGACTATGAGAGAAACATAGGAAGCCGGTTGTAATTTATTTATACATTGATGAACTAGGGAAATTTACATGAGGGATACCCCATGAAATCATTTTTTAATTATTAGTTCTTTAATAAACCAAAGGGGATATACCGTGAGTGCATTCCCAAAGGTTTTATTATAATGATTTAATGACTCTCATGAGTTTGCCAAACCAAAGAACATGTTTGGACTCAGCCTTACATGATTGTTTAGATGGTCTTCTAGGATATATGTTTTGTTACTAAAACTTAAGGGGATATAGTTATTAGGCTATATCCCAAGATTAAATTATTCATAAGATTATGAATAAATGTAAATGAATGAAATTTAAAAGATTAGAATTGTTTACTTTTGGATTCATCCTAGGTTATTTCTTTATTTCTACATATTACTTGATATATATGATCACTGATAGTTAGGCACATATATTTTTGTGGATTCATACTATGATTTTTCTCACACCCTATTTGGTTCATTCTTTTAGACCCAAATAATTATATGATCATAGGAATAGATAATGGAATGCGCCCTTCTTCCTGAGGTACTTGATTGTAGTTGGAGATGAAAAGAATTGGACCAATATGAGGTTTCCAATGCTGCTAGAGTTTACTTCTATCAATTGTAATTTTGTTTCCATATTTCGTTCCACAACATTATCTTTTTTTGGATGTTTTCATATATATGTATTCCATTCATCCTATATGTATATTGTGGATTTTGTTGGATTTACTTTCACTATTCCATGGTTTATTATTTTTTATTGTATTATTATATTCATTATAGTTTACCAGTTGTTTTCAACTATGTATAATGTTTTTATGATGGAATTGTTTCAATATATACCACCCCTGGGCCCAACTTATATTTGTAAGTCTCTAGTAGTTGGGGAAATGTTCTTGAGGTCATTTGACAAAACAGGTCCGGGGAACCTTTGGGTGGCACCCAGATCCGGGACGTCACAAAGTGGTATCAGCGCGAGTTTTTATTTATAATTTTACATAATATTTAGAGCCAATAGACAAGCCTAAGAATTAATAGATAGTTGGTAATAATATATTATTGGGAGTTGCAGTCCCATTTACATGGAAAATCCAAGTTTCCACGAATATTTCAAATTATTCAGGTTTTGAAAGTGTTACAGTTTATTTGATTTCAACATTGCGTGATTCACTTATTTTGTGCTATTGTGATTGATATCATTGTGTTTCTTTTTCATTTAAAACCTAATGAGATGAGTTTATTCCATCTCATGCATCATATAAGGGCTTGTTAGAGAACACATGTCATTAATTCTTGTCATTCCATTTAGGGTGCATTATTGATATCATGTTGTTATGATAGATGTTGTTATAGACATGAAATCTGTTATGATAGATACTCTGATCTAAATACTTGTTATTATTATTGGGTATTAAAATATGTAAAGGTTCATTTGGATGGATTCCAAGATTTGAGCCCTGAGGTGTTCTGTACCCTCTTCTATCTCAATTTAGTGGATCATGTTTGAATGTTAATTGAATTATATTATGTCATAATATGAATAATGATTCCAATCATTGTTTCGCGGGAATTATGGGCTCTCACGGATCAGAACATGAAATGACTTGGTCAAATTATATGATTTTAGGAGTTTTTTAGAACTATCAGAGGCTTACTAATGTAAAACTTAGAAAACACGGCATGAAATGTTATGGGCACTTTCCATGTGTTCTTATGTTATTGAAGAAATGAAATTCGGTTGTACATAATGTGTACCATTTTTACATGATGTGTAGTTATTGAATGTGTAACTTACTGTGTACGAAGAGACATGGTGTTTGGTAAAACATCATTGAACACCCCTTGTACTAGGATCACATGCCATGTCGTTATCGATAGTGTATCCATCCATGTGAATAAAAAAAATAGGTGGATGAAAAATTTGAGTACGCACTATGTCTAGGGTGAACACAACATGTACTGTTACTCTAGCAGAACCGTGTAGTTCTTTCAATGTAGAAGTAATTAGATAGGAGGGTTTATCCATGTACATTCCATGTATAATGAAGAACATGTCATGTGTATAGGGTGTTACAAGACCATTTTGGTAGAGCTACACGCCTATGTCAAAACGTAAGTGAACATTCTATATAGAGTTTATATACGCTCTGTAACCCACTATTGTAAAACAAGAATTATTTCCTTCTCATATACTATTCAATCACTTCTATGGTGGAGTCCTTGATAATATTCAACTGAGGTGTGTCCTTAACCATTCTAATTTATTCCTCAAAGATGTACTCCAGTTGAACCCAGGATGCATGACCATGACTAGACACCAGAAAATATTGATCATGGATTACCATCAGATCCTATTGTCGTTCCCATCTTGGTACCAACGGTTATGTCAGAAACATGTGTTTATGAATAGTTCATTGAAGGATATATGAGGATGATACATACTTTTCATGGAGCACCACATCCTACTCCAATTATTGAAGGGTTTACACAGGTGTTCCAACAGCACCATACTCCAACACTTTCATTGTATGGAGGACCACATGCTCTAGTGTCATGGTTGGATTCCATACTTTCTATCTTGGAGCATATTTAGACGCCTCCTGAGAAAAGGGTGACACTCACAACATACATGTTAAATTAATTCACAAATAGATAGAGTGATGTTGTCTCACATGCGGTACATCATTGAGATATGTCTTAGGAAGTGTTTTAGAGGACCTTCAATGATTACATCTACCCAGATATGTTGAGGGATGATTGAGCCCAGGAGTAAATTCATTTGGAGCAGTTCACTTATTTAGTGATGTATTATTCTTCATGTTTTTTAGAGCATTAATATTTTTCACCTGTTTTGAGAGGTGATGATTTATCACTGGCCAGGCGATTTGACGATGTTCATAGGTAGGATATTAGATCACAGGTTATTTTTTTAGGATTAAATCGGTGATTAATATTGTAAACCATGCACTGATTACCAAATTAAATTTGAGGGATCTTGGAGCTACATGACATGGTGTTATAGAATGCAGGGTTGGTACTCCTTCGACTGATAGACGAAATCAATCTAGGGATCTTTCACCTGATGTTTCTTCAAGTATCAAAGTGGGGTGCTACTAATGATGGAAGAGTGAGAATACATGACCATATTTCCCAATGAACCAAATCGAGTGATGATATTGTGGAATGATATGCCACATTCAGTGTTTTTGGGTGGAATTCCTCACCATCAACGAGTTAGAGGTTATCTATTATGAATCCATGTTTTAGACTAGGTCCTTGAATTTCTCATCAATCAGGGTGTTTTGGTTCATCAAGTTGAGGAGTTGGTGGTGGTTGTGGTATCCAAAAGGCATGTTCTTAGTGAAATTATGGGGCCCCAGTTCAGGATTGCATGGAAGGGTCATAGGGATACAATACATGTATGACTTTTGTGGTGTAACAAACCCAAGATGATAATGATCCCAAACCATCTACGGTTAGCGGTACGATTCTAGTATCCTCAATTTTTGATTGTTCTATTTTTAATTCATCATCTTCCTATATTTTTATATATGCATCCGTTGTTGAGATCCCCAAGCTCTGCACATCTACAATTGATTATGTTATGATATTATAAACTCTGTTTGGGATCAGGATGGCTAGTGTACATTAATACAAGGTGTTCCCTCTTGAGGTTGGCGGGTGTCACTTATTATGATACCCTTATGTCTTAGAGATGAAATTATTCGATTTTATTATCGGAATGGACTTGTTGTTCTCAATTCAGATCTTTTATAACTGCTATCACTACACAGTGAGTTTCACATCCCAAAAGGGTAGATCTTTTCAACATAAGGGTGAATGGGATGTGTATGTGAGAAGATACAGATTTTAGGTTCATGGGTTTGGTGGAATCACATCCCCTGATTGATAGGATATATTTGGATGACCATGGGACTTCACAAATGTACATTCCTTCAGTGGTGGATTATTTCATAGATGTCTTACCACAAGACTTTTCTGGTTTACCACCATATAGAGAGGTGAATTTCTCTATTGCTCTTATACTAGGAGTGACACTCATTACTTATCATCCTTATAGGATGGCTGAACTATAGATACTGAAGCTCATGAGGTAGTTAGAGGAGTTACATGCAAAGGATTTCTTATGACCTAGTAATTCTCATTGGGGTTTGTCTTTCCATTTTCAAAAAAGTCAGACAATACCCATAGACATTGTGTGGTTTATCAGAAGCTGAATTAGTTGACAGTCAAGAAAATATATCACTTGTCTAGGATTGATGGTCTATTTCATCATCTTTGTGGATCCCAGGTGTTCTTGAAGATTGAATTGAGATTCTACTATTATATGTTTTGTGATTGGCCTTCAGATATACCTATTACATCCTTTAGGATCAGGAATGGTATATTTGACTATTTGGTTATGTTATTGGTCTAACAAACATTCCAACAGCTTTTTTGGAACTAATTAACAGAGTGTTCTGTCGTTACATGGAATCTATTGTGGTAGTCTTCGGGGAAGATATCTTGTTATAACCTGACACTCGACATGACAATTCCATACATCAAGATATCCAATTGAGTGCACCGAGAGAGCATTATTTACATGATAGTATCTCAAAGTGACACATTGGGATAGACCAAATTCTATTATGGGGTCATGTCATCAAAATAGATGTGATCTTCAGTTGAATTAGAGGGGTGATCGGAGTGGTTTCCTTGGAGAAGATGATAGATATTTTTTGGGCTAGCTGGTTAATACATGTTCATTATTTAGAACAATTCACAATTATAAGATCCATTGATAGGCTTGAATATGAAGGGTGTGAAATATTTGAGGAAATATTACTATAATTCATCATTTCAGGAGTTCAAAGGGAAATTCACTTTAGTACTGATACTGATTCTTCTAGAGCTGGGAATGTGTTGCACTGTTTACTACGATGCTTCAGGTTTTATGTTGGGATCAGTACTTATATAGGGGTAATGATTCGTTGTGTACATGTCTCGGTATTTGAAGCTACATGAGTGGAACTACCAAACACACAATCTTGAGTTAGTTGTTATTCGGCATTCATTATGCTATTGGTGAAATTTTCATTTGGGAGAGCAATACATGGTATACAATGAAAACAAAATCCTCATGTATATCATTACTCAGTGTGTTCGGAATTTGATACAGTGAAGGTGGGTTGAGTAACTTCAGTCTTTTGACACTGAGATTTCTGACATTCCTGGGAAAGGAAATGCAATGGCTATTTTGTTGAGTATGAGAACTCTAATTCATGTGGTTCCAAAGGCTATTAGTGACTTGCATCTTATGTCTCTTTTCATTGATATGCATTTGGTTGCTCAAAAAAGAGGGTCTGATGTTTCATTCTTCTATAGTTGTCACCTATACTCTAATTGATCGAGGGAATATGATGAAAAAATCAAATTATAAAGGCCAAATTATACAAAAGCATGTGCCAGGTGAGGAAACTACACTTGGATGGACCATTGGTGAGGATGAAATTTTACATTTTGATGGGTGCATATGGGTGTTAGCAGACATACACGTAGAGATATTGTGTGTTTTTCATGCCTCAATGTGGGTAGTTTATCCGGGTGTCACCAAGATGTATCGAGATCTACGTCATTAGTATTTATGCTCAGATATAAAAAGGGATGTAACTGGTTTTTCCTTTAGTTGTTCCACCTGTTACTAGGTTAAAAAAAGCATCAGAGACCAACATGGATTTTACAGAAGTTACCATTTCTTTAGTGGAAGTGGAATGATGTCCCGGAGGATTTTTTGACAGGTTTACAAAAACCTCATCAAGGATATAATGTTTTATGGGTTATTATTTAAAAAACTCACAAAGGTTTCATATTTCACTCTAATCAAGGAATCCATCAATGTTAATGAGCTTGGAACGTTTTAAATTCGAGAGATTGTATGTTTTCATGGTGTTCCTCACTACATCGTTCCATATAGGGATGGAAAGTTTACTTCTCATATCTAGATGGGACTAGATAGGGATTTGGGTATAAAGGTACTTATGAGTTAAACATACCATCCCAATAGACATGTCCAGTCTAAGCACACGATTCATGTTTCAGAGGACATGCTATGAGAATACATGCTAGATTTTAGGGGATCATAAGATATACACATAACCATGGTTGACTTTTCCCAAAGAAATAGTTTTCAGTTAATGATTTTGATGGAACCTTATGGAGATTGAAAAATTAGGTCATTCTGATCATCCTGACATTTGATGGATGCGTGAGAAGATGGTATGTTGGGACCTCGTCTTGTCCCGGAGACCACTGAGCATGTGGAGTTGATTTAGAATAGGTTGGATACTACACAATCTCTCAAGAAATAATATATTGATCGATGAATATGACCTCTAGAGTTCAATATTTGAGATAATGTTTTTCTACATGTCACACTGAGGATGGGGAATAGATGTCTTATGATACAGGGAAAGATTTCAACGAGATAGGTCGGGTCGTTTGATGTTTTGGAGAGAGTCAGGCTGGTTGCCTATCGGTTCCAGTTACCTCAGATGTATCAGGCTATGTACGATGACTTTCATTTTTCTCAGCTAAAAAGTTAATTCTCAGACCTATCTTATGTTTTCAAACAAATAGAGGTTGAGTTGGAGGTGGAGGTACCTTTCGAGGAGAACCGTATTCAGAATGTGGATCACTGCACAATGGTTCACCATGGTAGGTTTATTTCTCTGGTATGGGTGATATGGAACCATGGACGAGTGTAGGATGAGACTTGGGAGAGGTAGGCCTATGTGCGATCATAGTGGATGGAGTTTTTCACAAATTCATCATCACCTCCCATGGAAGGGAAATTAAGGGATGAATTTCTTTTAGGGGATTTTTTTTAAGAACCTGGATTTTTGTATGTATAGATCTTGATTTTGGGTTGTTTTTTGGGAAAAAGAATGATATGGTGTTTTTCTAAGTTCACACCGGGTACTTATATGTACACACCCTGTACATCCATGTACATGTTTTATACTTAGGATTCTGTGTATAGGCGTGTTCCAGTCGTGTAATGTCTGAGTGAATGGCCTTGTGGTGACCTGGTAGACTACATAAGTTGGGGGACGATTAACTCTACTACCCGGAGTGTGCATTTAATGAGAACGCCATATATTTTTCCTGTTTATATGATATATCAAAGAGAGGAATAGTATTATTTCTATAGACATCTTCTCCTCCCCATGGTTTTTACAAGAGAGTGATGCAATGACTGATGAACATCAAACCCATCCTGATTTTCCATCCATGCTCCGATTGAGACGTCATCTAGTTTGTGGAACCCCACATGCGTGTTATTGAAACCCCTTGATCATTTCATCCCAATTCATCATCTATTATAAACTATTAATGGCTTGTCATTTTTCACCATTTTTTAGATCTATGAAGATATAGGCTAATTTAAGGGTTGAATTTGTTGTATATCGATCTTACGAAGTCATTGTATTTGTTTTGTTCCTTTCGTTTCCCTTATTTGGATTATATATGCCAAAAGTTCTACATACCCATATCTGGGGTATTTCATACTTTTTAATTTAGCCATGTTTTTCACCATATATAGTTTATAAAATTGATAAATGCTACTTGTATATTTATAAGGTTATATATGATATTTATGGGACACCATGGGTGCCTTTAACTTTTTTGAATGTTTTATGGACATTTGGTCTAGAATTCCTATTAGGATTTCCTTGTTTAGTTAGTCTGAAGTTACTGATTATATGAAATGCATGTGATATGCATTGTGAATGGTGGTGAAGGAGTATTGAATTGTGGGATCATCCCAATGTGGTTAGATCATTAATGCTTCCCATGTGGATGTTTATGATTACCTTCTATAATGATGACCAGGGTTATTGACCGTGAGAGCTACCTAAGAGGTCATTTATAATTTATTGATTCCATTTTGACCCAGGGGTATTTTTGCATGAGAGATTTCTAGGTGTTCATTTGTAAATGAATAGTTCCATGATAAAAAAAGGATTTAGTCCATTGTGTATTTTATATAGTGTGGTTTATTAATGATTAATTTATTTTGATGAGCCTGGAAATCCAAAGCACAAGCTTGGACTCAGTTTTAATTTATTTTTTAGATGGTCTTCTGAGACATTTGTTACTTTACTATTATAAAGGGGTATGTATATCATAGTCTAGATTCCATGATTACATCATTAAAATTTGAGTAATAAATATAAATGGATATAATTGTAAAATTTAAGATGGTTTACCTTTCTGGACTTACTATTTTAGTACATCATTTTTTTATATTACTTGCTGTATATATATTCACTGATAGTTATACATTGATATATTGGTGGTTACCTAATAGGATTCATCTCAGACCCTATTTGGGTCTTTCTTTTTCACCTTAATAGATTATATTATTGTAGGTATAGATGGGTCAAGAACCCTTGTTACTCACGTACTTGATTCGTGTTTGATGTGGAGAGAATGTAACCAAGCTAAGGCTTACGATCCTATTTGATTTATAATTGATTATTTTGTACTTTGGTATCAATATATATTTCCATCATTTTAACATTTTTTCACGTTTTCTTAGATACATATTCAATGTATAATATATATATATATTTTTGGGTGTGGTGGAATTTTAATTCAGCCTTCTACTATTTATTTATTATGTGTGGATTTCCTCCTTCTACTATTTTTTAATATTTGTTTTCTACTGTGTATACTCTTCCAATGAGGGACGAGTTTCCCTATATCACACCTTGACCATCACTTCAATATGGAAACCTATGTAGTTTTTTGGAAATATTAATTATGTCATGTGAAAAACTAGGTTTGGGGAACCTTTGGGCGGCACTCTGATCCGGGATGTTACACATAGGTAGGCTAGCATGGTCTTCTTGACTAAAAAAATTTACCACCATCTTCACATTCCCATGGTGGTAATGTATTGATCATTCAAAATTTTTAATCAACTAAAAATATTTTCTCTGGAACATATTCATCTAATTTTGAGTGAAGGTGTAATTTAAACATTTATTATCTGTATATATTTCACACCATTGTCCAAAATGATAATTCCACAATATATTTAATGAAAATATAACTGAAACTAACTCCAAATCCAATATTGGTTAACTTTTTCAATGGAATATATATTTTCATTGGGCATAATCTATTAGAATACCATTTTTAACGAGAGAACATCCAATATATATTAGATTCATCACTAATTATTACAATTGCTTCTCCTCTATAGGTTAGTGTGATCATAAGTACAATAACAGACCTTCTTTTTAGCTCAATGAAATTCTCTTCACTTCACTTGTTCATATGAAAATAACTCATTTCCTTGTCAACATGGTTAGTGGTCTACATAATATTGGGAAATATTCCCAAAAAATAAATAATATTCATCCAAGCCAAGAAGAACTCAGATCTAATTCAAAAATGTTGTTGTAGAACAATGTTAAATGACATCTTTCAATGATGGATCCATTTATATCCCCTATCATGAGATTATGTGACCCAAAAATAAAATTTCCTCCAGCCAAAATTCACATAATATAAATGTTTAATAATTATTATCCTATCACTAGGTCATTACTAAAATCCAAAAGTGTTCTAGTTTTCTTCCTTTCCCATAGAATTTAAAATAATATCTTTTATAAAGACAACAACAAACTGATCGATATAGTCTCTAAATAATCAATTCATTAAATCAAAGATGATATGAGGGGAATTTGTAACACAAAATGGTATCACTAAAAATTCAAAGAATTCATACCTTTTATTGATTACCTTATTTTATATGTCCAAGATCTTGATCTATATTTGGTGATATCTAGAACAAAGATCATTTTTTAAAAATTATTGAGCTCTACATAATAGGTCAAATAAGGAATCAATATAGGGAAAGGGATAATTGTTCTTGATAGTGATGTAGTAATACTATCAATAATCAATGCACAGTCTCATTGATCTGCCTTTATTCTTTACAAAAATAATTTCCACACCGTAAGTTGAAGCACTACAGTATGTGAATAGATTTTGATGAATGTCATAGAGTTTCTACAAAAAATCCTAAAACTCAATTTGGGCCATTCTATAAGGAGTCTTTGAAATATGTGTAATACCTAGTATGAGTTCTAATGAAAACTAATAATTAAATTTCAGTCAAATACCTAGAATGTATTGTATAAATATGTTATAAAACTCACATACAATATTTTTATCCTAAATGGTGAGTTTCTCCCCAACCATATGAGATAAATAACCTTCATTTTTTGGAATTACGTCCGAAATGATTTTTTTTAATTTCAATTGGATGTTCATATTCATCGTCGAATCAATATATGACCGTAGATTTAATGGAAATATGAAATTATACTTTCCTTCCTTAGAAATTTATTTGATCACCAAGTACATAAAGCCAATCTATGCAGTAAATCACATGAAATTTAAATATTTTCGGAATAACAAGATTCCCTAGAAAAAATTTCACAAAAACATCAATATGAAAATAATTATATACATGTGTTGTGACTACTGATCCATAAAGAGTATTCACATCTAACTTAATTTCTAATTGATTAGGTGATATGGTGATTCAACTATAAAATTCAATAGAAATGAAAGTGTAGGTGGATCTAGAATCAAATAAAACATTAACTGTTTCAGAGTGGATGGTATATGTACCTTTCAACACATAATTTTTTTACTCCACATTTCCAATAGGTCTCACATGATATTTTTCTTTATAATTGGCCTTAAGAGGTTCCTGACACTGATCATAAAAAATAACCTGATTTTTTTGCATTGGTTAACAGATTTCCCATTTCTCTTGAACTTGTTTTTTTGAAGTGTGGGTGGTTCTTTATATGTATCCATTTCCCTACACACTTAATTATATACATATTTACCATCACAACAGTAATAAACTACATGTTTAACTTCTTTCCCAAAATTAATACATTTAATAGTCCCATAAAGATTGTTTCCACTATGTTTATTTCCACACATTGAGCATAAATAAATCCCCATAATTTTTCCAATACAGTTTTTATATTATCCCTTGATTTAAATTTTCCTATTCCAATTGAACCTTTGAGATGGATATTTAATACCAATCTATATCTAAACCTTGAGAGCACATCATAAAAACTTCTCATAAATACTAAAGAACATTATGCATACTACCCTTTATTAATTTGGTTTTGAGCCAATAAAGAATCATTCAAAATAATTATTAGGTTGAATGATAATTATATAAGCGTACCTCAAAAGTATTTTAATATTTTCTTCATATGTAACATCAAATTCATATTCCTTTTTCTTATGTTCAAGGAAAATCTTATCAATATTCATTATAAGAATACGAGGAAAGTAATAATTGAAAATTGTTTCCTAATCTCATTCCATTTGACAGATTCAATTTCATTTAATAGAATCATATTATTTAAAATGCTGCACCATTGATCTGTTTCACCATGCTACAGATAGAGTTAAAAATTGAATTTATCATGTTTTGAACATTAGGGAACTGAAAATATATTTTTAGCGGTGTTGATCCATTTTCCTTCCATTAGTGTATCATAAGACCCACAATAGAATGTGGGTTCTTACATGTGAGGGGATCAATAAAATTTTGTTCCATCATTTTCATGTTTGGATATCCTTCATGATTCAGAGATTGAGAAAGTTGTTTGAGCATCAGAAAAAGATTTTACTATCATGCTGCCATAGTATTTAGTATATTAGGAGGACAATAATTACATTTTTCATTGAATTAAGCATTAACATCGTTACTTTATCTACCAACCATTAACTAAAACAAAGATGCATAGTTTGGGTAATAATAATAATACTGGGAAAGCTGCATAACCATCGGAAATTATGTATAAAAGTTTAATTTACGAAATCCATTGCTTTTAAACTAACTTTTTTATGGTCATGAACAATATTTAGTATTATATTCTCCAATTAGGATTGTCCTTATGGTTAATTGTCTTCTTAGTTTTAAAAGGTTATCTAGACCATTTGTATGACACCAACTATAATGGCCCATAAATATGATACAAATATATTAATTACAAACTGGAGAGTATTCATTATAGAACATCATAAAAACATGCTTGGACCATAGTGTTTTAGTGTCTTTTTAAATTATGAAACATAAAAATATGGTTCATAATACAACTAAAATATCTCCCACTTATTACATCATTTATAAAACCATTATGGAAATATATTACATAATACAATTATTCAAATATTGGTGAAAAGAAACCTGTGAAAGGTTTCACTTAGATTATTGGAAAGGGTAAAAATGTATATATTAATCATATAAATTTTAAGATATTAAAACATAATCATAAATTTTTAATGATAAATTACACATATCAAATATCCTGATATCATGTCATGGTTTAAATCATAGATGTTAATCAATGAACATATTTATAGAGAGCACAATATAAGACATTCAATTTTTGGGATACACATAAAACTATAAACTAACTTCCAGAGTACTCAAGGATATTAACCATGTCCATCATAGTAGAAAAAGTCATATAATGATCTGATTTCACTCCTAGTTCCATCCCATTGTAACTACACTAAAATTACATGTCGTTCAAGCCTTGTATTAGTGAAGAAATATCATTTCACATTATAGTCTTTTATATCTCATGAGATATATAATTGTTAACTTATTTATTAGAAGTAGATATATGTCTCACTCAACACATAATGAAAACCATTCTTATTTTTTTATAATTATATAAATCATCCTTCATATCTTATCCACTGGAATGAAATGGGTTTTGTAAATATCATTCATTCATAATTTAAACCCTAGAAAATCAATGGATTTCATAAATAGCGTTTGATAATAAAAATAAAACACTAATAGTAATAATAGGGATTATATCCTACAAAAATATTCATGTTAAAGAATATGTTAAATTAAACAATGTTATTTTATATATAATTTTAATTATACATGTCACATTGAAATAACTATTGAGGAATATATCCTTTCCTCATTGAAAAAGATTTCTTTTATTAATACACAATAAATTATTGGAAGAGAAAAAAATTATTTAAAAATAAAATACAAATATTATAAGGGAATAATCAAGGAATTATGATGTAATGAAAGCATAAAAATCCATTCATGTCGTATAAATTAAATAATAATTCTTCTCATACTTTTTTAGTTAACTAAAAATGTACCTTGTATATAAAATGAGAAAATTATTACTTTAAAAACAATTATTAAATATCAGAAATGGATAAAATGAAATTAAAAATATTATAAGAATAGTAAGATATTTTTTGAATACTTTTTTTATAATCATAGTAATTGAATATAAATAATCCACAACTAGTACTTATGTATAAACAATCTCAAATCATAATGTAATTTAGAAATTAATCCTTACCGTAATTATGATATTATTTCTACGTATCT
Source organism: Viscum album (assembly GCA_963277665.1). NCBI lineage: Eukaryota > Viridiplantae > Streptophyta > Magnoliopsida > Santalales > Viscaceae > Viscum > Viscum album. The sequence goes on from OY728150.1 coordinate 188,866,304, forward strand.
AAGAATCATGTAAGATGGTTTAAATACTGTTAATAATGTATATTAGAACCAAATTTATTTTTATTATATCATACATGATTATATAATTAACCTTTTTTTAATATTTCATTACTACCCTTCATTTGGCTATTAACTACTTAATTTTCATATACATGTTATTTCATATACGTCCCAGTTATTGTGAATTGAATATAGTTAAAAATTATTAATATATAATATAAGACAATATATATCTTATTTTTTCAATAAATTAATTTTTATAATCATTATTTAATGGAAATATTAGAGAATGAATCACATCACGTCATTGAGATGGTAGGTTGTACATATGCACAACTGGTGATATCATTCTCTTAATGGTGAAATTATATATAAGTGGATGGTATATTTTTTTCCTATCTTAAATATCCTGAAATAATTATCATATATATTTATTTTATAATCATTATACCCATCTATGTAATGTGGTGCTGATAGACAGATTACACTATGACCTGAAGATAGTATGATGTACCTACGCACGCGTGGTGCATTCATTTTTAATTGGATGGGTAAAAGGTGAAATTTTGTTGTTTCATAATCATAATAACATATCGATAAATATATGTTATTGTATATATAACTTTATAATTTGATCAACTTATGAAGAGGTTTTATAGTGAGAAATAATATTGAAAGTGTCTTTAAGAAGAATACCTCTTCATTTGTGAGCACAAAATTGATCTCCTCTTATAGACAATTGATTTGATATTTTGAGAATAACATGAACTCTAGATTTTGAATATAGAATTTTATAAGAGAAAATTTAAGGTGATGGATGATATTCATGTGTGGAATGGATGAGATGATGTGAGGGAGGAGGTTTCCTTTTATTATTGATGCGAGGAGAACTTTTAGATTTTCTGAAAATGTTAGTTTTTAATAATTTAAATATCAATAAATATACATCCAAAATAAAATTTATTTGAATCTATGATGAGATAATACAGTTATATCATCATTTAATATATTTCTGAATACTTTTTATGTTTTAATATTTCTCATTTTTATTAACCCCAAGTTAACATATTTTAATATTAACTAAGGTAAGAATGTTTTCAATATTAAATGATTGTATATTTTACTTATTTGAGGTGAATTAGAAAATAAATAAACATTTATTAATCTTTTAGACTATATTTTAATTATTTGGAATCTTTAATGATGTCATATGATTTTTAAGTAATTTAAAAAAACATTATTTTGATAAAATATCAATAGTTTCAATTTTTATACTATTCATTACGTGGATTTTTTTGTTTAGATAATGATAAAAAGGTCACTTAGAAAAAAAAAATTATTATATCCTTAATAGTGAAAGGTAATATATTTAAATTTTTCATCAAAAAATTTATCTCAATGTACTTTTTTTAATAACATTTATGTCAAATTTCCAATAATAAGATAATCACTACATCCATGTCCTATAATTTTTAAATATTGTAATTTCATTTGTAAAAAGTAAATATGAAATACCGTGATGATGAAAAATTTTATATATTTCATAAAAATATTTAATGTGGAATTTATATACATTGTAATGCTAATTTAAAAATGATATATTTATTAAAAACATGAATGTTATAGCATTAAATTATTAGTAAATTTTTTTATAAATTTCATAGTATCACCCAGGTGTCCTAAAATGTGAAATTAAGATATATATCATGAAAATGTGTTTATTTTGTTAATAATTGTGTTTGATATTAATTAATAACATAGTACAATCACTAATTGGATGCAAATGAGATATTAAAGACATATAAAGTCACTTTTTGTTACATTCTTTAATTTAAATATTATATTAGAAATTTCTGTCTAATAGTGTCTACTAAAAAACATAATCATGACCTGTAGGAATTATTAGGAGAATTAGATGTATCCAAAAATAATCATTTCATGTGTTAGAGTCCTTTTATTGTATTAATATATTTACTTTTAAAAAATATTATGCATTTTTAACTTCACCATTGTAAAAACATCTACCAAGGTCACTATTAATATTTGAAAAAAAAAGTTACTTATTTACTAAATTTGTGATTATTGAGACCAATTTTGGAATATATTTTTCTAAATTATAACACTAACTTCTTTCAGAATTGCATTAAAAATTAAATGCTTTATGATTCCAGAAAAAAAATAAAAAAAAATTTAAAAAAATTATCTTTTTGAAAATTAATTTTTTTTAATTTAAATTCTTAATTAATTTATTTTCTATAAAATAAAATTGGATTATATTTAAAAAACATAACTGATTATATTTCAAAAAAAATCATAAACATATACTTCCTTTATAAAGGCTTTAAAAAAATATGATTTAAAATTAGTATTTTACCTTTTCCATGATAATTTCCTTAGATAATTTTGACACGAATAATTCAAAATAGATATTATTTTATTAAAATACAATTTATATAATATCAAAAAATTAATATTTAATCATAATAATATGATAATCATATTTTTTGAATAATAATAAGATTTTACTAAAAATTATTTGCCTATTTTCTACCAACATAAAAAAATATTTTTTTTTTGAGTTATACAATTATATATTTTTTCATAATTATTCCCTTTAATATAACAGATAGGATATAATAGTCATTAAATACTAATAGTTTCTCACAAATCCATTGATATCTTGATTTTCTACAATTAATGATATAAAAGAATTAAAATTAATTGAAGATAAATATTTATTAAAATATTGAGGTGTTACAAATCATGAACCCCCATAGAAGAGGTGCATTGTTAAGGTGTAATGTCTATAAAATCATGTTACCTTTCCAAGGAAACAATGGAAGGGTTTTTAATTTACACAAAAATTAGATTTCTAATTCCCAAACCCCTGTCATTTTAATTTAAAATCTACCCCATATCATACATAATGGTTCCAATAATTTTTGGATTCTCCCATATGAATTCTTCTTGCTCATGACCTCTAGTCTACATGTTTTAGTTTCTGGATTAATGATCTACACATCTGTTGGAAAGATATCCTAATACTTTCTTGGTTTCTATTACCACTCTAGTGTCTATCTCAATCCTTGGAAGGATGATTTCCATAATTTTGAAGTTCTTATTTATTGTTGTTCTACTTCAATTGCAGATTTTTTTTGGTGAGCATTCATCATCAACATTTTATTAGGTGTAATATTTTTCACCTCCCAAGTACATGATTTGAATTAGATGTATGTAATTTTATAATATAATTTTTATTGTTAATAATTAATTTTCATAATTTAAATTAATTTACTATGTTAAATAAATTAATGAAGATATTGTAAAATTTTGGATATTGAATTGATTGAATTAGTATAATTAATTGTTGAATTAAATTTGGGGTATTGGGATTGTGAAATATGGTTAATTAACTATAATATTAATTAATGGAGAATTTTGGGGTTTTTTAATTAATTGAATTTGATTAATGTATTTTTTATTAAATTCATGAAGTTGATGTGATTAATTAATTGTTGAATTATATTGTGTTTTTAATTTGATTAATTAATAATTTAATTAATTTAGTGTAATTTTTGAGAGTATGTAATTGAATGAGTTTTATTAATTAATTATTGAATTAATTAACATATGATTTCATTGTGAAATGTGATAAGTAGGTTAATGGTGATTTTCCTTAAATGAAGTCATGTACATTATATATGTTTTATTGTAAAAACGTATGTGGGACAAGGTAAATTGTTTCAAAAGACCACGGTGATAAATTTTTAGATAAAACATGGAGGGACATGGTTTTCCTCTTATAAATCCCATTGTGATAATTATTTTTGATAAATGTATGTGATACGTGTTACAGTTCTTCCATATCCCACAATGATAAATTATTTGATATTTATATGTGGGGCATGGTATTATATTTCCAAATCCCATTATGAAAAATTAATTGATAAATGAGTGTGGGACACATATTTCTACATCAAAATTCAATGGCATACTAAACATTATGATCTAGACACATGATATTGTAATTTGTAAATGGTTCCAATTGGTCAAATTTAAATTTGAAATGAATTGGATAATTAAACACACTCTGTTATAAATAATTGAGAATTGAATATATGGTATGGTTAAGACTCCAACATTATAAGAGCTAGTATTTAGATTTTATTTGTCATCAAGAACCTGGGTGTTTTGTGTTTAAATATAGAGTAATTGAATTAATGTAAACTCATTAATTTATTTCATTTATTTAATTTTTTATAAAAATAAAACACTTTTTTGTTTGGATAATTTTTTTATGCCATTGGTGGTGGTCTGTTTAGTTTTAATCACACCCTACTTGGGCCTCTTGATCAGTATTCGAATAGATTTCATGGTGGCAGGAATCATTAACGTCTAGGGACCTATGTTAGAGAGATCAGTTGGGATGTATTAGGGATCAGGGAACTAGATGTGGTTCAGGTGCAGCTTGGGATTTTTAAGTGTCCTTAACTATTTTTGGCTTTCGATATCGAATCTTTACATATATTTCCATGACATATCAAATGTTTAGTTTTGATTATTTCATTACAAGGGTTTTTCATAATGTAATATTGGTTTATTATAGCTATTAGTTTTTATTTTAAATGTTGTGTTACTTGATAAAAAGGTTACATTATCCCCATGATCGGTATTGGAACATGTTGCTTGTAGGGAGCCTCTATCTTATGAGGAGGTGTGCCAGAGGTCATGTATTAGATGACTCAGGGAACTTGTGTATGGAACATAGGTAAGAAGTTACACTATGATGATCCTAAAATATTATGAAGGATTTATATTACTTATTATTTGTTTTTATTAATATAGTTATGATGGTTTCTACCAAGGTTATTATAATAGTACCTCTAACATCCTCGACCCTAGTGGATCAGAGCCATTGTCTTGCTTTTTTACATTTGACAAGATATCAAGCATCAAAAAGAGAAGGACTGGTCATTGTAGTAGAATGGGAGAACATGATACATACCTCATAAAATTTTAAATTGGTAATATAAAATAAAACAAAATATATAAAAAAATGAGTTTCATATTTGAAAACTCATTTAGTGATTTCTTCTTTATATCAAGGGGAATGAAAAAAAAATAACGGTGAGGTCAATTACATAGTAAGTGGTTATTATATATAAAGATATGATGAATAAATTATAATAAAAAACAACTAAATATATAACATAACACTAATTCAATTTAAATAACATGACTATAAATAAAATATAATTCATAATTAACATTAAATGGTAATTAACTAATCCCACATGCCATTTAATCAATAATTTTTGAAAGATATGAATCCAGTAATAAGAACATTGTTAAAATAAATTGTATAAAAAATTTAAGTATATTATACATGAATGAAATTATTAATTATTTCATGCATTGATATCGGGAATCATCATACATCTACCGTCAAGACATTTCCCATAATAGTATAAAACTGCATGTAGAAATTTTTTTATTTAGCCAACTAATTTTTCACATGAGGCCTATCGATACATTGAGTGGCTAGATAATTATGATACCTATACATATCTTCATGATTAAATCATTCCTCATATATTGAGTAATTTTAATTAATTATGAAGAATATTTCTAATTGAAAATTATATATATTGGGTCGAGGATAATGATTTATCAATATTTCCCCAGTTAATCTAGTGACATTCATTGTATAAAATAATTTTAAAATTTGTATATAGTTTAGATAATAATAAATTCATTACACAAGAATATTGATATTTAATATAAATATATTATCAAATAATAAATTATTAAAAATTTTGTTTTTATAGAATAGAATGTTAACAATACTAAAAGAAATAGAGATTATATAATAAATTTTACCACTTGGTAATTTCATTTTAAAATCCCCATGGATTAATTAATTATAATTAAAATATAAAATTTATGATAGTGTCATTTTATAATGACATCATAGGGAAAAGAGGTATTATATACACTATATAAATGAAATTATGAGTATAACATTACAATATACCTTAATAAATGGAATTTTAGATTAATTCCCTTAACACAATTCAAACTTGTCACATACTTTATTAGTTTTCATGAATAATAATGAAAATTTTATTATTTACTATTTTAATATGATTTTTCATGTTTATTTTTTCATTTTAACTTATTTCAATTTTATATACAATTAGATTATAAATTGTGTTTACTTTGGTTGTTTCAATGATGTTGGACTTATGTGTCAAAAATGAAATTGGTAGGAAGACTATGGGTCTAAAGGTTACTATAAAAACATATAAAAAATCAGAATAATGGAATAATTATCATATCCATAAATATATTATACTATTTAAACCAATCAAAAAATATAGTTATGAGAAATAATGTACACTACAATAATGGACATAGTATGTTGTATAAATGCATAAGTAACATTTCCATTTTTCAATAATAATTATATAAAAGATGAATTTTATATTTTATATTTATATAATGATAATAATACCACAATGGAAAAATTATCTAATTAACTAATATCATATTTATCAAATATTTTTTTTGAATTAAATAGATTCACATAACCTCTTGAAGGTGGTAGACTACAGGTACATAAATAAAGTTATCATCATTTAGTGAGTGAAACGATAAGAATGATAATGATATAATATCATTACAGAATGACTATGTTCATAATTATTTCATTTTTATAACATATAATCATTCAATTTATCCTTATCAATTTCCATGGAAATCGTTAGTGACAGACTAATAAAATCTCTTCACGTAGGGGTTTCCCACTATACTCATGAGTGACATTATTGTATCTCCTAGATGAATGGGATGTAAAATAGTTTATATGATTTAATGACTCCATAGGTCTAATTATTTTATAACTATAACGAATATATATACTATCTTCATCATAATAACTAACGGTGTGCGATGTTGATGGAAAATGTGTCACATTAGTTAGCAAAGCAGTTGTTCGCCTTACACACGAGTAATGTAACCATTTCTTATTTGAAGGAATATGAGATGGGATATAGTCCATGACCCTAAAAATAGAATATAAGTAAATTTTAAGTTCTAGTTTAATTATATAATCATAAATGAATAATATTTAAAGGAATTTAAAATGAATTAAAATAAAAATACATAGTTATGAATTTAACCTTTTCGTAGACCACCCCTTTATGGTTATAGTGAAATTATTCCAAGACTGGATTTCTGATAAAAATGATTCTTTGATAATTATTTGGAAGTTGTAATGTTATTTTTATATTTATTTTTCGAATGACATGGGGTTGAAGGTGTGAAAAATAGATTACAGGTAGTGCCTTTTTAAAATTGATGTGATTGGACACTTGTAATATTTTAAACGAAAAAGATATAACGAAAATTTTTATCTTCAAAAGGATAAAAACGAATTATTAGAAATATATATACTTTAAAAGGTATGAATATGTCTATAAATTATATTTCAAAACCAATTTCATTAATTATACAACTTATATTTTTAGTTTAATGCCCAGGTAAACCCATTTTTACCATAACAATAGTAAATATTTTTGTAATTGTTTTTACAATTTTTATGGGAAAAAATACATTGAACTTATTATAAAATAAAAATTATTGATATTAAAAAATGATATCTATTTTTCCATAATCTATTCATATACATGAATAATTTAATTCAAAATTATTCCTGAAGAGGCGGTAAGAAATAGATTTTCAAGTTAGAGAATGTTAACTAGAATAAAAAGTTTTTAAATAAATATTTAAAAAGAAAATGATTTAAATTATTGGAATTATATTAACTGTTATATAGATTAACTAAATCCACATTAAATACAATTAAAATTTAATCCTTTCCTTAATATATTATTTAAATTAAATTAAATAATTCATTTAAAATTTATTATGTTTCACTATTAATAAAAAATGAATCCTTTAAGAAAAATCCCAAGAAATCACCCTAAGGTAATTTTTATACTATGATTCCAAATATTAATATAATTTTGACATATAAATTTTATAAATGTGGTAAAAATTTATTCTATATTTTGTGTGTAATGCGTGACGAAACCACCATTAAGAGAAAAATACATATTTTTATAAAATATTTCGTTTTCATCCAAAAAATTCATATTATTATTTATAATCAATTGAAAAAAAAAATGTGTAAAATATAACGGTTTTTAAATTTATTTAGTCCAATTCATACCCTCAAATTTAATTACAAGGTAAAAAATAGAATTTTTAAATTATATTTAAATAGTATATCGGTTTTTTGTTAAACACAGTGTTGTAAGAATGAACTACTATAAATAAAATTTAATTTCATCAAAAATACATTTATTTTAAATTATTGGGGTATTATAAAAGCCACCAATATTCTATAGTTTAATGTATTATGATAATTTATTTTATATACCAATGGAAAATTTATTATTTTTCATGTTTCATGATATTATGAAATGAAAATAATGTTCCTAGTCTTAGGGAATACATTATAATGGATTGTGATTTTTTGATGGGTGGGTCAATTATATACCATGAAATGAATTTACTAATGATTTATTTTTTATAATCATAAAGGGTAATGTATAAGTTATCCCAATCTCATTGTAGTGTTCACTAATGGTTTTACCAAGCCCAAATGGGGTATTCAAGTTGTCTTCCCAAGTTCAAATAAGTTACATGGGTGGTCCTACCAAAACAAAACACATGATTAATGTCCTAGTGGGTAACCTCGATATAATATTTCTATTATTCTGATTATGAAACACATTATGCCACTATTTTATTACATGATATTTTTCCAATATTATGATCTAATTTCTCATTTTGTTTCATTTATGATAAATGTATTATGTAATACTAATCATTGTGTCATAGCTCATGATTTTCTTATATTAATGTTTTGGAATTAATTTTTTTTTTTTTGATCTTGCTATATTACATTTAATTTCATGTTAAAATTAATAATGATCAATGATTTTTATATGCATTATTTACTCTATAGTTATCATATAATCTCACAAAATATTATGATACCCATTACCTCAAGATATATATAATGGTTTCGAGTATGACCTATCTAATAAGGTTTCCAGTTGTGAATAATAATGTGGTAGATGATGTAGTTTTTAATATACCGGTTCGTATTTATACATCTTTCTAATAACACTAATACTTTAATGTTTTAGTATGTAAAAAATGATATTTAGGGAATATTAATCTATTGTATCCTAATAATTATGATTTAAATGTTTTGGTTTCCTCACACTACTGGAAAATCGACCAATACCATCGGTTTTTAAAAAAATGTGGGTATAGGGAAAATATGGGAACCTAAACCCATGGTTCTGAAAATACATGGGTATATATTATTTTTAAATAACTATACCCATATTTTTGAAAAACTGTCGGTATAGGGTTTATTTTATAGTCATATACTGATGGTTTTAGCCAACCCGTGGGTATATGATTTTTTCGGAAGATCTATACACAATATTTTTCAAAACAATGGGTATTGAGGCTTTTTTTAAGACCTATACCCACGGTTTGTCCAAACCGTGGGTACATCGTACTCGTATAGGAAACAATTTTACACGAGACAAAAAAATTGTTTGGTGGGAACACGGTTTTGATTAATATAATTACCAAAATACACATACAATAAAATGTAATATATGTAGGTTAGTTGGTTAGGCAGAATCTATTGATGAAGGCGGTATAGTGCTCGATTATCGGCATGTTTTGTAGAATAAATGAGTTAAAATTAATATTAGTAAATAGTTGAATTGATATATATTACAAAATTGCTATATCTCCATTGGTCAGGCGATGTATCTTCACCAAATCGGTCTCTTGTTCGATTCTCACTGTCATCCTTTTTAGATATGCATCATTATTAATATATTTATATAAATATTTATATATATGTATATATGTATGTATTGAACAATAAATTGGCTTGGTTGTTCAGATATGGTGGCCTGTTTGTGGTGTGTCTCGTGGTCGAACCTCGGTGTCTGCTTTTTTGGAATATAAATCCCCATGGTTAGAAAATTGTGGGGGAAGTGATGTGCCACGCTGTAATGTGGTGTTACACAGTGTGACACACCAATTCCCATGGTTTGGAAAACCATGGGAATTGGCTCAGACCCCTATTGTGGCACCTCTCAGCACCATGGTTTCTAAAACCATGGGTATAGGTTATACCAAAGGTTTTGGGGGTAATACCCATGGTTTTGAACCGTGGGGATAGGTCGTCTTTCCAATAATGTCAGCCGGTTTCAAAGTAATTTTTAGTTAGTATTTATAACTAGATTGAGAGGAATTTATTAATAATCCTTAGGTTAAAAACAAATATAGCATAACATCATACCTTATTAAAATAAAATAATATATATTTCCTAGGGAATATATCCCTATTTTTATATAATTAAGAAGATGTGGTTGTAGAAAAAAAATTCTTTAGGTTAGAAACTCAAAAATAAGAATATTGGTTATTAAATTCGTTATCATCAGTGCATCAATAATGTATAAATGACTAAAAATGTGGATTGATTCATCCTGAGGAAATTCATAAGATAATTAAAATGTTCATTATTATCCATTATAATGTATTTAAATTGATGGAGACCATGGATGGAATTGGTGAAACATATGGTGTAATAGATTTAATGGAATTTGTACTGACTTAGACATCAAATAAATTAGATTCTTGAATAAAATAATTCCATATATGAATATTATATCCCTTATTTTTTTGTTTTATGTCAATGTCCTGATTTATAATAAATTATCTTGACACTAGTTGGGATGGAAAATTCAATGATTATCTTATGTGGAAACTAATCCTTATTGGAGATGGAATGAAAAATATTTTTGTTATTCTTATGAAAAATTATCCAAATATGAACCGTGATGAGTTTCCAAACATGAAGATCATGAAATAAAAATCTATTTAGTCTTTAGTGAGGAAGCATCCACCTTCTCATAGTGGGTCTACTGATATAATAATTACTGAGATATTGATTATTAGAACAAAAAATATATTATTCATTGTCTTTTTCTTGAAGCATTAAATTTTTTTGATGGCTAACATTTAGAGATAGAAGAAAGTAAATGGTTTACTCTAATAAATAACATAAGGAAATAATTAGAAATTTACTCTATGTCGTGGGATGAGTTTGGGAAGATATTTTTCAATAATTAAATTACTCACATTCTATTTATAAAAATTAATATGTAATTGCATATGCTAATGTATGATGATGAAACTATTAGTACTAATGAGGAACATTTTACAAGACATATGAGGTATGCTTATAGTGTTATTATCATATTATAAATAATTATTTACTAATTCATTGGTGGCATAAAATAAAGACATAGAAGCTGGATATCCATTAGATAATTCATTTGAAATTAAGAAGTCGTTATGTGTTCTCTCACATGAGAAATAGAGATCAAATAAACAAAAAAAATCCCAATGTATTTATATGAAAAGAAACATTTAATTGAAAGTGAATTTTTAGAATAAAACCCATTTAGGGAAGAAGATGATTCTCCCTTTATTATATGTGTGTAGAGAGAAACATGGTATAAATTTTATTAATGGGACTATTAAATTATTTAATTTTATAATTGAATGAGACTTCACAATTGAAAGTTGATGTGATGGAATGATGTAAGGTAATGATTTTTGTGGAGAAAAATATCTAAATAATACAGAAACCACAATTCAGTGTTTCAAATATAAGTTGTATTTTCATTGATACAATTAATTATCAAATTGAAATGTTATTTATTATGATCAATTTCAACAACTTAATCATAGATAATAAGTGAAATCTCATTTGATAATTATTTAAAATATTGTTTATGATACAAAGTAGTGAAGGGATCACTCACCATCTTATCCATAACAATAAATTCATTATCTGATTCTGGATCAGGCGACTCTTTTATATCTAATGAATTTACTAAAGGTATCACATCATCACCCAAAAAATTAGATATCAAATTATCTATGAAAAATATTAAATGAAATTTCATCATATCTCTAGTCTATGATTCATATGAAATTAATATTTATGTAATGGAAAATCTAGAATATATTTTTATTCCCACTATAATTTAAATAGATATTATTTTGCTCATGGATAAGATTTGTCTATTAAAATCACATATCAATTTTTTAGCATTGGATGTCAAATTATATTGTCCAAAAATTCTAATTATCTTATATTACTGAGACGATATATATGAACATATAATGAAAATAATAACCATTTATAGGTTATGATTCTTATTCAGATTGAGTATTTAACAATGATGGTATGGGAGACACTTAAAAATTAAATATATATCAATTTTATAGGTGTTTTCTTGTGTTCTGAGGTGATATTTCTTATATATCATAATATCATGAAGGGGGGTTTTAATATAAAAAAACCGAGTGTAAAACATATTTTAAATACTATATATAAAATCAATTTTATAGAGTTTCATAAATTAAATATGAAAATCAAATATAAACCAGATAAGGGACTAATATGTGAAATTGTGTGACCATTAAGTACACCATTTCATTGAATTTTTAAAAAGAGTTATCATCTAGATTGTACATGGATTATATGTATCATTTCAAGATGATGATCTATAATAAGTATCCTCCATTAATTATAGGCAATTTGTTTAATCAATTATGTGGAACTAAATATATTTCTACGATTTTTTCATTAGGTTAGACACTATTTGTTGTGAATAAAAATTGATTACATTCCCAATAAAGCCTTTTCATTTTGGTAATGAACAATGAATTTATACTTATTCTATTTGGTCTTTGTAATTCCACTATTACCTTTGTAGATTTAACAAATCATGTCAATAGGGATTTGGATAATATGTTTTTATAGGTTCATATTTTATATTATTATATATAATTAAAAAAAAGTAATAGCATGATGTTCACATTAGGAATATACAAAATACCCTATAGAAGGGTAAAATATATGAGAAAATTACCTATTAAAATTTTTGGATAAATTAGGTTTTAATTTTTGATTACATAATATCAGGCTTGGTTATATTGTGGTATCAATCTAAAAGAGAAGATATTGTACATTGTTCTCGCAAAATAGAGTGGCTGAAATCAATAGTTTCCTTATACTGGATTGATATTACCGATACTTTTTGAATGATTTTTCATGTGTATCTAATCCACACAACATTTTATCTCTAATTATTTTCATGTTCCCTTGGATAGATGAATGTCAAGAAAAGTTTTTGGAATTTTAAAAGATTGTTAGTCAGTGTATCAATGCTAAAATTACAATACATTAGATAAGGGTTTATGATTTATATTTATACTTTGAATATGGGGATGTGATGTCTTATTTTGAATATTGTTATACTAATAATATGTTCTCAAATGTAATTGACGGTTATTGAAAATAATTATCCGACTCATGATTCGAATCTAGAAGTGGAAATTTTATGGTGAACAATATTTACACATAATCATTATAGAAAATCGAGAAACATAAATACAGACCATAAATGGTTAATATATATATTTTACCATAAAGTGTTGAATTTGTTCCAGATAATATGGTTGGGGTTGATTACATATTATGATATATTAATACATTACCAACCTCCAAAAGAGAACGAGGTGCATGGATCATTAATTCGAAAGGATCATGATAGATTATCTGTGATTTGGTTCATAAAAAAACCATGTTTGGGGAATATCAAAGGATAATCCATAAATTATTCACTGAAGGTGATAATTATTGTATTTATCAAATTATTTCTGAACCATCTCTAACTATGATGACTAAATAGCTGAAAAAGGAGGGAGTGGACCAGAAAAATAATATGAATAATTTTACAACGATCGACCATGATAACGATGGAATGATATGGTTCATGAGTGGACTATGATATTGTCATCAACACACATCATTATAGATCTATTGTAAGAATCCCACATCACCACACTCTCTCTTTATGTAGGATATAAAATAATATTTATAGATCTAAAATTGTTTTAATGGTGAGACAACATGAAGAGTGATATTCTTGAGTATATATATCAGTGCTTCTTATGTCAACATGTTAAGGATGAGTGAAAAAATAAATTGGGTTGTTATAAAAATTACACATACATGAATTATTATTGGAAACAATCAACATATAATTTATCATCAAACTCCAGAAAACATATAATAGTCATAGTGCTATTTTTCTGTAGTAAATTTTTTGATGATGATATCACACTTATTTGTAATTAGAGATGATGTACCTATTGAAATTATTTCATATAGATATATTATCAAAGTGATAAAAATACAAATGTTTTACTATATTAGATAATATCTAATCAAGATATACGGTTTCCTTTGATTTTTAGGAAACGTATTCACCAATGGCTATAAAAAAAGATGTGTTTTTGAACTACTTATAATTATTGGATATTTGTTTAGTTTTATAGGAACATCATACCACGGAGGATACATGGACATCATATTCTCAAGATTTCAATGGTTTTTAGGATAATAAAATTCTTTTAATATAATTCACGAACAATTTTTTTTATTGGGTATTCAAATGATTTCTTAAAAATCTTTCTAAAGAATGTAGTGAAAAAACTAAAAAAATATCTAATTATATTGGATAAAAAATATATTTTTACTAGAGATAGCTATGGAAATGGAAGATAATGTAATAACCATTCAGTAGAAAAACAAGGTAAATCAGATTTGATTGATGAGATATTCAAAAAATCATTTCTGAGATCTAGAATTCAATTTTAGTGAAATTGTATTCTTGTGAATTTATCCATGGACAAAGTTATGATAATAATAAAGAATATAATTATGGTCTCTAAGTATATTTACCTATTTAATATTCTATATTGTTTAGGGACTATAACATATTGAATGATGCTTTGGCCAAACCTCTCTCAAGATCTTGATGTGTTCAATGTATCTATTTTGAGGAATTACATACCTAATACAACATTTTTTCAAAACTCAATGATTTTATTATATTATAATGATTTTTCTTATGATGAAAGATGTAAAAATCATGGTTCAAAAATATTTTGGGAAATTTAATATGAGTACTAATCCGGTAAATGTTCTTTAGTGGAATAAAGAATTCAATAGTACTACATGGGATCCTAAGGATGTGAGTAATTACATATATCTCCATTTTTTGTGTCGGAGTGGTATAATTTATAATAAGAAATTCAATTTATGATAATTATAATATAATAAATTAATAATTAATGTATATTTCTATTAAAATAATCTTCGGTTATTGGATAGCTTTTTAACACACACCATAGTGTTAAAATAAATTAGGATATATTAATTTATTATAACATATCTACTGGATATTTATGTATGAATAAGATAAAAACATTTATGAAGTATATTTATGATATTTAATGATAATAAAAAATAATATATAACAAAATTATTTTAATAAATATAATTAATGATTAAAAATAATTTTTTAAATAAATGAATTTTATACATGTTATTATCTAAAATGTGTATATTGTTAACTATTGAAAAATAATTCCAATTAAATATTTTGATAGTTTATTTTAATATTATAATAATATTTTATAAATATTTTATCTAAAGGTTACGATTCATGATAAAATATTTTGAATAATAAAAATTTATATTTTTTACAAATACATTTAAATATGTGCAATGTGTTTTTTATCATAAAAAATTAAATAAATGATTATTTATTATAATATATTACGAAATTTATAGATTATACATTATATAATATAGTTTAATATTCATTCGATATTTTTTACCAGGTATGTAATGAAAGTAAATTCATTTTATTGATTGAAATGTAATTTCATATAAAAAGATATTCAAAGAATATTGTACACCTAAAATAATCTTAATTTATACAACATATTAAAATTTAATCCTATAAAATTGATTCCATATTTTTTTTTGAATAATTAAAATAATTTAAAATTTTGAAAAAAATTAATAATAAATAGTAAAAGAAGACAATATTTGATACCATAGTTTGGATTAAAGTGGGATTACATGTGGGAGGGGGTAACTAATTGATAAGGTTATAAAATCCACGTAAACCAATACAAAACTTCTTTTGTAAATATATTTATACCTTATATTATCATACCATCGATGTATGGTACATTTGGTTCCATTTCACAAGAAAGTGACCTTATATTATTTAAACATGTTAACTAATTCAATGTGTGTCACTCCCTTCATTTATAAAATGTAACCTCTTATTATCCATAATTTGTTTTGATAATTATATCTTATAAAATTAATATATAAAAAATTAATACATTCCTTATCTTCATCATACATCCCATACTATTCTCCTATGACAAATGTTCCAAGGCTGAAGGAGTAGGCCAAAGGTTCTATCTAAAAAATGAGGTATAATGACTTATCGAGGACATTGAATATTATCTCTCCTTCCAGCTTATATAGTAATATGGAATTATTAATTAAATATATATATTTATATATATAATGATATGTTGTTATTATTATTGAACAGAAACTTCCAAACCCTTTTCAATAAAATTTGAAATGATAGTATCGCGCATCTGTATGTGTGGACTACCTCCTCCATATATTTATATGAATGATTTTTCATAAATTAGTTACATTTAAAGAATATATGAGGGATTTAATGAATATATTTCATATTAATAAAAATATTATTATTTTATATCAATACAATATTATTTATATTTTATTCATTATTTTCGTTAGTTAATGAAAAATTGTCCTTTCATATGCATGAAATACAATATCCATGAATGTTGTAAGTAATATTTTACTTATACCATTTATGGAAAAATCTAAATGTCAATTTAATGAATATAGATGATATTTATATCATTATTAACATTCCATTGGGGATGGATCATTGATCAAGATGTAAATACCATAGCATCTGAATAAAACAATTCATGTAAAATGAAATAGTTAACACCTAGAAATGTAATTTTATTAAATAATTATTAATTAATAATTGATATGATGTTATATATAAATTAGGTATGCAATTTGATGTATGAATATGGTTTTACTATAAATTTGTATCAATTTAAATTTATTATACAATACTTTTGAGTTCTTACAAAGAAAGTGAAACCAGAGGTAAGGGTTTGTGGTCCAACTATTACTTAAGTGATATTTTCTTAATATTCACCACTTGTTTCTTTAATGTTGTCTATATAATATAAAAAATATATTTGTTTTGTTGAATATATTTATATTTTTAATATTTAAATTTATTCCATTCATGGTAGTAATGATTAAAATGCTACAAAAGTGGTAATTAATTTATCTTATAATCAAAATTTTTATAAGAATTATTTATGAATAAATTTCATATATTTAAATTATATGATAATATTATCCTAAATATAATGTATTTTATTAATTTATTTTTATTTCAAAACATGGAATGATTTCCTTTCATTTTTATCCCTTTATGTAATAAAATTTTGAAAAAAATTTAATGGAAATCCAAATTTGATTTTCAATTTGATCATGAATAATTTTAATCAATCTATATATTTAAATTAAAATTATTTAAATAGTGTTTTTCTATATCAGAATAAAAAATTAATTTAATTTTTTGAAAGGTGATTTTTTCCAATATTATGAACCTAATAATTTTTTACTATGTATCGTATGAATGAAAATATTCACCACAACGACTAATATTTTATTTGAATATTACCTGATCAATTTACATGTTTATTAGAAATTAATTTTATTTGGTAATATTTAGGTAATTTTAACAATTTATCTACTATACTTACAAATGAAAATTTTATTTTCCACAATAAATTTTTAAAATTCTATTTAAATGAAATTTTCTTATTTGTTAAAAAATATTTATGTCACTTATTCATAATAGGGGATAAAATAATATAAAATTTACTTATTTATTCCTTGGATGGTTTAGGATTATTGTTATGAAATATTTATAAAAGCCCTTTTCTTTTAAATATGTTATGATATGTTGAAATGAATCATTTTTTCATGATTATATGGATTACATATGAATGGATTACGATTAAGTGATGATTGGATGCTTTATAGAAACATAACGAATTGGTTTAAGAATAATTTTTAACAAGATATATAGGTATACTATAGGTTTTCAGATTCTCAAATAAGGGTATATGAGTGGTTACCTAGATCCCATCTAAATTGCATGTAAGTTTATCCAATTCTGAAACCAGGTACTATCCCAATACAAACATTTGAAGAATGAATTGGTATGAAGCCATGATAGAATATAACTATAATTATGATTATCTGAATGATTAAGAAACTATTTTAAAGGATCCTCATATTAAATTCTATTCTCATATAGATTATGTTATAATATTTCATTGCTATTCATTGAATATGAACTATTAAGATTTCATTAATAAATAATGATTATAATCAATGAGTTTATGGTTATGATTTTCAAATACTAATAAATGATTCTTATACAATTACGATAATTTTATAAATAAAAATGATCATTCATTGGTATCTCCCTAGTTTACCCCTACGGATCATCTGAGCTCAACCATTATTTGGTTTCATTTCCCATATAATATTAGTAAAAGTATCAAGAAATATATTTTTATGAATGGATCTAATTTTGAATAACTACAATGGATTTTTTGTAAAACAAATTATATAACTATTTTTTATTTTACAAGATTCAATAGAAAAGAAACCATTATGGTTCTAGCATGGTTAATAGTGATATGTAATGAATATTAGTCACATAATATTTAATATTTATGTATAAATGTTTTGGGAAACCAGAAATATGCCTCCACTACTTCTTAGCGTGACATGGATTACATATGGGATTAAAATCCTAAAAAAATACATCATTCAAGAGGTCCTAAAGCCCAAAACCTATGTCCAAATTCATGTTTACAAAATAAACCCTCTACTCATTACAAAAAAATTAATTTCCCTCTCGATATTTAAAAACCCATATATAAATAGATTCTAAAAACATCTGCACCACAATAATTCTCATCATAAAGAAGTACTTATGGTTATCTAAACATATCAACTAATATATTCATTTAATCAATTTAGTGGAAAATATTTTCCTAGAACCGTTGAATGGAAAATAATCTTCTATAGTGTAACTATAAAAATCATGGGTCCATATTCACCCAATATAAGTAGAAACTCATATAAATCATCAACTAATTATCAAATTTATTTATATACTTTATCCACATTAAAACAAAAAGTTTTCATCATAAAATTATTCATATAGAACATGTTTGTCCCCCTATAGTGTAAGGAAATAAATCAAAATTTTTAAACAAACTTCCTCACCACCATTATATTTTTTTTATAAACTAATTTCTTATTATTCTGATAACACTCATGTAATGGCACCAAATATACCTCTCCTAAATACACATGGAATTGATGTTCAAGCAGATGTATCAAATCTTGTTTTGAAAATATAATTCAAAATTCAAAAACTCAGACTGTATAAGAAAAACATAAAGAATTAAGAATATTCCAAAAAATCGATTTATGATTCCAAAACATTAAAATATTATCTAAAACAAAAGACCAGATATGATTTTTTGGTCCACCGTATCTTATTATACGTAATAATTCAAGGTGAATTCTTTTACTCTAACTTGCCTTAAAATTACCATACACCCCCACAAATAAGATTCCAGATTATAATGATTTTTTATTCATATGGATCCTATGATTAATAGAACATCCAAACCAATGGAATTTTTATTTTACCAATTTCACTTCACAATTGTATCACCCAAACCCCATTATAATGAACTATCATATCATCAAAACCGTTGCATGTCCAGTTATATCACATTTGTCCTAACTCAAATAACTAGAAAATTCAATGTCGTTTATTAGAATCCACCCTATATCACATATTAAATAATACATCTAATTTTAGAAGTATATCTGGACAAGTTCAGAAACACTTTTTGTACTTTAATATCCCATCAAGATGGAATACTGATTTGTATCATAAAATCGTATCCATAACTAAATAGTTTTTTATAATAATTTATTAAAATGATAATTTAAACTATATTGGGGTACCTATCATTGTTCCATTACCATAAACCCCAAATCATTACGACCTATATCGAATCCATTGTAAAAATTAGTGGTCCAACATGGCCACACCAACCCATAACTCAGTTCTATCAAGATATAAAACTTATTTCCCATTTCTATCCCATGGTAGTTCCTTCCATGGAATTTAACAATATTGAGTTCAAAAAGAGGTCGACCACCCTCATACAACCACTTTTTTACCTGCCACCATTTAAATTATTTCATACTGCTACTCAATAACATCAATAATAGGTCCACATATTAAAAAATTTGTGGCACTGATTCGACCCATGATCATCTCATGATGTTAATAACAGACCCAGATCAACTCCAAGATCGACCAAATACTTTCACACAATCCACTTATGATATATCTTATACTAATGAGGGACATTTTAAAAAACATCCAAAACCCATGGACGCCATTACAACACTTATTATGATTAACTTCCATGGTCATTATATTTCACACACTAACTCCTAGATTCACAAATAAATAGTGTTGAAAATATCCAAAATTGAATATATTTATCGCATCCAATGAAAATGGGGGTAAACTCCCCCACCCCAGTTCACATAAACTTATTCGCACTCAACGAGTCACATATCATTATATCTATACTCATACACCCAAACCAGTGTCCTTTAACCTTAGTATGTAAGTATCATTTATCAAGGAGTTCTTTCAACCATTTTCTTCACACACAACTACAATATTTTACAAAATATACTACATCGCCTATAGAAAATATGTGAATAATTTCAATTTAGAAGCATCCATCAATAACCAACCTATAGGCCACTCGAAAATATAGCCAAAATCAGCAGGGTTGGATATCTCACTGATCCAAACATTAAAATTAAAATTTTGGTACGCATCACAACAACATTCGTTGTGGTTCTCAACAAAAACCTTCATTGGAATCAACAAGATTGTACCATATACCAGGTAGAACCTCCCAAGCAATGATCTCAGTACGATGAATCTATCAATGTATCAATGTCTATGGAACTCACAATCCTATGTTAACCCCTCTCCTTGGTATCCATTATAATAAAAACAATGATCCATCCTAATAATACTAATTCACATCCTAAGTCCACTAGTTCGTCATATATTGAATAAAAATGAAACCCACAAAAGGATATAACTCTTGATATGTCCTACATTATCCCATATAAAAGACAAATGGAATCACAAAGGCTATAACACCCACTCTCATGTCCTCAGGAACCCCATACATCTACCTATTCAAAATAATATTAATACTAGGTCCCAAAAACTCAACCTATAAGGATAATGATTCTCATTTGGAATCCATATAAACTAGTACAACCTCAATATTCATATCCTCATTGAGTTTCTTAAATATTGAAGAAAACAATCACCATACCGTGAGAAATATCCTACAAATCATGGTTTTAATGTTGTGTTAATTGGAATTTATTTCCATAATATTTGGAAAAATGACATATAGCATATTAATGGAATGTTACATAAACAAACACATTTAATAACTACCATAAATTGAATCATCAATAAGAAATTATTTCCACTTACTAACTTAATAAGGTTATTACACCTTAGTGCCCATGATACTACATCACCATCCTAATTATATCTATTATCTTCCTATATCAAAATGAACTTCCATTAGATATATATATATATATATATATATTGTCAATTTGATCAAAATTAAATAATGAAATTATATAATAAAAATTCATTTGTTATTTATTAACACGTTAAATGGGTTCTCCATTGTCATTAGTGTTAAAAATATCAATAACATGCCTATATGTCATGTTAGTATAACCTAGATAACAATGATCCATGAGATTCATCATGAATTTATATTCAAAAACAAAAAACCAATGGATTGATTCATTCTAATTTTCCATGATTTGAAATCCAAAAATTCCATATCAATCTCTTGCATCATATATGTACCACAAAGAGAATAAATATAAATAACAATAAAGGCATAAGATATAAATATTTATCTATGTCCCTTGGTATCCAATACTTAGTAGTAAAATATTTATTATAGTATATGAATTTAAATATATATCATAATATCTAGAACATTTTTATATATCATATCTATCATAAAATAAATCATAATGAAAATAAAATAAAATATTGATAAAAATTTATAAAAAGTAATCGTAGTTAACTATAAAAAAAAGTGATCTTATTGTTCCATCTGATTTTAGGATAACCTCCTAATATTCATTAGGATTTCATCTAGAAGCATATTTTTATGATATTGTTTTGATGACATTGTATCCCCTATATCAAAATTCCCGAAAAAACACCAGTCACAATGGATCACACACAATCCATTACAAATTGAGTATAAAAATTAAAATGCAATGTAAACCGAAAATATTAAATAAAATGTTGACATATATTCATATAATAATAATATAAAACTACACCAATCAAATATTAAAAATAAATTCTAGAAGTAAAATAGATGATAAATCCGATTAAAAACTACATATATCACCTCTTCTAAGTCTCCAGTCCTTGAGATTTCTGAGATGATTAGGAAAAACATGAGATCCTTCACAACTAGTACTGATAATAATGTCATGTAATTCTTGGGTACTAAATTAAAATATCGTTCCTTGTATGGTGTGACAATAAGTCTCTACTAGGAACCAATAATTTCAATCTCATAAAAAACAAAAAATATAGTGTTATATGTAGGATCATAAGAGTAACTTATATAGAAATGCATACTGGGGGTGAATTGTAGATAAAAAAATTCCATATAATAAATTAATTGAACCTAAAAAATTATAATTTACAGAATCAGACTCTATCTAATTATCAGTGTGAAGAATTGGAATCATAATGTATCCAATGAATATATAAATATTTATTTATAATCATCAAAAATATAAAAATAAAACTAAAATTATAGAATGTTAAGTATGAAGGATAAATTTCAAATATAATATCAACATAATAGAACCTTTTTAAAAATATTAATACCATATCTAGGAATAAAATGATTGTATTTTAAGCTATATTAAAATATTTAACTCTTTTTTACCTTAATGGTAATTTGTAAACAAACTTTACTAATGGTATCTATAGTGTTACACTTAATGTAAATTAATTGTTTCTACACAAAGAAATATCTAGATAAAATGATTAGAATATTTTCTATCATATAATCCCAAAATCAGTTCATATGATAGTCAGGGTCTATTTTCATATACTAGGAAATACTTGATCTGATGGGTCAGATTTCCCATATTCATATAGCAAGAGTCCCTTGATCGTAACAATGATCATATGAGACAACAAAAAAAATGTGTTCTAATGTTAAATCCCAGACAATGATTCTATATAAATACAATTCTGTAATCTATTAAAAAGACTTTGGATTCAGACGTTCCTAGAAGAATAGTTCTGAAGTATTTTTCTATGAATGAAATCATCTCTCATCTTTTGAAATGTCTGACTATTGATAAGTAAATTTCCAATAGTCACATTTATTTTTCAGTTTCAATGGCCTTGTATAGATGGCTCTTTGACAGTTCAAAATGTAGTAACATAAACGAATTTATAATGTCATATTATTTATTTATCATTAAAATTATATTATTATTCATTAAGATAGAAATATGTAATATATATTCATACTATAAACACATGATATTATGATGGATTTCCAGATCATTTATCAATATAATAATCCTTAGGAGTATCAATCTGATTTTTTCGTACCTGAATTAGTATGACGGTCATAAATTATGTCAATATAATAGAAAATAAAAAATTTTAACTCCAAGTATGATTATGTGTAATTTATTTATTTAAAAACCAGGCTCAATCCTATGATAATATTTAATAATGATATGTTTCTTAATTTAAAAACATTAAAAAAAATTCTTTATAAGATAAATGATATTTTTTTATAAAAAAATAAACTTAAAATCAGGCATATATCATGTTAGTAATCATATTTTTAGAAAAGTGTTATTGATATCCAATGTATAGTAATGAAAAAGATGGAAAAAGTTATTCTAACTCAAAAATATTAGAATGTTAAATTTTATGAGTAACAAATAATCTACTATAAAAAACAATACAATGAAATGACCACCATTTATACTCAATTGTTTGACCACATTCATATTTTCAATCTCTACCTATCGACTCTCTCTACTCTTTGATGGAGATTTATTTTTCTACATGTCCGTCTCATTATGCTTTGTTCTTGGGGTCCATAGCTCCTCTCTTGGTCAGATTATGAAGATGGGATACATAAAGGATTTTGGAATGTGATTTCGAGGACAACAGATTTTCCAGCATTACATGCATTGTTTCCTCTTCATAGGGTTTCATTCCTATGATTCGATTCAGGTTTGGTCCTATTTTTCTTATATCTAGTTTAGGTTGTCTATTTGATACATATCTCCCTCTGTGATCATTATATGGTTTCAATCCCATTTCCATCATCCTTGTTCCATGGTGCTTTGTGTTTAGATTCTATTTCCGTTGAGTGGCTAGTGATATTGGTTTCTTTGGTGTTTTGTGACGGTCATGTGTCTGGGTGGGTTTTGGGTGTAACAGATGATGTTAACTAGCTGCATAATGTTTGCGTTTGTTATGGATTCATGTTTTTTTTAGGTGATGGTCTCAACTCTTTTTGCAGGATTTAGTTTCCCAAATCTACCCTAGCCTTGTGTCCCATTCCCCCTTCCAAGGTCATCCAGGTGTGATGGTTCATTGGGGCTTTGGTAAATGATGTTTTGTTCGTCAGCATCATTCCAAGGGATGATTTCATCACTCTAATGTCTGATGAGATGGAGTATGACCATTCTGAAGAGTCTTATAGGTTTTCTTTTTTGGTGGTTGGCGATGGTGTGTTCGTCGAAGGATGAATTTGAGGGCAATTAGGTATATCGTGATTATGATTTGATCCCTGATGGTGAGGTTGTGTCGATCGATGAGGATGACGACAAAGGTTTTGTATGCTCCGGTGATGTCTATGAATACGATGATGGCGGTGGTTTCGAGAAGTGATGATGACGATGATGTCCAGTCGAATTGAGGCAGGTGACCAAATCATTGTTTTTGCAATTCAAGGTGGATATTGGATCATGTCAGGATGACTACACGACTGGGGTTATGGTTGTGTTCTCATGGAAAGCACATGAATGCTGGATGTTTTTGAATATGGAATGTTATTTTTTTGGAAGGTGGGAATGGCGGTATAGATGATGATTGGCTCTAGTGTTTGTATCAATTTGTATGTTGTATGTTGTAATTCTCATGGTGGGTTGAATCTGGTGGTTTTGTGATGGTCTACACTTACCCCTTTAAATGTTTAATTAGAAAATAAAAACAAATATGGATTTTTTTGGACCATACATCCCCATATAACGATCTTGATTACTTTCACCCCATTATATAGATAATATCCTAAGGGAATCAACCTCCCTAATATATAGTAGTAAAAACCTATGTAATGATCTATCCATCTGTCAAAACCTATTGAATTCATCATCACAATTCACAATGGTTCTTGAAATCTAAGCTCGAGTATTCTATAAGCCT
This sequence comes from Viscum album, assembly GCA_963277665.1. Taxonomy (NCBI): domain Eukaryota; kingdom Viridiplantae; phylum Streptophyta; class Magnoliopsida; order Santalales; family Viscaceae; genus Viscum; species Viscum album. The sequence goes on from OY728150.1 coordinate 188,892,089, forward strand.
CAACCATTCACACCAATGAACACACATCCCATAGAAGCTTTTATATAATTGGAATTTAATCAACTACTCAAAACTAATAAACACAACTCCCAATAAAATACTGAACCACTAGTAGTTTCAACAACCTAACCTTATGTGGTCTTTATGAAATTCTTATAGGATATATTTAGGACCCCCAATAGGGAGTATTAATGAATATCCATAGGAGTGTTTTATATTTGATTGATATACCAACACATTCAAGGGTGTTTACAAATTATTATAAAAGAAAACAATAAGGTAATTTTACATATATATCACAACCAAAATTAGAGAGCATGATAATAAATATCTTAAATACTTGAATGAAATATTCTATAGGGCCAGAAGCAACTCATTGAAATTTTCCAGGTCTGTTATAAAAAAATGAAACAATCATTTTAGGAGTTCCAATACCCATCATCTCCTTCTATATCTCATCAAATCATATGTAAGACGAAAATTCCAAGGTGTAACCTATAATCATATTTGGAATCCATTTGGGAACCCATATCTATAAAACTGAATTTTTTTTCAAAATATAAAAAAAATTATTATAGTGTATTCCATATAAAACTCTATGTTTTAATAAACCTCAATATATTATTGTTATTATTATTTATACACGATCATTATAACCTCCACATTAAATTTTTATAAATAAATTTGAATAAATATATTTTTTAAATTATGTTTTAAAGATAAGGAAAATATAATTGATTAACAAGCACTTTATTATATCTACAATCGTTATAGTCTTCAAAAAAAATTAATCAAAAAGATAAATTTCATTATTTGTTTTTCGAAAATAATAATTTTTTTCTCGTTTTATAAAATTAATTTAGAAAAAATGTTTTTTTAAATAAACATTTTAATGTTAGATTCCTAAATTTTTTTGGTATTTTGAAGAAAAAATATTTTTTAATGTATAGTTAAAATATTAGTTATTATAGAAAAGAAACATTTATTTTAAATCATTTACAAAGTACTATTTTATTTTTTAAAAGTATAAAAGTTTATTTAGTTTAATTAATGAATATATCACTTTTTTTGGATTGTATATTAAGACAAATGGTTTCCATTGGATGATAATTTTGATAAATGTGATTGAAATATTTAATTAATGTAAATTTTATAATGAAATTAACATGTTAATGGATCTTGGATGAATTCCTCATCTATTTAATTTTGTAAAAACTCGAATCCAGAGCCACTCAATAGGTGCCCCATACCTGGTTTTCCAAATTTCCTTAAGCGCATTTCCCCAAATGCAAGAGGATGCGGGGTAGCAGCAAGGGCCTTGGTGAGTCATTGGGGAAACTATGCCCTCATTTGGTAGAGTATACAAGGGAACGGAAAAAACAGTCAATAGTGGAAGTAGTAAATATCATAAAATAACTGAAACTAAACAGCGGAATAAATGAATATATAATAATGATGATAATGATGCAGTAGGTACAAGTGTCTACGGAAAACAGCAAACACAACAATGTGGTGAAATACATCTGAGAAACAATGTACAAAAATTAAATTGTAACTCTAGTTGCATCACAAGCCTAAGTTCAATCCAATGCTCTCCAGCTCCAACCATCAATCATGTACCTAAAGTAAAAGGGCCATGATCCCTATCCAGACATGCAACCATATAACTTGTTTGGGTCGAAAATCAGGACCCAATCATGGTGTGAGACTAATCCTAGTAGTCAACCACCACAAGATCTGTGCCCTACTGTCAGTGAGTAATATAGTAGAAGTAATGAAAGTTAATGTGTTAATGAACAATGAGTACACAAGTAAACAATCCTAACAATTACCATTCACATTAATTTAACAAATTAATTCATTCATATAATTAAACAACCAAGGAATCTAGTGTGGCTCTCTATTCCAAGGTAAATAGGTAACACAATAGGTATCAAAAGACTACCTAAAAAACAAGAAGGCCAATAAATCCAAGCCTGTGCTTTGTCTTGGTAGACTCATATAAAAAAACCAAGTAATCCACATTCACACCAACTCTTTTGGTGGCTCAAAATAGCAGACCACTATATTTATGTAAACATACAAAGGCACAAAATCTCTTGGAATCACTCACGTCGATTCCCATGTAGTCTTACAACGATAGCTACTGACTCTTTGAGGAAGCTCTTACATCTAATTTCTATCATCGTCTCGATACGTGCGTAAACTATAGACACTCTTCGTAATCACAATTTCCAATTCTTGTAGTTCTGCATATGAAACTAATTCAATAAGACCCCCTATGGCACACTAAATCGTTTATTCCCTCTTTGGTCTCCTGCATTGGGCTCTCACTGCCCTGAGCTATCCATTCGTGCATAATCGACTGTCAATAGCCGAAATTAAGTTTAGAAAAAACATGGATAAAATCTACAATGCATCAAAAGCATTAAAAATGTAAGAAAATCATGAAATCTGTAATAATAAGCAAACAATAAATTGAAATCGTGTTTTCCTTGCAGGAAAACTGTACCATATGGTGATAAACAACCACATAAGGATAACACCCATTGGGTGATCCTCAAACAAGAAAACAAGTAATCTATGGGAATTAAACAATAGGACAAAAATCCCTAACCTCAAATACCCAAAACATGGAAATCCAACACTTTTGCACAAAAACTCAGAGGCATTCAATGTAAGGAAACAAACCACCTACCCATATCTTAGGAGATCAATATACTTGAACTTCGGAACATTAATCAGCCTATAATGGAGTAGATCTACAAAAATGTCTAAACCATTTAACATATGATAGCTCTCATAAGAGAAAGAATCAAGAAATGTGGCCAACGATGGACCACGAAATCACTGATGTGATTCTATTGCAACCGAGGGTGTTCAATACTGATAACCAGTGATAGATCGACGACTAGAAGAAGATTCGACCTCCTCGGAAGTATGGATGGAATTTGGTGAAGAAGAAATGGAAATAAGGATCAGACGTGACCCCAGTCCATTTAACGAAATAAAACAAAAGAACATGGCATGTACTTCTGGAGTACACGATGCATACCTGCCTTTACCTTACTCCTCTTTAGGCGGCCTCCAAGTCACCCTTACTCGGCTGTGTGTGTGGACATGACATGACCAACACATGACTTCACGTGGCATCAAAATACACAGTGTGTAGTCGTAAAGTACACGGCGTGCAATCCAAAAATTTCCATATTTTCCTATTTTCTCAAAAACTACCAGAAATGGTAAAAAATACATGAAAATGAAGATCCCGGTTCTTACCAACTTCCCCACTTATTGAAATTTGTCCCCTAATTTCCCTAACAAGGTGGAGAAGAAGAAACTATGAAAAAATCAGGCCACTATGATCCCATATCGGCCTCCCTCTCCCAAGTCTTACCCCATACACGGCCATGCTGCTATAACACCATACCAGAGGAACAGACAGGCCACATTGTACCTTTGCACTACGATTAACTATCTGAATAGGATGCTCCTCGAATGATGCATCATTCTCTAGCTCAACCTCCTCGGGTTAAAAACTATGAGACGGGTCTGAGAAATAGCGTTGAAACTAAGAAACAGGGAAGTCGACGTGCATAACATGGTACCTCTGAGGTAATAGCAACCTATAAGCAACCAGACCAACTCTCTCCAGGACCTCAAATGGCCAAACATATCTCAGTGAAATAATAACCTTTCTCAGGATCCCCTTGTGTCCCAACCATGAGATACCACGTAGGAAAACCTGATCTCCGACCTTGAACTCCAAAGGTCTTCTCCACTGATCAGCATAAGATTTTTTCCGAGACTGTGCAATAGCCATCCTTTTCTAGGTAAACTCCACATGTTTTGTGGTCTCCTGAAAAAAATGATGTCCCAACATAGCTGCCTTTCCTGCCTCTAGCCAACACAAGGGTGATCGGCACGACCTACGGTACAAAGCCACGTAAGGTTTCATCTGAATAGTTTCTTGAAAACTATTATTGTAGGAAAACTCCACTAGAGGTATATGACTCTCCCATGAACCTCCAAAATATAGGACGCATTCTAGAAACATTTCCTCTAGCACCTCAATCCTGCGCTCTGACTGGCCATCTGTCTGTGAATGGTAAGCTGTACTCAGAAGAACTTGTGTACCCAAAGCTTTCTGTAGCCCTTTATAGAAATGTGACGTAAATTGGGTGTCCCTATCTGAAATTATTGTACTTGGAACCCCAATAATGTGTACAATCTCACAATGTACAACCATCCAACATCATCCACACTGAAGGTCACTTTAATCAGCAAGAAGTGAGTATCCTTCATGAGCTTGTCAATGACAACCCATACAACGTCATTCCCTTGAGGTGATCTTTGTCACCCTATCACGAAGTCCATTGTGACATAATTCCACTTCCACTCAGGAATGGTTAGCTGCTGTAAAATCCCTACTATTCGCTAGTACTCTGCCTTTACCTACTGACAGGTGGAACACCTCATTACAAAACTAGCAACATCTTTCTTTATACCTATCCACCAATACTGGTGGTGTCGATCACGATACATCTTGTTGATGCCAGTATGGACTACCCAAACTGAAGAATGAATGTCTCACATCAGCTCCTCATGTATATCTGATGGCACCCATACGCGTCATTGGAAACACAAGATCTAACCCTCGCCTACGGCCTATCCCAGAATATGGCCCTCTCATGACACGCTTTCCGGTAAGACTAGGCCTTCAGAATCTGATTGTTGCCTCAATCAAACTCATTCAAGAAGGGTAGGGGTATCAACGATAGAAGAAGGAAAAGTCTGACCCTATCCGCCATGCACCTCCAAATGCATTTCAGAGAACATAGCCATAAGCTGCCACTCGCTTATGGCCTCCTAAACTACCTATATCTATGTCTTCTGGCTTATTGTGTATTACACAACATTGCCTTTCCCAGACATATAAGAAAGCTCTAAATCAAAAGACTTTAGGTACTCAACCAGCCTCTACTATCTCAGATTCAATTCACACCGCATGAAGATATACTTGAGGCTCTTGTGGTCAGTATATACCAAAAAATGTTCTCCCAAAATATAATGTCTCCAACAACGCAAGGCATGAACAACTGCAGCCAACTCAATGTCATGCATAGCGTAGTTCCTCTTATAGGGCCTCAACTGTCGAGATCTAAATGCAACAACACAATCCTCCTGCATAAGCAATGCTCTATGTCTGATTCCAGATGAATCATAGAAAACTGTATAACTATTTCCCTACTCGAGAAAAACTATAATCAGTGGTGAAGTCAATTTCCCATTCAGCTCCGGAAAGGCCGAATCATAGGCTTTTGACCAAACAAACATCACCCACTATATATTCAAGCCCATCAATGGTGTTTTTATGCATGAGAAGTCCTGTATAAACTGCCGGTAGTAACCAGCCAACCCTATGAAAATTCTTACCTCAAAGACATTCTTCAGCTTCTCCCAGGTAACTACTGATCTCAAATTCTCTGGGTCTACTGATACTCCTGTCTCTGAGATGACATGACCCAGGAAGTGAATATCATCCATCCAAAAGTGGCACATTGAGAGCATGTAATATAACTAATCCTCCCACAGTGTACCCAAAATGATCTCAAGATGGGTATCATGGTCGTGTCGAGTTTGATACTACACCAAGATTTAATCCATGAAAACCACCATGAATGAATCCAATTAAGGATGGAAATATATGGTCATCAGCACCATGAAAACTGTAGGCGTGTTCGTGAGACCGAACGACATAACCAAATAATCATATAGACCACACCTACTTCGGATGGCTGTAAGAGGTATAACAGATGGTCTAACACACAACTGATGATAGTCGGATCTCAAGTGGACCCTCAAGAACACTCCAGATCCTCGAAGTTGATCAAAGAGATCATCTATCCGTGGAAATGGATATCGGTTCTCGACCAAAAACTTTTTTATCTTCCCATAATCCACACAAATCGGTAAAGTATCATCCGCCTTCTTTGACAATAGAACGGGCGAACCCCAAGGAGAAGTACTGGGTTTGATAAAACCCTTTGCCTACAACTCCTCCAACTCCTTATTGAGATCTTTTAACTCAGTTGTATCTATCCGAAAAGTAGGTCTGGATACCGGTGCTGCTTCTAGAATAATATCAATAGATAAGTCTACCTCTTGCTCTGGAGGAAAACCTGATAAATATTATGGAAGGACATATGGAAAGTGATCAACCACTTGAGGAAATTATATCTGAGAAGTCACCTAGTCATCCAGTTATAACCTAGAAATCTGGGCCGTAACACCACACAACCCTTGATGCTCTGCTTCAGCTCTGCTCTCCTGGACATCCCATTCGCCCTTATGATGAAAAGTTCCGCCATCCGGTGATGTGAAACTCAACCTATGATGATAGAAATCGACAAAGGCCTGAAAAGGAAATAACCAGTCTATACTGAGAATGAAATCAAAGACTATCATCTCCAAAACATAGAGATTCCATGAAAAAAAACCCACCAACCTCAAGGGGAAATCTAAGAACTGCCACAAGCTAGTTGTTCTAATTCCCATGGGAGTGTCTAGAGTCATCATATCCCCATAAGTATAAATAGAAAGTCTAAGGATTTTCATACTATGCATAGAAATAAATCTATGAGAAGATACTATATCGAAAAGTGATGTTCATAAAACTGAAGCTACTAAAATCGTACCTAGGACTGTATAAGATCCAGGATCCTGTTCCTGATGAATCTGTTGTACTGCAAAATTCTGGCATGCACTATGGCCCTGTGTAGTAACCTGAGATCCCTGATCTGACCCTACCTGATCCAGAATACTGTGTCGAAATCCTCTACACTGGCCTGATCAACCTGAAGAACAAAATCCCCTAACCTGCTATGGAACTGGTAATCCTGCTCCAGTACGCGGAGTCGAAACTGATCCTCCCTCACCAGCCGATGGAAGGAAAACCCTACAGAAACTTTGTAGATTACCCATATTTCCACAAGATTGGCACTCCACTGGGTGCCTCGGGCAATGAGGGTTCTTATTCCTAATTTTTTCACACTGATAGAACACTAATTGGTTTCTAGAAGGAAGATATCGTCTACCAAAAGGAATACCTCGCATCCTCGACTCAACTCATGTAGACTCTCGGTGGCGCTTCATGCTGTCTATCTGAAATTAATCAGTCATAGAAGATGAACTACCCTGGTCCACAACTCCAGTATCCCTTAGATTACTCACCATGATAAGAACATCGTTGACTATTAGAGTAATAGAAGTCAACTAAAAGAGGTTCTCTTGTGATCAAATGTCCGGTATGAGGCCTTCCTCAAACTTCCTCTCTAAAAACAGCACATCATTCCCCAGACCGGGTGTGAAACATTGCAACTCTGTGAAGAAAGAGGAATACTCCATAACTATTAGAGTACCCCGATGCAGGTTTATGAGCTCTCTGGATCTATCATCCCTCAGCATTGTTGGGTAGATGTAGTTGTAGAATGTACGCTGATACGCATCCCAAGCAATAGCATATTGGAACCCTACCTGCGAAACCACATCACATCATCTCATGGAGGAATATCGCAACATATAAGTCGAAAGCATCATATTCATCTCCAGAGGCATCTCTAGGTGCTCGAAGATGAATTCCATGGCCTCTATCCATGACTGTGCAGCCTGTTGTCCTCCACCCCCTGTAAACGTGGGTGGATGCTGCTGCTGAACAACCCGCGTCAGCTCTTCCATAGATGGGGCAAGATGCTGAGTTCCCTAGAAAGTCTGCATGAATCTCATGAAACCCTATCTGAACTGGGCTTTGGCACCATTGGTTGGAATCAATGCAGGTGTCATGTCCGGAATGATAGGCGGAACTAATGGTAGTCCCTGATCTGTCGTACCATGCATACAGTCACTGCCTGGTCCATGACGTGCGACGAGAAGACGTCTTGGTGGCATGAGTCTGCAAGGTCACAAGAATAATTTAACTAATGATGAAATCAATTTATACATTGTAGATTAAAATGGAACAGGAGATAAAAAAAACTCTAAAATTTGGGGAAACAATGACTACATAGCGTGTAGTACCACTACACGACGTGTTTCCTAAAATTTTACCCTAGGTGTGTGCCATGGCCATACATGGATTTTAATCCACGAGGTTACATGGAATGTTATCAAACTACATGGAATGTCCTAACCCTTTTCTCCCTATCTGGTTACTCCTACACGGCTAGGAACACCGACTGTCCCTACAAGAAACTACACTGCATGTTTTTCCACTACACGGTGTGTCCATAATATTTTTCCCTTGTCTGTGTCTTTAGTCACACTGACAGGTGCACAGACCACTACTACATGGAATTCCAACATGGTACATGGCATGTTGCCTTGTGGATTTCCCAACCCATGTATTCAACAACACGACTAGGTCCCATGGAAGGAATGTACATGGCATGTATATGAAAGTACACGATGTGTAACTAGGAAAGGTAGTTCTTCCCGAATAGTGGAACACAAGGCGTGTCTTCATAAGACCACACATCGTGTTTTCTTGGTTTTTGGGTAGTAAACATACATTTACCCCCAATCCCACTGAAAAGAAATCACTAAAACAAGCACCTCTGTGGAAAATTCTGATCTGTGGGGGTCTATACACACCACGAATCAATGCTTGGCATCATAACAATGCATATATCAAGTTATCAGTATAACAAACTCACGATCCACCAAATTCCGATCTTCGAGGGCACATAACACCTCTATGTCCAATGTTTGGAATCCATGATAATGACACTGTAAATAATGATACCCTATCAACATAGTATGTATTCTATCATAGTAGATATCACAATAGCATGCATAGTCTATCCAAAATTATATCACAACAGCAAGAAACATCTAATGCAATTTAGATTGCATGGAAAAATGCATGACATGTGATTTTCTAACTTGTGGAAATGTGATACATGAGATGGAATACCCTCATGTCAGCGGGTCACAACAAAATAAAACTACAATCATATAAACAGTAAAATCACAACACAAGTGCACCACCCAACAGTGAAGTCAATTAAACTGAAATAATTGCAAAACTCGAAAATTGAAATATTTTAGGTAACCTGGATTTTTCCCATTACACGGTTTATAGAACTCCTCGACACAGAGATTTACCATTTACTTATTTTTTCATATCACTGCCTAATGTTTCTAAACAGTAATTCATTAGAAAAAAAAGAATCCTCCTCGGATACCACGTTGTAATGACTGGAATCCAGAGCCACTCAACTGGTGCCCCGTGCCCAGTACGTTACATGACCTCAAGCACATTTCCCCAAACGCCAGAGGCTTATGACTAGCAGCTAGGGCCTTGGTGAGTCATCGGGGAAACTATGCCCTCATTTGGTAAAGTATACAAGGTAAAGGAAATAATAGTCAATAGAGGAAGCAGTAAACATCAGGAAATTTCTGAAAGTAAACAGCCGAAGAAATGAATATATAATAATGATGATAATGATCCAGTGGGTACAAGTATATAAAAAAATAGAAAACACAAACACATGCTAAAATACAATATAGAAACAAAGTACGGAAAGTAAACAATATCTACAGTAGTATCACAAGCTTATGCTCGGTCCTTTTCACTCCAGCTCCAAGTAGAAATCATGTACCTGATGTAGTAGGGCCACGATCCCTATCCACACCAGCAACCATATCAACTATTTGGGCCGAAAAGTAGGACCCAAACAGGGTGCGAGACTAATCCCTGTAGGAAAATAACCCAAGATGTGTTCCATACTATCAGTGAGTAATATAACAGAAGTAATGAAAGAGAATGAAGTAATGAACAACGAGTACATAAGTAAAAAATCCTAAAAATTACCATTCACATTCATTTAACAATTAATTCATTAATTCATTAATTTAATTAAACAACCAATTAATCTTGCGAGGCTCTCTATTCCATGGTAAACAGGTATCACAACAGGCATCAAAATACTACCAAAACAAACAAACAGCCAATAGATCTAAGCTTCTAATTTGGCTTGGTATACTTATCTAGACCAACCAAACAATCCACATTCACACTGACTCTATGGGTGGCTCAAACTAGCAGACCCCTATAGTCATGTAAACATACAAAAGGAACAGACATTATGGGATGCACTCGTGTCGATTCCACTTTAGTCTTGCAACAATAGTTACAGACTCTCTATGGAAGATCTTACGTCTAATTACTCATTTAGTCTCGATACATGCATAAACTAAGGACACTATCCCAGAGCACAATGTCTAATTAATGTCAGTCTTGCTTAAGAAACTAATTCCAACAGTCCCCCTAGGGAAGCACTTAATCGTCTATTCCCTCTTTGGAATCCCACATCAGGTTCTCACTTCCCTGGGTAGTCCAGTCATGTGTAATCGATTATCAACAGCCCAAAATATGTTTAGATGCTAATTTGATAAAAGCTACAATTCATCAAAATCATTAAAACATCAGGCAACTCTGGCAATCAATTATAATAAGAATACTAGAAATTGCAATAGGGTTTGCCTTACATGAAAACTGTGCCAAACATCGATAAACATGCCCACAGGGATAACACCCATGGGGTGATCCTAAAACATGAAAAAAAGACTATATTATTCTCAATTGGCCTTATAAAAACAAGAAATCTAAGGCAATTAAACAATAGGAATAAAATCCCTATCCCGGAATACCCTAAACATAGTAATCTGACACTTTTGCAGATAAACTAAGAGACATTCAACGTAAGGAAAAAACACCTACCTCGATCCTAGGAGATCGATATATGTGAACCTCATCCCGTGAGTCATCCAGGAATAGATTAGATCAGCAAAAATGACTAAAATGTTCAACCTATTATAACTCTCATAAAAGAAAGAATCAAAAAACGTGGACAAAGAAGAACCAAGAACTCACTACTGCGATTCTATTGCAACTAACAGTGTTCTATTTGGATAAACTATGGTAGATCAGTGGCTCGGAGAAGATTCGGTCTCCTCGGACACTCTAGACAGAATTATGCAATGAAGAAGATGGAAATAAGGATTAGATTCAACCCCGGTCTATTTATAAAAATAAAAAGAATGTACACAATCTGTACTTCTGGAGTATACGGCATGTACATTACTTTTCTGCACTCCTCTTTAGGAGGCCTCCAAGCCACCCTTACACATTCGTGTGTGTTTCCATGTCACAGAAAGCACACGGCTTCTAGTGGCATTGAAGTACACTGCATGTAATCATAAAGTACATGGCATGTACTCTAAAAATTTCCAGATTTTCCTATTTTCTAATAAAACTACCAGAGAAGGAAAAACATTCCTGAAAAAAAGATTTGGGTTCATAAAAATTTGAAGAATCATATTAATGGTTTGATTATATTGAGTTTCAGGGGGATTATAAGAGAACTACTATAGAATCCATCATGGTGATTCCTAGTGAATTTTTATAGATTCGTATCATTAGATACAACGCTTGAGAAATTATCCATGTCATCAATTATTTTCATTATTTAATTGGTTCTATGTTTAAATTAATATGTAAAAGGTGAAATATTGTTTACAATCACAGAAAATATTAATGTAAGAGTAGAATATAGGATGAAGAGTTCCATTGAATTGTTATTCCTAAAAGAATAATAGAAAGTGTATCTGAACATGATCATTCAATATTTCACCATTTAAGGAGAACCACCGTAGACTTGAAGAACATTTGGATATATATTTTCATGATGTGAAGAATAACTATGAAATAGAATTATCATAATATGATTTATTATTTCATTATTTAGTAATGGTGAGTATGTGGGCTTGAATAATTATATATTATAGTTCTTAGCATAATAGTGGCCATGAATTTAATATTTAATATCATTAGTAACACGATTATATAAATTTGTTTTTTTTGTGGTTTATTTAAAAACTAGATTCCGCCTACTAAACTGACCATCCATCATCAATTGAGGAATTTTTCATGAATAGGGTAGACCACACCAAAGGGGGGGAAGGCAGGCTAGCCCGCACGAGGTATGAAGAGCCATGTGTGTTCCTAAAGAATTCTAGAAGGTATACAAGGCTAAGGGAATTTATAGTGTGGTCCAATTTCCCCAAATGAGGTGGTTGTAGGTGCACACCGACATAATTAGCATGGGGAAGTACTAAGATAGGGGAGAAGTGATTTTTGGCAACATTACTGAGAGCGGTTTTTATATACCACACTCTAGTGTTTGGTGGTTTCTATGTGGGATATGTATTAGTCTTTCTCACATCACCCATCATTAAATTGATTGAATAAGTGCGGGATGTTATATTGATAACCGAGAATTTCATAAAGTAACATTAAATCAAATTGTTTTAGTACATTTTACATTACATAAACAGATTCTCCAAGGCTGTATTATCACAGTGCATTTGGAACTATGGAAACATAAACCCTAATAGATATGTGAGTTACATTATCTCCCAATAGACCATTCATGACTAGAACCCTTATTAGATAAATCATACATAATACATATTTTCTTATCCTAGGGAAGTAAACATAAAAAGGAGTGATATTAGAATATTATTAAGGGTATAAAAGGGATAAATTTAAGCAAAAACATGATCATAATAGTATAAGAATGTGATAATAACATTATAATATCATACCATTCTTATAAAATTTCATAAATCTGAACCATAGAATCAAAATAAAAAGTTTTTATATAATGAATCATATGGGAATTAAGAGAATATGTCTTTAAAGGAAAACATATGAATAAGACACAGAATTTTATCATTAACATGAATAAGTAATATCATTATCTATAATATATGACACTTGTATAGAATATATCATGGAACTTCATGGGGACAACACCAACATGATGAGACACAACAACATTCGAATTCACAATCCTTTCTATATAAGGTGTTGGGTTTCCCCATATAACTATAGAGGATCATATTTCCCCATATTCAACTATTAGATTGAGTTTCTGCATCTTCCCATATCCATTGGGACTACACCTTCTAGATAAGACAAACAAACATCCATATTTTTAGTCGTGTCCTTATAAGGGATGAGGTTTACCATTTATCCCATAGTTAGTCATGCCCATCGACTTGATTGAAAACATTATCTCATTGTATATAAATAATTATCCAATGAATTATGGATGAATATAAGTCCCACACATATCATAATGAAATAGTATATAAATGTTCCATAAAATGATTAATAATTATATCATAACCAATGCAATAAAATGGGATTCATAAACCTGTAGTGATATCATAGCATGTGGAAAATATAGGTTTAATACTAATTTAATCAAATCATAGCATGTGATGAGATGTGGGATTCATAAAAATATAACCAATGAAGAATAAATGGGTTTTTTAACATGAATCCCATAAATGAAAAATAAATTTATAGATAGCATTCAATCAAAATATGAACCATTGAGAGAAAGAATATGAATGAAACAATTGGATCATTTTCCCCGATAAGAATGTTTAATAACAAGAGGTGTCATATTATATAGAAAATAAATTAGAAATATATTTTTTTAGAAGAATTTGGAATGACATAAAATTTTTGATTTGAAAAATTATTTTCATAACATAATACCTTTTGAAAACTATTATCTATGAAAATGATTGAAAAATTACAAATAAGGCTTAAAAATGTTTTGAAAACTATTTCATTGAAAACTCTTTGAAAATTTGAAAAGGATTATATTCAAAGAATATTATTTTAAAATAGATTTTCCCTGATAATGATATTAAATTATAATCATTGATAATATCCTTGAAAATGTTTTTGAAAATAAGGTTTTTGAAATTCCTAGAATGTCTCTCGAAATGGAATATTGGGACAAAACTACTTTAACAAATTTATGGATGTTTGAAACATAAACCACATGAATGTGAGATAATAAAAATGATATTTAAATACTAATATAGTTAAGGATAATAGTCATAAAATATATTCATGGTCATTATATTCAATAAAAAATAAATTTGTTTCAAATAGGGATTAAATATCACAGAAATAAAAGTGATAGTAGAAATCTCATAACCTTTTGGACTGACGGTCACCGTACTCATTACCACATCATAGATCATAAAAATATGTTTATTATAAACCTTAAATATAATAATATTTTTATATATAATACCATATTTTTCTCTAAATCTCATTCTTATTAAAACTTAAATTTTAAGGTTACGTTTCAGGGCATATCTGCATATTTTATCATATGTATCATAATTTGTTATATTTTTTACCTAATACTTATATAATGATTTTCAGAGAGTAAACATGATATAAATATTATTTTAATTCAATATATTTTAATTTTTTTATAATATAAGAAATATTAAAATATAAAATGCAATACACCATTCATGGATATGATAGGACATCTGTACACTTGAACGTAATTTTTGTTTATTTATCATATTGAAAGCAAGAGAGTTAGTGAAATATTTATATATATGTATTTATATATATTGTAATTCATATATAATTAATATTTTATAAATAAAAATTAAGTTTACTAAACCCATCCTTAATACATTCCATATTGATTTTTAATGAATCACATCACTTTGAGGAAATGACCATCCACTTTTCCTGGAATGTTATTAACGTATTTACAAAAATCAAAAAGTATGAATGTTTTTGTTATGTAAAATTTAAACAGGTATAATGGAAAAATAAATTTTACATATATCATATAAAAATATATTTTCCTTCAAAATACAAAACCAATAGTGGTGGTGACTGAAAAAAATAACATCGTTTCATGAGGCAATAATTCGATGTACACAAGAACAAAATGTTCATTACCCAGTTGATGAATCTGTGTGTAATTGATGTTATAAATATTATAATGAGAAATACGAGTATATAGAGTATATTTTTCTTATTATATGATATTGGAATAAAAAATATTTAAGGGGTATAAAATGAATAAAAAATAAGGCGATCATTGAAGTAGGAAACCACTTTTTTGGGTAAATCATTTTGGTTTTTAACAATGGAATTCCTTGGTTCCATTTCATTAAGAATTCGGGATTATAATATGAGGGAAGGTAAATTGGAATCTTATATGATAATATTTATTTTGAGAAAAGGGGATTTATTGGTGTTAATAAGTTGGAGGGTTTAGTGACTTTTTTATATTGGAGGATGATTGACAATCTTGTAAATTTAGGGAAAGGGAATTAAACCAACATTTTTCCTATAAAAATTTGATCTAATAATTGATAAAATATGATCCATGTAATGATGAAGTCTATTTATAATAATGAAATTTATTTTTAAAATTGTGTAGGTTGTTTTGGGCCTTATGGTAAAATTTGGGTCCAATATAAAGCCAATTTTTATCTTAATCACTGTAATTAATCTATATAAAAGTCACAAATAGTTTTGGTCATTAAATAAGGTAACCATATTATAAATAATAAATAATATTTATTCATAATATTGAATATATATTTCAAAATTATAATCATATATGAGGCAAAAATTAATTTAAAATTAATCCCACAAACGTGTCATGATAGTGTATTGTTTAGAAAATGTGTCTAATTGTTTGGGATGTTTTAATTTAAACTATTTGTCTGATATTAGATAAAATTAACCTAATTGGAAAACATTATGAAATATTTAACCAATGAAACTTTTAAAAATTTAATATAAAATTTAACTATTTAAATAAATTAGATGAACACGATGTTTTTAATTAAGATTCATTATTTTTTACTATTCATTCAAAAATGTTGTTTTTATGAAATATCTCAGAACGTCACCCTCATATAATTTTGACATTATGAAATAAAAATAATTCCTGATTTATAAAATTCTATTTCTATGAGTGTCTAAATTAAATTTTATTATATTCCTTCGATGGACACAAAATGTAGTTCCTTTATGAAAATTGTATTTTTAAAACTAAAAAGACATACCAAAATGTATATACTTCATTATAAATATGTTTTATTTATATGAAACCAATATAAATATAATTAAAAAATTAGTTATTACTATTTATTTTAATGTGTTTAATGGCTATGATATAACTATCTATTTTAAATAATTAAAAAAATAAAATGATGATTCATAGAAACTCAGTGATTCATATAAAAAATGATAAGTTAGTATTTCATGTATCTCAATATTACCTTGGTATAAAATTTAATGATTTTTTGAAATACTCTATAATTCACTGTATGACATTAAAGAAAATTAATTTCATCCAAAAAAGTTTCATAAAAACTATGTGTGCAACATTCTACCCACTGTAAAATTAATTCCCCTCCAAATTTGACTTTATGATACAAAAAATTGATTATATTTTTTCCTCATCATATCGTAAAGTTCCCACATAACTTTTTATAACTAGTTATTTATCCAATAAAACATTGAAAAAATGAGTGGTCTTGTTTATTATAACTTTGTCTGAAGGGTACCTAATCTCATCTAGTTGTTCCTCATAAGAAATAGCATGCTCCAGCATTATGTCATCGGAGTTTAGAATATGTGAAGGTTCGGGTATTTACATCATAAGGAGAGATACAAAGAACATGTCATGGACTTAATATTTATTTGGATTATGTTTCAAGCAATGGGTTTTAATCTTCATACAATAAGAATGTCAAAGTGACTGATATAACTTGGTCTTTTTTCCCTTTCCTCATGAACATCATAACCTTCTTCTAGGTAGTGATTCATAAAAATACATTAACATAATCTTCATATTATATATTACACCAATGGTTATTAGAATATTGTTTCTATCGAAATTTTACTAAATGATATTTTTTTAAAATTTTTCTAACTACCATAGAAAATTCTTCGGATGTCTTAGGTCAAAATAGCATTATTTCTCCAACATTATCCCAGTACATTAGAGAAATATATTTTTTCCATAGTGTCATTCATAAGGAAACATATTACATCTTAATTGAAATATATTATTGTATAAAAACTCAACTAGAGGAAGGTTTTAATCCCATCATCCTTTGACATCTATTTAAAAAAATCTCGACATATCCTCTAGGGTTAGAATTGTTCTTTCTAACTAACCATCCAATTGAGAATGATAAGCAGTGATGATAGTCAATTATTATCATGATCATTTATGTAATTCTCTAAACAATTAGGTGAAACATTGATCCAGATCATATATAATGGAAATTGGTACTCCTTGAATCCTTATGAATTTTATTATATATATCCGAGTGAGCTAATTAGGATAGAAGTATTATTTGATTACAATGAAGCACGTTGAATTTTTAATTCAATCAACTACCACCCAAATAGAATTAAACCCATTAGAGGTTTTCGGGAGTATGATGAAAGAATCCATAGTGATGTTCCCACATTTACATTCTAGTATGGATAATGGATGCAAAATCCCTTTAGATATTTTTCTTTCTATATTATATTTTTTTCCATACAAAGAATCGAGATGAAAACTCTTAAATATCGCAATTCCTACAATCCCAAAATATTTATTACTATAAATAATTATACATCTTCAATCATATAGGATGAATAGATAATGAATATCTATGGGTTTCCTCTTACAGATCCTAATATAAACCCAATATCGATGAAACACATACCTAATTCTAAAACCTTTTCATTTCATGATGATCAATGTTAAATTCATGAATATTTGTATCCTTAAATTGAATCTCTACATATTCCTAACTTGGATCTTTTAAATTCAATTGGATAGTGGTTTTTACATTAATTTATGCATCATAAGAATTCCCCCCATTTTCAAGGATATAATGATCCATCCATTGAAAATAATGATATTTTAGATATTTTAGAATCTGTATCCTGGTTAATCTAGAATGATCCATTTTCCTCAAATAATTCTCCACCCAGTTTACATTCCTAGTTTTATAATGTATTGATTAGTCATAATGATATATAGTCTTTTACAATATTCTCTGGTGCATTTTCAACTCCTTCAATGTAAATATTTATTTTATACTTTTTTAAGTATATATTTCTTTGTTTTCTCCACAATGATAATGCCTCCATATATTTATTGATAAAATTACCACCAGTAACACCAAATCTGGATTTGGGAAATTTTTTTCATGGATCACTCATGAGGCATAATTGATAACAATATTATAATCCATAAGAAAAGATCTCATTCTATATATAGTCATATAACTATAGATTAAGAACCCTTCTCCATTATCAGATTATATAGGTGTAGTTGAACTTAACAACCATCGCATTCTTTCCTTGAATTTGTCTTCAAATTTCTTTATCAAGAGATACTTGGAACCGTTTTGAGTTTACATAGTATTTTGATTCGATAGTCCTATGAAATTTTCCAAAATTAATCTATATTATCTAGATAATCAATGAAATATAATGTTTTTTGCCCCTATAATTGGACTAGGGAAACATTCAATAGCCTCTAAATTCATCTGATCTACTCTTATACTCTCCCATGAGTTTACATGAAAAAATGAAACCCATTGTAAACAGAATTCAATAATTATAAATTTTGAATTCATATTATCCTTCCTTAGTATCTTCAACACAATTCTCACTTCGGCTTCATGATCTTACTTTCTTATTGAATTGATTTAAACATTATCTATAAATAATATTAAAAACCGATCATGGTAATCATTAATGACTATAATCATCAAATACCTTATGATTTTAGGGAAATAATTAAGAATAAAAGGAATCACTTTAAATATATAGTTTATATACGTTTTATGTATTGTTATCTTAAGTATAACCACTATCATGAACCATAATAGATGATATCTAGAATTAATTTCAATCTTGGAAAGTTAACACTCTTCTTGTAGTTTATTGAACAAGTTATCAATATGGGGAAGTAAATACTTGTTTTTTATTATTATATTTTTCATCTCCCATAAATAAATACAAAGTCACGTTGATAGAGATTTCATTTTCATGAAAATAATAGGTTCCCCCAATGGTGACACACATGGTCAGAGAATCCATTATTATGGTTTTCATTGATTTTCCTATTCAATTACTACAACTAAATTGGGGTAATTCTATAAGGATTCATTAAATTTTTGTGGATCCAGGTTGGAGATCTACTAAAAACTCAACATCATGATTTAATGGAAGGCCAAGAAACTCTTTTCAAACAATATCCATGATTAACTAGAAAATAAGCATATCGTCGATGACAAGTTTCTCCCCAACCATTTAATATAAATGACCATTCTGGATAGGATTTAATACTCACACTCATAATGTAATATCCCTAGGAACTTAATAAGTATTTCCACATTGATAGATCATCATAGTTGATTCCTAAGTATACAAATTAACATACTTTCCTCAATAATTGATGTGGTATTTTTGCAAATAAAGTCAATCCCTACCGTAGATGGAAACAAATTGTAATAGGGGATAGAATGATAAGATTTTCCAGAAGTCCATTCCCTTAAACATCAATCAGAGTGGAATCATAACCTCTAGTTTCTATATTCATATTATATGGTGTTTCCACAACTAATACCTCACCCAAAAATTTTGGTGTTAATTTAATACCCTTAGAAAATGCTACTGATATGAAAGAGTTTGTAGATCTAGAATCAAATATGACATTAACAGTCCTAGAGTGGATGTTATACACACATTTCACCACATCGTTATTGCACCCGTAATTCTAAATAGTGATTACATGGGATATCCCCATGTCCCTCAGTTTAAGAGGATGTTGATGTTTATCATCATCACTAACCATTGTGATTAGGTGCCTGTTAGCATAATTATTATCAGATATACAGTTGAAGCACTGAAGTGGGGGAGGTTCAATCAATGTATTTTTTACTCTATTTGGAAACATTTTCCATCATATTAACATCAACATAGAAATTAATCTCCTAATGGAATTTCTATCCTCACTTAAAACACCTACTAGACCCTATAATATAATTTTATCCACGTTTCTGTCAACACTTAGAGCATGAAAGAGAAAAACATTTAATTATCTTCCGGATTTTTGATTTTACATTGAACTCTATCATTCATTTCTTTAAAAAACAATGAGATTGATATGTAACTCAAACATCTAGTTAAACTTTAATTAAAAAATTGTAAAATCACTTCGTAACTAATAATACTTCTTATTGACAACACTATTCTGATGATTTTCTAGAAGCCTATGAAGAACCTACCACCTTTATATTCAGTTTGGATTTTTATTCCAAAATCATTCCTTAGATGTATTGTGATATTATCCTCATAGGTATTGATAGATTCATAATCATATTACTTCAAATAAAAGAAAAAATTTATATCTCTATATGAAGAACACTAGGAAGGTACAAATTTACAAATATGTTCTTGAACTAATCACAATTCATGGATTCAATTTCATGTTGCTTCCTATTTTTCATGATTAGAGTCCACCACTGGTCTACTTCCCCTTAAAACCAATAAACAGCTAGAATAAAATCCTCATGATCTACACACATGATAAAGGAGAACATGTTTTTAGTGGTAATCATCCCATGATAAATAACAATTTGATCAAAAGACCCATTGAATGAAGGTTTATGGAGATTCATGAATGACTCTATAACACTATTTATTATTCTTTCATTGGTGCGTGTGTGTCTGTCTCGTTCAAGGACAAGAGACACGGTTTTTGTTTCCCCATTTTCCC
Organism: Viscum album; assembly: GCA_963277665.1. Taxonomy (NCBI): domain Eukaryota; kingdom Viridiplantae; phylum Streptophyta; class Magnoliopsida; order Santalales; family Viscaceae; genus Viscum; species Viscum album. The sequence goes on from OY728150.1 coordinate 188,912,794, forward strand.
ATTTTCCAAAGGAAGTCAGGATCCACTCCTTATTCAAGGATGTATACTCATTGATAGAAATTGGATGATGGGATGTTGATTCATCCTTATGTGGATTCCACCTTGGAACTCATCACCTAGTCTGAGCCTCCCTCATAGATTTATGATGTTGTTCGTGGAACTCTTCCTTGCACCATATCTTTATGGACAATAGTTAATTACATTGCTTCTGTTAGGACATTCTAAGGGGTCCCGTCAGGGAAGCAGCCTTCGGTTAGGGGAGTAGTCATGCTGGGCATCACTATCATGTCTGGATGCTAGGTATTGGTGTGTTTTCCTTTTATCCCTTATTATAGGGCTTCTTGATCGCACAGAAGCCCGAGGAATCCCACATCGAACACGTCGAACCATATTCCAAAGGTCATGTATCTGAGATTTTCTTCTGCTTCCCATGTTTAACATAGGGTATTCCACAAGTTTAATGTCCGGCAGAGACAAATCTGACAGATCAGAACACTTTCTAGAGAGGATCAGATGGAAGAACCCCCTAGAGGGAACGCTGATATTGGACCCAACACGCGGGTGGCTTCCAGAATTCTATCAAACAGAACGGGGAATGGGGTGGAATGATTCCAACAGGATGTGGTAGGCTGGGTAAGAATCAGGATGGATGATGGAAGGTTCTGTGAAAGGGGTGGTGAATGTGATGAAACAGTCATGCGGATGATGATGTTTTTGGGCTTGAGCCTTGATGAGGTTTCCTACGTATCCCCTTGGTTGGGAATAAAAGTTCACGTAGTTCATCTGATGATGGCCTACCGTTAATTGGGGATCACAATGGCTTACGACTGAAAGGACTGACAATGGATTACCGCTAAAGGGAGTGACAATGGATTACCACTATAGTGACAACAACTTACCGCTTAATGGACTGACAATGACATACCGTTGAAAGAGGTCCATATTATAACGTTGTGCAGGATGAGGGTGAATCTAAATGAATAAGGAACTAGGGTCAAGGTGTAAGGTCGACATGAAACTTATGGAGGCTTCCTACGTACCTTTCCTTGGCAGGGAACAAAGTCCATGTAGTTCTTGATGCTAGTGTGGGGCATATACTCTAGGATGCCTGGTGTGTTGCTGAACAGACGTGAAGTTGGTCAGAATGAATGGGGTGGGAGGCATGAACCTTGTGGAGGCTTCCTACAAACCCTTACATGGCAAGGATCAAAGTCCACTTAGTTATAGATGGGGGGGGTCAGTGAACCACTGTGGAAGTGGACTTGGGGTCCCATGGGGGTGGGCTTGAACCTTAGGGAGGCTTCCTACGTACCATGCCTTAGAAGGGATCAAAGACCACATAGTTCCAGATGGGGGGTTCGGTGAACTGACGTGAAGGAGGACCTGGGGTCCCATGGATGGTGGGATTGAACCTTAGGAAGTCTTCATATGTACCATGCCTTAACATGGATCAATGTCCTCGTAGTTTAAGATGATTGGGTCGGTGACCTGATGTTAAGGAGGACATGGGGTCCCATGGGTGGTGGGAATGAACCCCATGGAGGCTTCCAACATAACCTGCCTTATCCGGGATCAATGACCACGTTGTTTGGGATGGGGGTCGGTGATCTGACGTGAAGGAGGACCTGGGGTCCCATGGGTGGTGGAGATGAACCTCATGGAGGCTTCCTACGTACCCTGCATTTGTATGGATCAAAGACCATGTAGATCGGGATAGGTTCCATATTCTATGCTAACTCTATGCCCACGTCAGTTGTTATCAGTGTGAGAAACAAGAAGCATAAAGGTCCTAATGATAACGTCATGAAAGATGCGTTCGTGGGAAGTGAAGTGGGGTTTAAATGTGGTTGGCAGCCCAAAGGCATTGGGACTTACTCCAGGATGGAGGATCGATGGGGACAACGCGCAGTGGGATAGGGATTTGGGACCGAAGAAATGAGGGGTCGAGTGTCCATCCTGCCCTTTGCTGGCCCTGGGGTATGAAGATGAAAGGAGGAGCATGGGTTCTACCTCTTAAAGGAATGTTAGGGATTACACCGAGATGGATTACATTTCACTGCGGACAAATGCCACTCTGATAAGGAGGATATCATCCCTTATGGAGAGCAGTGGGCGTGGAAAATTTCCATGGTGGGGGTACCCCACATGAGAGGCACGGGGTGAGGTAACAGTTTAACATCATGTGCTAAGGAAGAAGGTTCTTTCCAGTTTAACGTCCTGCAGCTCGGACGAGGTGGGTTTTCTCTGCACCCCTAGGATATACAAAATTGGTACCCTCTGCTCCATGGTGAAGAGAGGGGACAGGAAAAGCTGTTGTAAAGGGGTTTCAGATAGAGAACCATTGAGGGGTACACGTTAGCATGGATACACGAAGAACAAATAGCCATTAGCGTGCCAATGAGAAGAGGCATGAGGCAAAGCAATGAAATGGGCCGTATCATCCAAGGGACATTGAAGTAACATCGTGAAAACCTGGTGGGTCGCACAAGAAAAGGGAATTGCAAAGAATAGGTGTTGAAAGGCAAAAGCCCTGTGAAGCTCTGTTGTTCCCAGTGGCGGCGGGCACATGCGAAATGGTGTGCCTTGCAAAGTTGGGTGCCATAGCCTAAGGATAGGGCAGAGGTGCATATGGGATGTGCTTCACGAAGTGGAAAGGGATTTTTATAGCATTACATAGCGGGGAAAAGGTGTCTCGTGGAGTAATGTGTTGTGATGCAATGTGCTTCGCAAAGTATAGTGACCCTGCCTTAGCATGTGGATAATGTGTACATGAATGGTGTTTCGTGTGTCATAAACACTCTATGAAGACCCAGGTCCCCTTGGGGATCCCCTTCCTTCACAAATGTCCATAGGCTTTGCGAAAGGAATCCCTATTGGAATAGGGTATCAAAACAAGAAAAAGGGAAGGCACTTCAGGGAGAAAAAGTTCCTCACACAACATATGGTTTACAGAGAAGAATGCTGCTTCATGATATGAGAGCTGGTAATTTGGAAGGTCGGATTGTCCGTCCTTTGGGCTCAGGGGAGCCCGGTATTTATATGTAAGAGGATCCTCAAATCATAGCTTATGTGGCGTGAAGAGGGAATTGATTGCTTCGTGGTGGGCTCACGAACATCAAATGCGGTCATGGGGTGTCCTGCCTCCTCTCTTCATAGCGGGACCACGAATGTCAAATGTTTTCATAGAGCATCCCGCATCCTCGCTTTGTGGTTGGCTCACAAACATCAAATGAGTTCACGGAGCGTCTTTCCTCCTCACTTTATGGAGGTCACGGTACTGGGGGGACACTGTGAAATGTCTTCACGAGGTAGTCAATAGTGACTACATTTTGGCTTCATCTCTGTCTACAATTATTGCACCAACAAATGCCCCCCCCCTCAGACATGGAGCTGCTGAGAGATCAATGGTCGAAGTCTGAGTGTAATCGCCAAAATCCTTCGTCGTTTGTGATGCTGGCTCGTGAAGAGGGCGCACGAGGTAGATAAGGGATTCGTGGGCCAAGCACGCCATAAAGCTCCACGTGAACTAGACGCGCCACAAAGCTCTGATGGTCGTCGCCTATAAAGAAGGGATATGCACTCTCCTTTTTTCCTTTCCCTTGTCGGAGAATTTTTCCTTTTGTGCACTCGATTTACAAAGCTCCGCCTACACTGTGAGTTTTCATAGCGAATCGAGTCTTCGCGGTGCACAATGAATCCTCGACTCTGCGTTTGTGCACCACGATCTAGTGATTAAACGCATAGGGTGCTATCTATGAATAGTGTTTGCGAAGAGGCTTCGTGAACACACTCTGAGAACGAGCTCTTCGAACCAACCAAAAACATCATCCATGTTTTAGAACTAAATGGCCCACCGAGATTCTGCCCAAGGGGTCCTTATAGATGCCGCCTGGAGGGATGAAATGGAAAATAGTTTGGGACTATGAGAGTTAGTATGTATCCACTCGGAACATATTTCATTGGTGGAGCTACTATCAGTTAGCCAGAAGAACTAGACATTGTGTAGAAGGATGACCATATATGGCTTCCGACTGAGGTTGAAGTATTCATCCATGAAGCATGTTGGGATAAGCCGACTTACTGGTTCTGGAGAATACTGTGTTAGCAACGTTGGTTTAGGGAGGATGATGGTCATGCCCAAGAGGATTCACGCCCGTCATTGCTGGCTGCATATACAATAATCTGATAAACGTTTACATGAAAGCATTGTAACCAGAGACGTCCCCCCCTCTGTACTGAACTATCCATAATGCGGCACTGTGGAACCCAAAGAAGGGGTGCTCCGAGGAATAGGACATGCTCTAGGATGGCAACTTCATTGATGATTAGGCCTGGGAATATTAGATAGGAACCTCGTTCAAAGATTTTGGAGTGGAGAAGAGAAGAGTGGGCCTGTATGAGGTAGCTTGGGCTTCCTAGTTTTACATCTAACATACAAAGAAACTAATGTCAGAGCTATTGAGTCGGTGGTCACTGGGGAACAATACCTTCCACCTGTATCACGAGAAGGTTGTCATTAGATTATGGGACGTGTATCAGATCTCGAGGGTCCCAATACTGTGGGCGGTGTATGGAAAATTCCACCCATCTATGGGTTTGTGGGAGGATGCAGAGAAGATGCCACGGCTGGCATTGGCACATATGAAGCTTCTGCCCAGGGAGGAAAAGGAGGCAGTAAGGGATGTCTACTTCAGGCAGTGGTTCAAGCGATTGCAAAAATTCCTGGAAAATGGGCAATTTTCCATGAGGCCTAAAACATTCCCAAAGGTGGCACGGAGTAAGGAACACCTATACTACCAGCTGTTGGAGGATAGCCAGTGGAAGACTTGGGGTTTCAATGTTAGTACTAAGAAACATCCAATATTTAGGGTAGCAACATTCATAGTAGCTCTCTTCTATGGGTGGATCAAGCTAGTGAATGATACCAACATGGGAGGGAGACCAAGCACATTCATCATGGAATATACATTGGCAACAGGAGGGCGGGACAACCTAGGGACCCCGATGCTCAGAAATTTGTATAATATGTTGTGGCACATAAGCGAGGGTAAGAGGCCACAAAGGATCTGCAGGCCATTCCACCTCCCGTATGGGTGGATAACGTCGCAGTTCACTAAGATCTATGAGTATCTGAACCCCATATTACCACCAGGGTCGAACATCTACTCATCAATTCTCTACACCGCAAGGAGATTCCCATCTAATTTGACCAAATCATCGATATTAAATTGGGTTTGGATGCCAAAAGATTTCAACATCAATTAGTTCCCTTTCCCGACAGGGACCTTCATGGATGATGGTCAGGGAGTGGAACAGTACTGGGCCTACCTACTGGCCTTTCGATGTGGATTCGGGGTTGCTAGGGTGGACCACGAGCACCTCTGTGATCCAGACACCCCACATCGGATTTCAAGGAAAATTCGGTGCCTATAGCGACTAACCCCACAATTTTAGTTGGAGGTGCGTCATTATGAGAACCCATGTGTGGTGAGGAAGATGTGGATAATGTTCACACAGGAGGATAGGAGGATGCGGAATGTACTGCCTCCACTGACTACTATCCTCGGGCTGGTGAAAAATTATGCCTAGAGATGGGAGGAGGCATATCTATGGGAGATTCTGAAGCAGCCAGCTATCCTATTCAGTGATGGCGAGCTTCCCCGACCTCAAGGCCAAGGTCATAAGGCATCAACAGAATCCCCTAGTGGTGGGGTTGATGTAGTGATGATGCCAGAACCAGTTGAGGGGGAAGTAGTAGTAGCGGATCAGGCGGCAGTAGTAGACATGGTGGTCCTAGGAGAATAGAGTAATCTGGAGGGGAGGCCACCAAGATGATTCTTCCATATTTCTACTCAGGCCCCGGGGAAACGACTACTCCATATTGAAATGACAGAGAATGTTGTCTTTATGGAGGTCTGGGATATCTGGGAAGTCAACCGGAAATTCCTCAGCCCATCTAAGTTATGGAAGCACCTTAACCACCTCGGGATGGAATTCCCAGCTATTGACCCCATAATAGCCGATTTTGTAGTATCCCAAGTGAAGGTGGAGCAATACATGGATGAAATGGATGACATTAGCCACTCCTGGGGTTCCTCGCACATGATGATAGACCGGTTCAGGGTGTTTTTGGATCAGACAGTCCCTTCGCAACTGTCAGCAGCTGACCTGAGGGAGCAGTTCCCTATGCTGGACGAATCGGACGAGTCCTCATGGGGAGACGAGGTAGGTAGAGGGAGTCCATTGTAGGAGGGTGAAGTCGGCGATCAGTCCTCGGATCTCAAAGATTTTTCAGAGGCTCTCGAGGTAAAATACCTTGTTCCTTCCTCAGGGTCTTCTCTTAGGATACTTGGGATACCTTATCTGTATCTCTGTTGTGCAAGAGGACCTTGTGCCTAGACCTTGTTCTCTCCCCTCAGTGGGTACCAAAGCGGGACCTTTGAGATCCACACCTATGGCTGCATCATCTTCCATGTTTATCGAGGCTAGGACACATGAGGAGGATCCCCCGGAGTCTCCAGACCTGGGAACCATATAAGGGGGACCACATCTTAGTGTCTGATGACATCAGCCCAAGAGCGAGACTAGAGATTTGATTTCTTTAAGTCTCTTATACTGAATTTATGATTTCCTTCCCCTGACCACGTTAATAGACATTATCATCCCCTATTTTAGTGTGTATTGTCCTTCAATTGGACTGGGTAGCTGTGGCGATGTTGGTTGGGTCATCTTCTAGTGCCCTTCTTAGAGGCATGCCAATGGTCATGGAGGTGGGAATCCAACCTGACCGAACTATAGCGCTCCCGATCATTTGCGGGGGAACCAATGGGGATGCGCCTAAGGTTATTGATGTGGGATCCAATGATGAGGATCAAAAAAACTGTTCAGGCCCCCGCCATGTCTGATCCAACACCAGACGTGGAACCGACTGAGGAGTTCATGGGGCATTCCCTACATACGAGCCCGCCAACCGTGCTGACTTGGATGAGACGACCTTTGAAGATGAGGACATCAAAATATACTATTTCTGATTGTGGAAGCTAATCACACACTTCATAAATGACCTCCCCCAAGAACTATGGTTGGATGATATGGAAAGACTTTTCTCTCGACTGCGCGAACTGTGTGCTAGAAGAGTGGATGCCCAGCATCGACACATGCTCGTCTGAGATCTTATGGTTGAAAATATTATGGAGTATGATAGTGGCCTTGGTGTGGGATGGCAGTGGAGAAAGGAGGTAAACATCAAGAGTATCCAAGAGGCTGAAGACGAGGTCCATCTACAACAGAATCGTGCAAACGAGCACTCGACCTCCCTCACATGGCAATCTATGCTAGTATTGTGAGTGAAGTCCCAGCTGGAAGAAGCTGAAGAGGGCCAGATGTGAGCCTCTGAGGAGATGACCTCCATCCGGGATGATGTAGAGAGGGCCTAGATTGTGGCACAAGATTTTCACCCTCTATCATTTTAGGAGGAGCGGGAGCTGAACATGCGGTAGCAACTATTGGAGGCCACCAGCCAAAGGGTGGAAGAGATGCTACACTTTTTTAATGAGGTCAACCCGTCCATGGGGGGAATCTAACCTCAGGTACTGTAATGATTAAAAACCCTCAAATTTACTTTCATGCATTAATTTTTCGATGTCATATAATTCATGAGTTATGTTGTTTTAATTGGTTTATTTCATCCTAGTGATGTTCATGGAGCATCCAGCGATCATTCCCTAAGCACATGTGGGTCCGACCCGATGTGAGAAACATGGAACGACCACCTTATCACTTCATCCAAGTGTAGGAGTGAAAATCAAGATTTGGGAATTCGGGATTTGAACAACCGGTCTGGATTTCTAGGAGGAAATGGGAGAGACCTAACTGGAGAATGAAGTTCTCAGAATAGACGAATTACCATTTTTCGAGTGTGCTCTTGTGCAGGAACGGGGTAAAGCCTGGGGCGCTGAATTCAATACAAATAGATTGGAATTGGAGGTGTGAATCATGATACCCCGGATTTGGAACATTTTGGGGGTGGCATGAAAATAAATAATAACATTTGACCACATTCTAAATATAGTATACTTATTGTGTTATCCTGAAATGGGGATAACAAATGAGTGTCGACCGCTAACCATGTTTGAAACACGGTACCTGACTCAAAATTTCATCTCTTAGTCTATCGGAACATTGTCCCAAGACAATATGCAAGCCATAGGCCATGATTCCATACTGTTAAAGGGATCCCTTTGTTATGAAATAGGATGAGGTTACGAATAAGGGGTACACTAAGCGTGGAAGGTGGAGTGATGGTTTGTTTGAACAGAATGCAACACTCTCAAAATTATGCCATCGTTGTAGAAGAACATTATATGGATGAATCAGTGTAATCATGGATCATTAATTCTATTATACAGGACCTCTCTAGCGAGGTGGTCGTCATATCCCAATGTCATCTTAGGGTATCTCGATCTTATTTAGGGCAAAATTGCAGTTACATGGTTTCCAACCGGGGGTCAGGCCAGGGGCTGGAAATGAGGAGGACCAAGATTTATGATTCCTGGGGATGAACCAAAGGTGAATCGCTTGGGTGTCACAATGTTTCCCATGAGAATAGGAATCAATCTGTATGTAGTTTTGGAAGCACAGTTTAATGTCATGTGGGATGATTATAAGCCTGGTTGCGCCAGTGCGCATCCTACTAAAACTACTATGCCCACATGAGTCATGTTTGATGTGGGAAACAAGAAGTAGTGGTGGGACTTTCCAGACACATAATGAAACATGTTTGAGTGAAGGGACAGTTGGTGAATTTCGGCCCAATGGTGCTAACTCATCCATGTAGCACACCTAGATGCACAAATAAGTAATGTTGAGTATGACAGAATTCCACTTGAACATGAAGAAGTGGAAATGATTGAATCATGATGCTCGAAATCAGGATCACAATGATGGTGGTGTTACGATGGAGGTATAACTGTTGATCATGTTCATAACACAATATCTGTATCATGTTAACTTGAAATGGGGGCAGACAAATGAGGGTCGATCACTGATAATGTTCGAAGTATGAAACCTGTCACAATTTTCGTCCTATATCTTTATGGAAGTTGGCCCGAAATGGTAGGTGAGCTGAGGCGGCTTGAGACCATGCCGTGAAGGGGGTCCCTTCGGATGTGGAAGACGATGGGGATCCAAATAGCGAGTTCACGATGCTTGGAAATGGAACAAGTGGAATGTTCCTATGAAAATTTCACACTTCAGGCTCATTGTCAAAACACATATGAATACGTTAACTGGATTTATTATATAAAGGGTGTCGAGTCCCTTTCCATATGGATATCTTAGTTTAGGGTCATAAATTTTGGACCATGGATGGTAGAAAATGTGGGTGACACATGGTGGGTTATTATAAAACCCGACGTGAATGGTAACCTGGGGGTCTGACCACCGGGTGTTCCCTGGGATGGTTTTAGGTTGAGTGATCAAAAACAAGAGTTAAGCTCGGCCAGAGGCAAGGTTCCCGAATGTTCCTACGTACCCCATGAGGATGGGGATCAAGCTGCACATTGATCTAGAGGTGTCGTTGTAAGGTACCAATGTGAGGGATAAAAGGGGTGTGCAGCTATGTCCCTCACACCAAAAGAAGCGGTATTTGATAAATCTTTTTTTCCCTTTAAAGGTGACTGGATTTTTTTTGTGAAGTGACATGCCTGAGATCTCAAGTCCTAACATCATCACAATAATCAAGCAATAATAGTCATTGAAAAATGGTATGGTGTGTGACCAATACCAAAAATGGTGTCCCCTTAAGTAAGGACATCACGATGCAATGCCATTTTTCCTCGTTCGGACAGGACGATATTGTCACAGGTTAGGGTCATCTGATAGGACAAGGCGTTCATTTTGACATCGCGCGAACTAGACGTAGTAGAGACGATGCTATGTGGGGAATGTTTATGGTTTAATAGAACAAACCCGATGTGAATGTGGACATAATCCCATAGCACACCGTACACAATTCTGAGAAAGGAACCTCGGTCCAAGGGGCCTAAATTGAGGTAAGAGGGTAAGGGGAAAAAGAATCCAGCTCCCAATTTAATTATACCTGAAAAAGTGACATCCGAGTGTTCCTATGTATCTCGTGAGAATGGAAACCCAACTGTACGTAGTTCTAAATGACATTATAGCTTATGGTCTTCGAGCTCAGACCATGGATGAGAGAGGCTATGGGAGGCACATGGTGGGGTCCTTTCAAAACCCGACGTCAGTGAGGACCCATGAGGAACTCACTACACCATATGTTCCTCAGATATTTCGAGACGAGTGGCAAAAATAGATGGAAGGATTTTAGATTCCTAGAGCTGGACCTGAAGACGAGAAGCTCGGACAGTCTTACATATCCCATGAGGATGGGAGTCAAGCCGTACGTAGTTATGGAAGAGATCATAGTTTATTGTCTTAGAGATCAGACCATGGACGAGCGAAAACACTCCCAGAAATTGCAGACCCCAACTCGATCCCTATATCCATGTGAGTAAAAATACTTGTGGGAAACAGGGGCGGAAGAGGTTTGTTTAACTACCTGGAATGCACGCTAAAGGGAAATTGATGTGGATCCCCGGATGAGGCCCTCCAAAACCTCCAAATTTAGTTTTTTTATTTTCCAAAACATTTAAAGGGAAAGTGAGAACCCTCAAATTGATACAAATACAACATCAAAAGAGACAACTGACATGTTACATACTAAATTGAGACAATTGGACTCAACTTCTCTAGCTAGTTTTAGGGGAATACCTGGCTGTCGGGATCATCTTCTAGGAATGATTCATAATAAGTTGATAGGTACTCCCAAGCATGCATATAATCCTCCTTGATAATTTTACCCATGTTAAATCCTCTAACAAATATACGGTCTTGCCTGTGAATCCACTCCTCCTACCCCTTGGTACATTCCATTTGAAGATATATGCTCATCATTTGATCAACTTCATCCTTTGTCGCCTTAATCTCTAGGAAATCCTCCTTCATCTCCTCACTTGAGTGGATGATGAGATCCATCTTTTTATCTGAATCAATGGCCTCCAGGAGGTGCCAACCAACAAGAGGTCCTTCTACATTATGATGAAGAGCATCCTCCATCGTCGACATCACCTCTTCAGATTTCATTTGCAGTTTTTCATGCTGATCAACTTTCCTTGTTACAGTCTCATATTCGTCAGACACCCAGATGGTCTGCGAGCCCCCGACACACTTCCCATCCCCATGCCCAATGGAGCCTTTCCTCCTTCTTGTGTCATTGTTGCCCGCGTTATCAGTACCCATTTTAGGGAGTTTACCTTTACTTGAAGATCACGTAATAGTATGAATCTGTAATTTAGAGTAGTATTTCCTCCCTCGTGACCTCCGGTATGCTTAATAAATCCTTCTGAAAAAATAATTTTATTATTTCCCTTCTTTGATGAGGATCGAAAGTAATCTTCGGCCAAGCCCACTTCCACAGGCTCAACGGGTGAGTCTGGGACTAGATCTGCCTCCTCTTGGGTAGCCCCCCATACTAGAGAAGGGTCCTTGCCATGTGAATCCTCCTTCTCGAGTCCTTCCCCAAGGATCTGACTTTCTTCTTCTCCCAAGACTTCAAACTGGTTCTAAGAAATTTTAAGCAACCCTCCTGCTTTAACCTTCTCAATATTAGATGGCTGAGACTATATGTCCTGCGCAGCCATGTATGAGCCCCTTGGTTGGACAAATCCATGACCCATATATTGAAACTGCAGAGAAGTTTCTTCAGTAGTGGTTAGATGCACATCCACTACATCACTCACCAGGGATCCACTTGATAGAATGGAATCCAGCTACCTTACCAAATCAACATTCAAGTGTGGCTCCCTCTCCTCATGACATGCCTCCTTCTCCCGAACCAAACTAGCATTCATGCTGACCCCATCACCACCAGCAGCACACATTACCTCAGACGAGCATCCAACACCCAAATCAGCATACAGGAATCTAATGATTCCCAAAACAGTATGGTCTCACAAGGAAACCATTGCTGGTTTTCGGGGAGCCTCCACACCTGGAGAGACATGTTGGCTGACGGGCTCCAACTCCTCTGGAACAGCCCCGCGCACCCTCACATGCTCACCCAATCCTTCCATAACTCTTAGATCATTCAACATCTGGGCATTGGAATTGACTGAATCTATGTTATTCCCATTTTTGGCCAAGGGGGCCACTGGCACAAGAGATTGTCCAGCATCCCAGCTCCTGGGTCCCCGATGACAAGACTGGTTGGAATGTCCTAACTGGTTACATACCGAGCAGAACTCAGTCCAGGATTCAAAAACAACATCATGTTTCCATCTAACTTCGTCTCCATCAACGACCCAAACCTACTCCACATGTGGTCACGACACATCAACTTCAACATAGATTCGAGGTGAGATCGGTTGACACAGAGCAGTGGTCCAACTATTAGAGCACAAAAACATCCAACCATGTTCCCCAGAATGCATAATATGGAGGGGTTTTGAATGGGAAGTGGAAGGTTTTGGAATTATACCGACAATGACGTCATTGGATTATCACGCTCCATGTGAAGGTTGAACGAATAGAGGATGAGATAGAACGGGAACCCTTTGCAGACTCTCGGGGCTCTCGAAAAATCTAGGATCAAATCTTCATCAGATAAAAATTGAACCAGAATGTGTCGTTTGTCAAGGATACACACTACGACACTGTCCTGAAGTCCCAAAGATCTGATGACGTACATGTCAAAGGAGTCAACTAAGGGCCTGCTGCGACTGAATCGAGCAACCAAAGTAAGTTGATGAAGACCCAAAGCCTCCAAAAATTCTGATGTCGAGAAAAACAGTTACGGCAAGCCATTGTAAAGATCGGGCACCTTCGAGCTGTGATCGATAGCAGGGAAATGGGGAAGGAAGTCCGAGGAAGAGAAGGGGATGAAAGGGGTGGGCAGGGTGGAAGAAGAAAAGTATCTCCCCCTCACTCCAGGGGAGGAGGGGGGACGACGGCGTCGCCGCCCTCGACCTTGGGCATTGCAGGGTGAGGAAGAGCGAGGAGCGAGCTCCCGATTTTGGGCTTAATGGGTTAGTGTGGCGATAAAGGATAACTGTTGACAATCTTCAAAACATAGAATACATATCACATTATCCTGGAATGAGAACAACAAATGAGCATCGACTACTGACAATATTTTCACCACGGGATTTCTATCGGCTTGTTGTCTGTGACCCCTTATGACGTTGGCCCATAATGGTAGGAGAGCCCATAGGCCTAGCATTAATGCCACTTGGGGGGTCCCTTCAGGTGTGAAAGCTGATGGAAGCCCAAATGAAGGGGGAAAAATCATGAAAAATGGATGGAATTAGGTCCAAGTAGAGTCCAACATTCCATGCATTAAACCAAAGGACCCTTAGGCAGATTGGTTAATCTCCAAAGGGGACTAAGGGGCTCATCTTTAGAGTAGCTAATTTGAAATGTTCAGTATAGAACAAGGGGATAGAGAACCCCCAAGAGAATGATGTACATGGCATGGTTGTAACAAACCTAGCCTAAATGTGGAAATAATTTTGTACCGCACCATACAAACCAAAATTGGAACTTGGTCTGGGGGCTCGAAAAGGAAAAGGGGCCAAAGGCTGGGCCTCGGTCAGGATTTCCTGACCAGTTTGCAGTTTAACATCTTGTTTTGAGGATGAAGAGGAGAGAAATATGTCCCACACAAGGGAGTTGTACGACATGGCGAATTACCCGATTTGAATGAGGACATAATCCCATACCACATCATACAACCCTAAATAGTAACTTTGTCCGAAGGCCTGAAAAGGCAAAGGTTCCTAAGGCTGGGCCTCAGTCAGGAAGGACCGAATGGTTTTCAGATTAACTTCTTATAGTGAGGAAAAAGAGGGGATAGGGTATCTCATCCGGGGATGTGTATGGCACGACGAACAATCCAACATGAATGAGGACATAATCCCATACCACACCACACAATCCCCCAAGAGAGAACCTAGGTTGGAGGCCCAAAATGACCAAGGGGCCTAAGGCTGGGCCTCATATGGGAAGGCCATACATCATCTTGTACGGTTTCCACCTCATCAAGTCTCTTAAGCACACACGAGTAGTGCTCGGTGAAGGAAACGAGGAGCCTATCTTAGCTCAAGCCGTCACATTGGGCCTAATAGTTGTCATTGTCCGCAGGGAGTTCATAGCTTAGAGATACAATTGAGAAGAATGAACCACTACACTCAATGTTTGGGACATCATGGTGTGGTTACAATGTTGCGAGACAACCGTTGACCATATTCGAAACACAACATCCCTATAGTGACCGTTCGGGGGACCTTCTAGACTGGGGAGATGATAGATTCCCAATCAATGGACTGGGTGAATCATAGTTGTACCCATCTCAGAAAGAGGCGAACATCTCCAAGGAGCGAGACGTTTGGCCGGATGGAGATTTTATTGACGTAAATTTGGTCTAATATCTGCTCCCTTACCATATGTTTTGTCCCGAGGGGAAGATTATGGAATTTGGGATGGGCCAACATATGAAATGTTCAGGCGTTCCTATGTATCCCATGAGGATAGGAATCAAGCTATACTTAGTTCTTCAAGGCCACGAATTTTAACGGCGTGTGGTGAGGATGTGGGAGAATATAAGAATTTGGAGTGGGCAAATGGTGTGAGCATTATAATATTGTCATGAGTGGGGCTAAGGAAGCCTACACCATATCATGCAAAGATCCTCTGAGAGAACTATGCCTAGGGGGATAGTCAAAGAGGAGTGTTCAGGGGATGGGCTCAAGACGAGGTGAATGCGCATTCCTATGTATCTCATAAGGATGGGAATCAAGCCATACATAGTTCTCAAAATACTGTTTAACATCATGTAGGATGATACACAGTTTAATGTCATACAGGACTAGATAGATTAAGGTCTTGCGGGACCAGCGTGCAGTTTAGGGTCATGCAGGACCAGCCAATTTAAGGTCATGAGGGGACATCTAGTTTAAGGTCATGCAGGACCATCCGGTTTAAGGTCGTGCAAGACCATCCAATTTAATGTCGTGCAAGACCATCAGGCTCAGACAATGTATTTCTTGAGGAACTTGCTATTGGTGGGAGGAGTTATACGCCCATCATCCATGGTCACCAGGGAGTATGTTCCATTGGGGTAAACCCTATGGACTATGTATTTTCCATCCCATTTGAGATCCAACATTGGTGGTTTCCTTCCGGGGAACATTGGCGTCCGGAGGGGAAATAGCATGTCGCCTTGCAGAGAAGAGCGGAGGAGATCCTTTTTGTTTAAGGCCCCAGTGATCTTATTCTGATTCATTTCCAGATTTTGCAAGGAACAAATCCTATTCTCATCAAGGGCTCTCAATTCATCCAGAAAAATTTTTGTGACCTTATTTGGGGCCATCTAGTCATAGACAACAGTGTGTAACGAGGGAAGCTTGATCCTGATGGGCATGACGACCTCAGCTCCGTACACAAGGGAATATGGGTCACATGGGTGGAATTACGAGTCATCGTCCGATAAGCCCGGAGGGTGTTTGTGATCTTGTATTGACAACTCATTTTGTTCTGGCCAGCCATTTTCTGCAGAATGCTAGAATGGATTTTTTTGAACACCTCGATCTTCCAATTCCCTTAAACGTGATACTCGAAGGTATGTTTCAAACAAATGATTTACTTGGCATAGAAATTCTTCAGTTTGGCTACTCGAAATTTTGTGCCTTTATCAGTGAGGATGACATGAGGGACTCCAAATCGGTAGATGATTTTGGAGTTCACAATGTAAAAAAATAAAATGGGCCTTGACCCCCTTGAGAAGAACAACTTCTGTCCACTTGGAAATGATATCTGCGGTGGCCAGGATGAACCTACACTGGCGAGATGTCGTCGATGGGTATGGTCCCATGACATCGAGTCCACATACAACGAATGGCCAAGATTACTTGATGGAGTGGAGAGGTTCTGGCGATTGATGCCTAAAATGATCATGAAAATGGAACGCATGACATATCTAGGTGAAGTTGATACAATCATAGATCATATAGGGACAAAATTACCCAGGTCTCTGGATCTGATGGGACAGCATTGGCCCAGCCTGATGGGCACCGCATGAACTAATGTGAACCTCATACACGACATGATAAATATTTACTCCTTGGGTGCAACGGAGTAGAACACCATCATACCCGCTCCTGTAGAGGATCTGGTCAAGACTGGGACCACTATGGAGGGTGAACTGTAGCACGTGATGTCTGATTCGCTCATGCTTAGCCCGATCAGTTGAGAGGAAACCATTTTGGAGATACTCAGCAAAGGGGGATCTCCATTATGGGGTTGTTCCAACCACTAAATATATAGAACTCGAGGGTGCAAATATGGAGTCTTTGGTGGTAAG
Source organism: Viscum album (assembly GCA_963277665.1). Lineage (NCBI taxonomy): Eukaryota > Viridiplantae > Streptophyta > Magnoliopsida > Santalales > Viscaceae > Viscum > Viscum album. The sequence continues at coordinate 188,929,226 of OY728150.1, forward strand.
ATGGATTACAGGTAGGCCATCTTCATCCTCTGGGGTGATGGGGGCAATGAATCTCTGGTGTGCCACATGTATAATCAAATAATCCAGCTCAGGTTCTGTAAGTGATGCAGCTAGGTTGGCCAGGGCATTGGCTCAACTGTTTGGAGATCTAGGAACATGAGTAGCATCTAACCGAGATGGAAACTAGGCCATTATCTGGAGGGTTCTCTCCAACAATGGTACGAGATCTGGCTTTCTGACGACATAGTCACCATTGAATTGCATGATGACTAGTTCAGAATCCCCTTTCACAAGTAGGTGGGGTACATCAATCTCGAGGGCCAGATCAAGGCTACTGATAATAGCCTGATACTCTGCCACGTTGTTGGGGCTGCCTTCTGACAATAGGAAGGAGTATGGTAGAATGGATTGTTTTGAGATAATAAAGACAATAACCAGGCCTCTTAATTGAGTATGGGATCATTGAGCCTCCTGTCGGTGGGGCTCTAGGAGGCACCATCAAAGTGAATTTTCCAACATGGAATGGAAGGATATACCAAGAGGATTTAGTCATCAAGAAAATCCATGTCTAGGAAAGATTTCGTGAAGGTTGGATGTGCAACAAGAAAGTCTTCCAATGTCTGTCCCTTGATATCTTTCTGTGGCACAAACCTAATATCGAACAGCTGGAACATTACCGCCCACCGTGTTAGATAGCTGGTTAACATGGGGAGGTTCGGTATGTACTTTAGCAGGTCTACCTGAGACACCAGATGTAACTCATGGTGCTACATGTAGTGTCACCATTTCTGTACAACAAATACCACCCCATGGTAGCTCTTCTCTATGGGGTGGTTTTTGGTCTCTGTATTGAGGAGTATGCATCTGAGATAGTAGAGACTGTTTTCCAACCACTCATTGTTCTTCATGGTGAGAAGGGAATTTAGGGACCGTTCCAGGGTAGTAACATAGAGGACCATCGACTTTCTGGAGATGGGTGGCATCAAGACCATAGGATGGAGCAGATAATACTTGATTTCCTTGAACACGGTCTGGAACTCCTTGTCCCATTCATTGGCAGATCCTTTCTTCAAGAGACTAGTTAAGGGATTACACTTTCCGGCTATATTTGAAATGAATTAGTGTATGTAGGCTCAGTGGACTTGGAAGCCTCGAAGCTCTTGAATATTTCTCAGGGGAGGCATCTGGATTATTTTGTTGATCTTCTCTGGGTCAATCATGATGCCCCGGTACCTGACAACAAAGCCAAGAAACTTCCCAGAGCTTACCCCGAAGGCACACATCAACGAGTTCATCTTCAAGTGGCGGTAACGGAGGAAGCTGAGAACTGTCTCAAGTTCCTTGAGATGGTACTGGTACTTGTGATATTTGACCACCAGATCAACTACATAGAATTCCACTAATGTCCCGAGGATTGGATTGAATATGCGGTGCATGGACTGCTGATTGATGGCACCTGTATTCTTGAGGTCGAAGGGCATAACCTTGTAACAGAAAGTACCTTGGGGTGACCTGAAAGAGGGGAAATCATCATCCTTGGGGGACGTCTGGATCTGATTATATCCGTAGTAACCATCCATGAAGAATAGGGATTGGATACCGACTATAGTGTCGATCACAAACTCTGTCACTAGAAGGGAAAAATCATCCATTGGATAGTGACAGTTGAGATCTCGGAAGTCGATATAGACTCTATCCTCTCTGTTCATCATCTTAACTGGCATAATGTTGGCTATCCACTTGGGGTACTAGACCTCCTTGTCAAAGCTGACTCTGGGGATCTTGTCAACTTCGGCCTTGACCAAGGCACTGTGAGTAGGGTGCATCTTCCTTGGAGGCTGCTTGAACACGCAATGGTTTGTCGGGAGACCGAGATGGTGGACAGCTACCTGAGGATCTCGTCCAAGCATTTCATAGTAACTCCAGGCGAACACATCACGGTGCTGCTTCAGGAAATCTATCTACCGTTGCTGCTCCTCGAGGGACATGGCAGAACAGATCAATGTGGTCTTGAATCTGCCTTACTACCAAAGATCACCTTTACCAGTTCATCGATTTTTGTGGAGACTACTTCTTAAAATGTGGTGGTAGTATCCTCCAGATCCTCTTCTTATCCTGAGGATAAATAATTCCCTCACAGAGAAGCTTCCTCAGTGTTGGAAGAACCAGACGAGAGGCTGGTACCGTCCTGGAGATCAGTTGAGATCATATCATGAGATTCACCTGCGGCTGAGACCATAACGATGAGGGCAGTCGATCCAATCCCATACGGTCATTGGCCCAAGGGGCCACGCTTGATGATATAAAAGAAATAGTGGCACATTGGCTTGAGTCAGTCAATCCCAACTCGGCGAAACAGACACGTATGACATACTTTCGTTACCATGAGGTGAACATTCCGATATCGTACGGGGGTAGGAGGCTATAGGATCACATGAGCCTCATTCATGTAGGAGTACTAGGTGATTTTCTGTCATCTCTTGGACATGGGAATATACCTTCCTCTTGTATTAGAGAAAAAAAGCATTTCCCTGTGTCAGGGGTCTTGGCCTTCAATCGATCGATCAGGAAGACATAGGCGTCATCCCGACCTTCCTAGTGGTTAGTTTGATCATGGTGAGCTCAACCTCACTAGCCAGAATCTGTTTATCCATGCTCTTGTAATAGTCAGTGTCTTGATAACGGGCTTCAAAATAGGTGAAAGAAGATGCATCACCCTGGCGTATGCCTACACGACCATTTAGGGAGTACTTGAGGCACTGGTGATACAATGATGGGACCAATGCATGCAGTTTGAGCCACGGTCTACCCATAAATACATTGTATGCGGTGTCCTGGGAGACAACCATAAAATCATTACTAGAAACTAGGCCACTTAAATGGTTCTTCAAGCCGATCTTGCCGACCGAGGTTTGTTCTATCCTATAATATCCCTGGATTCTTAAATCAGTGGGAGTCAAGTCATCTTCGGATAACCCCATCTTTCGCATTATCTGTGTCGAGATAATGTGGATCTCAGTGCCGGTTTCAACAAGACAGTGAGGAACCACCATGACGTTAAATTGTATGGTGACGTATATTGGGAGGATTTCCCCCTTTATGGGAGAGCCTTCATATTTTCTTGAGAACAAAATAATGGAGTGACATTCTGCATTATCAGCTGTTTCAGCATGAAAGGCTTCTGCAGCTGCTACCTCGATCTCAAACTAGAGGGGGCTTCTTAATGCCTCAGCGAGGGCCTCGTGCCTATATGATGATAGGAAAAGGCATTCAAGGATTGAAATCATCGCTGGTATGCCGTCATGAAGCTTGAGAACATCATACTTCTACACCATATGCGAAATTCTACATAGAGGAGGCCACTCTATGATTGGGGGCATGGCGGGCCCGGTGGGCTAGACCGACAACTGGGTTGTGCTGGGAATATCTCACTGCTCACTAGAGAAAGCCTAAAGAGTAGCTTGTGAATGAGGACCAGACGATTGATATCAGCCTGTATCGAAGAGAGACTGGCCGCGTCCTAGATGAGGTAGCTCTGCCTGACCAAGTAGCACTAACGGTGGTGGAGGAAGTCCTGATGACACCGAATAAAGAGGTTGTGAATGTTGTGTTTTGCGATAGGCCTGTTAGCTGGTCTTAGCGGCATGCACGACCTAGATGCAACTTTCAACTGATGCTCTTCGATAACCCATAGGGCCGCGGATTCTTCGAAATTGGCACTATCTAGGGACGTTGGGGAGGTTCTCCTGGCGTTCCCCCTCGTCGAGAGTCATATATGTTTTTACCTACTCCACGGAATAAACCGAAGCGTACCCTTGACTATCACTTGAAGAGTCATCTGCTACTGGGGGAATTTTGGGAGGGAACCCCATCTTAGGGGGATGAAGTCACCGAGAGTGCAAGAGGACTATGTCATAGACGGGGCATGTTACTTTTTCTTGTGCCGGTGATGCTTGAACTTCTAGTAACAGGCCGACTAAGACGATGATGCAGAAGTGGTTGTCGCAGCTTCTGAAGGCTCCGGAAGATTCATACATTCTTGAATGATGCCATGGGAACCAAAAACCATCTTTCAATTCATCTAGTCATGAAACTTCTGGGACCCGCGGTTAGAAACCTGTTGTCACTCGGCTTCACTATCGCTACCACTGTCTGACCATACAAAGACACATGCCACTTGTGCCGAGGCTAGGCCCATCGTTACAATGTTTTCTTATCGACCTGGTCTTGATTCTAGTCTTTGAACACATAGCCCAAATTAATTGTGTTCCCCAGAATCCAATGATAGGGGTAGTAGTTGGCACGATATGTGAGACTCACCTCTTTCGTCCTTCTACACTCAACAAAGCATACAATCCCTAGCTCTATGCGCTATAGATGTAACTGGGTACTTGATTCTCACGGAACGAGTAAGTCTGATTTCTTCTTTCTAGAAATGGGGCCCTTCGATTCTAGCCCTAACGAGGATCTGAAGGGGCCTGTCAATGAGGTTGAACCAGATTTTCCCGCCTAGGTGTGGAACCACATTTTGCGGGGGGAGAATGCCGATTCGGAGGAGGGCGTCGTTAAGCCGGAGGTTGTGCCTGGGGAGAAGGGCATATGTGAGGCTATGGGACCAGTTCTACTGGTATCATCTCTAGTTGTCTGGGTGCTTCTATTTGGGCCACCATGGCGGGATCGGCTCTGGCCGCACTCCTCGCTGGGATAACAGGGGGCAACAGACGTGCCTGGATTTCTTGCTCCATGGCTTGTTCAAGGCGCTAGGCCTTGTCAGAGAAGTCTCAGAATAATCTAGGGTAATTCTGGGTGTTCAGAGAAGGAACTAGGTCCATCTTGATATTCCCTATGCACACTTTTAGTAATTCATCCTCCGTTAATGGAATGTCAAGGGAGTATGTGAGCCTCTTCCACTGGGTGATAATGTCCGTGAATCTCTCATTAGGAATTTGATTGAACATGAAGCAGTATGCAATGCTGGAATTCCATGGGGTAGAGATGAACTGGTAGAGGAACTTCCTGCGAAGGTCCTCCCAGCTGGTCACAGATTTGACAGGGAGCAGGCTGTACCAGACAAATGTCGGCCCCTCCATCATCTGAACAAAACAGTTGGTGTTAGGCAGCCTCCAGCCTCACTGGAGTCCCTAACATGGGACCACACCTTAAGTATAAGTGGGCCAGCTGCTGTGGTAGACACCCCGCCCCATTAAAAGGGGAGAAGTTCGGATTCCTGAAACCCGTAGGCATCGACATATCATCCACCCATGTCGGGTATGACATGCCATTATGTAGGATTTCCACCTACCGTATTTCCAAATCCTCAAGAAGGGCTATGAGCAATGCCATAGGATCCTCTATGTGGGGGTCCCCATCTTGATGTGTTTTCTTAACCACGAGCATGTTGTGGTGTTCTTCAACATGGTAAACAGACCCAGCAGCTCATGGAGCGGTTGCTGGAATGGCCTGAGGGGTAGCTGGGGGAACCAAGGCGGGATTCCATGGATTTCTGCACCATTCAGGAGGGTTTGGCGAGAAATACTGTGACCTCTTATTGTAATCTCCAGCTTCAGTCTTGTCTACAGGAGCAGTATGATCAGGGTTGCTTGGGGGAATCTCGTCGAGGGGTAGTTGTACCTACCCCTGCTATCCCAGCCTAGGATCAATGTTGTCAGGACATCGCTCTGCAGCATGTTCAACCAAGAGTTTGTCGAAAAAACTCTTCTGCTCAGCATGTTTTTGGTGCAACATGGCCTTCTAAAGGTCCTCCTCTATCATCTGCACTGAAGCAGATGGGTCAGAGTTCTTGGCAGCTCCAATGGTTTCTTTTCACATTCTGGAATTCCTACCGAGTACCAACGCCTCACTGGGCACAAGGAGACCTAGGAGGTTCATCTACTTATGAGTAATCTTCCTTGATGGTACTAAAAATGGTGGCACACACACATGGGGAAAGACTCTATTGAGGATCTGCAGCACTTCCTCCTTGTTGGCTATGTCTGCTATGTTGACCGTGACCCTTCATGGGGGCATGTCCTCAATATCCCATAGTGAGTCGGGATGCCACTTGATTGGGCTGTAGAGGAGGGAAAAATACTTTCCCCAGCCATGTATTTTCACATGGGGGGTATCCTCCATGATAATTTTGAAGAGTACAGTGATACTCTGAATGTATTGCTGCTGGAGAGCCTCATGACGAACTTGTGACTCAGGGTGCTGGGCAACAAGGAGTGCGGCCAGATCGACTAGACGACACTGCCCACTAATTTCTTTGAAATGAGCTTGGATATTTGGATAAACCACCTGCTGATGAAGAAGGCTGAAATATATCTCCCATAGGGTGTAGCGGAAACACTCAACTTATTCTAGGGTGAGGGGTTCCGATATGTAGAAATCATGCGCTGCCACGGGCCAGATCATCTTGGGGAAGTGAACTGCTACCAGGATGCTCTAGAAGTTCCTCATCTCAAATTCATGGTTTGGACCTTTATTTCACCACTCACCAATTGGGGGTGGTTTAGGAACTTGTAGTGGTACTGAGGCAGACCCCAAGGATGATAGGCTGGCCGGTGGAGAGTACGGGGAGCCGGCTGACTGGCAGCCGATTCTCGGGCTGTCCTCCAAAGTGTGTAGTGACCTGGACTCCACGTCACGATATGAGGGGTTGATGGACACTGTTACAAGCATAGGGTCCAGGGTAATGGTGATAGCTGATGATGTTTATCTCCAGCCATTGGTCCCCATAATATCTATTTGTGATCTCTTGTGGAGGTAGAGAGTGCTTCCAACGATGATAGTGGTGATGGCACGACTATAACCTACGAGGTCGCTGGATTTTCATCCTACTGGATTTACCTAAGGAGGGAATTGGGAATCATATGGACCTCGTATTCCGGGAGCACCAGGATGATGCGCCTTGTCACTGCCCTGACACTTGACTCGGATGAGTGAAGGGAGGGTTCCCGAGTTGAGTCGTACTCTGCTTCAGATTATGAGAATATAACTGTTTTGGTCTCCATCAGGGCCTTACCAGGATTCTTATTAAGGCGGTGATGACCAACCTTTCTACCCCTGTGTGGCTCCTCAGGACATGGCTGATTTCTAACACGGGGTCCTTCAGTAGCACTAGGGTAGGGGCGGAGAGTGATTCCACCTGACAAAGTCAGGGTGCGAGGAGCATCGGTAAAAATGTCAAAGGGGGCATGGGGAGGACCTCCATGGATAGAACTAGAGAAGGAAAATTTTATGCAGGGACTGGAAGGAGCACGGGGAGGACCTCAATGCTTGGTGGAGGTGGAGCGAGGCTGACCTTCACACATCTGGTAGTCGTGGCAAGGAGAAAATTCACCAGCTGTTGATAGAACGTAAGGAGGATCCCCAAGTTTGAGAGGGACCGGACATGAAGGGTCCTTTCACCAGTGGTCAGGAGTAGGTGGACCGACTCCATATCAAGTGTAATGGGACATAGAGAGTGTTTTGTACTGAGTATCACTACTGTTGGCTGGACCCTTATACAGATTGGTGGTGACACGGTGCAGACCTCTATGTAGAGCCTCAAAGTAGGGAGGACCCACACTCTCTGTGGTAGTGGTATGGGGAGGAACTCTATACATGGTGTCATTGTAGCAGGTTGGTTCTCCGAAACCATGACTCGTGCCTGCGACTTAGAGAGTTGACCCAGCCAGGCCGTTGGGTGGTTGGGGGCTCGATCCCGGTTGTGTGTTTACACACCCCTACTCAATGTATGTAGGAACTTGATGATATGCATTTGCAGTGGATCGGGCCATAGTAGTCGTCAACCTTGACGTCCCTTGGAAGGTTTCCCCCTTATCTTGTTCCTGACGCTTGCATCGGGTCGGAAGAGCCGGAGCTGGTGGTGCGGGTGCATTGCTTACCTGCTCCTCCTCCAGCAAGACCTGGCGGCAGCGCTGATACGGCCAGGTGGAAGCCCTTGTTGGGATCCCTTGGATCGGAACTAGGACCAGGCTAGGTCTCACATCGCATACCTCATCATTTTAAGGTAGGGAGTCGTCAAAACGCTCCGGGGACAGGATCCCGATGCAGTAGTATGTCAGGGTGGGAAGCAATTTCTCTCTGCGCAGCCCTCGGGGGCGCTGGTGATGTCGAGGTGTGGATGCCTCCAGATCTAGGCGGGTCATTTCCTAGGTAGGGATGATGCCCTCATCCTCCTAACGAAGCTGTAGGTCATTAAATACCCTTATATGGATAACATATGATGGGGATATCTGGCATGGGCGCCCCACAAGCGTGGAGGCAGAAGCCGTTGCAGTAGCAGGGAAGCCACATGGAGCGGTTGTGCTGGCATTGCCCCTACCCCTACGTAGACGAGCGGGTGGTGATAAAGTTCCTGAGGCAGCAACCTGATTTCTGAGAAGCAGGGAGATTAACTGGTTTGATGTGAAAGAAAAAGGAATCAATGACCAATGCCCCAGCGTCATCATGTATTCCATGATCAGTAAGAGGGATCCGCGCTGACAACATCGTATAACGGGATGTCCTACGTTCTGTTTCCCCAATATCTGGTGAGTTTCATGCATGTCCCACTATTTTCATGGCGGGAACCGGCACCAGATGTCTGGATTAGGTGACACGCCAATCCATTGATGCCTCGAGCGCTACTAATCTCTATATTTGTGGAGAAGATCTTCACTTCGGCTTCACCATTTCTATTTCTGACGCATTCTCTATGGCACGCATGTCCGTCTCGTTCAGGGATGAGAGACGTGGTTTTTTGTTTCCCCACATTCCCAATTTCTATAGTAGGGCATCATCCTTTCCATATTCAAGGACATATACTCCTTAATCGAAAGGGGATGAAGGGATGTCGGTTCTTCCTTCCATGGATTCCTCCTCGGAACACGTCACCTAGTCCGGGTCTCCCTCATAAACTTAATACATTGTTGGTGAAACACTTCCGGACTCCATATCTTCATGGACAATAGTTAATTAATCTTATCCTATTAGGAAATTCCAAGGGTTCTGGTTAGGGTAGCACCCTTCGATTAGCGGAGTACTCATGTTGGGCATCACTTGCGTGTCTGGATGCTGGGAATTGGTGTGTCTGTATTATGTCCCATATTATAGGGCTTCTCGAGGGAGCGGAAACATGAGTCATCCCACATCGAACACATAGAATCATATTCCATAGGCATGTATATGAGGTTTTCCTCAGCTTCCCATGTTTAAAACATGATATGCCACATGCTTACAATCTAGCGGAGACAGATCAGACAGATCAGAACACTGACTAGAGTTATCAAATGGAGGAAACCCGTAGTGGAAATTCCGATATTGGGTCCAACACGTTGGTGTCTTCCCGAATTCTATAAAACGGAACGAGGAATGGGGTTGCATGATTCCACTGGGTTGTGGCGGTCAGGGTTGGAATCTAGATGGACGATGGAAGGTTTGGTTAAAGGGGTCGGTAATGGGATGGAACCATCTTGAAGATGATGATGGTTTTGGTATTGAGTTTTGAAGAGGCTTCCTACGTATCCCCGTGGCAGCGAATCAAAGTCTATGTAGTTCTTATGATGACGGCTTACCGCCGATTGGGGATCACAACGGCTTAACACTGAATGGAGTGAAAACGTCTTATTGCTATTGTGACTATGGCTTACCACTAAATGGAGTGACAATGGATTACTGCTGGAAGAGATCCATAGTTTAACGTCATGTGGGATGGGGGTAAATCGACGTGAATAAGGACCGGGGGTCCAGGTGGATGGTGTGCTTGAATCAAAGGGAGGCTTCCTATATACCATTCCTTGGAAGGGATCAAATTCCACATAGTTCATGGTAGTGGTGTGGGGATTATACTCTAGGATTCATGCGGTGTTGGTGAACCGATGTGAAGGAGGTCGGAATGACCGGGGTGGTGGGCTTCAACCTTGAGGAGCCTTCTTATGTACCCTGCCTTAGCATGGATAAAAGACCATGTAGTTTCAGATGGGGGGGGGGGGGGGTCAGTGAACAAAGATGAAGGAGGTCCTAGGGTCCCATGGGTGGGGTTATAGAACCGTAGGGAGGCTTCCTACGTACCCTCCCTTAGCTGGGACCCGAGACCACATAGTTCCAGATGGGGGTTTAGTGAACAGACATGAAGGAGGGCCTGGGGTCCCATGGGTCGTGGGATTGAACCTCAGGGAGGCTTCCTACGTACCATACCTTGACATGAATCAAATTCATCATATTTCAGGATGGTGGGGTCAATGAACCGACGTGAAGGAGGACCTTGGTCCCATGGGTGGTGGGCGTGAATCTCAGGGAGACATCCTACATACCCTCTATTAGTAAGGATAAAATACAATGTAGTTCGGGATGGGGGGTGGGGTCAGTGAACCGATGTGAAGGAGGACCTCGGGTCCCATTGGTGGTGGGATTGAACCTCAAGGAGGTCTCTTACGTTCCCTACCTTATAAGGGATCAAAGACCATGTTGTTTGGGATGGGTGCCATAGTTGATGCCCACTCTAATCCCACGCGAGTCATGATGGGTGTGAGAAACAAGAGGCAGCAAGGACCTGACGATCACATCGCGAAATGTGCATTTGTGGGAAGTGAAGTGGGAATTACACGGGGTTAGCCGCCCAAAGGGGTTGGGACTTACTCCAAGATGGAGGCCCGATGGTGACAAAGTGCAGCGGGAGAGGGATTTGGGACCGAAGAAAGGTGGGGCCCAGTTTTCCTCCCACTATATTCTTTCCCTAGGGACCGAAGATGAATAGAGGAGAAGGGATGCTACCACCTACAGAAAAGATATGGTCCTACACTGAGATGGTTTCCCTTTCTGCTAAGACTAATTCCACTCTAATAAGGATGATATCATCCCATGTGTAGACCCGTGGGCATGGAGAATGTCCATGGCTGGGGTACACCACATGCGATTCACATTGCGAGGTCCCAATATAAAATCATGTGCTGAGGACGATGGTTCTTGGAAGTTTAATTTCATGCAACTCGGATGAGGTGGGTTCGCTCCGCACCCCCAAGTCTTACATAACCGGTACCAACTACTCCTTGGTGCAGAGAGGGGATATGCAAAGCAATGGTGAGGGGGTGTCACGGAGTGAACCATCGAGGGTTCCGCGTCAGAATAGCTATGTGAAAAAACAATAACCATTAGTGTTCCTATGCAAAGAGTATGAGGCGATGAAACACATTGGGCAGTGTCGTCCAAGGGACTTTAAAGTCACATCGAGAAAACCTAGAGGGTCGGACAGGAAAGGGAATTTCCAAGCAGAGGGGATCATAGGCGGGGGCCTGGTGAAGCTCTGTTGTTCCGTGTAGTGGAGGGAACTTGCGAAGGAGTGTTCTTGGAAAAGTGGGGTGCATTTTCCTAATCATAGGGAAGAGGTGCATATGGGAGGGGCTTCGTAATGTGGAAAGTGTTTTGCAGATCACTTCTTCACAAAGCAATGTGCTTCACGAAGTATAGTTACTCAACATTATCATGTGGATCATGTGTACATGAAGGGTGTTTCGCGAAGAATAAATTCTCTGGGATGACCTAAGTCCCCTTGGGGATCCCCTTCTTTCGCGAAGGCCCTTAAGCTTCACGACAGATATCCCCCTCGGAAGAGGGGATCAAAACGAGGCAAAGTGGAGGCACTTCATAGATTAGAAGTACCTCACAAATAACATGGTTCATAGATCAGAAGAATGTTATGCGATTCGAGAGCTAGAAATTTAGAAGGTTGGATTTTCCATGCTTTGGGCTCAGGGGGAGCCTGGTATTTTTAGGCAATAGGATCCACAAAGTAGATCTTACGCAGTGCAAAGAGGGACTTGGTTTCTTCACACTCATGAATTTCAAATGCACTCGTGGAGCGTCCCACCTCCTCACATTGCGGCAAGCTCGCGAACGTCAAATGCGTTTATGGAGCATCTCTCCTCCTTGTATCATGGCGGGCTCGCTAACGTCAAATTCATTCGCAGAGCATCCCGCATCCTCACTTCACAGCAGCCGCAGTCCTGGGGTGACTCCGTGAAGTGGCTTCGCCAGGCAGTCAATGGAGCTTTTGTTTTGGCATCTTTTTCTGTCCCAAATTTGGATTACAACAAATACATTATTCCATACTATTCACATTTGGTAGCTCATAATGATTCATAGCATTAGAAAGTTATGTTAGTATATCAATAGTGTTTTTCCTTCAAGAAAACATAAAATTCAGATTCTCATGATAACATTCATTGAATTATCCATCAATTTCACCATTAATGTGGTTACTTCGGTTCCAAATATTTTCTAAATAATAAAAAACATAAATAAAGATACATATTTCTTAGTGAGGAACCAAAGAATTGTGGAACACCGTGTATAGGATGAAAAAATTAAGACACATTCATTAATATCTGACACCATCAAATTATCATAGAATATTCCTAAAAATAGATTTTTTTAGTCATTGATGATTGTTAATTATGTGGTTATCAACTCCCAATCCATATCCATTGGGAGTGTCAAATAATGTGTGCAGTAAAGCCTATTTTATAATACTAGGAATTGCTAGTGTCAGGCCTAACACACATTGTTATATTTGTTGCTCCTAGTTACATTTATTCTAGAATCAATTCCACATGTAGTATCTAGAGATGGATATATTTCTAGGAATCTACTCTCTCTAGCCACAAAAAATATCTATTACATTTTCCGATATGTTTCCTTATCATCATACATATTCATTAATATGTCCATAGAGTTCTCACTGAGGTTTTTGAAGGTTCCGGGCACAGCAGAAGCACATGGGAGGATGTGCCCATTTGGCTTTTTGTCATTTGCAATGATCAATCTGGGATCAATACAAAGAAAAATGCCAGTCTCCACAGATCGAATCATGGAAATAGACAAAAGAAATAGAATGTCCCGGAACCACAAACTAGGATCGTTAAAGGTTAATTATAATTAATTTAATCAATTTTAAATAAATACCTTTTTGGTGTTCTTTCGTTGTTGATTTTCTTGATCACGTTCTGATATGATTCGTCATTGCGTCACAGGAGCCATGTGTAGACATCCTGTAGCGGTGATCCACACGTGTACCTCGTATCTCGGGACATCACCAAAGGAGTCTCTGGGTGCTAGAGTGGAGAATCCTTTGCTTGCGTTGTCCACCTTAGATTGTATTGATCCAATGGAAGAGGATATCTCTCGGTCTTGAGAGCGTTCTTGGTGGAAGAAGATTGTAGACGTCGAAAAAGTCCATAACTCCCAGAGGAAGTTTCGAAGTGATGAAGGGAAGTCATATTTGGAGTCAGAGGCCCGATCCGGAGGCCCGAGAAGTGGTGCGCGAAATAAAGGAGGATCCACGTGAAATAATGTTGTGCGCCCGAAGTATCCCCAGGATTCACGTAATTAAGCCAATGAGCCGCACAATATTTGCGCGCCTCGGTTCTGCGATTTGATATTTTGCGTGCCGACTACTCCTGGCGCGGATGATTGCGCGCGCCGCCTAGATTCCACGCCAGCTGAGGCCTATAAATAGAAGGCAACCCCCAATGGTTTGGGGGTTGAGGAATTCAGATCCGCTCTTAGGCGCGCAATTTGACTCCCCCCACGCGCAATATGACTTCCAGGTAATCTCTTTTTTCACGCAACTTTTCCCCGGGGTTTGCCTTTGCGCGCAATGCCAATGGCTTAAGTAAATTTTCTCCATCTTCCGGGTTCCTTCCTTGCACGCAATCCGTGTCCAGTGTGCGCAATTCCATTCCGTGTGTGCAATACCCTGCGCGCTATATCCTCTCCGCGCGCAATTCCCTGGCTCCAATTTCATGCCATTCTGGTGTTTTGTGCGCAAACCTTCTCTTTGCACATGCAAAACCCATGACCATTCACCTTGACGCCTCTTGGCTTCCTTTCCGCACCGGCGCCTGATGTCTCCCCTGCCGGGCATGCACGCCATGCGTTGTTTTCCTGCACGGCCTTCCAGGCTCGTGTGAAGTAACCTCAAGGTCCCTTGGGTGGTGTTTGTCGTTGCGTTGCTTTGCCTTATGCTTCTCCCCATAGGCACGCTAATGATTATTTCTTCTTCGCATAGCCACGCTAACGTGGACCCCCAGTGGTTCGCCCTACGACCCCCCTTCACCACGGCCATGCTAATTCATTCCCTCACATAAGGGGTAGAGGGCGTTGGGCATGTAAGACCGAGGGTTGTGGAGCGAACCCACCTCGTCCAAGCTGCAGGATGTTAAACTGCTAAGCACCTCATCCTTAACACATGATGTTAAACTGTGGTCTGACCCCGTGCTTCGCACGCATGGTCCCCCCAGCTCGGACATTTTTTACGCCTCTCGTCTCCACGGGAATGGACTCTTCCTCGCATGGAATGAGATTCTACTTGTTGGAGCTGCATTTGTCCGCGAGGGAAGGGCTGCCTCGGAGCGTAAGCCCCTAGCATCTCTTACGGAAGGTTGCACCCATGCATCTCCGTACATCACCCCTTCCAAGGCCAGTGGAGTCCCTTTCCCACTATTCTTTGTCGCACCACGGGCCTCCACCCTGGAGTAAGCCCTGGCACCCAGGGCCGCTAACCACACGTAGGCCCTTGTTTCCTCTTTGGGCCGCTCAACGCATAAGCCCCATTCAGCTTCTCAAGGATGCACCCTTCGCGACGTGATCGTCTGGTCCCTACTGCCTCTTCTTTCCGACACCGAGAATGACTCATGTGGGATTAGAGCGCGCATCAACCATGACATCCTCCTATGGGCTGCCTCAGAGCGTAAACCCCATGCTAGCGAACTAAGTGGACTTTGATCTGTGCTAATGCATGGTATGTAGGAGGCATCCACGAGGTTTAATCCCACCACCCGGTTGTTCCGACCTCTCCACTTCGGTTCCATACCCACCATGGGCCACCTCAGATCATAAGCCCCATACCCACCATGGGCCGCCTCAGAGCGTAAGCCTCATACCCACCATGGGCCGCCTCAGAGCGTAAGCCCCAAATTCCTCATCCCGCATGACGTTAAATTGTATACCCTCATCCCACATGACGTTAAACTCTATCTCGTCCTGCATGACGTTAAACTGTATCCCCCCTCTTGGGCTGTCTCAGGGCATAAGCCTGATGCCTCACTCCATCATAAATCCCGATCCTTACCCGGGCCGCCACATCCCGGTGAGATCATGCCACTCCACCCCACTCTATAGTATCCGGGAAGCCGCCCACGTGCTGGCCCCAACATCGGTGTTCCCCTTAGGGGGTCCTTCAATCTGATCTACTCTCAGTGTTTTGATCAGTCCGACCCATCTCCGCAAGACGTTAAACTCGTGACATACCCTGTGTTAAATATGGGAATATGAGGAAAACCTCGGACGGTACACATTCCCCGCATTTGATGTGGGATGCCTCGGGCTTCCACGCCCTCGAGAAGCCCTATGATAAGGGTCAGAAGACAGACATGCTGATCACCAGCGTCACGACATGCCAACAACATCCCAACGTGACCTTTCTCCTCACTAAAGGTTGCTTCCACGACAAGACCCCTTGGAGAGTCTTGGCGGAAGCATCGTAATTAACTGGCGTCCATACAGATATGGCACTGGGATTGAGCTTCACGAACCTGTCTTAAATCTATGAGGGAGACCCTGATTAGGTTACGAGCTCTGAGAAGGAATCCACAGAAGGAAGAACCAACATCCCATCATCCCGGTTTCGATCAAGGAGCAGACACCCCTGAATAAGGAACGGATGCTGCCTGCCTTTGGAAAGCAGGAATGCGGGGTTTTGAGCCGCGCGTCCTCCCATGCATGAGGGAAATGCGCACGCGCCCCGGTGTAAAAGCATCGGAAATAGAAAATGGTGAACCCGACGTGAAGCTCTTCTCCTCAATATGGGTACAGGTAGCGTTCAGGATGTCGAAAGATCAGCATGTCACCAGGTCTGGGTACCTATCACCAGGACATGAAACCCACCAGGGGTCGAGGTAGTCCAGAGGTTGTGCACTCCGTTCGGTGAAGATGGAACGATGATGGGCTATTGGTTGTCGATTTCTTTTCCTGTTAGAACTGATAGGTTCATCTCCCTGCTTCCAGGAATCAGATCACTGCATCTGGAGCTCGATCGCCACCTGCCCACCGGTGCAGGGGCATGGGCAGTACTGAGGCAGCTACCCCATGCGGTCTCGTTTCTTCCACAGTCGCTCCGGCTCTGATTGTCGTGACTGTCGGGCGGTCACACCCCCTCTTCCGGTCAGAAATCATCCATCGAAGGTTGATCCACGACTTGGATCATAGGTACGAAAAGGAAGAGATCATCCCCACTAGGGTCCTGGCCCATTTAGATCTAGAGGCGGTTGCGCCCCACTATCTTTTCCGCCCCCGAGGGTCGTGCAGGGAGCCGCCGCTCCCCACTACGACGTTCAACCCTTTCAGGATCCTATCACCGGAGCACCTTGACACATCCCTCCCTTATGCCAATGAGGTGGGGAATATCCGGGTTTGCCCGATCGGAGACCTTTCCCAGGGCATAAAGGCAAGAACCCCTGCCAGGCTGCGTCGACATCATCGCCTGGCTTCCCGGGCCGAGGACCAGACAATCTCTATGCCCGCACCACCGGCTCCAACCCATCCAACCTGTCGCCAGCGTTTGGAGTGAGAGGAAGAGAATTCCCACCCTAGGGAACCAATATCAGCAGCCACTGTGGCCCGATCCACTACTGACGCCTCCTACCAGATCCCCGCACGCGTTTAGCAGGGGTAGCCACATGCCCGACTGGGATCGAAACCCCGACCACCCTGTAGGAATTTGGGTCGAATCTCCCGGTCGCGGGCACTGGCGATGGCCACCGCAGACCAATCCGCGGTAGTTCCACCCATCATGAAGGCTCATTCTGTTCCACTGACCTGGAAAGCCGAAGGATTCTTCGCGACGGCTATGCTCTGGGTATGACTCTTTCCAGCATCCACTGCATTGGGTATGAGGTCACCCCGTACTGCCGACCATGAGTATGGAGTCATTGTGTATCCAGCCGCTCACTCACATGGAGGTCATCCCCACATCCCTTTTGACATATGTCCTGGTGCTTCTCGCACCCTGGCCTTCAGTCCCCTCTTCCCCAGTTCTATTGCGACCAGGGGACTCCATGACGGAAATCATCCTTACCCTGAGGAGCCACCCAGGGGCAGGAAGGCCGGGCGTCGTCGCTGTCAGAGGAATGTCAGGGGAGTCCGGACGGAAATTATACCAGTCAGTTTCTCGGATTATGAGGTGGAGTATGACTCAACGATGGAACCTCCCACCCCAACCCTTCAAGTTGAGGGCAGGGATGGGGACGCGGTGTGTCAGTCTCGTACTCCTCGAATGCGAGATTCGTATGATTCCCTCCTCCCTCCGAAGGTATATCCAGGAGGACGAGGACTTGGCATACCCCTAGGGGTCAAACCTGCAATTTCTACTGGCATCCCCGGAAGCACCTTCCGCCCTTGTCAGGGAGGGTGGGGTACTTTTCTGGGGACCGACAGAAGAGTCGCAAGAAGACACACCCTCAGTGAGCACCGACGTTGGGAAAGGAGGCCCATTCTCTGGCCCATCCTATTGCGATGTGGCAGCCAGGGCACTGCAACCCCCGAAGGATGACTCAGGGATCGGCGGCCAATTGGCATGTTCACCGTTTTCCCTCACGGCCAGCCCACTGGCCCGGCGGCCTGCCTTAGTGCCATTGCCAGTTCCCCGACCATCCTCGGTGAATGAGCAGAGATAGCAAGGTCCGGACCCCGAACCGGAGTCAGGGAGCTTCTGGACCGTTCTTGCAGCATGCCACTTCCCTGAGAAGTTTTGGCCAGTCACCGAACTAGATTTTGATGTGCCAGAGGTGCTCACCTCGTGAGAGTTTGAATGTTTCCGCCAGACTCTTCGAGTGACTCACTCCCGCCTTCTCCATCAGCTAGCGCCTTATCCCAGGATCCAAGCACATCTTGAGGATATCAGTGGGCAGTTCTGTCGGGTCGACTTTGCAGCGCTCCCTGCGTTTCGGCACCCCGAGTCATCGGGCCACCGTAGGGCCCTCCATCACCAATGAATCCAGTGTTTTCAAGTACTCCACATTGTTATTGAGGAAGCCACCCCCCACACGCACGTCTGTGGATGGGGGCAGTACGCTGCTCTTCTTTTCTGTGTGATCCGCAGACAACCCGACTCACGGGGCGGTCCTGAGGGAATGTCTCCAAAGGCAGTGGCGGTTAACATGGATGACCTTTCAGATGAGGGAAACCGTGTGGGGCTCCTTGATGGGGACTCACCCCCTTGGGAAAAGTCGCCACTGGACCCATCTAGGAGGATCAATCACCAACAGTGGAGCCTCCTAGGTCTCTCCATGCCCACTGAGGCATTGACACAAAGCCGAAACATCGTCAAGGGTAAAGAGCCCGTCGGGTCTGTCAAGCCCGCCGACCCATCTGCCGCGGTGTAGAAGGAAGAGGAAGATCCTGAGAAGGCCACGCTACGCCAATAGCTTTCTGAGAAAAAGAGGCTGGTTTATGAGCTCTTGGCCAAACACATTACGAAGCGGCAGCCTGACTATGGTAATCCCAAGTCAAGACAGTAGGGGAAGGAGCACTTACCCCAGGTCGAGATTCCCCCGGGAAACCGCAACCATGTCGTGATCGCCGAATGGGGAGAGGCCGGAGCCCATGCAAAGAGGGAGCGATACGTCTCTCCAAACCCTCCCGAGCGGCGGAATCACTTGGGGGACCATGCTCGGTTTCCTCCCGCTGCCCCGAGAGTCGCTCCGCCAGCTGCCCCGCAAGCTGTTGAGCTTGACTACCAGATTGGAGAGCCCAGCAATGCGCTTGTGGTTAGAGATCCCTATCAGGATAGGAATCTACATCCAGATGATTTGATGGAAGTACTCATCACCCACTTGGAGGCCCTGGAAACTTGGTAGGTGGCAATCGCACCGGACGACAAGCCTTACCCTGCATGGGTGGATGATATGATGGCCCTGCCAGGATTTGGAAACCCCACTTTCGCCCCCTTTAACGGGACAGGAGACCCGCCGCAACACATGGACCACTTCAACTCGAGGTGCAGGCCTATGTTAGGGACTCCGGTGCAGGAGGAGGCAGCCAAGCTCCGTTGCTTTGTTCAGACACTAGAAGGACCAACATTCGTCTGGTACAGCCAGCTCCCTATTGGATCTGTGACTAGCTGGGAGGACCTTCACCAGCAATTCCTCTACCGGTTCAGTTCCACAACCCAGTAGACGAACATTGAAGTCCTCTTCAGGTGCAAAAAAAGGCTCGACGAGCGAGTCGTGGACTTTGTCACCTGATGGAAGGGGCTCACATACTCCCTTGACATGCCGCTGACTCAGGAGAAATTACTGACGATGTGTGTAGGGAACGTCAAGGTAGAGCTGGTTTCTTCTCTGATCACTCAGAATTACCCTGGGGGTTCCGGGATTTCTCGGACAAGGCTCAATTCCTCGAAGAAGCCCTGCAACAGGCCAGTCAGGCACGCTCGCTGCCTCCTGTAATCCATGCAAGGAGAGCCGCCAGGGCCGAGCCTACTGCTATAGCCCAGATAGATGCCCCCAGATAGTTGGAGTTGCTGCCAGTAAGGCCAAATCAGCAGGCTCATAGGGGACCACCCCCACGGGCACAGCCTCCGGCCCAGCAGCAACCACCTCAAAATCGGCAGGCACCTCCGCGTAACGCGCCGCCGACACCCAGGTGAGATAATCCGGCTCCGCCTCCTTGGCCTTCTCCTCTAGCCCCTGGTCATGGTCAACCCTCAAGAGCCCCCTTTCCAGACTGATGGAATCAGACATACTTGTTTGGCGAGGCCCAGGTCCTCAGTTATTTCCGTAGCGCCTTGGAGAAGAGGACCGTGCGACTGCCTGTGTGTCGGAAGACAGAAGAGGCATGTCTCACTGATCACCCTAACTACTTCCCTTATCACCGGATCTTGGGACACACCATCCAGCGATGCTCTGTGTTCAAGGACTGGCTCCAAGACCAGATTGAAAACAACATAGTCAGGTTGGGCCCAGCCCCGGCACATGTGGCATGTGTCATCGTGAGATCAGATGGTAGCAGTGACAACGAGGATGAGTGGGAACGTGTTTCCGACTGTGGGTCCTAGAATTATAATGACTGGATGGCCCGTAGGACGGTCTACCATGCCCATGGAATCAACCGTGCCCGCCTGAGTCAGCCAGAGCCCTCGGAGTCTTCGAGCGCTGCTTTGGCATCGTCGTCCCAGCCTACCTCTGCCCAGAAGAGAAGGCGACGGCGCAAGAGGAAAGAACGTGCCCTGCCATTGTCGTTATCTTCCCGCACGCTTGGAGATTTCATGCCCCCAGAAATGGGGATTCCTCCGAGACCCCGTCCGGAAGTGGATGAATCCTCAAGTGAAAGCCTAGGGAATGCTTCGGTTAACACCGTAGAGTTGGTAAATCCCTTTTTGGCTCCCGACGATGAGGAATGCCAGGAGGACTCCCCCATTGTCCCCAGCCGTTGCCAACGTCAGTGGAGCCGTGGCTACGTGAATCACCGGGGCACGGTAGTCGTCACCTCCTGTCATGTGGTGTACGCTACCGAGACAAGGCAGTAGGCCCAGTACAGAGAGCAGCACACGCGGCTCCCTCACCCTGTGTCAACATGTTCGCCTCCACCACTATTTGTGTTGATGGATCAGACAGGACCACCTCTTCCGTGTCGCAGCCATCCCTTCCCTGCTGCTGGCCGGCTACAGCCTTCTGGTCCTAACGTGGCAGCCACCTCCCGGGCTTCGACTAGTGAACGGTGAGACGTTCCTAGTACCAGTCAGTCACGGGTCCCACCAGCGGGACCCGTCATGCCTCCGATCGCATAGCGGACTCCGGTAAGCAGAATCTCGCCTTTGGTTCGAAAGTATGAAGTTCTGAAGCACCTGGCCAGCATTCCAGCAAGGATTTCTATCCTTGGGCCCTTCTCCTGTCGTCTGAAATGCATTAGGCGCTCTTTGAGGCTCTAAGGATCCCCCTCCAGTTTGAAACAGAGGTAGCGGCCGCAGAAGACTTCAACACCGAGGTGATTGAGGACACCGAATGTCAGGTGTTTATCTCGTTTTCCGGTGAAGATGAAGACCTTCCCATACAGGGTCACATCTGCCAACTATATATCACCGGCCAGCTCAACGGCATGAAAGCTCGTCGCTGTCTTGTCAACACAGGTTCTAGGATTGACTTGATACCAACTCGGACACTACAGAAATTGGGGTTGTCTGAGGATGATTTAACTCCCTCCGACCTCAGGATCGAGGGGTATGACAGGACTGAGCAAACCACACTCAGCAAGATTCGTCTGAAGAACCAGTTCGGTGGCCTAATTTCCAATACCGAATTCTCGGTTGTCTCCTATGACACCGCCTACAACGCGTTGATGGGCAGGCCGTGGCTCCACCATCACGCAGCGGTTCCCTCATCATACCAGCAGTGCCTCAAATAATCCCTTAAGGGACGAGTGGGCGTGCTCCAAGGAGATGCGTCTCTGTTTTCCTCTTGTGAAGCCCATTACCTGGACACTGACTGTTACAAGAACAAGGAAAAGCAGATCCTGGCAGGTGAGGTCGAGCCCGCCTCTGTCACGAGTGATCCATGGGCAGGTTTGGATGATGCATATGTCTTCCCAATCCATCGGTTGGAGGCCACGACCCCCGATATGGGAGCGTGCTTTTTTGTCTCGGGTACTGGAGGAAGGCACATTTCCGGGTCTAAGCAACGGCAAGAAATCGCCTCATACTCTTAAACTAACCAGGATCAGGTGATCCCCGAGCCTCCCACCCTTGTATGATATCGGGACGTTGGGCTCATGGCAACGGAAGTACGTCATACGCATCTGTTTCGCCAGGCCGGAATTGACCGGCTGAAGCCAACGCATCACTACTGCTTTGATGTCGTAAATCATGGCCCCTTGGGCCGAAGGCCAGATGGGATTGGATCAACCGCCTTCGTCACCATGGTCTCCGTGGTGCATGGGTCTCCCGTCGTGATGACCTCTGCCGCCCAAGCCAGCACCAGCTCCCCATCTGGGTCTGGCAGCCCTGAAACGACTCCCCCCGTGGATGAACCTTCCACAAGTGGATATGAGGACATGGAAGATGCTCCTCCTTCCTTTGAGGAGGTCGTCTCCACCACGGTCGACGAGTTAGTGCAGGTGAACCTTGGTAGCGAGGCGGACATGAGACCCACATTGGTCAGTGCCGCTATGCCCCCCGAGGAACAACAACAGTACATATACTTCCTCCGACATCACCGTGATGTGTTTTCCTGGAGTTATGACGAGATGTCGGGACTAGATCCCCAGGTAGCCAGCCATCGCCTTGGCCTCCCAGTAAACCATCGCGGGTTCAAGAAGCCTCCCAGAAAGATGCACCCCTCTCACGGTGCCATGGTTGAGGCTGAAGTTGATAATCTCATCAAGGCCAACTTCGTCATGGAAGTCTAGTACCCCAGGTGGCTAGCCAACACTGTGCCAGTTAGGAAAAATAACGGGCAGATCAGGGTCTGCATCGACTTCCGTGATCTCAATCGCCACTGTCCGAAGGAAGACTTTCCCCTTCCCGTGACAGAGCTGTTGATCGATGCAACGGCCGAGGTCCAAGCCCTCTCCTTCATGGATGGGTACTCCGGGTATAGCCCGATCCAGATGGCCCCCGAGGATGAAGATTTCACTACCTTCAGGGCCCTCCAGGGTACTTTCTGCTACCGGGTTATACCCTTCAGCCTAAAGAATGCAGATGCCACCTATCAACGGGCCATGCACCGCATATTCCAGCCAATTCTCGGGGCGCTGGTGGAGTGTTACATGGATGATCTGGTGGTTAAATCACATCAGCGCCAGGACCATCTCAAAGATCTTGAGAAAGTGTTCGGCTTCCTCCGTTCTCGCCACCTGAAGATGAACCCATTGAAGTGTGCCTTCAGGGTCCCCTCCGGAATGTTTCTTGGCTTCTTTGTTAGGTATCGAGGCATCAAGATCGACCCATATAAGATCAAGGCCATCAGTCAGATGCCTCAACCAAGTAATATTCAGGAGCTTCGAGGCCTCCAAGGAAACATAGCCTATATACGCCGATTCATTGCGAATCTGGCCGACAAGTGTAAGCCCTTTTCCCGGCTCATGAAGAAGGGTTTCGACTACGAATGGGACGAAGGGTGTCAGAATGCTTTTGAGGAAATCAAGCAGTATCTGCTTCACCCTCCGGTATTGATGCCACCCGTTTTTGGAAAGCCGCTGGTCCTTTACGTGACCGCCCTGGAGTGATCCCTCGGTGCACTTCTCGCCCAGAAGAACAATGAGGGAACAGAGAATAGCCTCTACTACCTCTGCCACAATTTCCTTGACGCGGAAATTAAATATTCCCCCATCGAGAAGAGCTGCTTGGCGCTCGTATTTTCCATGCAGAAATTGCGAAACTACTTGCAGCACCATGAGGTACAGTTGGTCTCTCGGGTAGACCCGTTGAAATTCATCCTGAACCAACATATGTTGACCGGCCGATTGGAACGCTGGCCAGTGATCCTCTAGCTATTCGACATTAGGTTCGTACCACAGAAGGCCGTTAAAGGACAGGCGTTGGAAGACTTCTTAGCTACCCACCCAACCTCTATGGACTAGCAAATGGATCTAGGCTTCCCTGATGAGGCAACCCTCTGAGTCGATCACGCCATCCCATGCTTGCATATTAACTTTGATAGCGCCTCATGGAGAAGAGACCGTGCCATTGTTGGAGTGAACCCTCCATCTAATGGCTAGGTTCCCCTCCCGGCCAAAGGTCACTCACAATCCCCGGTCATAGAAAGTTCGAGCAGATGCTTTGTCCAGCCTGGCCGCATCACTCGCGGAGCCCGAACATTATGACCTAATCATCCACGTGGCGCACCGGAGAGTCATTTCTCCTGTTATTCCAGAGGGCGATCATGGCCTGCGAGTGACCCATATCACCGCTGGCGCACCTATGTCAGGTCCCTCAGGGGATTCAGGCGTGGTGATCGAGACAGTTCCTGACTGCAGGACTCCCTTGGATGAATATCTCTGGCACAACAATCTTTCGTTGGACCGAGTAGAGCGAGAACGAATCCGACGCCGCGCACCGCAATTCACCCATCAAAGTGGTCCTAGCCGTGAGCAGCTCCTTTACAAGCATGGATTTGACAGTGTTCTCCTCCGTTGTATTCAAGGAGTCGAGATCCCACATGTCATGCAAGAAGTGCACGCTGGTTCCTATGGCGCCCACCAGGCCGGGTCGAAGTTGTCCCACCAGATTTGGAGGCTGGGATTCTTCTGGCCCTCCATGATTCACGACTACATCGAGTATGCAAAGAGGTTTCATTCATTCCAAGTTCATGCTAACTTTGTGCATCGGCCACCGGAGCCTCTCCATACTACCAAGTGTTCTTGGCCCTTTGCAGTCTGGGTGTTGGATGTCGTAGGGCCTTACCCGCAGGCGACAGCCCGCCAGTGCCAGTTCATCTTGACCGCTACAGATTTCTTCTCAAAGTGGGTAGAGGCAATACCGCTTAGGGAAGTAAAGGCGTGTTCTATCGCTGACTTCGTGAGCTCCAATATCATCTATCGGTTTGGAGTACCTCACGCTATCCTCACCGATAACAGAACCATCTTCCGAGCAGCCAAGCTGAAGAAATTGTACGACAAGTACACATTCGCTCTAACCACAACTCCCGCAATCATGCGCAGGGAAATGGAAAGATCAAGGCTTTTAACAAAACCCTCTCTAACATTCTGCAAAAAAATGGTTGGTCAGAATAAGAAAACTTGGCCGGACAAGCTCCCCAATGCCCTCTGGGCCTATAGGATGACGAATCGTAACTCTACCCAGGTGACTCTATATTCCCTGGTGTACGGAGCTGAGGCCGTCCTGCCAATCGAGATCCAGTTGCCCTCATTACACACGACAGTCTACGACCAGCAAGTGTCAGATAGAGTTTCGGAAATCCGTCTAGCTGAATTGGAAGCGCTGGACGAAAGTAGGATTCATGCTTTATATAACCTAGAAAGGCATCATAGCAGGATGGCTCGAGATTTCAATAAGAAGGTTCGCCTCTGCTCCTTCCTGCAAGGTGATCTGGTGCTGACTCTCAGAGAGCCAATGATTCCCGGCAGGAAACCACCCAACTTGGAGCCCAAGTGGGAGGGGCCTTTTAATGTCCATAAGTTCTATCCCAATGGTGCGTATTCCCTGGTGACTATGGATGGTGAGCATGTAACTCCTCCCACCAATGCCAAGTTCCTCAAGCAGTACTTTTCCTAAGCCTTTTCTAGGTCCATCATGACCTTAAACTGTTGGTCAAGCATGACCTTAAACTGTATGGTCCTGCGTGACCTTAAACTGCACCTGGTCCAGGATGACATTAAACTGTATGGTCCTGCATGACCCTAAACAACACCTGGTCTTGCATGACCTTAAACTGCATTTTTTCCTACATATGGGCTCCTGTGTCCGAGTTCTAAGACCTAAAACTATGATCTGTATTTCGTCCAGCATGACGTTAAACTGTCTTTTCAGAACTACGTGTGGCTTGATTCTCATCATAATGATATACGTAGGAATGCCCGAACATTTCGTCTTGGGTCCAGCCCCAGGTTTTTTAGGGTCCGTGTTCTAAGACCTAAAACTAAGATCTGTATTTCGTCCTACATGACGTTAAACCGTGTTTCTAAGAACTATGTATAGCTTTATTCCCATCCTTATGGGATACGTAGGAGTGCCCAGACCTTCCGTCTTTGGGTCCAGATTGAGGTCCGCTATCGCGTCTGTCTTGCCTTTGGGACCTTGACCAAAGGATCTTGTGGTGTGGTATGGGATTATATCCTCATTAATGTTGGGTTTTCAATAGCTGCACCACGCACACCCTGTCCTTAGGATTATCCCTCCTATGTCATGTTCCCCATGTCATTAAAATTCGTCGTGTAGAACTACATATTTATTGATTCCCATCCATATGGGATATGTAGGACCTCCTGAACACCTAGATGTCAGGTCCATCCCCACCTCTTAAGAGATCCCGTGATCTCCCAGTTTCCAGGGTGTTTGGCATTAATCCCCCCACTTTTTCCCGGGGACCCGCCATCTTTTGGCCGCTCTCAGACTGAGCCCTTTTACACTTTCCGGTGGTCTGCTAATGTGTTCAGAGTACTCTGTTCTAGGACTAGGAGTGTCAGATTCGACATAGACAAGTTTTCGTCCACTTTTCAAGCTTCGTGTTCCCCTTCATTCAGGCCCCACCATACATCACACCCGGAGGGACCACCAAGAATGGCCTAGATACAATGCCTAAGGGATCTCCTACCCTCACGATCCAACTCCCTAAGGGTTTTGGGCGCCAAATTGATACAAATATCATTTTGTGAATCTGGTCAGCAGTTGGTGCTCATTTTTTTTCTCCTGCTTCTAGGCTAACACGACAGGAAGCTGTGTTGCGAACATGGTCAGCAGTAATCCTCGGTCGTCACGCCAGTTTCCTTGGGCCTTGAATGTTGGTGGCATGGTTCACACTGTGTTCCGCCCCCACCATGTCGATGTGGGATCCCGACACTCCTTGTACTATCCCTCAGTACACCCCCGCACATCAGACAGACCGAGCTACGTAATGGTGTCTCTCGGGGCTTCCGCGATCCGAGCGCTAGAGTATGCGATTGGGTTTCTTCTCTATAGGTTGCATGCAGCTTGACCCTCATCCCCATGGGGAATGAGGAGTCGCCCATACATTGCATTTCAGGCCCAGCATAGCTGGGTGCTAGCATCTCCTGCCCCTCCCTGATTGTTGAACCCTCGTAGGCCCCTTGGCCCGTGGCTCCTATCTCGGAACCGCGTGCAGTGATGTATGGGATTACGCCCTCACCCGCATAAGGTATGCTGTATCGCATCATGTGTGTTACTGGCGGTCCAAACTATATGACCTTAAACTGTGTTTTTGGTCCAAACCATATGACCTTAAACTATGTTGCCAGTCCAAACTATACGACCTTAAATTGTGTTGCTGGTCTGAACCTTAAGACCTTAAACTGTGCTATTGGTCCAAACCATATGACCATAAACTGTGTTGTTGGTCCAAACCATATGAACTTAAACTGTGGTGTTGGTCCAAACCATACGACCTTAAACTGTGCTGTCATTCCAAACCATATGACCTTAAACTGTGTTGCTGGTCCAAACCATAAAACCTTAAACTGTGTTGTCTGTCCAAACCATATGACCTTAAACTGTGTTGTTGGTCCAAACCATATGAACTTAAACTGTGTTGTCGGTCCAAACCATACGACCTTAAACTGTGTTGCTGGTCCAAACCTTAAGACCTTAAACTGTGCTGTCTGTCCAAACCATATTACCTTAAACTGTGTTGTTGGTCCAAACCATACGACCTTAAACTGTGCTGTTGGTCAAAACCATATGACCATAAACTGTGTTGCTAGTCCAAACCATACGACATTAAACTGTGTTGCTGGTCCAAACCATACGACCATAAACTGTGCTGTTGGTCCAAACCATACGACCTTAAACTGTGTTGTCGGTCCAAACCAAAGGACCATAAACTGTGATGTCGGTCAAAACCATACGACCTTAAACTGTGTTGTTGGTCCAAACCATATGACCTTAAACTGTGTTGGTGGTCCAAACCATATGACCTTAAACTGTGTTGCTGGTCCAAACCGTACGACCTTAAACTGTACTGTGGGTCCAAACTATACGACCATAAACTGTGTTGTCGGTCCAAACCATATGACCATAAACTGTGTTGCTGGTCAAAACCATATGACCTTAAACTGTGCTGTTGGTCCAAACCATATGACCTTAAACTGTGATGTTGGTCCAAACCATATGACCATAAACTGTGATGATATCGTCCTGGCCATACGACGAAAAATGGCACCGCATTGTGATGACCTCCCCATGGGGGACATCATGCCAAGTATTGGTCGATTACCATGCCGCTTGTCAATGCCCACTATGGCTTGATTATTGTGGAGACACAAGGAACTTCTACCCTAGTCCAGTTTCCCCACAAAAGAAAAACCATTTACCTTCATGAACAAACAAGATATATCAAATTCTGCTTCTTTTGGTGTGAGGGCTAGACCCGTACGACTCATTTGTGCAGGCACCCCATCGCGCCGTGCTACCTTTTTAGAACTACATATGGATTGGTTCTCATCATTATGAGATATGTAGGAGCACCTGGGAACTTCCCCACAGGCCCAACCTAACCTTTTCTGGAACAAATTCTAAGACGTAAAACTAAGATTCTTTTCATGGATTTCCACGACTCGGTCTCCCTTGTGGGATCGCGTGGCGTAGTGCGGGATTATGTACTCATTCACGTCGAGTTACTCGCCATGCCGTTCCTGTCCCCAGATGAGGTGTGGCCCCCATCCCACATGAAGTTAAACTGTATTTCGTCCATCATGACGTTAAACTGCCTTTTTAGAACTACATGTGGCTTGATTCTCATCCTAATGAGATACGTAGGAACGCCCAGACATTTCATCTTGGGTCCAGCCCCATGGATTATCAAACCCCATCCCTTCTTATTATCGGCCCCTCGGCCTGAATAGGTGGGAAGTGGTTTAATCGTAACATCCACCCCGAAAATGTTTGGGATGCCCCATGGAAGTAATGTGAAGTGGTAGTTCTCTCACCAGAGAGGTCCTGCTTGAAAATTGGGACGACCCATGACCAGGTTGGTACGTCCGCCTAATGCACCTACGCCACAATGGCACGATTTTGGGAGTGTTGTACTCTGTTCGAAAAAACCACCACTCCACCGTCCACACTTTGCATGCCCCTTTATTCGGATCGTCATTCTCTTTCATGTCTGATGGGACCCCCTAACAGTATGGATGGCAGACCTACGATCCACCTACTATCTCAGGCCAATGTTCTGGAGGCCTGGTCATGTTTGAAGGGACCCCCTAATAGTATGGGTGAAAGACTTTGGTCCGCCTGCCGCCACAATATGGGTGATAGAACTTTGGACCACCTATTGTAGCAACATGAATGATAGACCTATAGTCCGCCTACTGTCCTAGGCCAACGTTCCGAGAAACTGACCGGCGATATTTGAGTTAGGACTCGTGTTGTAAACATCGTCAGCGGTCACCCCTCATTTATTTTCCCCACTCCAGGCCAACACGATATGGATGCTCTGTTTCCATCATGGTTAACATTTATCCTCCATCGTCGCGCCCCACAGTGTTCCGAATTCTGGTGGCGTGATTCACCTTTTCTTTCCATCTCCCTATGTTCGAATGGATTTCAATGCACCGAAATTTCCTAGCTCGTGTGTCAGAGCACATTGGGAAGGTGATATGTCAATCAGTCTGAGGTCTTCTCCTTAGAAATCCAGGCCCCATTTCGGATTCTTGAGTCTTGGTCAATGCCCCATAGTTGGACGAGATGATGACCTGAATATCCTTTGCTTCTCGCGTTGGGTGCGACACACAAGAGCTTAGTGATGGGTTGTTGGTCATTTCAGAATTATGGTTGAGCATATTAAACCAAGATAAATGGATTTGGACATGTATTGGATTGAGATGGTGAGCGGTACAAGCAAGAGGTTCATGAGATGGCCCAAACAAAGCCCTTAAGGATCTACAGGCTGAATCGACCTTTCCAGCACTGCTACCCTTTGCCTGGTGGCCTCTAGGAACGCTTCCCACTCCTTGAAGATTCTCTCCTCATCAGCTGCCACAGAGCGCAGCTCACCAACCCTAGCTTGTGCCTTTGCCCGCTCGGTTCGATGTCCGGTCATCTGGTGACTCTCCTCTATCGCTTGTTCCTACGTGTCAATCAGGTGGGCTGTCAATTGCTCCACAAGCTCAAAGCGTGTTGTGATAAAGGGCTCCTTATCTGCCACCTGCCCTTTGAGGTGTCGGACTTCATGCTCCACCCTCAGCAATGTTTGGGCTCTCATCGATCCTTCCTGGCGCTGGGCAACGTCGGTGTGCCGGCAGCTCTCGCGTATCTTCTCGACCATGTAATCACGGACCGTTAGATGAAGGAGCTGAGCGTCAACCCCTCCGGTGCACAGGAAACGCAGCTAGGATTGGAGTGATCCCATCCGCCTCAGCCAATCTGACTGGGGCTGTCTGAGAAAGCACTGGATACACGTCCAACCTTTGCGTCGTGCCATCCGGCTCTCCTCAGCTGCCTCTGAGTCCGAGTCGTCTACCTCCTCAGGGTCAGCAGGTCGGTATGTAGGGAAGGCAACCAGAAGATCGGTAGCAGGATCAACCCCAGGGATGTCTTCGTGAGGAATAGGATCCTCGACGTCCAGGTGACCTTCCTCTCTCACCCCAGCAGCGACGGTTCCCTCGACAGCTTCCAGCCCCACCTTAGGAATGACACCGCTGACATCCATTGTCCCCTTCTCACCAGTTGCCTGGGTTGACTCAGTGCAGGGAGCGTATTCTGAATGAGGTGGTATGTCTGCCACTGGTCTGCTCAGGGACGGCCCGGGCTCCGCAGCTTGACGAGCCTCCAATGTTGATATCATTGCCCAAAGTGTACACTGATTAGTGGGGATCTTTTGATAATAAGCACCATTAGTGAAGCGTGAGACTTACAGGAATCCAGAGCGTCAGTCTCTAGTGTTCCGACCGCTGCAGGAGTCGCCGTAAGAGGAGACCCCTCAATGCTTGTAAATTCAATGATGGGTGTCAGATCCCCATCATGTCCCACTGGTTCCTCTCCCCCCTACTCTGGTGGGGATGCCCGTCCAACGCTCGGTTTCTCCTTACTGAGGCAGGGAAATGGGTTAGTAGTTGAAAAAGAGAATGGATGAATAAGGAAAATGAATAAAGATAGAGACATACCTCAAGTAACTCAGTTATGTCGAGATCAGAGCCGAATATCTCATCGCTCTCTTGGATACTCCCTTGGTGGGTTGCCCCTTGCGACCCCTCATCTTCGGGTTCTCCTTCTTCTTCATCTTCTCCTTCGCCTTCGTCTTCTCCGGCCTCCTCCTCCCCCTCCGACTCCTCGTCACTGTCACCTTCTCCCGGCGACATTGCTTCCGGATCATGCTCCTGGTCGAGCATAACTTTCACTAAGAAAGGTGGCTCTGTACACCGACCCCTTTGGTGTGCGTATGTGTCCATGGCCGTCATATAAGTATGTCACCGATGGAAGTTCACCAGGTCGGTAATTCGAACGAGCCCGACCTCTGGCAGCTGGATCCCGTTTTGCATTATCTTCTTCCAGATGGCTTCAACGCTCAGCGATTGCCACAGGGTCATCCAAGCCGACCACAGTGCTGGGAGAATTGCATCTTGGGAAGGTTCAAGCAGGTATCTTATCTGCTTCCTAGGCAGTTCCTTGGCCGCCTGACGTGACCCCCTACGGGTAACGAGGACACGTCGGCGCTGCGTGATGTTCCTACTACTGATGTCCCGGCCTGTGCAGGCCTCGCTGCCTGACGCACCCCTGGTTCCCCTCTTCCAGCAGCCCGTTTCCTTCTCCCCCGTCGCCCGGTTTCCACGCGTGTAACCTCTAGTTGCCAGACTCGCTTGTGTAAAAGCCCCTTAGGGTATGCGACAGTCCAGTGTTCGTTATATTCGGTTGCTAAGCAAGCATCAACCCTGGTGGGAGGAAGAGTAATGACTTCGCCAGAGCCGAAGGTGGTGAACATCAACCACATCTGGCGCAGGACACAGTGATTCTTATCCTTCCAGAAAGCTGTGAATACCTTCTTCAGAATTCGTTGGAGGCACCCGAACTTCCTGGAGAATCGGGATGGCACGTAAGGCTCGCAGATCACCTTCTCGTCAATCCGAGCCATGAGAACCCCACCCCGAATGCTCTGGAAATATTCCTACAGTTCCAGAGAGCCTCGCCCGTTGTCCACCATCTGGCCGACTGGGGTGGGGAACGGGCAGAAGTTGAATTTGGCATGGTTGCCAATACGGATTCTCACACCCTTCTCATTGATCTTCATCGACGCCACCCCTACGTTGTTTAGCAAGGATGGTCGCAGAACATTGCTCGGAGGAAGAATGGTGTTTGGGAAAGTGTACCCGCCGAGATGAGCCACCACCCAGCCATGGAAAATCTACAAGGGGACACATACTCTCTGAGGTGACCCCCCTCGTGAGATGCGTCCCACGATGGCATACAACTTGGACAGTACGGGGACGCCCAAGTTGAACCGTTTGTTAGAGGCCATGGTTCCCGCCATCACCAGTGTTGCTGGACGGACGCCCATCCTCTCGTCCTGCACCGGTAGGATCCACCCGCTCAGGAAGGCGGCAAGGAACCCGGCATACCGGACATTCGGGTCTCGGGCCTCGATGACGTGATAGCCCCATGATTGGTATTGCCCCGCCTCTAGTGTCCTCCAGTATGACCCATCCCTACTCCTCTGAGCCATGGTTGGGCACCATTTACCCCGGCCCGTCATCTTGATGGCCGGATCCTTATCAAGGAATAGGCTGAACTAGCCTTTGTAGGCGATGTCCTTCAAGAAGTCCTTGACCCCCAGCCTCTCTTTGGCCAGCTCCATCAGGTTCCATGTCAGCATGAGCGTCCGTGACCAGTCTTCCCATATGTTCTTTGGTGGAACAAACTCGTCATATTAGTATCCCTCCAGTGGGATACACCCGATGCAGTGAACATCCCAGAGACTGATGCCGAATTCCCCATGATGAAGGTGGAATGTGTTGGTGTCAGGAGACCACCGGGTGAATAGATCCGGCCCGAGTTCAGGTTGACGGTGGAAGTGGAACTGTGATGTCCATACCGCCTCGAACAGGCCGATATACCACAGTTCATCCCCGAACTGGTCATAGATATGGTGAACCCAGAATGCCCAGGCCCATTCGCTGGTGATGTTTCCCCCGGACCACAAGTCCCAAAACTTCAGCCAGCCCTTCGTGTCATCTGTGACGCTCTGACGGAACGTGCTTGCATAGAGGGCCAGAGAATTATCTGCGACAGGGTCATCCCCAGTAATGGTCCTGGTCCTCGGTTCAGAACATATACGTCCATATGTCTGGTTTCCCTGGTAGGATGGCCATTGTTGGAAACATTGTAGCAAGGAATCTCGTCCTCCCAGGTCACCCATGACCGCGGCGTGTCCACCTCGAAGCCCAGTAGGGGCACCTCCTCAAGGATGCCAAAGTTCCAGAGCGGAAGGTTGTCGGACAGCGTATACGTCTTCTGGGATGGGGTTAGCAGATTGAACAAGGTTATATTTTTGGAAATGATCACATTGGCGCCATAAACCTTCTCATTCGCTGCCATTTCTGTCCTACGAGCAGCGGCTTCCCCCTCATCAAGTCGGTTTGTGGCCATCTCAAATTTTTCGGGAGTTGCGCGAAATCAGGATGCAGTGCACGGAATTAGAGAGTGATGCGCGAAATCTGTGGGAGTTTCACGAAATCCTAGATATGGGTGCATAATCGTCACCCTAAGCGCAGAGTACCCCAAGCAGGTTCTAAAAGACGCCCAAAATTCGGAAGGGATTCCGCGCTGCCAGAGTGTTTTTTACGTGCAGCCACAGGAGCAATTTCGTGCACGAGAGCGATGAGCCTGTCGCACGGAAAAGAATCGGTACATATTAGTGACACCACTCCCCTTTTTACAAGTGATGCTAGGGTTTCGCGCCGCGTGAAAGAGAAAATTCAGCTCAGATCCATCCTTTTGCATGCCGAGTCGATTGTTTACGCGCTACGCGCCCGGAAGGGGCCCTGCTTCGGCGTTTCAGCATTTCGCTTGGAATCTGATCGTTGCGACCTCTCTCCAATCCAATTCCAAGGGGGGGCATTTGAAGATTCCGAAAAAGTCCGTCACTACCGGAGGAAGTTTCGAAGTGATGAAGCGAAGTCATATTCGGAGTCAGAGGCCCGATTCGGAGGCCCGGGAAGCGGTGCATGAAATAAAGGAGGATCTGTGCAAAATAATTTTGTGCGCGCGAAGTATCCCAGTGATTCGCGTAATCGAGCCGATGAGGGGCACGATATTTCCGCGATTCGAGATATTGTGCACCGACTGCTCCCGGTGCGGAAGATTGCGTGCACTGCCTGGATTTCGCGCCAGCTGGGGCCTATAAATAGAAGGCGACCCCCGACGGTTTGGGGGTTGTGGAATTCGGATCTACTCTCGGGCACGCAATTCGACTCCCCCCGCGCACAATATGACTTCCAGGTAATCTCTTTTTTCACGCAACTTTACCATGGGGTTCTCCTTTGCGCGCAACGCCACCAGCTTAAGTGAATTTTCCCCCACCTCCGGGTTCCTTCCTTGCACGCAATCCATGTCCAATGCGCGCAATTCCCTTCCGTGAGTGCAATACCCTGCGCGCCATTCCATCGCCGCACAAAATTCCCTGGATACAATTGTGTGCCATCCCGGTGTTTTTCGCGCAAACCTTCTCTTTGCGTGCACAAAACCCATGACCCTACACCTTGACGCCCCTTGGATTCCTTTCCGCGCCGGCACCTGATATCACCCCTTCTGGGCATGTGCGCCATGCGTTGTTTTCCCGCCCGGCCTTCCAGGATCATGTGAAGTAACCTCATGGTCCCTTGGGATGTGTTTCCCACTGTATTTCTTTGCCTTATGCTTCTCTGCATAAGCAAGCTAATGGCTATTGCTCTTTCGCATAGCCACGCTAACGTGGACCCCCCAGTGGTTCGCCCTGCTGCCCCCTTCACCACGGCCTTGTCGATGCCTTCCCTCCCACAAGGGGTAGAGGGCGTTGGGCATGTATGCCCTAGGAGTGTGGATCCAACCCAACTCATCCAAGCTGCAGGACGTTAAACTGCTAAGCAGCTCGTCCTTAACACATGACGTTAAATTTTGGTCCGACCCCATTCTTCGCACGCAGGGTCCCCCCAGCTCGGACATTTTTTACGCCTCTCGTCTCCACAGGAATGGACTCTTCCTCGCATGGAATGAGATCCTCCTTGTCAGAGTGGTGTTTGTCCGCAGGGGAAGGGCTGCCTCACAGCATAATCACCTAGCCTCTCTTAGGGAAGGTTGCACCCGTGCATCTCCATAATTCCCCCTAACCAAGGCCAGTGGAGTCCCTTTCCCACTGTGCTTTGTCGCACCACGAGCCTCCACCCTGGAGTAATCCCCAGCACCCAGGACTGCTAACCACGCGTAAGCCCCTATTTCCTCTTTGGGCCAGTCAACGTGTAAGCCCCATTCCGCTTCTCACAGACACACCCTTCACGACGTGATCGTCTGGTCCTTGCTGCCTCTTGTTTCCCACACCGAGCATGACT
Organism: Viscum album; assembly: GCA_963277665.1. NCBI lineage: Eukaryota > Viridiplantae > Streptophyta > Magnoliopsida > Santalales > Viscaceae > Viscum > Viscum album. The sequence continues at coordinate 188,964,467 of OY728150.1, forward strand.
CACGTGGGCTTAGAGTGCGCACCGACCATGAAATCATCTTATGGGCCGCCTCAGAGCGTATTCTCCATGCCATCGAACTATGTGGAATTTGATCCATGCTAACACATGGTACATAGGAAGCCTCCACGAGGTTCAATCCCACCACCAAGTTGTTCCGACCACTCCACGTCGGTTCCATACCCACCATGGGCCACCTGAGAGCGTAAGCCCCAAATTCCTCATCCCGCATGACGTTAAACTGTATGCCCTCATCCCGCATGACATTAAACTGTATCTCATCCCGCATGATGTTAAACTGTATCCCCCCTCTTGGGGTGTCTCAGGGCATAAGCCCCATGTCTCATTCCATAATCCATCCTGATCCTTACCTGGGCTGCCACATCCTGGTGAGATCATGCCACTCCACCCCACTCTATAGTATCCGGGAAGCCACCCACGTGCTGGCCCCAACATCGGTGTTACCCCTAGGGGGTACTTCAATCTAATCCACTCTCAGTGTTTCGATCAGTCCGATCAATCTCCACAAGACGTTAAACTCACGACATACCCCGTGTTAAACATAGGATGCTGAGGAAAACCTCAAATTGTACACATTCCCTGCGTTTGATATGGGATTCCTTGGGCTTCCGCGCCATCGAGAAGCCCCGTGATAAGGGTCACAAGACAGAGATGCTGATCCCCAGTGTCAAGACATGCCAGCAACATCCCAACGTGACCTTTCTCCTCACCGAAGGTTGCTGCCCCGACAAGACCCCTTGGAGCGTCTTGACAGAAGTAGTGTAATTAACTGGTGTCTATGCAGATATGGCATCGGGAATGAGCTTCACGAACCCATCTCAAATATATGTGGGAGACCCAGATTAGGTGACGAGCTCCAAGGAGGAATCCATGAAAGGAAGAACCAACATTCCATCATCCCGGTTTCGATCAAGGAGTAGACGTCCCTGAATAATGAACGGATGCTGCCCGCCATTGGAAAGCGGGAATACGGGGCTGCGATCCACACGTCCTCACATGCGTGACGGACACGTGCGTGCTCCCCAGTGTAAAAACATCTGAAACAAAGATCTTTCAACCTAGAAATAATTCTCTTAGGTGTTATGGAGACGAAAAGAGTTGGGGTTGTGAGGATATTTATAATCGGGTTTGAGGTTGTAGAGTTATGACAAAAAATAAATGCATTACACATTTTATTTATTTCATTGACACTTATTTAAAACCCCCATGTTGAATAAATAATTCCTTGACATGCACCCACACAGATTATAATAAATATCATTTAAGACAATATTATATCCTCAAAATCCCGAATGGAAAAATTACATGGCGTGTATTAATAAATACACGGCATGTACTTGTTTTTCCTTGAAAACTACACGGCGTGTACATACAATGTACACGACATGTATATCTTGTTTTCATTTATTCATTACTTTTCCAAAATGAAAACTACACGGCATGTACATTTAATAATACATGGCATGTACATGTTTTCAAAATAAAACAACACAGCGTGTAATTATTGATACACGACATGTACTTGTTTTATTTTTATTCTTCCTCCAACATTAAAACAATTTAGGCTTCCTTGAATAATTATTAAAACACAAACGGGAATAATCTTTATTCTACTTGAGATACTAGAATACACTAATTGTGTGACCCTCTAGGCCTCTTTCTCATTGGCATTAGGCGGGCTTGCCTAAAGTCCAAGATTACTGTCTAGCAATGGGTCAAGGCACCCAAGAGAATGAAGTTGACGTCACATTGACTTATCCCCGCATACGAATACTTACTATGTCACTTAATCTTTTTGTCTCGATATCTCATCAAGAATGTTTCATGGTAGTGTCATAAACCTATATGCTTGATCCATCGTTCTTTAACTACCTGAAATAAACTCATCATTTACACCATGGCCATGGAATTTAATGTGACAGTTCAATTTCAATCAAAGGACCGAGATATCAACTTCCATAAATGGAAGGGACCAATCCTTCCTCGACCTATCTATTAACAACATGTCACTCGTGACACACCCAACGTACACTACTTCCCTCCAACTGTCTGCGTGACGGTTTTCGTCAGTAAATCTAAGTGCGCGAGTCATGAAATGAGTAAATGATAATATTCCAGTCTATGGACCATTACACACGCTCATAGATTGCAATGTCTGATGACACCAAGACATGCAGAATTGCTACTGACAGGTCTGTTCTCATAATCTCCCATCATGGAGATTACCATGTGTGATCTCCATGAGAGAGAGTCTCGTCTTCTTACCAGTACTTGCACATGACAGTCTGTATACTATGTGTCCTATCATAGTATGTCATCCACCGTATAACTTTATTTAAGAATATTGTTATAGCATTTCAAGGTTCTCATCATAGCAGGGATCTGCCCTGACCTTATCAATGAAAAACATATTCTAGGACATTATTATATTATAGTCATGAAGAACTATGAACAATATATAATAAGTGAACATTCATGTAATCAATGTAAAAAAATAGTTGGTTCTTAGGACACCAACCCTTACAAACTCCCACTTGGACTAGAGCCAACTACCTATGACTATTAGTCCGCTAGACCTCACATGATGATCATGTTTCTGCTGAGTCAAGGCTTTAGTCAAGGGGTCCGCCACATTGTCTTCCGTGGAAATACTTATCAACGAAACATCACCTCTATGAGAAAAATACATCAACAGATGATACTTCTGAAGTATGTTCTTTGTCCGCTTTTGTATCCTTGACTCTTTTGCGAGTGCCACCACTGCAATATTATCACAATAGAGTGTGATATGATCTTTACTTCTCGGTACGACATCCAGCTCTTGGATGAAGCTTCGCATCAATACTGCTTCTTTAGCTACCTCAGAAGCTGCGATATACTCGGACTCCACTGTAGAATCTTCCACCACACTCTACTTTGAGATCCTCCTGCTCACTGCACATCCATTCAAACTGAATATGTATCCAGTATGTGACTTCATGTAATCTTGATCAGTATGGAAACTAGAATCTACATGTCATCTGATGACTAGTTCCTCATCTCCTCCATAAACCAGGAACATATCCGTAGTATGTCTCAGATTATTAAGGATAGTCTTGACTTCCATCCAAAGGTGGTCTCCTCGATCAGCTTGATATCTACCTACCACACGTAATGCATAACCAACATCTAGCCTCATACATATCATAACATATATGACCGACCCAATCGTGGATGCATAGGGGATCCTTTACATTATTTTTCTTTCCTCATGTGTCTTAGGACACATTTTCTTGGAAAGATGAATGACATGTGAAACTAGTAACAATCCCCTCTTGGATTGTTCCATAATTAATCTCTTCAGTATCTTGTCAATGTATGTACTTTATCTCAGGCCTAGAATTCTCTTGGATCAATCATGATGGATCATGATCCCAAGAATATATGATTCCTCTCCCACGTCTTTCATTGAGAATAATTTATGCAACCATGCCTTAACTGACAGTAAGACAGGTACTTCGTTTCCAATTAGTAATATGTCATCAACATATACTATTAGGAAACCAACTGCACTTCCACTAAACCTCTTATAGACACAAGGCTCACATTCGTTCTTAACAAAGACAAATTCCATTGTGGCTTCATCAAAACAAATGTTCCATGATCTTCATTATTTCTTTAATCCATAATTGGATTTATGAAATTTACATACCTTGTTGGCATCATTTGGAGTCACAAACTCTTCACGTTATGTCATGTAGACATTTTCCTGGAGGTTCTTGTTACGGAAAGTGGTTTTGACATCCATTTTCCAAATTTCATAGTCATTGTAAGCGACAATGGCCAGTAGGATTATGATGGACTTCAGCATCACAACCGGTGAAAAGGTTTCATCATAGTCAATTCCTTGATGCTGTCTAAAACCGTTTGCAACCAGTCGTGCCTTATAGGTGCTGACTTTCCCCACCATGTCCATTTTCTTCTGGAATACCCATTTATTTCCAATAGTCTTTACATCAACTGGAGGATCTACCAAAATCCTGACATGGTTTTGGTACATGGAATCCATTTCAGAATACATGGCTTCTTTCCACTTTGCAACGTCTATGCCTTCAACCTCTTCCTTGTAGGTAAGAGGATCCTTATTGTCAACCAATAACGAGTCACCAACCTCGGTGACAAGAAAATCATATCGTTCTGGTTCTCTCACCTCTCTTGTGCTTCTATACAGTTCTTGTGTATCTCGAACAGATTGTTCTTCCATGGGGCTATGTGGAATCTATTCTTGTACCAACTCTTGTGTATCTTGAGCCTCGAGTTCACCAAAGTCTATCTCGCTCCCACTGTCCCTTTTGGAGATGTGGTCCCTCTCAAGGAATATGGCGGGTCTTTCCACGGTAACCTTTTTTTATGATGGGTTATATAGGTAATATCTCCTAGTTTATTTGGGATATCCTATAATGATACACTTTATTCCTCGGGGAGCATGTTTGATACCTAAAGAGTCCTTAAAAAATGCTTCAAAACACCACACATGTAAATTTGATAACATGGCTTTGCATCCACTCCATAATTTGTATTGAATACCATTTATCGATTTAGTTGGTACTTGGTTTAGTATGTGTGCTACTCTTTGTCATGCATATCCCCTAAAGGATAATGGAAGAATCTCTTGACTCATCATTGATCTCACCATGTCCAACAGGGTGTGGTTCCTCCTTTCACTTACTCCATTCCACTGGGCCTTGTATGGAGGAGTGAGTTGATATTGAATCCCAAACTCATGTAAGAAATCAATGAAGTGCTGATTAAGATATTCTCCTCCTATATCTGAGCATAGTTTCATAATCTTCTTACCAAGCTGGTTGTCAACATCATTCATGTAGTCTTTGAAATTATCAAAAGAATCTGACATATACCTCATTACGTAGATATATCCATATATACTAAAATCATCAGTAAAATTTATAAAGTATAAGAACTCACCCCTTGCCTCATCTGAAAATGGCCAACGCACATCTGTGTGAACTAATTCTAAAAGCTCTTTAGCTCTTTCACCTTTTCCACTAAATGGGGCTTTGGTCATTTTTCCTTGTAGACACACATGACATACACCAAGTGGTTTTAGTTTGAAAGAATCTGAATATCCAGCTTGATGTAGTTTTGTCAAACGTTTCTCATTGACATGACCTAGTCGATGATGCCAAAGATGGGTGTGGTATGAGTCATGTGAATTGACTTTGTCATATATTTCCATTACATGGTTTGTTTAGTCTAACACATAAAGGCCGTTATACAAATGTTCCCTACCAAAACAAATGCTATCTTTATAAAAGTAGCAACATTCATTTCCAAACGTGAACATGAATCCATCAGTCTCTAATCTGGATACTGAAATAATTTTTTAGTAACAGAAGGCACATAATAACAACCCTTTAACACCAAGATCATTCTAGTTGGCAACGTGAGGTGGTAGTCTCTATCAGCTAAAATAGCAAGTCTGGCTCCGTTGGCTGCTCGTAGATCTACCTCCCCTCGATAAATCATCTTCAATCTACTTGGTTCCTATATTTGGATACAGATGTGAGCACCAAAAGCAGTATCTAATACCCAGTTAGTAGAAATAGATAGATTGCATTCGATAACAAATACACCTAAAGCATCCCCTTGATTCCTTGGCTGGGTGCAGTTTTTCTTCCAGTGGCCCTTCTTGACACATGCGAAACAAACAACATCTTGTTCCTTACCCCCCCCCTTTGATCTTCCTTTTCATGGAAGGTCTTGAATAAGCTTTGGGATTAATGCTCTTCGCCTTCCCTTACATTTTATTCACCATAAGGAGAGAAGGCGTTTCATGCTTCATGTCATTATCTACTTGGAGAACAAGGATAAGAAGATCAGATTGAGAATTCTCAATGTTGTTCATGTTGAAATTAACAACAATGTTTGAGAAGCTCTAGGGGAGTGATGGAAGAATGAGATCGGTACCGAGTTATTCGGGGAGTTTAAACCCTAGAACCTCTAAGAGCTCAATGTAACCAATGAGAATGACTACATGAGGCCTGTCTAGGGCACCCTCTCCAAGCATTCTCTGAAATAGAGCCTTGGAGATCTCAAACCATTCATGTCTTTCTCTCTCCTGGTATAAACCACAAAGGTGCTCGAGCATTCTATAGTCATCCATGTCTTCATGAGACTTAATGAGCTCACTAGACATCGATGATAGCATCAAACATTGAACATCGAGTGCATCGTTCAATTGTTGATCAAAGACTAGGAAATATTCATCACTCTCCCCTGGGGCAGGAGAATTAGGAAGTGAGGACTCCAACATGTAAAACTTTCGTTCATGGCCTAGGATAACCTGAAGGTGCCTAAACCATTCATGAAAGATACTGCCGGTGAGGATATTGTCTTTATCCAGTATTGATCACAGAGAAAAAGTGGTTGATGAGATTTTCATTTTGATTCTAAAAATTTAAAAGAGCTATTTTATCAGTACATTCTTGATTACATTTTTATGAGAAATAACAAATTAATTAATTAATTCTCCCAATATTTTATCAAGTCCCAATGGACCTCACCATTAAACTCGGAATGTCGAGTTTCTTTGACATTCTAGTGGCAAGGATCCATATTCCCCTTTTCATAACCCCAACAAGGGTTGGTCAAGCTATTTGAAGGTATTTAGGTAGGCAGGTCTTTTCCAACTATGAGCTTCCAGTTCCTGGATCTGTTGAGTGGACTCCCCAATCCTAAAATCCTGACTTGGATTTCCTCAACTGTTGCCTCCAATATTAAAGCATGTCTAGAAAGGGCTACTTATCTTGATGTAATATGTTTAAGTCAACCTGAAACCTTTCATAAGGGCTTCCTTTATAAAAGCAAGTTCCCCAAAAAGGGTTGGTCAAACACACAGTTTTATTGAGTCTTTCCCTTAATCAGGTAACAGAAGGCTTGGTCTTGCTTAATATGGTATTGAGGGATTTTATTCCTTTATGCATAGTTTCACATTATCACATGCCTGTTAATATTAAATGCTTAACCATGTTCTGATAATGTTTACGCATTGTCTGGTTTTTATTTTATTACATATTTTCATGCTTGTTCATTTTATTAATTAAGTGATAGTGACAATACATACATAATAAATAAACCATGCAATCATACAGAAATAAAATAAAATGGCATGATCGTGAGCTTATTTTTGGTTAACTTATCTAGTGGTTTTGATAAGCTAACAATGACCTAGGGAAAACACCTTGAACCTGATGGTTCGTGTTTTGTAGCTCCCATCTATCCACCTTTGTATCTTGTTTTGTCGATTTCACCTCGTCTTCAGGATTTGAACCGTCTCCTCTGGCTTGGGAGATACGCCATTACATGGGTTTACATTAAAGAAACCATGGGCACGCAGGCCCTACATTTTATTGGAAGAAGGCTCGCAGGACAAAAAATTTAAATTAAATAAATTTAAATGAAACCATACACATACAAAGGGTATGTGGTCTAGCTCATGATCATCCCTAATATGCAACGACATTTACGCATATTTAAAAATCAAATTATTTTAACCGTTCTTTCATTTAAGATATGCCGTGCTTGAATTTAATTAATTATGATATTATAAATAATTAATTCATTATCTTAAATTCCTTTATTAATTTACTTGAGATTCTTCTCATCCATATTTCTTGTACGGGTCTTTGTACATTGGAAGAAACATAGTGAAATTCCCTTTCTGGAAAGTACATGGCATGTAGTTTATAATTACAGGGTGTGTATTTCTTTTCACACTTTATCGAAAGTACACGCTGGGGGATTTGGTATGTTTTCTTTACATTGGAAATTTTGGAGTACACGACATGTATATAAATCATACACAGAGTGTAAATACTTGTTACGCAGTAACCGGCCTGGCGATCCCGTGTTCGCGGTACGCGGCTTATCCATGTACACAGTTTCAACTGGGCCGGAACAGACTACACGGCGTGTTGCTCCAACATACATGCCGTGTATTCCAGTTCCGACTCGTCATTCAATTATGTTCAACACGACATGATTAATACTTAGGAATAATCAATTCACATGGTGTGGTTTGGCAGAACAGTGTCGGTCCATTGAACCTAAGTACACGTCGTGTAGTTTTAATTACACGTCGTGTAATCCCGTGTTGTATAGAAAGAAAGAGCTTCTCCTATAGATGAGTGCCTCTTTTTTATTTTAATCAAATTTAAAATTAAAAGGCCTTTTCTGTGATATGAATGGATAAATGAAGGAGTGAGAATAGATCTCGTTTATTAAGATTTATAGAACGATTTATTTCAAACTAAATCAAATATAAATGTGTAAATTATCAACAAAAATTAAATAACTATAATCAATGTTGTAACCTCGTTCTGATACGATTTTAAGGATCTGGGCACATCAGTAGCACGTGGGTGGATGTGCCCACTTGGATTTTTGTCATTAGCAATGAATAATCCGGAATCAGTATGATGATAAACACCAGTCTCCACGGATCGAATCAAAGAAATAGACAAAAGAAATAGAAAGTCCCAGAACAAAAAAGTTGGATCATTACAGGTTGATTATAATTAATTTAATCAATTAAAAAAACCTTTTGGGTGTTATTAATTCGTTGATGTTCTTGATCACATTCTGATGTGATTCATTATTGCGTCGCAGAATCCAAGTGTAGACTTCCTCTAGAAGTGAACCACACATGTACCTCGTGTCTCGGGACGTCACCAAAGAAGTCTCCGGGTGCGAGAATGGAGAAACCATTTCTTGCATTGTCTGCCTTAGATCATCTTGATCCAATGGAAGAGGATCTCTCTCGGTCTTGAGAACGTTCTTGGTGGAAGAAGTTCTTTCAGCCTTGAAAAAGTCTCTTGTGTGTTACGCACAAGAAAAGAGTTGGGGTTATGAGGATATTTATAATCGAGTTTGAGGTTGTAGAGTGATGACAATAAACAAACGCATTACGCATTTTATTTATTTCATTGAATCATATTTAAAACCCCCATGTTGAATAATTAATTCTTTGTCATGCGCCCATAATAATTACAATAAATATCATTTAAGACAATATTATATCCTCAAAATCCCGACCGAAAAAACTACACAGCGTGTATTAATAAATATACATTATGTACTTGTTTTTCCTTGAAAACTACATGGCATGTACATTCAATGTACACGACGTGTATATCTTGTTTTCATTTATTCATTTCCTTTCCAAAATGAAAACTACACACTGTGTACATATAATAATACATGACATGTACTTGTTTTCAAAATAAAACTACATGGCATGCAATTATTGATACACGACATGTACTTGTTTTATTTTTATAATTCCTACAACATTAAAACAATTTGGCCTTCCTTGAATAATTATTAAACCACGTTTGGGAATAATCTTTATTCTACTTGAGATACTTGAATATACTTAGTGTGTGACCCTCTAGGCATCTTTCTCGTTGTCATTAGGCGGGCTTGCCTAAAGTCCAAGATTACTGTCTAGCAACGGTTCAAGGCACCCAAGAGAATGAGGTTGATGCCGCATTGACTTATCACCACATACGAATGCTTACTGTGTAACTTAATCCCATTGTCTCGATATCTCATCAAGCAGGTTTCATGGTAGTGTCATAAACCTATATGCTTGATCCGTCGTTCTTTGAATACCTGAAATAAACTCGTCGTTTACACCATGGAAATGGAATATAATGCGATAGTTCTATTTGAATCAATGGGACGAGATATCAACTTTATAATTGGAAGGAAAAAATACTTCCTTGACTTATCCATTAACAACATGTCACTCGTGACGCTCCCAACATACCCTACTTCCTGCCAATTGTCTGGGTGACTGTTTTCATCAGTAAATCTACGTGCGCAAGTCATGAAATGTGTTAATGATAATATTCTAGTCTAAGGACCATTACACATGCTCGTAGATAGTAGTGTCCGATGACACCAGGTCATGCGGAATTGCTACTAGCGGGTCTGTTCTCATAATCTCCAATCATGAAGATTTCCACGTGTGAACTCCATGAGAGACAGTCTCGTTTTCTTATGAACACTCGCACATGATGAACTGTATATTATGTGTCCTATCACAGTATGTCATCCAACCGTATAACTTTATTTAAGAATATTGTTATAGCATTTCAAGGTTCTCATCATAGCGGGGATCTTCCATGACCTTATCAAGGAAACAAATATTCCAGGACATTATTATATTATAGTCATTCAGAACAATGAAAAATATATAATAAGTGAACATTCATGTAATCAAATTACAAAACAGTTGGTTCCCAGGACACCAACCCTTACAGTTTTATTATCCTAATTTCAAAAATAAAGATATACATTTTCTCTGATATTAACTATAATGAATCAAAATTTTCATATATTAACATTACATCACATTTTTTGGAATACATACTACATTACATGTATAGACACCCAAAGACCATGTTATCCTAGTTCATTTTGAAATATATAATGCTATACAATGGTATATAAATGAGCTACATTTTCTTCCACTAGTTTCATCATAACTATAATAATTATAAGACACATCACAATGAATATATATCCCCATTACCAGGGGTGTAAAACATAAAAATTGGTGATCTTTGATTCCTAGTAATGGTAAAAATAGTTATATGTAATGACAAACATGAGAAAAAGTTTATATTAATATAATAATAAAAATAAAATATCATAAACTATATATCAAAGATTATAAACGTAAAACATTGAATAAAAATTAGTAGTTCATAAGACATGAATAATAAGGTAATATATTGAATAATCTATGAAAGTGAAAAATATGAACATTACATAGAATTGTTGAATAAATAAGAACTTTTAATAACAATCAGTTTATGTGAAGACACATTTTATTACATATCATTGAACATTATGAGGACTACACCTACTAGGTGAGACACATTACAATCCCCAATTATAGTCATTTCCTTGTAATGGATTGAGTTTCCTAATCTTCCCATAGTGGAACAGGTTTCCCCATATTCCCATAGTGTATTAGGTCTCCCCATTCTCCAATTTTCATGGGGAATACAACTACTGGGTGGAACACACCACCATCCCTAGTCACAATCCTTTTCATATAAGGGATCTGTTTTCCCCATCTTTCCGTACTGTAAATATAAGGCCCCAGCCTTAAACCTTACTAAATCTTGAGTTATTACATGATTACACATTGAAGATCTTTTCAGGTTTAGAGTTTTAGAGAATTAAATCATAAAACTTGCATTACATTCCACATATAAACAAAGTGGTTACATAAAGATAGTATTCTCCTTTCCCATCAATGGAAACATATTTAAAATAAAACATGGATTCTTTCTTGACACTTCCTTGACACAATCATCATATCATGTACCTTTCCCTTGACCTGTGGAAAACATTTCAAAAAACATGGGATGAGCATAAAAAGCTCAGAAAGGGATATAAAAATATGGAAAGGAAACATGGGTACATATATACCTAAGAATGAAATCATACTTTACACATAAAACATAAGCACTTAAACATACCTCATCAAATCATGAATAAATCATAGAAATCATAAGACATAAAGGTAACTTGAGGCATTCATAACATTCTTACGTAGGGAGTAACCCTCTAGGTTACGTTTGGAATACCCATCACAGTATATTCCCTAAATCTCTTTGGATAAACCTTAACGTTTCACTCCTTCGCGTTACCCAATGCATTGGAGAGCTATATCGGGCTCACCCGCCCTTAGTTTATCACGGAACCACCCGTCTTCATAATAATTCCCAAAAACCTCAACATAATCGTATCACATAAAACATGCATAAAGGAAAAATAACATTTCCATCTTTCAATCACAAGATATAAATACAACACATTGATATAAAAACATTATGAAAACCATTTTTAATACTAAAAGAAAAGAAAATTAAAACATGGTATTTATTTTTCTTTTAAAAAAAAGGTATGGCTTGTAGAGGAAGCCGAAACTCAAATAACGGTCACGGCTGCAGAGAAGTTGTTGTTGACGCATACGTACGACAAAAAACTTCCATTTTGTCATTTAGTAAAATGCTTCGTATAAAAAAGATTCCTTTTGGATAAGCGTAAAAGTCAAAGGTGTTTATACACCGTATAAATGAAGGTTGTGTATAAAACAAAATATGCCTCAATGAAAGAAGATTGAGACGAAGTCCCATAACTCGGGTCCGACATGACTCGATCGTTCTTTAATGTCCTGAATAATAAACCTGAGTTAATTTCTACTTGTTTAAGAACCTTTTTCAAGTACATTATTCCTTTTATATCACTTATTTCCATGTCATGAACACTATGTAATTATTTAGGTTAATAACGGTCATTTTAACGATCATTGGTACTTGATTCAAAAATAAACCCTTTATAATTACAAGTTGTTGATGTATTAATTATAACCAGAATTATAATCATGATGTATATATCATATATATCCAATATATACATGCATTTATAATATTACATAATCATTTAGAGGTAAGAAATGAAATGCACCGTTCATGGAGACGGTAAGCCGTACGTACGCATGAACGCTACTTTCATTTCTATTTCGTATTTTATAGAATGGAATAATAATGATATAAAGGTATAATATAATTCCAGTATAATATCATATATAATATCATAGTTCCATCCTTTATACGTCCCACATATGGTATTTAACGAATCAAATCACTTTGAGGGGGCGGTAGTCCGCACTTCCTTAAATGAAGATATCACGTTTACCCATAATGGAAACCATAAAGGTATGCCCAAAATGAAAAATACAGAAGCTTAAGTAAAACACAAAAATATTATATATCATATATAAATATAGTGACATCTTAATGGCCGCCTTTGAAGGTGTTAAAAGAATGTTGAACAATCATCGTTTCAGGAGGCATAAATTCACCATCCACGGAAACAGTGTGTCCTTTAACCATTAGATGTAGGTGTGTGTAAGTGTAGCTCGAATCCTTCTTATAACAACATCCTAGGATATATAATATACTGGATTTGTTACAAAATAAATGAATAAAAAGAGTTTTGGGTGTTGGAGAAGAAAAATAAAACAAAAGGACTCAAGTGAAGACATTACCTTAAAATCGGGTAACTCCCTTTGGTTTGAGCTCAAAGGCTTCCTTGGGAAGACATCTGTCCAAAGTGAGGCCTCAAGGAGTAAGAGAGGGATGTGGAGAGACAAAATGGGCAGGGGTTATCCGATCCAAAGGCTTTGGAAGTGTGGGTAAGGAGGTAGAGGTGGGGGCCTTTTATAAGAGGAGAGAAGGGGCACTCTGGAAAAGTAAAGAAAAGTTACTTTATTTGAAAATGATTTTCGGATTCAAAAGGTCCCACATTGATATAATTCGAGGGTAAGGTGATAAGGGTTCGAAATACACCCATCCAATAGGTTTTGGACATGTGTAGGTCTTAGAGTTTACATTATCTTTCCATTTTATTTAAATTTTTTACTAATGAGGTAATTGCTGCATCATCATGATGTCATAAATAATTTAATTTATTTAAAGTCTAAAAAATTATGAAAAAAATATCATGATGTATGAAATCTTGTTATCTTTCTAATGAATATTTATAGTCCAAAATATCATATATTTAGACAAAATGAAAAATATTTTACTTAGGCGATACATTCTTTGTCACATTTAACATTCTTTAAAAATAAAAAGATAAAAAGTCACTTTCTCACAAAAGGGATTCCATGGGGCCGCCAAGTTTGGCACAAGGCATACCATGTTCGGCCATGAGACAACAAGTAGCCTTAGGACACATTTTGTGGTCTTTTTGTTTTATTATGATATCATTTTATTATCCATAACTACCCGATTACTCATTAATCAAGATAATTAAAGATAATTACCGTTGCTACTATTCATAATGCCCCAAAACAAAAGTGTCTTGATTACATAATTTTGACCTTATGATTCCAAATATGTAATCCATTTTACCAAATTCCAAACACAGAAATAGCAATAATTGATTTAAAAAAAATTCCCGTTGTCAAAACAAATAGCGGATTTTTTTGAAACAATAACTATGAAAAGTTTGGCATTAGTTTATGCCCAATTCCAAAGTGAAATTAATCCTAATGACCAACATTGGATTAAATTGTAAAAATATATTCTAATTTAACATTAAAACCAATTAAAAAGATAATCTAATCATATAAATCATGTAGATTAAAAAGTAGTTTTGATGTAAAATGCATTATTTTTCACTATTCATTAAAAAAATGAACATTGTCAGAAAATTACCAAAAATTCACACAAAGCAAATTTTGATGTCCCAATCATAAAGAATAAGTTTATTTTGACAAATATAGCTTATAAAATTGTCAAAATATAGATTTAAAAATGGTTTTCCATCAAAATGATGTAAAACATTCTTTTAAAAAATATTAGTGTATTCTATGTTTAAGATTGGATTTATTTTCATTTTAAGCCTCGAAAACACTATCTAATTCATTAATAGACATAGATAAAAATATATATTATTAATTACTTACTTGGGATGTTATATCCTTCCCCCCTTTAGAAAATTGCGTCCCCGCAATTTATTTACTTATCGAATAAATGGGGGTACTTATCCCTCATTTCATTTTCAGATTCCCATGTTGCCCCTTCCATCATGTGGTTTTTCCAAAAAACTATTACCTGATTAATCACCTTATTCCGTAACACTTGCTCCCTGTGGTCAAAAATCTGGACCGGTTGTTCCTCATAATATAGGTTCTCTTCCAGCTGAACTACCTCTGGACTCAAAACATGAGATGGATCTGGCATGTACTTTCTCAGCATCGAAACATGAAAAACATTGTGTACCTGAGATAAACTCGGAGGTAAAGCCACTCCGTATGAAACTGATCCCACTCTCTCCAGAATTTTATATGGTCCAATGAACCTTGGACTTATCTTTCCTTTCTTACCAAATCGCATCACACTTTTCCATGGAGAAACCTTGAGAAAAACATGATCACCTACCTCAAAAGAGAGATCCTTCCTCCTATTGTTCGCAAAACTCTTCTTCCTACTCTGAGCTATTATCATGTGTTTCTGTATCAGCTGAACTTTTTCTGCCATCTCTTCTACCAATTCTGGTCCCATCAACATCCTTTCACCCACTTCATCCCAGAAAGCTGGAGTTCGACACTGCTTCCTATATAACGCCTCAAATGGTGCCATCTGTATACTGGAATGAAAACTGTTATTATATGAAAATTAAACCAAAGAAAGATGTTGGTATCAACTTCCCTGATAATCAATCGAACAAGCTCATAGAATATCCTCCAAGGTCTGAATCGTTTGTTCTGACTGCCCATCTGATTGAGGATGAAAAGCTGTACTAAAATTTAATTCAGTACCCAACGACTTCTGAAGGCCTTTCCAAAAGATAGAAGTGAACCTGGGATCACGATCAGATACAATGGAGAGGGGAACTCATGTAACCTGACTATCTCTTTAAGATACAAACGTGAAAGTTGATATAGGGAAAAAGTATCTCGTATAGCAAGGAAATGAGTAGATTTAGTCATGCGATCAACAATAACCCAGATTGCATTATTACCTCAAGATGTCTTCGGTAATCCCACAACAAAGTCCATGGATATATTCTCCCATTTCCACTCTCCCACTGGTAATGGATGAAGAATACCTTTCGGTAACTACCGCTCTACTTTAACCTGTTGACATGTCAAACACTTCATAGTAAAATCAATAATATCTCATTTCATTCCATCCCACCAGTAATACTCCCGCAGATCTCTGTATATCTTAGTACTGCCTGGATGAACTGAAAACGAAGAACAATGAGCTTCACATTACAACTCTCTCTTCAACTGTGAATCACAAGTCACACACAACCTCTTACCAAATCTCAAAATGCAATCATTATCAATGTTGAATTCAGGAAACATACCTTTCTGAACCAGCTATACCTTTTTCTGCAACTCACTGTCTTGCTTCTGTGCTTGCTTGATTCTATCTGATAGAGATGATCTCACTGATACCAGAAACAAAACAGAAGAACTTCCTGCACCAACAACTTCTATGCCAAAGTTCATCAAATCCTTAACCAAATGATCACTTTCCAAACGCTACATTGCTAAAGAAGCATTATTTTTTTTGACTCAAAGAATCAAAAACTTTATTTTATTTTCCCGGATGGTAATGAATTGTACAATCATATTCCTTGATTGATTCCATCCATCTCCTCTGTCTCATGTTTAACTCTTTTTGAGTGAATATATACTTTAAACATTTGTGATCAGTATATATTTCACACTTTACTCCATACAAATGATGCCTCCAAATTTTTAAAGCAAAAACAACAGCAGCTAATTCCAAATCATGTGTAGGGTAATTCACCTCATGAGTTTTCAACTGTCGTGAAGCATAAGCAATTACCTGATCATTATGCATTAGGACTCAACCAAGTCCTTTCAATGAAGCATCATTGTATATAACAAACTCACCATTCATGGAAGGTAGTGCCAAAACTGGAGAATTCACCAATCTTCTTTTCAATTCGTGAAAACAATCATCACATTCTTTTGTCCAGATAAACATAACACCCTTCCGAGTTAGCTTAGTCATTGGACTAGATAACCATGAATAATTTCTAACAAACCTTCGGTAATAGCCTGCCAAACCAAGGAAGCTACGAATCTCAGTTACATTTGTGGGTCTTGGCTAGTCTTCCACAACTTTTGTTTTTGCAGGATCAACAGTTATCCCATCTTTAGAAACAATGTGTCCAAGGAAAGAAATTTTTTGCAACCAAAACTCACACTTGCTGAATCTCCCATACAATTTATTTTCTTTTAAGGTTTGAAAGATAACCCTTAAATGTCTTTCATTCTCATCATTACTTTTAGAAAACACCAAAATATCATCAATGAAAACCACCAAAATCTTATCTAAGAACTCATGGAAAATTATATTCATTAATTCCATGAATACAGCAAGTGCATTGGTTAGCCCAAAAGGCATTACTACAAATTCATAATGGCCATATCTTGTATGGAACACAGTCTTCGGAACATATGCTTCCTTTACCTTCAGATGATGGTACCCTGATCTCATGTCAATATTTAAAAAATACTGAGCTCCCTGGAGCTGATCAAACAAATCATTGATATGAGGCAAAGGATATTTGTTCTTAACAGTGACGTTATTCAAGGCTCTATAATAAATGCAAAGTCTCATTGAACCATCTTTATTTTTAACAAATAAATCAGGAGCACCCCATTGTGATGTGCTAGGTCGAATGAAACCTTTCTCTAATAAATCTTGCAATTGCTCCTTCAACTCTAAAAGTTCAATTTGAGTCATTTGATAAGGGGGTTTTGAAATTAGCATAGCATCAGGAACTAAGTCAACAGTAAACTCAACTTCCCGATCTGGTATTATTCCAAGAAACTCATCAGGAAAAACATCACGATACCCATTTACCACTAGCACATCATTAATCTGAACAGTTTCTTTATTTTCAATGATTTGTGCAAGGTAATATACATTTCCATCTTTTACAAGTTTATTGGCCTCTTGATAAGTTATCAACAGTAAGGGTTCATTCTTGTACAAAAACTGAAAGTCTTTCTGAAAAAAAAATTTCTTTAGCTCTACAGTCAATCTTAGCATTGTAAATAGAGATCCAATCCATACCGAGGATAACATCAAACTCTACTAGAGGTAGAACAATAAGGTTTTCAAGTAGGTTCTTTCAACAGATAAGGATAGGAAGATTCTTATAAATTCTTTTTGCCTCAACATTTACCCCAGGTGTTTTTACCAAAAGTTCAGGAGTCATTTCTTGAGATGGTATTCCCATTTTACTAGAAAAGGTTTCAGAGATGAACGAATGTGTAGACCCCGAATCAAACAACACACTAGAATAATCTGAAAAAACAAACAATGTACCTGGTACAACTTCATTTGATGGCCTGACATCTGCTGAAGTAGATGCAAATTATTTCACCACCCCTTTCTTCTTGTAGTCAAACTGCTTCCCATCACTCGAGCTCTTTGTCGGACACTCGTTTGCATAGTGACCCATCTCATTGCACTTAAAAAATTTCACTAACTATAAATCAGATTTGGTCTTACCTTCACCTTGATCGTTTTAAGTGCAATCACGAGCCTTATGTCCCATCTTACCACATCAGTATCACTTTATAGAATTCATAAGACATTCCCCAGAATTCCTTTTGACACATTTATCACAAACTGGAAACTTAGATTTCTTACCATCAGGCTTTTTTGAAGAATTCTTCCCTTTCTCCTGCCACCTTGGTCTCTTCTTCTTCTGGTTGTTATAGAACACTTGATCATCATCAAACTCCATTTCCACCTTCTTAGCATATTGAACAAGCGTTTCATAACTTTTAAACTCAAGATAATCTAACACCCTTTGATATTTTGGCTTTAATACTGAGTAAAAACGGTTGATTTTACTATCAAGGTCTCGGATAAAATTTAGAGCATACCTTGCCAATCGAGCGAACATTTCTTCATAGGTAGCCACTGAGTCTTCCTCTTGCCTCAATTCCAAGATTTGTTTTTCCATCCAAAGTTGAACAACATTAGGAAAATACTTTTCAAGAAACATACCTTTGAATTCATCCCAGTCGAGAGAATCAATCTCATCAGCATCCCTGATATTTTTAACCATTGACCACCACTGATCTGCTTCACCCTCCAAACGGTAAATAGCAAGACTAACCTTTTCATTGTCTGAACACCCCATGACATAGAAAATCCTCTATAGTGCTTTAATCCACCCTTCAGCTAGCACATGGTCAGATGATCCTCTGAATGATGGGGGATTTTGCCTCATGAAATGTTCCACCACTAACATGTTCCTCTGTGGTTGATCTGGCTGATCTCGTGCATGGATACCACCACCATTTATCGCTTCAGTCAACTGCTCCATTACTGAAACAAACTGTTCAGTTCCAATTCCAACCATCTCAGGATGCTGATTCCGAAGGTTATTTCCTTCTGCATGCCTTCCTAGCACTGCTTCCCTGTTTCCTCTATGGAAAACCATTCTGAACAAACATTTTTTAGATGATGAAACATGGCAATTTTCAAATACTATATAACTTCAATTTGACCATCAAAAAATATTTCTAGATAATCATTTAATAGAAGTATAACTCCTAAAGTTATCTAAACCGACCTCGGATACCAACTATAAGGCCCCAGCATTAAACCTTACATAATCTTGAGTTATTACAAGATTACACATTGAGTATCTTTTCAGGTTTAGATTTTTAGAGAATTAGATCATAAAACTCACATTACATTCCACATATAAACAAAGTGGTTACATAAAGATAGTATTCTTCGTTCCCATCAATAGAAACATATTTAAAATAAAACATTGATTTTTTCTTGACACTATCATCATATCATGTACCTTTCCCTTGACCTGTGAAAAACATTTCAAAAAACTTGGGATGAGCATAAAAAGCTCAGTAAGGTATATAAAAATATGGAAAGGAAACATGGGTACATATATACATAAGAATGAAATCATACTTTACCCATAAAACATAAGCACTTTAACATACCTCATCAAATCATGAATAAATCATAGAAATCATATGTCACAAAGGTAACTTGAGTCATTCATAACATTCTTACGTAGGGAGTAACCCTCTTGGTTACGCTTGGAATACCCATCATAGTATATTCCCTAAATCTCTTCAGAGAAACCTTAACGTTTTAGTCCTTCGCATTACCAAATGAATTGGAGAGCTATATCGGGCTCACCCACCCTTATTTTATCACGGAACCACCCATCTTCATAATAATTCCCAAGAACCTCAACATAATCGTATCACATAAAACATTCATAAAGGAAACATAACATTTCCACCTTTAAATCACAAGATATCAATACAACACATTGATATAAAAACATTATGAAAACCATTTTCAATACCAAAATAAAAGAAAATTAAAACATGGTATTTATTTTTCTTTTAAAAAAAGGTATGGCTTGTAGAGGAAGCCAAAACTCAAATAACGGTCACGGCGGCGGAAAATTCGTTGTCGCCGCATACGTACGACAAAAACATTCCCTTTTGTCGTTTAGTAAAACACATTGTATAAAAAAGATTCCTTTTGGATAAATGTAAAAGTGAAAGGGGTTTATACACCATATAAAATAAGGTTGTGTATAAAACAAAATATGCCTCAATGAAAGGAGATTCAGACGAAGTCCCATACCTCGGGTCTGACTTGACTCGATCGTTCTTTGATGTCCTGAATAATAAACCTGAGTTAATTTATAATTGTTTAAGAACCTTTTTCATGTTCATTATTCCTTTTATATCACTTATTTCCATGTAATGAACACTATGTAATTATTTAGGTTAATAACGGTCGTTTTAACGATCATTGGTACTTGAGTCAAAAATAAACCCTTTAAAATTACAAGTTGTTAATTTATCCATTATATCCAGAATTATAATCATTATGTATATATCATATATATCAAGTATATACATGCATTTATAATATTACATAATCATTTATAGGTATGAAATGAAATGCACCGTTCATGGAGATGGTAAGCCGTACGTACGCATGAACGCTACTTTGATTTCTATTTCGTATTTTATAGAATGGAATCATAATGATATAAAGGTATAATATAATTCCCGTATAATATCATATATAATATCATAGTTCCATCCTTTATACGTCCCATATATGGTATTCAACGTATCAAATCACTTTGAGGGGGCGGTAGTCCGCACTTCCTTAAATGAAGATATCGCGTTTACCCATAATGGAAACCATAAAGGTATGCACAAAATGAAAAATACAGAATATTAAGGAAAAAATAAACATATTATATACCATAAATAAATATATTGACATCTTAATGGCCACCTTGTAAGGTGTTAAATGAATGTTGAACAATCATCGTTTCGGGAGGCATAAATTCACCATCCACGGAAACAGAATGTCCTTTAACCATTAGATGTATGTGTGTGTAAGTGTATCTCGAATAATTATTATAAAAACATCCTAGTATATTGAAGATATTGGAGTTTTTACAAAATAAATAAATAAAAAGAGTTTAGGGGGTTGGAGAAGCAAAATAATACAAAAGGACTCAAGTGAAGACATTACCTTAAAATCGGGTAACTCCCTTTGGTTTGATCTTCAAGGCTTCCTTGGGAAGACTTCTGCCCAAAGTGAGACTTAAAGGAGTAAAAGAGGGATGTGGAGAGACAAAATGGGCAGGGGTTGGATGAGCCAAAGGCTTTGGATGTGTGGTTAAGGAGGTAGAGGTGGGGGCCTTTTATAAGAGGAGAGGAGGGGCACTCTTGGAATATAAAGAAATGTTACATTATTTGAAAATGATTTCCGGATTCAAAATGTCCCACATTGATATAACTCGAGGTTAAGGTGATAAGAGTTTTAAATCCACCCATCCAATAGGTTTTTGGACATGTTTAGGTATTAGATTTTACATTATCTTTCCATTTTATTTAAATCCTTTATTAATGAGGTAATCGCTGCATCATAATGATGTCATAAATAATTTAATTTATTTAAATTCTAAAAAATTATGAAAAAAATATCATGATGTAGGAAATTGTTTTAGCTTTCTAATTAATATTTATATTCCAAAAGATCATTTATGTAGACAAAATTAAAAAAAATTTACTTAGGTGATAGATTCTTTGTCACATTTAACATTCTTTAAAAATAAAAAGATAAAAAGTCACATTCTCACAAAGGTGATTCCATGGGCCCCCCATGTTTGGAACAAGGCATCCCATGGTCGGCCATGAGACAACAAGTATCCTTATGACACATGTTGTGGTCTTTTTGTATTATTATGATATCATTTTATTATCCTTAACTACCCGATTACTAATTAAGCAAGATAACTAAAGATAATTACCGTCGTTACTATTCATAATGTCCAAAAACAAAAGATTCTTGATTACATAATTTGTACCTTATGATTCCAAATATGTAATCCATTTTACCAAATTCCAAACAGTGAAATTTCAATAATTGATATAAAAATAATTCCTGTTGTCAAAACAAATAGCGGGTTTTTTTTGAAACAATAACTATGAAAAGTTTGGCATTAGTTTATGCCCAATTCCAAAGTGAAATTAATCCTAATGACCACCATTGGATTAAATGGTAAAAATATATTCTAATTTAACTTTAAAACCATTTCAGAAGACAATCTAATCATATAAATAAAGTAGATTAAAAAGCAGTTTTGATGTAAAGTGTAGTATTTTTCACTATTCATTAAAAAATGAACATTGTCAGAAAAATACCAAAAATTGACACAAAGTAAATTTTGATGTCCCAATCATAAAGAATAAGTTTATTTTTACAAAAATAGCTTATAAAATTTTTAAAAGATAGATTTAAAAATGTGTTTCCATCAAAAGGAAGTAAAACAATCTTTTAAAAAATATTAGTGTATTCCATGCTTAAGATTGGATTTATTTTCATTTTAAGCCTCTAAAACACTATCTAATTCATTAATAGACATAGATAAAAATATCTATTATTCATTACTTACTTGAGATGTTACAGTAAAAATCTATACAAATTAATTCCAACAATTATCTCATTAGATATATGTATTCACCCAAATAAATGGATGGCCATATAGGTACAACATATATCTTATTGAAATAATGTATACATGCTCCATATAATAATAAACAATAATATCATTACTTATTATATAAAATGGGTTTCATAAACATGTAATCATATACTATCATGTGAAATAATACTGATTTCCTAATCATTAGATCAAATAATAACCAACATAAATAAGTGTTTTAAATCGACGTATAATACAGGAAGAAGAAATTGGTTTCATAAAAATGTTACATATGAATGAGAAATAGGTTTCACAAACACTGCTTCATCAAAACATAAACCATTTACAGATAGATCATGAATGGATACATTAGCTCATTTACCCATAAATGCATTATTAACCCAAATAAATGTCATCTTCGAAGGAAAATAATACGAAATATATTTTAAAAATGTGTCTTGAGGAAAATTTCCGTTCTTTATTGAATAATTAATTTCAAAACATAAAATCATTCAAAAACATTTTCCTTGAATATAAACTGGAAAACGTATTAATAAATCATTTAAATACTTTGAAATACATTTCATAAAAAAACATATTCTTCTTATAATGGATTATTTGAAGTATATATAATTAATTAATATCACTTTTATTATAAAATGATCTTAAAATACTTTCTTTGAAAAAAAATTAAAATAATTTATTAAAAAACGGTTTTGTAAATTGAGTTATGTGTATTAATGATGGAAAATTGAAACAAAACTTCTTTAACCAACTGGTAAATTATTAACTGTAAAACATATGAATGCATGATTATAAAATGTATATTAAAATAAAAATATATTTAATTACAATACTCATATAATATCTTCTTCGAAATTATATACACAACACAAAAAATGAGTGATGTATAAGTCGTAAATATCATTGAAATAAAAGTGATACTAGAAATCAGCTTACATTATGTTATGAATCTCAATGTACATGTAAAAAACTCATATATAATAAATAAAACATTAATAGAAATCTAAAAATAACCATATTATTATATCTAATTACATGGATGGATATATATCACTTGTTTATAAAAACATCAAGTTAAGGTGATGTTTTTGGTAATATCCTATTAATTGTTTGTATCTATCTTAAATTTTTATTTTTTTTGTCCTAATACATATATCATGGTTTAAAAATTTTAAAAAATGAAATAAATATTGTGAATATTCATTATATATTTATTTTTTGTAATTTATGAATGATAGAGATATTAAATGGGATACACAGTTAATGGAGATTATATGCCATACATACGCATGAACAATGTTTTCATTTAATTATAATAATTAAAGAAAGTGAGTAAGGTGAATATATGTATATATAGATATATTGATATAACATTATAATTATTATTTCATATATATCATATACTAAACCAATACATAATATATTCCATGTATAGTGTTAATGAATCACATAGTATTTAGGAGGAGGTGGTCCCCACATCCCCAAACATATTATTGTATTTACAAAAAATTATAAGTATGAGGGTATGTGGTATATAATAATTAAATAAATATAATTAAATCATAAATATTAAATAAATAAAATAAATATTTTGTTTCTATCATAATGACCAACCGCAATAGGCGATGAACGAAAAATGAACAACATCATTTTGCGAGGAGATAGTTCACCCTGAAAAACAATGGTTTGTTTGTTAAACACTAGTTTGAAGTGTGTGTATGTGAGGGTAAAACCCTAAGAATATAATAAATTTATTATATTAATGATAATATGGTTATTATATTATCATGGAATATGTATAATCGATAGTGTTGATAAATAAACAAAATGAAGGTGACCGTTGAAGAAGGTTAACTATTTTTTAGGTAACTCCTGTTTTTTTTTCATAATAAGTCATCAATGGATAAAATTTGGAATTATGTAAGGGTTAAAGGATTAGAGAAGGGATTTTGGGATATTATTTAATTATTTTTCATAAATCTAATTATAATGAGAGGTGTGTATTTTGATGGTTGAGTATTTTATAAAGTGGAGGATGAGTGGCATCCTAGTGAAGTTTTAGAATAGGAATCACACCCAAATTTATCCTATAAAAATTCAAAATAATAATCTAAGGAATCAAATAAAATCAATTATATATTTGAAATTTAAATTTCTAATATAATTTTGAAAATTCTCTAGGTTATTTGGGCCTTATGTTAATGGTTTAGTATTTTATAAAGAAAATAATTTTCATTAATTACTCTAATTAATTTTAACCATATTCAGTAATATTTTTGTCACAAAATTTGTTGAGGATATTTAAAATTAGAAACTATCTCTATTAAAAATATGGAACGAATATTTCCAATTTATAATCATATAAGTTGTAGAAGTGAATTTTATATTATTTCCAAATACATGTCGTGACATCTAGTTTTTTAGTAAAAATATTTATAAGTTTGGGATGTTTTAATATAAAATTTCAATGTGAAATTGGTTCCAATGACATAATTTATATCAATATATTTATAGTTTTAATAATTTTAATTTAAATAAAAATAAAAATTTAATCAATCTATAAAAATAATTTAGAAGAAACAATAGTTTTGAATTAATATTCATTATTTTTCCCTATTTCTAAAAAAATAATATTTTTGGCAAAATATAAAAAATTCACTTAAAGGAAAATTTGAAAATATTAATTAAAAAATAATTTATATTTTATTAAATTCAATTTCCATGAGTTTCTAAAATTAATTGTATTATTGTTCACATGAGGAAATAAAATTCATTTCCTATAAAAATAGTGTTTTGAAACATATAAATAATTTCCAAAATATTTATATTTCATTATCAATATGTTTAGTTTATATGAAACCATTATAAATAAAATTTTGAAAATATTAATTACTATTCATATTAATAATTATAATAAATAATTTATTTCTATCTTATTTAAAAAAAATATAATAATAAAAATATGTTTTATAGAAACATGGCGGTGCATGTAACAAAATACTAGTTGGTGTTGCATTTAACCCATGATTAACATGGTGTAGAACATAAAAAATTATTTAAATAGTGTATCATGATACATATGAAATAAATGAAAATTAATTTATTAAAATAGTTTAATAGAACTCAGTGTGTTGTATTTGACCCTGCATTAGATGAACTTCAACCTCATAGATTTTCATTATCATACAAATTTTGGAATTTATACCTAATAAAATCCTCATGATTCAACATAGTTTTATATAACTCATGATTTATCCAAAAAACATGAAATAGATGAGTGGTATTGTTTCATATAACTTTCTCTATACAATTCATAATTTCAACTGATTTTTCATCATGAGAAAGATCCTACTCCATTAGTATGAATTCTGAAGTTAGTACATGTGTAGGGTTATCTAGTTACTTTCTTAGGAGAGATACATGGAACACATCATGAATATGATAAATATTTGGATGATGTTCTGTGGGATAAGATACCATCCTGACACAATAATGAATTTCAAAGGGACTGATATAACATTGGATTAGTTTCCCTTTATTCCCAAACCTCACATCCTTCTTCCAAAAAGATATTCATGGAATCACCTTCTAACCAACATAAAATTAAATATCATGTTGACTGTTATGAACATAACTATTCTGATGACATTTTTCATTCTTGGTATGATATTGAATGGTTCTAACCTTATTGACCATTTCTTCACCTGCCTCAGGTCATAATATCTTTTTTCTCTGAATTCAACTCAACATGTTAAAGCTCTAAAT
The DNA here is from genome assembly GCA_963277665.1 of Viscum album. Classification (NCBI taxonomy): domain Eukaryota; kingdom Viridiplantae; phylum Streptophyta; class Magnoliopsida; order Santalales; family Viscaceae; genus Viscum; species Viscum album. Next base: position 188,990,924 of record OY728150.1, read on the forward strand.
TTCTTTCCTAGAGGTATTCATAATGAACCATCATGATTCTTGAGTGAATTATATTTTTCTATGAAAAATAAACTAGAGGAATGTGTTGATCCCAACCATCTTTGAAATCTAATTAACAAGGTCTCAACATATCCTCTATGTGTTGAATTGTTTTTTCATACAAACCATCTCTTTGAGGATGATATTTAATGATGATACTCAAATTTATATCATGTAAATGCAGAAGGATTATCTATAAAATTGTGGTGAAACTCAGAACATGATCAGATATTGTAGAATGTGGTACCCCATGAAAAAAATACCACTTCTTAAATTTATATCATAGGAAACCCAATTAGAAAAAAGTATTCATTGATAGAAATAAATAATTATATCTTAGTAATTCTATCAAATACAACCAATAACACATTAAAACCTTTATAGTTTTTGGGGAGTGAAATGACAATATCCATAGCGAGTTTCTAAAATTTTTACTCTGGTATGTGTAACAGATGCAAAATCCCTTTAGGAATTTGTCTTTCTACCTGAACTTATTGGTATACCAAGAACCGAGATACAAACACTATGATATCCCACTCCAGGCCATCCCACCATAATTATTCCTTCAAATTTCTGTAAATCATCATAATTACAAGATAAAAAGAGAATGGAGAACAGTGAGATACCCCTAACAAATCCGTTTTTTAATTTGATAAGGAAGGAACACATACATGGTTTCAAAACATAATCATATCATCTAGATCATAGAAAAACTCTTGATCATTTTTAACCTTCTATTTTATGTTAATATCGTTCTTTTATGCCTCTTTAATCTTCACATGGATAGATGGTTTAACAATTAGGTGATAACGATAAATTTACTCCCCTTCCATCTAGATTTAATGATCTATCATTTAAAATCCCTAAATATTGGATGATTTTTATCCTCATCCTGGATAAACAATCATGATCCTTTCGATATAAAGTGTTAGTCACCTTGTTTTATTTCCCAATGTTGTAATTTTTTAAGTAGTCACAATCCTTTTTTAACACTAACCATATTCTAAAATATATGTTCAACTAATTATATGTTACTATACATTTAATAATTAACTAATTAGTATATATATCACACTATACTCCATATGGATATTGAAATGATAACTTTTATACAAAAATGACCCTATAAAACTCTAAAACAATAGTTGGGTAATTTTGTTTGTGGATCATCAATTGTCATGATGAATAAGTGATAACCTTGTTATTCTGAATAAGAACAGATACCAATACGTTCATGAATAAATAAATATATATTACAAATCCTTCTTTAATATAGGGCAATGAATGCATAGCTACACTGACCAACCATATCTTTAGTTTATGGATATTTTCTTCACATTCATCTCTCTTGAGGGACATGGATCCCTTATGAGTTAACATTGTTAGATTATTCTATAGTTTTTTAAACTTCTCCACAAACCATAGATAATATCATGGAAATTCATGAAAACTATAGATATCAGTCACTATGGTTGGTCTACGATAATATTCAATGTCCTTCATCATTGATGGATCTACTGATATACCATATATTAAGATTAGGTGACCCAAAATAAATCATTTTTTAGCCAAAACTTACAGTTTAATATTTTTTTATAAAATTTATACCTCTTTTGTGTCTTTAGTACAATTATGATGATTTATTCACACACTTCCATTCTCCTTAAATAGTTTAGAGTATCATATATAATGACTTCCCAAAACCGATCGAGGTAATCTCTAAATACTATATTCCTCATATCCTTGAAGATATTAATAGAATTATTAATGATAAATGGAATCACTATATATTCATAGTGTCTATACCTAATACATAATTATATCTTGGATATATCCTATTTTTTAACCCTCAATTTATGATATCCCAAATTAAGATCAATCATGGAAAATTACTGAGCTCTATGTAGTTGAATAAACAAGTCATTAATATGGTGAAGAGAACAGATGTTCTTGGTTTTTTTATTGTTCAGCAATATATTATTAATGTAATGATGAATTGATCCAACTATCTATTTAAAACAATAAATTGGTTCACCCATGGACAAACCCATGATTATACGTATCCTATATCATATTTTTATAGAGTTTCTTTTTCAATTCCTAATACACAATGGGGTCATTTTATAGGATGTCTTAAAAATTGGTATGGAACCTGGTATGATCTCTACAAATAAAACACATTATGTTTTGGTTGTAGTATAGGAAGCAATCTTGAATATAAATACTCAAACTCCATAAAAATAAGCATATAATTAATGTCGATAATATCCAAAATCATTTGAGATAAAAACTCCTATAAATGGGAATTAATACTCATACACCGGATGTAATCTCATCTGGAGGTTAATGCTTATTATTAAATTCATATATGATCATAGTTTTGTTGAAATATCAAACATAACATCTTTTCTTCAATATTTTATTTATTGTTTATGTATTGAAAAAAATAATTGATAAAGATGAATTTAATTTCAAAATATGGAATAATGAATTGAGTTATAGGATATACACAACTATAAACAAAAATCAAAGTGGAATCACAGATGTCATGTTCAATTACCATATCATAATGTGTTTTACCATCCAATTAATATTATAATCATATTTCTTGAAACATAATTTTTTTATAAAAATATATAGATTTTAATGAGTGGTTATATCCATAAACATATAGGATAATAGTAGTTCTATAGTTTATGAAATGTGTACCTTTAACCACATCATCATCGCAACCCTCATATAAAGGTGCAATCACATTAGATTTCTCCACTGTCTTGGTTTAAGAGGTTATTGATTCTAATATTTATTTCCAACCCTTGGGATTAGGAACTAGTTAGTATAATTCACATCCTCCTTAAACATGAAGCACTGATTTGAGGGAGTTGCATTCTATATAGATTTCTCCATATTTTCATTAATAGACAATGTCTTCCCATATGTTTGGAAATAAATTACACACCGGACTTCGCTTGTCCCCATAAAACACTTATTATACCCTAGAATATAATTTCATACATACCTACTACAACAATGACACTATAAGATAAGGAAAGTATTCCTCTTTTCATGGTTTTTAATTTTTCTGTTAAATTCCAAAAATTTACATGAGAAAACCATTATATTGAAACGTCACTCCAACATCTATTCCAATTTTGATTGCACAATGAAAAATTCGATTGTATTAACTAAATTCACATATGTGAAAAACCCTTATAAGAGTTGGCTTTAAGTCACTAATGAACCAATCAACTTTACTTTCGATTTGAATGATAATTATTTAATTGTACCTTTCTAATCTACTAAATATAGCCTTGTAGGTACCATAAGATTCCTAAACCATTTACATATACTCATGTCAATCATTTTATATAATATAATAAAGAACATGATGAATATATATGTTTAAGTTTATGTTATTGAAGTCATTCGAATTCATAGTCTCAATTTCATCATGTTTCCTTTAATTCGTGATAAGTATGAAACACTGGTTTTCTTCAACTTATTAATGTTAAATATCCCAAATTAATTTATTATGATCTAAACACTAGATAATTGAGAATATATTTTTAGTGGTATTGATATGGTTTTTAGAAACATGTCAATCAGATGACTTACTAAATGATTATGTGCATTTCCTCATGAAGTATGAAAAAAATTGTTTTTTTCTTTTTTTTTCTCATTTGGATGCTCATTATGATTTGTAGATCAAAAATTATATGTGATAATACAAAAATGGGTTTTCATTAAATCTCCCATATAATTAATATAATCAATAAAATAATCTTTTCAATTTCTATCAGAGTCCCTATTAAGGTAGTTCATTTGGGTACCATCTATAGAAAAAAACCAGAAACCATAATGAAAGAAACATTTTCATAAGAAGGAACTGTATAATCATTAAATAACAATTAAATTATGTTAGAATTTTGAAACCATATTTAATCTATGGCACCCTATGTCCATTCTAGGATATTCATAGGAAAATTAATTTTAAATCCTTCATGTTGATTCATGATGAGTTTGTGAATTCCCAACCAAAATCTAAAAGGTATGTCAAACCTGGTGCACAATATGATCTATTTTCATGTACTAGGATGTGATCGAATTAGGCATGAAGCACCTTGCTAGAGTTTATACCCATAGGTACATATATAATAGAATCACATCCAAATATCGTATCCACACATGGATTTATTTTATAGAAACCAGTCGCTCTATCCATTAAAAATATTTGAGGACATTTTCCAATATAGTTTCTTACCCATATACTTATACTTAGAAATTTCCTTATAGTTCTCACAATGGTCATATTATCCATTATTCTGAAGGTTATCATATATTTTTCTCTAATACCAACTATACTGAGTCATTATTTTCATACATTAACATTACATTACATTTTTAAATAGTTAATAAATTACAAAAATCAATTCTCAGAGACCATCGATTCCTATTTCCGTTGGAAACATGGAAAAATAAACACTGTTACATAATTGAGCTATATTATCTCCCACTGGGATTTTCATGTACATAACTTTTATTTAACACATAATACTTAATACATATCATCATAATATGGGGAATGAATAAAAAACGGGGAAATCCTAGATGTATAGTAAGGGTAGAAAAAAGAGATGCGTAATCATAAACACAAAACAAAGGGAGTGAGAATGTGATAATATCATTTGAAGGTCATACCCCACATATGAAAGGTCATAAATTTTATCATGTAATACAATTAGAATTTCAAAAGACATGAATCACAAAGAAATTAAAAGAATCATCCATGAAATCACAATGTAGGATTAAATTGAGGAATTTTTGTATATGAATGAACATATATTACAATTATTTATAAGTCAATATGAGCTTATACAACTTATCAGGGAAGGTCATGGGGATTACACCTACTAGGAGGAACACACTACTATCCGCAATCATTGTACATTCATTATACAAGATAATGTTTCCCTATCTTCCCTTAGTGGATTGGGTTTCCCCATATTCTAATAGATTATCATGTTTCCATATCATCCCATATTCATAGGGACTACACCTTCTGGGTGGGACACACAACCTTCCCCAATCACAATACTTTCTTTATAAAGGATTGGGTTTCACCAGCTTCCAATAATGGATCAAACATATCATTTTCATTTCCATTATTTTCAAAGGAGAAATAAATACTTTCCCAATGATTCAGAGGGAGGTATAGGTCCCACCAATCGTATAATTATATCAAACATACATGTGACTGAAAATTCAAAACAATCATATCATAACCCATGAAATGAAATGGTTATCATAAACATGTCATCAAATTGTATCTTATGAAAAAATACATGTTCTTAATAATTTCATAAAATTATAACACATAAAAAGATATGGGTATCATTAAAATATAAATAATGAATAAGAAACATCCTTCATAAGCATGTATGTCATGAATCAGAAATATAATTCAAAAACACCACTCTATTAAATAAAATAACATTCATGGAATGAATAAGAGTGTACCCTTTATGTAATTTACCCATAAGCGCATGAGTAATGCCAATGTGTGTTATATTAGTTGAAAAATAATTTAGAAATATTAATTAATAAAATATCTTTAGACAAATAAACTTTTTCTTTGAAATATTATTTTAAATAAAAAACCCTTTTGAAACAACATTTATTTTAATATAATTATAAAAATATATCAATATGGATTAAAAACAATTTGAATACCAATTTATTGAAATCAATTTGAAAACATATAAATGTTTTTATGAAAACCATAAAAAAATTTAATCGATTTTCTATGAATATGATACTAAAATATCACCATTGAAAACATTTTTGAAAAAATTTCTTATAACATGGTTTTTGAAATTGATGGAATGTGTATACAACAATGAAATCCCCAAAAAAACTAATTTACAAAATTGGAAACATTAGAAACAATAACCCCATGAAATAGAGATAATAAAATCAATATGTAAATATCCATATATTTTTGGTTAACTATAATAGAATATAATCACATAAAATATAAACTTGACACAAAATAAATTAGTGGTGAATAAGTCTTAAATATTATATAATTAAAAGTAAGAATATAAATTACCATACACAATGTATTGAATCTCATCATACTAAATGAATCCTCCTATATAGTAAATATATGTTTATATTAAATCTAAAACAAAACAATATACTTATATCAAATACCAAAAATAGATTTATATCCCCTTCTTATTAACACCTTCTCGTTAAGGTTACACATCAGGTAATATTAAATATGTTCTTCACATTTGTCTTCTTTTGTTATATATTATTTCATAACAGTTATATCATGATTTAACAAAATTAAACCAAGTTATAAATATTAGATATATTTGGTAAATATATAAATTTAATAATCTATGAATGATGGAAATTTGAAATAGAATACACCATTCTTGGAGATGGTAGGCTATACGTATACATGAATTGTACTTCTGTTTAATTATCATATTGAAATAAATAATGTAAGATGAATGTATGTTTTTATATATATTATAAATATTTTATAATTATTTTTTCATATATGTATTATAAATATTTTAAACCCATCATTTATACATTCAATGTTGAGTGTGTATGAATCCAATTGCTTTAATGAGGCTACAGTCCACACATCCCCAAAAAAATTATCGTATTTAAAAAATATAGAAAGTATGAAAGTATGAACATATTATAATTGAATAAGTATAAGAAAATTATTAATATAACTTGATATTATAAATGTATACCATCCATAATAATTACCAACAATGAGAGGTGGTAATGGATAAATGAAAAACATCATTTTGTGAGGTTATTGTTCTTCTTACCCAAGAATTGTTGGTCCATTACCCATTATAGTGAAGTGTGTATACGTTTATTTAGAACCCATATATTGATAAAATATTAGTATATTTTTTATATGGTGTTATTATTTGAGCATGAAATTGTTGTACCTCTCGTATCCCCTCGTGGTTTAATTTTCATGATCACAATCACTTTCTTATTTGTCTAATATTGTTTGAAGTGTTTTTGAATGATAGGCACAAGGTTGCCAAGAAAATGGCCCAAGAAGAATCAACAAGTAGACTGAAATTCAGTCCTCCGGCCAACCGGTGTGATAGCACCGGCCAGCCGGTGGAACTGGCAGAGGCATTGCCCACTGCCAGGTTCCACCGGTCGACCAGTGGCTCTGTCACCGGTCGACCGGTGGCATCCAGCCCAAATAGTGTTTGCTACTGTCTTGCCACCGGCCAGCCGGTGGCTCCTCCACCGGTCAGCCGGTGGCTCCTGGGCAGAAGCCTCTCCACATTCCAAGGCACCGGCCAGCCGGTGGCTCTTCACTGGTCAGCCGGTGGAGCCAGTCAAACTAGCCGTTGCAGTTTGACCAGGCTGGCCCACTTGGCTCCCAATGGCTCTTTAAGCCTCTCCAACGGCTCCGAAGCCTCCCCAAGGGTTCCATGCCTATAAATAAAGGCCAAGGAAGCCCCGGACACCAAGTCGGATCATATACAAAGCCAACAGACATATTTTGGATCAATTGGCCAACCTCCGGCGACTTCCTTCAAAGGAACCTCAAGTGCTCCAACAACTTCCACATCCAAGGAGCTCCACCAAAGAAGCTTGGAAGCGGCCTTCAACATCTCCAATCAACCAAAGGCGCCCAAGACTTCCTCAATTACGGGTTTTATTGTTTTATTTATTTTGAGCTTAAAATTGGGTTTGTGCCTACAAACCCCAAACTCTTTCTTCATCCCTCTTTCTTTTGGGTTTCACATCACCACTAAGGTGTGAAGAGGTTACCAAGCTTTCCTTTAAATAGCTTGAGACATAGGTGAGCTATCCTTCACCTGTAAGAAGGATAGTGGGTTCTTGCTAAACCATTAAAAGCAAGTGGGTTCTTGCATAACCATATAAAAGCAAGCTGTAATAGGTCCTAGTGCTACCTCAAAGCCTAGTGGGTTTCTTGCTAAAACCATTGAAAAGCAAGCGGTAGGAATCTCTCAACGGTTGAGTTGGGAGCGGAGACGTAGGCCGGGTTTTAGGCCGAACTCCGTTAACAATTTCTTGTGTGAGTGCCTCTTTTATTTTCCGTTGCACATGCTTTGATTTCACTTTGATTTTAATTTGTTAATCATTTTTTAAAAGGCAATTCACCCCCCCTCTTGCCATCACTTCCCTTGTTTTCTTCCGCCCAACAATTGGTATCAGAGTGGTAATTTGAGTAATACCTTAAAAGGTTTCAAATTCAAAGATCCATTGTGATGGCATCTACCTCTTTCGCCCCCGAGGGCTACTCATTGGGTCGGGCTCCATTTTTTGATGGGACCGACTATAATTATTGGAAAACCCGCATGACCACTTTTTTAAGAAGCATAGGATATCCTATTTACAAAATTGTCATGCAAGGTTATACTTTGTCTACCCCCGACGAATCCAAATGGACCCCCGCCGATATTAAGAATTTTGAGCTTGATGGCAAAGCCATGAATTCTCTTCATTGCGGCTTAGATAGAAATGAGTTCAATCGAGTGTCTACTTGCACCTCCTCACATGAAATTTGGAATCTTTTAGAAGTGACCCATGAAGGCACTAATAAAGTCAAAGATACTAGATTAGATATGTATAGACAAGACTTTGAATCTTTTTCAATGCATTCAAATGAGTCTATTTCTGAAATGTTTACACGCTTCACTGACATTTGCAATGGAAGGAAATCTCTTGGTGATGATGTTTCAGCTGAGACGATGGTCAAGAAGATCTTATGGGTCCTTCCGAGCTCATGGGCACCAAAGGTGACGGCGATCCAAGAAGCTAAGGACGTCAAAAATATACTGGTAGAGGAGCTCATCGGATCTCTCATGACTTATGAGATCAAGATGAGGAGGCAAGCTCAAAAGGAGGGCACACCAATCAAGACACCAAAGAACATCGCCCTCAAGGTACAAAAAGAAGTAAGCTCCTCCTCCTCCTCATCATCTTCATCTTCTTCATCCTCAAGCGGCGACTCGGAAATGGAGAATCTCGCCCGCCAAATGCACAAGTTTATGAAGAAGCACAAGAAGAAGAAATCCCGCAAGCACCGAAAGCAAGAAACCACCGGAAAATCCGAGCCCAAGGTGAAATGCTACGGGTGTGGCCAAAAAGGGCATTACAAGCCCGATTGCCCACTCAACAAAAAACGGGCCACGCCAAAGGAAAAAGGAAAGAAAAAGGTCCTCAAGGCGACATGGAGTGACACCTCATCATCCTCCTCCTCCTCCTCCTCAAGCGACCAAGGTACAAAATGCCTAATGGCAAAACATGAGGTATCTTCCTCCTCTTCCTCCTCTTCCTCCTCTAGTTCTTCTAATTCTTTTAATCATTTATCATATGAAGAAATTCAACATGTGCGAGACCAACTTGAAAATGGTTTTCATGAACTCTCTTCAAAATTTGTTGCTTTAAAAAAGTCTTTCAAAAAACTCTCCTCCGAAAAAGAACAACTTCTCAAAGAGAAGGAGGAACTCTCCCAAAAAATCCAAAATTTCCCAAATGTTGATTCTTTGGAATCAACCATCAAAGACCTAAGGGAGACCCTAGCTATGTTCACCCAAGGGGAACAAAATTTGAACAATTTGCTTGGTTCCCAACGTATATCTAGAACCACCCAAGGGCTAGGATATACCAATGTAGCTTCCTCCTCCTATGCACCCACTGTTTTTGTAAGGGGGAGCTCTTGTTTTAAATTTTGTAATTATTGTAAAAAACCCGGGCACCTCATTTATGAGTGTGATTGCAAAAATGCCCGGTACGGTCAACCCAAATCTTTTTACTTTTCGGACGAATTTTATAGGAGAAGACCCGCCATGAGACAAGTATGGATTGAAAAATCCCTTCTTGCGAGTCTCTCCGGGCCAAAATTTATTTCCTATCCCCGGTGATTTATTGTTCTTATTTAGGGGGAGTTAGGTTCTTTTAAGACTTTTTTTGAATTAAAAAAATTTCATTCAAAATTCTCATTTCAAATTTTTTATTCAAAACTTTCGATTCAATCTTTCATTTTCAACTCTTGGTTTCAATTGGTTTTTGATTCAAAACATTCAATTCAAACTGTTATTCAAATTTTCATTTCAATTTCAAAAATCTCAATTGATTTTCAAATCTCAATCTTGTTTTTCAATTGTATTCCCTCAATCAATTTTTATGCCCCGTGCTATTTTGATAATCACAAAGGGGGAGAAATTTCTTGATTGATTGGGGGAGAAAACTTTTTGATCATGCTTAGCATTTATTTTCTATTTATTCATTAAAAGCATGCCTTCAATTTATGTTCTTACTTTAATTGTTTCGGTGATTGTGATCATCAAAATAGGGGGAGATTGTTGTACCTCTCGTATCCCCTCGTGGTTTAATTTTCATGATCACAATCACTTTCTTATTTGTCTAATATTGTTTGAAGTGTTTTTGAATGATAGGCACAAGGTTGCCAAGAAAATGGCCCAAGAAGAATCAAGAAGTGGACTGAAATTCAGTCCACCGGCCAACCGGTGTGATAGCACCGGCCGGCCGGTGGAACTGGCAGAGGCATTGCCCACTGCCAGGTTCCACCGGTCGACCGGTGGCTCTGTCACCGGTCGACCGGTGGCATCCAGCCCAAATAGTGTTTGCTACTGTCTTGCCACCGGCCAGCCGGTGGATCCTCCACCGGTCAGCCGGTGGCTCCTGGGCAGAAGCCTCTCCACATTCCAAGGCACCGGCCAGCCGGTGGCTCTTCACTGGTCAGCCGGTGGAGCCAGTCAAACTAGCCGTTGCAGTTTGACCAGGCTGGCCCACTTGGCTCCCAACGGCTCTTTAAGCCTCTCCAACGGCTCCGAAGCCTCCCCAAGGGTTCCATGCCTATAAATAAAGGCCAAGGAATCCCCGGACACCAAGTCGGATCATATACGAAGCCAACAGACATATTTTGGATCAATTGGCCAACCTACGGCGACTTCCTTCAAAGGAACCTCAAGTGCTCCAACAACTTCCACATCCAAGGAGCTCCACCAAAGAAGCTTGGAAGCGGCCTTCAATATCTCCAATCAACCAAAGGCGCCCAAGACTTCCTCAATTACGGGTTTTATTGTTTTATTTATTTTGAGCTTAAAATTGGGTTTGTGCCTACAAACCCCAAACTCTTTCTTCATCCCTCTTTCTTTTGGGTTTCACATCACCACTAAGGTGTGAAGAGGTTACCAAGCTTTCCTTTAAATAGCTTGAGACATAGGTGAGCTATCCTTCACCTGTAAGAAGGATAGTGGGTTCTTGCTAAACCATTAAAAGCAAGTGGGTTCTTGCATAACCATATAAAAGCAAGCTGTAACAGGTCCTAGTGCTACCTCAAAGCCTAGTGGGTTTCTTGCTAAAACCATTGAAAAGCAAGCGGTAGGAATCTCTCAACGGTTGAGTTGGGAGCGGAGACGTAGGCCGGGTTTTAGGCCGAACTCCGTTAACAATTTCTTGTGTGATTGCCTCTTTTATTTTCCGCTGCACATGCTTTGATTTCACTTTGATTTTAATTTGTTAATCATTTTTTAAAAGGCAATTCACCCCCCCTCTTTCCATCACTTCCCTTGTTTTCTTCCGCCCAACAGAAATAAGTAGAATTGAATGACTGTAGAATGAAATATAACTAAGATGATAGTTGAATATTTGTTACTCTTTTTTGCGGTAACTCCTTTTGGTTTTCAAAAATGGAATTATAGGGTTATGATTCTAAAGAATTAGGATTATATGATCATGAAATGGTTTTTTCGATATTATTTGAAGAGATTTGGTGTTATCCAAAGTGCTTGATAGGTGTGAATAAGTTAGATGGGTATGTTCTTTTATATTGTGGAGGATACGTTTCACTCTTGTAAAACAATTTAATGGGAATTAAACACACGTTATTCCAAATAAAAGTGGATACAATTTTATACATAATATGATCCATGTAATTATATGGTATAAATATGAGCATCCATTTCTATCTGGGAAATTTTCTAGGCCATTTGGGACTTCTTTTTAAGGAATGTTCCTTTTTTAATCTAATTTTTTTCTAAATCACTATAAATAATATTTTTGTTAAAAAACTATAATGGAATTATTATAAAATATAAACAATCTTTATTCCTAATAAAGATTCAATTTTTCCAAATTATAATCAAATTTGTGTCAAATTTTAATTTAAAATTAATCTTATAGGCACGTGAAGATAACATATTTTGAGAATAAATGATTAAATTTTTTCGATGTTTTTATATCTAATTTCAATGTGAAATTAGTTTAAGTGGCCTCAATTGGATCAATTTTTGTATAATTTTTATAATAAATCATTTAAAAAAATAAAATATATTTTTTACTCTATTAAAAATAGACTAGAAATCAGTTTTGAAATAAAATTCAGCATATTTCACTATCCACCAAAAAAGGTATTTTCTATGAAAAATCATAATAATTATCCAAATATAAAATTTCAATCTTATGAAATAAAATAATTAATATATTTTAAAATTCAATTTCTATTAGTTTAAAAATTTATAATAATATTATTCCTATAAGTACATAAAAATACGTTCCTTTATGAAAATAGTAATTTAATCATATAATGAATTAATAAAATTTATATATTTCATTATGAATTTATTTTATTTATATGAAACTATTTTAAATAACATTAAAAAATTAATTATTACTATTAATATTATTGTGTTAAATTGAAATTTTATAACCATATCATTTATATAATTATAACAATATAATGATTCATCGTAGAAACTCATTGTTGGGTGTAATGCAAGCCAAGAGTATATTTCATGTAGAATCAATGAATATTTTAATTAGTTTTTCATTAATCATACTATATCAAGGAAAATAATCGTATTAAAAAAATTCAAAAAAACACAGGATGTTATGATTTTGATCAGATTGATTGTGTCCACCGAATACCCACCCCTCATATTCAAAATAAGTTAGTAACATCATTCAATACCTGCAACATATTTTTTTGCATTTCCCTTTGTGACACTACTGTATTCATTGAAAACATGGTCAAATAACCATCATTCAAACCTAGTTCATCCATGATCAAAAAAATATCCAAATGTTGAAACAAACACAATAAAAATAAAAATGAAACATAGATTACATTATTTATATTCTATCGGAAAAATAAAAATACAATTGTAGGCGGATAGTTCCGATGATATATGTTGATAAATATGTTTTAAGCATTCTTTACATGTTTAAATGATCACATTCCGTTGAACGGTTCTCCAAAGAGGATAAGGAAACTCAGAAGGCAAAAATTCCACGTTTGAAAATGTATATTAAATATGTGCTTTGAAAAAATCAGTGTTGTGATCCTCATGAATTCAATATGTTGATTTAAATGGTATAAAAATATGGATTTTTGTTGATTATTGAATTAGGAAGATGTGTATTCCTTTCATATAAAATAACATGGACAAAGTAGATTTCTAGATGCATCTAGTTGCTTATTTGTTTTATAATTATTAGTTTCTCAATAAAATAGATTCACAATGACCATCTATTACATGAGGGGAAGGGGAAGGTTCCCTGAGACTTCTAATACTCACGAAGCAGGGGAGATCTGTGGTCCATTCTTGTTATATAAAGATTATCAACATACCTTATAAAACGAAGCCATGTTTCAATGAAACATGTGTGTAAAAAAACTTATTGTTCTTTGTCGGTAGGTCTGTATGGCCCAAAGTCCATTATTTTTTTATTACATTGAAAATCCATCTTTCAACGGGTGAGGTGGAACCTTTACAAGGCTCGAAGTCTTAGAGAGAATTACATGAACTCTATGTCTTAGAGGGAATAACCCCGAGAATAAAACATGGAACTACTCCTCCCTAGCATATGTCATGAAATCAGTGCTCCACCTTTGCAGGGCTGGTCGGCTAGTTTTCCTATGCAAACCTACGTTGGCCCAGTATCGATGGAAAAACCATACCCTCTCATTATTCCTATTTAGATTAGCTCTGCTCCAATGAATGTTCCTTCCTTGAAACTATTTCTAAACCCTTGTCCCATGTAGTCTTATTGGAAAATCTACATTTCATGGGGCCTGAAGGGCTTAGGGTGGCCAGAAGGCTATAAGGTAGCCCGAAGTCCTTGAGAATCAACTAGCCCGATGGCCTTGGGTGGCCTGAAAGCCTTGCAAGTCATGAGGACCAAACTAGTGGCCCAAAGGCCCAGATGGATAAATTGTTCTGGATGCTACAGTACTGAACAATACCTACTCTAGTGCCTGCTACAGTTCATGCTATAGTGCTTCTACAATACCTACATTGTGGATGAAAATAACTTCCACAAAGCTTACTGCTCATGCAAATATATATATCTTGAGTCACGGTGCATGATTTGTCTATAATCATAGTGCTTCATTAATATTTTCTACATATAATCCTTCATTTTAAGATACTATGTATTAGGTTGATACACGACGGAAAAAGAAGAACAAATCAACATAGTTCATTTTAGAAAAATAGGAAGAAGCGGAAATCACACTATTCGGGGGTCTTCATATTATAATGAGTGAATCCATGAACATAATATTGATATACAATTGTTAATAAATCCAAACTCGACTATTGTGTGAGGAGAGATAATATGAAGGTAGGACCAGAAAGTGGAGAGTGTGCATGTGTTCATGCATATGTGAAAGATAGATAAATTGAGTTATTTTGAAAAATAATAAACCTAAATTTAAAAAAATAAGTATCAATATTTATTCAAATTAGACTCATCATGCTTAGTGCATGATGTTATTTCACATAAATGATGCTTTTAATGTATGAATAGAATAGTTAGAATGTGTTTTAGAGTGTGGTGAATATAAGTTTCATTAAATTTTGGCAACACTGTGAAATAATATATGTGATCTTATACTATATTGTGTAAATTATTAGTATACATGAAAGAGAAGAAGACATAGTTTCTTGACTATATAAAATTTTCTGTCCACTAATAATATAGTGTTCCCACCAATTTATTGGATATTATCCACTGGAGAATAATTGAGATTATGAAATAATAAGATTATCATTATTGTATTCATAATCAAAAAAGAGTTTTGTGATTCAAGTAGTAGAAGAATAAAATTGATTCACTATAGTATAGTGTTTCAATGAATCTGAAAGAGATAAGAAGAAGAAGTGAAAAAAATTGACATTTAGTTCATCGTTAATTGGTCTAGAAGATATATGTGTTAAACAATAAACTAAATTCATATTATTTTGAGTGACATGATTAAAAGATTGTGAAGAATTATATTTTCTATTGGGATGAATTCATTCGTGTATCTTTCATATTGTTCCAAAATTAACAATGTAAAAGAGACGTGTGTGGATTAAAAAAGAAGCATAGTGACATCTAATAGATCATAACATGTGGAATAATTTCTTAGTGTTACAAACCATTATCAAAGAAGAGGATACTAACTTCATGGGAAATATAATGGTCAAGAAAAATTTTCCAAAATGATAAAATATTAATTTCAAATAGTTCATTAAATGTGAAATTCTATTTTATTCTTAGTGTATTCACATTCAAATAATTAAATTCTACTTGTGGTGTGTTTGGATCATTTCCATAATATTACAAGGACTAGATACTCTTAATGAGTAATTAAACTTGTAAAAATATCTTCTTCCATTTTTAATTACTCTTTTATTTTTACTTGTGATTGAAAAAATAGTCGAATATAATGAATATAATAATCGGACTAAGATATATATAGATAAAAATTTGAAGTTGGATTAAAAATTTCCCAATATTGATTCACCCCCCTCTCAATGTTAGGAATATCCCAAACTAGTCCTTCCAAGAGGTATCAAAGGGCATTTTCAGTGCTGATAGATTATCTACAGTGAAGATGTCATCTTTTGATGATTTATATTTCATTACAGAGTAAACAATGAAGGTATATTTTGGTGAATATTCAGTTACCTCTGACAAAAGTCCACATCTACCAAGGGAAATGAAGGTATATTTAAGAAGATTTAATTCTTATCTAAATAAGATTAAGTATCTATTTATCCATAAATTTATAAATATTTATCATTTAAAATATTAAAAGTTATTATGCATAGTATTATGGAATAAATATAATCCATTTTTTGAGAGTCGATCAATGATTGAATTATGATATCAACAAGATATAAGGAAAAAATGATGATTTAGAGAAGGAAAAAGAAAAAATTGAATAATGTTTAAATATCTCTTGGTGGTTGGAACCATTGATGTATGAAAGGAGGAAGGTTAAATTAGTTCCAAAAGATATGTCAACAATGTTAAATAAAAAAAGGGAGTCAATAATACTCTTTAACAATAGATCCATGCAATTGAAAAAAAATTGAAAAACAATACTGCTATCAATGATTTGAAAGTTTATGTAACAAATGAGAATATTAAGGGAAATGACTTATTTATTATGAAAAATGTTATGCAGCATGATGATGAAGATAAAATATTGAATAAGTCTTATGTAGAGAATATGATTTTAAATTAAGATCCAAAAATCATCCTCAATATGTAATATCTAGATTTTTAATTACTTTTAGAAACTCTTGAGAATTCCCAAATATAAAATTTATAATGGATGTAAACAGTTTATGATGGTACTAAATGATAACACAATGATTATACTAAAAAATACCTCTAAAATGTGATAAGTTGATCATGAATTCATTCAATGTTCAATCACAAACATCTTATATGAAAAATGTACCATGAAAACCAAATTTCAATAAAATTAAAAATATGTTCCCATTAATTTTGCATGTTGTAAAATCATTATGAACTAGTATGGATAATTAATGGTGATAATATATATACCACCATGTCGAGGGTGGATAGATAAATTAATGTGGAATCTGGTTCCCCAGAAAGTGAGAAAAAATTAAAGAAGAAGACCCAAAAATCATGTATTGGATACCTAAATAAATCAATATATGTTGGGAAATTTGGTTTCAATAACAAATTTGGCCATTTTACATAAAATTGATGGTTAAATCCTCAAAATTTAAAAGAAAAAAAGGAAGCCTATATCAAGGGGATATGTCCTTAGAAGAAGAATTATTATCCACATATATACAAGTTTCATTATACAAAAAACTAATTAATTGATAATATCTGTTATGTATATAATAGGGATGATCACAAGGTTTGTTCATGATCTATTAAACATGAATGAAAATATGATAAAAAATGAATAAAAAATTTGACTAAAAATTGAGAAGCAACATTGAGATGAGATTAAAAGAATGTTTTGAATGTAAATTTCCCAAAAATATTTGGTTAATGAATGGTAAGAAGTCCTAGGATTCTAAATCCATTAATATGAAGGGTATTTAATCTAAAATAACTACTACAAGGGATGATACTCATAATAACCATTGTGGAAGATCAAAATATTCTACCATTGTTACAAATTACATTTTAGTTATATGGCTAGAATAATTAAAACTAAATAGAAAACATGAATATTCGTATCATAAGGCTAGGGAAAAAGAAATACAAAGTATTCCACATGATGAAGTCAAATAGAATTTTAATTTTTCATGTAAAAGAAACACTTATATTAAAGAAGACTTATGTGAGAGATGAAAGAAAAATTGTAACAATAATAATGTATGTTTAATATTGCTACCAGAAAATGAATAAGTGATTAATATGAAAAAGAATGTATCATTTGTTATGAATTTTAAGAATATACATCATCCAAACCAAGTAGAATAGGATGTTATGTGATCCATGATTCTTAAACATAAATCAGAACAAAACTTCAGATGTCGAATCTTGATGAATAGGTAAAATAGAGAAACCGAGATGTGAAAGAAATCTATATATTGAAGCATATCTTTTTAAGAATAAAAGATCCTCCTATATCCTTTAATAATTGTGTATATTATTTCATCTTTTTATGTAGAGAAATAAACGTGATTCATGTTCTCAAAAGGGAATCTCATATGTAGTGAGTGTTATCGATTCTTGATAGCTAATATGAAGAAGTTACCATCCATGAATAACTCATCAAATAAGATTTCATTACAAATATGATAAAGTGTAATTATTGATTAAGTATAATAATATGATGTCCTATTACATATATACATAATATTAATGATTCCATCTTGGTTATATCTTATTATATTGAATTCTAATGGTCAAATGTTGTAAAAGATCAACCATGGTGAAGTTGTGAATGTTGTCCAATATAGTTGTCACATATTGAAGACCCATTCTACTCTACTATCCATAATTTATTTTCATTAAATTAATTCTTTATGAGATCCTCCATTATGAATATGATGTTAAGTGTTTCCCTTAATGGGATATAAATGAAAAACTTCCAGAACTATATTTTTAATTAATAACAAATATGATTATTATTTAAATTTCATAATGACCATAACATTGGAAACTATTTTTCCTTAATAATATGACATCCATGTTTATAAAAAATATCAATGTTTTGACAATGTGTTGGTGGAATAAATTAATCAATGGAATGTTATATATGGATTTCCCCTCAAATCACTTACCTTGCCTATTTCACATAACTATTTTAGATAAATTTATTGAACTGAGTATAAGAGTTTTAGTTTTATTGTTTCTAAAAACAATTATCTCTCAATTAGTATCATTATCCAGGAATGAAAGTGAATAATCAATGAAATAAATTACATGATATTTTATTTTTTTAATTTATCATGATCATGGCCATATTTGCTGTCTAAATCATATCCTCTTGTTTTCTACACCATGTACAACTCATGTAGACATAGAGTGAATTGATAGAAGAATCATTGCCTTTGTATGTATTGATACAATTTCCCATGGAAATTCTTTTTTAATTTTAATAAGTGAGAGGGAAAGTGAAATTAATGTTTGATAACTAAAGAGAATATGAAGATAAAGTTCCACATATTGACACATTCATTTGGAATGACCTTTAATGGTTTATCAAACAAATAAAAAATGGGATATTATAGAGGACACATTGTGTGTGGATTATATTTGTTATCAAATGGTTATCATTGATTAATAATTTTGATCAATGATATGGTAATTTTTAATTAATTTAAATATGATAAAAAATAGAAAAGTTAATGGATCTTGGATGAAGTTATCATGTATAATAATTTGAGGAAACATGTGAGTTGTTTGAATACATTGAGTTTCATGGTGATCCCTCAAGAATTATTTTATATTCTGTCATGGTGATTCCTGATATTTTTTTTATAGATTCATAAAAATTTATTTAATGCTTTAGAAATTACCTATGTTGTATATTATGAATATTTTTGACCTGGTTCTATGTTTACATACATATGTCAATGGTGACATATTATAGACAACAATGAAAAAGATGAGTATAAGAGTTGATTGGATGATGAAGTGTTATTTGGAATTCATATTACAAATGGAATCTAGGAATGTGTATTTGTTGAGGGTAATTAAATATTTAAAAATTACATGATAACCCATTAATATAATGAAAAAATATAGATTATGATATACACAATGTGAGGAAAAACTATGTAATTCAATTATCATTACATGAACGTCTATTTGATGATTTGGCGAAGATAAGTTTTTACGTATGATGAATTGTGTATGAGGTTTCCCAATTATATCTATACACAAATATAATAATGAATTTCATTAGATATAATTTTTTTAACCTAAAATTTTTATTGGAATTTTTTAGAATATAGATCCATACTACCTAGTTGAACATCCAGTCTTAACCGATGGCATATACGAGACACGTGGTCGACTGTGTCTAATGGAGTCCATCTATTACAGCCTTAATATAGCATAAAAAAACTATGTGTATGACTTATCCATTCTCAAAGGTGACTATGGAGGAGGCAATGAATAGTGTGGTCCAATATCCCACAAAGAAGTGGGAACAAAAGCACACCCACCAAACCAATATAGGGTGATACTGAGAGAGAGTAGAAGTGATCCTTGGATGATTCATGCAGCTCTGGTTTAACATACCACACTCCAGCATAGGAGGACTTATTGTAAGACATGATATAGATACTCACTATTAACTCATTATTTATATGATAGAAAATGAGGTTAATTTTAGTAGTTTGATCATGACCACAGAACTCCCACAGTATTGATTAAAAATTAGTATCCCACATTTTATAATATTTCTAAAATCTTACTCAGAATTCATCTTGATTGCACTTCTAGTATTTCTGAAGACATGGATGAAAAGCCATTAACCAAACCAGTAGCCTATCAATATCATACTAATATGAAATTTCCAAAAAACACAATTAAAATAATCGTGTAACATCATTTTCATGATTTATATACACTTGAACAAAAAATCAGATTATTTGTAGGAGGCCAATTTAAATGATCAATCTTCTTGGATGAGTTCAAGGAATTATATTCATGCATAAACGATTTCATTCATTTGATCTATTCACTAGAAAAGGGTAAGGAAACATTTCATTAAAAAATGATATATTTTTTAGCGTATCATTAATCTACGGTTTGTATAATTAAATTTTGGGATCTTGAGATATTAAAAATGTTTATTTACATGGCATACAAACTAAGATATAAGTAGATGATTGAATATCGAAGATGTGTATTCATTTCATATAAGTGAAGATGGATTGATCCATGATCCTCATATTAACAATCACCTATTTCTGAGATTTTTTTTGGTTTCTTAGGAAAATAGATTCCCAAAATTCTTCCACATTGTGAATGGAAAGAAATGTAAAAAAATCATTCAATGGATCAATTAGTGAGGTATTTCCATGAACTATTATTATTTAAGAGTATGTAATAAAGAAACCATATTTAATGATGTCCCCCAAACATACAATATTTGTGTAAACACCATTTTCATACTCCATGATGAATAACTAGTTAAAATAACATTTATTGTTAAACAAAATAACGTACAAGGAGTCCCAATGTATGAATTTTTTATCTCATGATGTTTTGAAAAGTTGTACCACGTATAACCCCTTACAAAATTAAACTGTGTATCTAAATTATGCACAATAGACAGAGAAAAAAACATACATAGGTTTTTGTGAATAAAGATGAATTGGAGGAACTCACATATTTTGGTTATTTCATGTGACATTATATTCATTCACACAACTAATGTTTATAATCAATTGTTATGAAGATTGAAAATGGATGTTGTATGGAAATAAATAAAAAGAAGGATGGAGAAAATTGTGGAGAGTGTACAGAAGTTCATGCATATGAAAATTCATGATAAATTGGGAAAGGGTGAAAAAGAATAAACAAAACACATAAAAAAATAATGAATACATGTGTTTATGTTTACACAGAGCGCATGCATGATGATTTATGCATGAAGTGATTTCAAATAAATCAGGCATATAATTCAAGAAGAGAATTATTTGAATGTGTGATAGTGATTAGTGAGAATAAAGTGAATTAAATATTGAATACACTAAGGAATAAAATGTGTGACATAATACACTCATTTGTAGATTTTGAAAATAAAATAATGAGAATAATTTATTGTTATTAACTTTCTCAAAATTGTGAATCCAATATGAATAGTGTTCCCACCTAAAGATATAGTATTATTTGGGGTTGAATAACTATGATGACATCAGTATAATTTGATCATTATTTTTTTGATAATTTCCATGGAGTATTGTGATTCAAGTTGTCGAAGAAGAAGAATATTGATTCAGTGTAGCCCGGTTTAGTACTAATGAAGAAAGAGAGATGAAGAAGAAGTGATTAGCCAATTTAAACAAAATTAATAATTAAATTGTTAAGAATATTTATGTTTTCATTCTTCAATAATAATAATAATAATAATATGTCTTAAATAAGTATAATATTGTGTAGATATCAGTTATCTATTTGGAATAAGTGAGAAGATATTTTTCTATGCTACTGTGCAATTATCTATGTGAAGGAGATGTTGAGGGAATAACAAAGAAGCACAGTGATATCCCAATGTTTATATCAAGAGGATTAAATTCTTGGTGTTACTAAACTATATCAATAAATAAGATAAAATCTTCATATCTATAGAAAATATATAACCATGTTCCACAAAACATGCATTGTCAATTGACTATTGTTCATTGTAAGTTAAATATAATTTCATATATTTTGTAACCACATTCAAAGGATAAATTTCTAGTGGTTATGTAGATGTATAATTTCAGTACCATTACAGGAACAATATACAATTACCAAGTATTAATCCTTGAAAAATATCATTTTCTATCAATTATTTCTTCCAAATTATTACACTGATAGGAAAAAAACTAATAATAGAATCTCGATACTAACATGTTTAATATGTATATGGATAAAAAGTTTTAACAGGAATAAAAAGTCGAAAATAATGGTTTAACCCCCTCTCAGTGTTAGTATTAAAAAATATCACATTAAATTTTTTATTAATCTAATTTATTTTATTGGCATCAAATTTTGTGTTTAAATTTAAAATGAGAGAATTTTTTAATTCTGAAAACAGTTTCATTAGGGAATGTTTTTTCTATTCATGTCCGTGAGTTTATCTTGAAATTAATGTGTTCCATTTATATGAATTAAATTTTGAAGAAGGAATTAAATATTTCTAATAACTATAATTATTTTTATATAAAAATTAAAAATTAATGTTTGGTCAAAATTAATAGTAAAAATTTTACAAATTAATTTCTACGGTTAAAGTTAAATCGAGTTCACATTGGGATGGACCTAAAAATACAAGTGTTAAAATGATTTAAATATTTAAAAATTATTATTTTATATTCTATTTCATAAGTATATCATATAAGGTTATATAATCATCCATTTTGGAGTTTTTTTTGAAAATGTTGCTATATATTTTTATTTTAAAGAATATTATGTATGTTCTATCCCCGATACATAAAAGGGAACCCACTATCCTCTCCTCTTTACAGTTCATAATACATATTGTTTTTCAACTTTCGGCCCAAATAACTTCCATAAATACCTTACCACTATCTATAATTCTTGGTTTTATTATAATATAAATATATTAATATGTTAGATATAATAATAATGTTGTTTTTCAAAAAATAGGTATCGTTCTTACCTGAGAATCCATATTTTGCTTCTTCTTGTACACCTTTATAACATAAAAAATTATGTTGATAAAACAACATCATTATTGACCATATAATAAGATGTTATTATGTAAATAGTAAAACATAAAAACATATCCACATCCATCAAATGGGAAATAAAACCAACATTCATATTTATGGAGGATTATATCATCAATAACTGATGCGATTCTGTTCCCATCATTTTCACTCATGGTTATTAATGATGGTGTATTTAATTTATATATATGTTATTTATGAAATATTAATATTTACATAAAATTAATGTATCATATACATTCTGACTTTACCATCCCTTGAATAATGATAATGTCATTTGTGTGTACGGGGGACAACAACCTCAAATATCCATGTACATTGTTTCTTATTACCACATCACATCGATGAAATATGAAATTATATTTAAATAAATAACATTAAATTTATTATATAATTATCATTATATATTTATAATATGATAGATAAATTATTTAAATCACAATCATTGAAAATTAGTAGGATTATAGAAGCATACATATGACCTACCATCCCCATGATTGTGACATTGTCCATTAGTCCTAACCCAAATTCATTGTAATTTTTAATATATAAAATAAAATCTTATCATTATTATTATTTATATTATTATATAATAATATGTTTTTACTTATAATTCCATTCATGATGACATTGAAAATATGACATGAACATCATTAAACCATCACATTTTTTCAAAAAATATTTTGTGATTGAATATATAATGACAAGAAAATTAAATAAAATGAATAAAAAAATTGAAATGGTTCTTTAAAAGTAAATAATTCATATATGTTTATTGTTATAGAATATAAATAAATAATACGATTAATTAGGCTTAAGGTAAGTGATCTCGCCAATCCTTCATCTTCATCACGTAATGACCACAATCACTCCATCTATAATTATCAATCTCTATATCAATAATGTTATAGAATGATTCTAAATTAATTATATATTTATCTCATATATATAAATTTATAATTCTCCCACTCATTGATTGGAGTAATACATGATTAAAGTTCATTTCTCTGATTCCTTCATTTGGTAATTTATATTGATTATGATATGTTAAAAGATTATGATACCCCTTTCCATTCCACTGGCAATTCATCAGTTATGTATTATGATTGAATTCCTCTACATGGATCAAAACTATGTTATTATGGGTGAACCTAGATTGTGCTCAACCGAATTAGTTAATATATTTATATCATGAGATTTAATGTTTTTTATTAAGGATAAAATAAATCCATTATAGTACTATGTCTACCATGGGATATTGTCAATACAGTTAGCCTTGAATCATGATTATATCATTTTATATGTTATCTATCACATTTCAAATGATACATTAATGTTATGATACCTAGTTCATTATGGTATGATTTCAATTGACTTACCTTTTTGCTTTATGATACCTTATTATTCTTTTGGCTCACATGTTATATTTCTTAATGATTTTTATTCCCCTAGAAGTGTTTAAAGATCATTGATTTATTTTATGTATTCCCTTGTTTATCATATACAGTTTTAAGAGATCTAGTGGATTTAGGATCTCATTTTTGTATAGTAAAATATGTATTTCATGTTTTCCTTTACTTTTTATGTAATATATTACTATTATTTTAAATAAATTAGTCCTCAAGATATTTTTCATGGGGTAATTTTATATTTATGATTATTAATAATGTAATCATATGTGTAAATGACATGGGTTACTATATCTAGAATCAATGAAAATGTTTATTTAACCTCTGTAAACTATAATAAGAAAACCTTGTGACAATTATAGTGATAACAATATGTATAGTTCTAATGGTATGTATATGTATATGATTATGTCATAGAATTCTACGGAATAATAGATAATGTTGTTATTTAGTTTTTATGTACTGTTTTGGACACTATATGTGGATGTGGATCTCACATTGTTTTACCTAGGGGTAGTAACTATGAAAGGGTGTATTTAGTTGGAAAGGATCATCACATGGTTCATGAAAACTAATCCCAACAATGATAGAGAAAGGGGGCGTTCATCCATAATTTGTATCTCGATCATGAGCCTCATCTTAGAAATATGGATCCATTATAATTCAATCACCGACAGTGCAGAAATTAATTATTGGAATGCTTATTTTGTGGGAATTTTTTTTGGATTTAATGGCAGCCCAACCCTAGAAATCACTTTCACTCAATCTAGTAGTTTGGATCCTTTCATCAATTTTATTCTGAATCCATATTAGTTGGAAATATTAAATAGTATTGAACTGAATACTAAGATATAAAATGTGATATTTGATGTGTCTACCTCACTCAACTTCTCAGATAAGGGCTATCATTCAATGATGAAATTATGTTTTCTTCGGGATGAGTGGAATGAGATGACTATGTGTAAAATAACCCAAAGGAAATATAATTTCATTCTCTATGATATTCATAATAATATTATCCATATATATGTTGAGATCATAAATAAAACCATCTCCTTAGCATAAAAAATATTGGTTGTAAGAATAAAAAATATGAATCCTTGGCTCAATAATTTTTGGAGAGTGAATTGTAAGAGTGTAACTAATTATCCCTACGAATGACGATTGGAATAGACATTCATGGAACATAATGTAAATATTTTAAGAATAAAATTATTATGGAGGAATATATTTGTGTATATGAACATACGGATAGGGAAATTCTCTTTTCGATGGGTTTCTAGACTATCTAAAAATTTATAAATCATAGATTTTGTGATGGTATTCGAGGTTCTCAACTGAGTATGCTGATTAAATGTAGATTTATAGGGTGTTTAATTGACTATTCTTTTAATTTTTGGGAAGAATAGTCGTAAATTAATATTATCATGGATTGATCAAAATTTTGTATTATTCAATGAAACCACCTTGGAAAGGGATATGGGTGATGTGCATGCCTTTTATTAGAGGATACAATCATATCATTATTGGGAAATTAACTAATGGTTCCATGTGAATATGTGGGGTTGTTTGGGATCTACATTGTTTTACTATTCATTCATTTAGAGAAGGATTTTTATATGGAGACACTCTGGTTGTATAGGCAGGCACAATGCATGAGAGGGTTGAGATATTTATTATGCACAACATTATGCTGGTGTCAGTTAAGAAAGACTATACTATAATTTTTTGATCATTGTAAGTTATTATTGAAAATTTCTAGGTCCATTAATTATCCCATTTGAAAATTCAATCAAGTCCTTGAATCAGGGGTGGGACTATGTAATATTCGGTTGAATGAAAAAAAAAACCAGAAGACTACCTTACTTCTTAGTAGGCACAAAATAATCAGTGTTTTTTATTTTCAAGATTGTTTTAGCTTATTACAGAATGTGGATGGTTTTTTAAAGACAAATATCTTGGGCTTAACTACTTGAGACCGATGTAAATTTTTTTTTGTAACATACCAAATTTTTAATAAACATATAACGTTTTATGTATTATGAAGGATATGAATAATTTCTATGTATAGAATGTACAATAGGAAACAATTCCATGGATAACATTGATTGAAACCTAGATAATCATAAGTTACAACATACCTATATTTTCTTATTTTTTTATTCTATGTTTATAATTTTCCTTCCTTTATGTCAATGTATCCCAATCACATTTCATACTATTTTCTGTTAATGGAGGGAAACAAGAGAAACCATGTTAAAAAAACATAATAGTGAATGTGGTGATTTCCCAAATGATATGAATAATATGATGGAAATTGTATGAGATAAATTCATTGATGTAATAGAACAACTAGTTCATGATTTGGATAATAAGAGATAACATGTATAACACCCATGTTTTCCTAAGGAATAGTAAGTTGATGATGAGAATATTTTGTAATAAATTAATTCTATCATTGGAGGATATTTTGACACACTCATTGCAGAATATCGATAAACCCTAGGGAGAAGGTATTATCCATCCCCCTATTCTTAGAGAAAGAGATTATTGGGATAGCCATTAAACGCATATAATGAGAAGTTGGAAAGTGGAGGTCACTAATTGAGAGTAAAAATTAAAAAGAGGATATTGATTACATGGAATAACAAGACATCAGGAAATTTAACTAAAATTATCTATGAACTCTCCATCATAATATAGATTGGGAGTTCTTTAGTATTATGAAAAATGATTTTGAGTTTATTGGGGTGTATGAGGAATACCTCAAACGAAATTATTGATTTTATTTATGATTTTTTGTCAACTTGACATGAAATGTGGAGCATTATTTTTGTTGGTTAAAGACTTTTCATTGAAAATATTTGATGATTTGAGACTTTCGTAGATTTGTAGAGAATTTTTGTTGTTCCATTAATGTTGAGATAGTTATCAGGGACTATCAGTGGCCCATGGGAATGGAAAAAAATGTAAAATGGATTTTATTCACTGGGACTAATAGATATATCCCATAGATAAAATAAAATCAAACATCCAACATTTTAGAAGAATAGAATGTAGTATCGTAGAAAATGGTTTTTAGGAATAAGGAGATGAATAAAATTGGGAAAGTGGGAATCATGATAATAAATATTGAAGGGAAATAAAGATTCCCTATAATGTGGAAGAATTAAATGCGTGTTAGATCATCAGTAAACCTAAAATATTGTTTTTCAACAATAAGAAACACATTAATTATGATTGGTAATTAGATAAGAAAAGGTTTTTCAATGAAAATAAAAATAAAAGCCTCCATGTCCTAGATAAAATAATGATCATATGTATTAACTTCGACTATGGTGGATCCTTATTAATATTTGGTGAAAGGTACACTAGTTATTCATTAGAAAATATACAATGTACTTTTTTATTCTAGTTTTATGAATTATTCCATATCATTCTTGTCTTGTATAACTGTTGAACATCCACCTCAAAACATGGGGGTAATTTTATCTATGATAACAATGGGAGAAATAGTTTCTTTCTAAGTGTATACCTTCTCCCCAATCAATGTTTTCATATTATATCTTATATAAAATCACAACTTATATCCTTCAGTGGAATTTTATCACATAATGGGCATGGATTGTATTTCCACATATAAATCAATTTTAAAATTTTGAGAAAGGGATATCACTCTTTAGTTTCAATTGAAAATTCCTTTTTAATACATTTTATGGAGAATGATGAAACTGTAAATAATTTTTTTAAAAAATGGATATTACTACCTTATATGAATTTATATCTAACAAAAATTAGAAAACTAAGGGGAGAATCATTACTAGAGGCATAACCATTTTGTGGTATTTTATTAATGAATTCAATGAAGCATTTTTTAGTCTTCGCCTTGACCGATAGGTTGAGTTATCAACTGAACTTATACCTGAAACTCATCCAATATTGAATACCCCAACCAGATGTACACTATTGAGTTTGATGAGTTAAAACGTTTAAAAAAGAGAATCTAGGAAACTATATTATACCTAAAAGTCCTTCCCTATAGGGTGTTCTGGTCCTCCTCATCGTGAATAAGGATGGGATAATGTTCAAATGTATTAATTATTTTGAACTTCCAAAATTCAAGATAAATAAATATTATACCTCTAATGGAAATATGACATGGTAAATCAAATACAAGGATCCCATTATTTCTATAAGGAGGACCATTTTTAGGATGGAACCGTTAAATGGTAAACAAGGAAGATATTCCGATAAAAAGTCCATTATATCATGGTATATTCACTATGAGTTCATAGTTATTTCTTCTAGACTCACTAATACTCCAAAAAATCATAATGATCATAATTTAAGAGTCAATAGCGATTACCTCAAAAAAATGTATTATTTATAGATGATAATCCAATTAACCCAGAAATAAAGGAGGAGAGTGATGCTTATTTGGAAAATATGGTTATGGATTTCAGAAAGGATAAGATGAATGAAAATTCTTGAAAATTTGAATTATGGATGATATATAATTATTGTGGAAAATCACTACAGGAAAAATGGCTTTTTGCGACGGGTTATTTGCGACGGGAATAAATCCCGTCGCAAATAGTCCCATTAGAAACTTATTTGCG
Source organism: Viscum album (assembly GCA_963277665.1). Classification (NCBI taxonomy): domain Eukaryota; kingdom Viridiplantae; phylum Streptophyta; class Magnoliopsida; order Santalales; family Viscaceae; genus Viscum; species Viscum album. The sequence goes on from OY728150.1 coordinate 189,020,225, forward strand.
ACGGGGGCATTTTCCCGTCGCTAATAACTAGTTATTTGCGACGGTAAAATCTCACCCGTCGCAAAAGGCTTGGCGCGCATAGCGCGCCAAACCGCGGGAAAGGTATTTGCGACGGGTGGTTACCACCCGTCGCAAATAGCCGGCGGCGGTAAAAACTATTTGCGACGGGAATATACCCCCCGTCGCAAATAGTGTGTCGGCAAGTTGTTATTTGCGACGGGACCCGTCGCAAATAACTATTTAACCGTTGACCGTGATAAATGCGGGTTAAAGTCTTTGCGACGGGACCCGTCGCAAATAATATTATTTGCGACGGGTATACCCGTCGCAAATAGTCCCGTCGCAAATAAGTTAACCTATAAATACCCCCATCCGTTTTTTTTTCATTCATTCTCAACTTCTCTCAAAACTGTTTACAGTTTATTAAGTTTAATTTTTTTTGCAGAGTTGATATTGAAGTCTTCAACAATTATCGGAGATCAACTTCAAATCCATTTTAAAGGTACTTATGTTATTTTTAATTTAATATTTATTTTAATTTTTTTATTAGTTTTAATTATTTTTAATTAGTTTTAATTAGTTTTAATTAGTTTTAATTAGTTGTAATTTAATTATGTTTATATTGTTTTGTTATTTAATAAATTTAAGTTATTAGTATTCATAGTTAATGGTAATTAGGTGTAATTAATAATAATTAGAAATAATTAATAATGATTAGGAATAATTAATAATAATTAGTAATAATTAGGAATAATTATAGTTATATATATATATAGTTATATATATTTATAGTTATATTTATTCGTATATTAATATAGATTTATATTAATATAAATATATTTGGTTATATGAATAAATATATATATATATATATATATTTATTCATATATTAATATATATATTTATTCGTATATTAATATATATTTATTCTATTTATATATATATATATGTAGTTATAAGTTTTTATTCGTATATTTATTTGTATATTAATTAATATATATTTATAAGCTTAGTTTTAAATAAATTTATAAAATATGTGTTTTTATGTGTATTTATAAATAAATAAATAAATAAATACATATATACAATACAGACACACACACATACACATACACACACACACATATATATATATATATGTATAGTTATGAATGAATACATAGAAATGAGGGGGTGAAAATCCTCTGAGAATGTTAAAACGACTATAACTTCTAATCCGTAAGTCCGTTTCAACTCCACAACCAGTCAAATCGAAGAACATGAAACGATCTTCGATATGATATGCAGTACAGTCCAAACGGACATCCGGATCGGAAGTTATAGTCGTTTGAATGTTAAAAGGACCATAACTTCTAATCCATGAGTCCGTTTCAGCTCCACAATCAGTCAAATTGAAGAAAATTAAAATATCTTCGACATGATATATGGTAGAGGTTTATCGGACATCGGGATCAGAAGTTATAGCTGTTTGAACGGTGAAAAACCGGGGTGCCCCGGCTAAAAACTCAGTTTTGGAGGCCTTCGGGGCCTTTTTGGGCCTCGAAAAAACCTTGGACGGGTTCTACCCGTCCATAGGGCTGTAGAGCTCTTCGCAAGCTTCGAATTGATATGCTGTAGAGCTCAAACGGAGTCCCGGATCAAAAGTTATGGCCATTTGAAGTTTGGGTTTCATTTTCTTCTTATTTTCCATCTTTCATTAATTTTTTTATTTTTTTTATATTCAAAGAGTTATTAAATGACTATTAATTGATAAAAATTAGGTAATTATTAATTAAAAATATTTTTTAATTTATTTTATAACCCTCTTTTACTAAACATCTTATAAATTAATGTTATATTTCCATAGATCCTTTCTAAAACGTATTTATAAAATAAATATTATATTTATATCAATATAAATACGTTTATTAATTTATATATTAATAAATATTTTTTTAATTTTTTTTAAATTTTTTTAATTTTTTTTATTATTATTTGCGACGGGGATATATTCCCGTCACAAATAGTTGATTCGAGGCAACTATTTGCGACGGGAAAAGGCCCGTCGCAAAAACTTATTTGCGACGGGAAAAGGCCCGTCGCAAAAACTTATTTGCGACGGGCCCGTCGCAAAAGTTTTTTTAAAAAAAACCACAAAACTATTTGCGACGGGCCCTTTTCCCGTCGCAAATAAGGGTTTTTGCGACGGGCCCGTCGCAAAAAAATTTTGTTGCGACGGCGTTTTCCGCAACGGGCGATTTGCGACGGAGCCCCGTCGCAAAAGGCTATTTGCGACGGGATCCCGTCGCAAATGACCCGTCGCAAATGCCTATATTTCCTGTAGTGAATTATAACCAACAAAAATATATCTATGGCCCCATCTAAGGGAAACAATTAATGACTGGACTAGAAGATAAATTATAATAAATCTACTTAGATACCTAGGAGTATATAGGTATTAAAAATGATTTTTTAGTAACATATCATGATTATAAACACCAACAACTATGATAACATGTAACAGATTAAGGATTTATGGTGCATTGATTGCAATGTGAGCTTTATGGACTTGGAAAGAGGCTTTTCACTAATCTAATCCACATAATTTCCCAAATTGGGAAACCTTTTGACATATATATCGATGATCTATGTAGTGATTGTAGGGTGTATTGATACTAAATTTTTCAGTGATATGATAAAACAAAACAGAGTTTATGGTTCACAAGAGGACCTATCCCACACAGAATCTGAAGATAGATTTTGTTTTCATTGAATTGAAAATATTATGAAATAATATGTTTTATGGGAAGTGTGAAATATATAAATACCATAAGGGACATAAATATATTTTCACAAATAATGAGAGTAATACTAAACAACAATGATAGTTAAGTCTACCTAGGGACTATGACTTCCCAATCATTGTCTATCTTGGGAAAGATAACAAGCTGGAAGATTATCTATGAAGAAATGACATAGAATTTTTATAATTATCAATTGTATATATTTATCCAATCATATTATAATATAAAACCATGTACATATTAATTATGAATTAGGGTACATAATCATTAAATTCTAAAATTATTTCCCAACTGTCCCTTCATGAAAATTTAAATAATGTTGAAAGTTGTGATTTGAAAATTCTGAATAACTTGGATAACATATGAAAAGAGAATAATTATAGTTAAAATGTAAGAAAAATGGGTTGTAATATTTGGTTAATGACTATGTGTGGCATGAAATTCAAATATAAAGGAGATATTGATTGATGCACATATCTCAACCATATCAATCTACCCAGTGATCTTAAAGATGTACAAAGATCTATAAGAGAAGTATTGGAATACTAATATGAAGTATGTGATCAGGGATTATATATAAAAGTGTATTTTATATCAAGAATTAGAAGAAAAAGGAATGTATATAATAGTATTATGAAATCAATATTGATACATTCATGAAAATCAGAATACGTCACCCTAAAAATATTCATTGGTCTTCCTAGGACACTATGTAGAAAAAATTCCAAATTGGTGGTGGTGGATCATATTCCAAACTCATATCACTTCATTTTAATTTAAAATTAATTCTAAAATTATTAAATTTTAATTATATACAACATATAGTTATTGAGGATTTATGGAACACCATTATCAATTTTATTTTACTAAGATATTAGATTTATATACATGTTCCTCAAGACACTACAACAAGATCTAAATACATTGTTAACAATTAGTATGTATTATTAGAACCAGTATTATTTAAAATATGATAATATTATTTAAATAATAGATTAATCATTGAGAGAATATTTCATAGACTTCAATGGTGGATGAGAGAAACATATTAATTTTTTTGAGTACTCGTACAATAATATTTTCACTCAATCATAAAAATGTATCCATATGAATAATTTTATATGAAAGAAAAATAACACCAACAAGTTTTTATGAAGTTGGAAATAAAAATTATTGGAAACTGAAATGTTTGAGGAAATGGAAATGTAGGTCATGACCATTTAAATTCACATCAGAATAGCTTAGAGTCGACCAAAGAGCTTTGCTGAAAATAATTGATGATACCAAGAGTTTATGGTTGGGGATAAAGTGTTTCTTCAAATATCCCCATGAAATAGACTAATGATATTTTAGAATTTGGGAAATCTAAATCCCAGGTACATTCTACCTTTTGATATTCATGATATCATTAGACTTTTTGAATATTAATTTGCCGTACAACAACCATTACTCATGCGTACTATATATTCCATCTATCTATATTGAGGATGTATATACTAGAATAATCACATGTAATAAATTAAATAGATGTATACCTATAAAATAATGTCTCTTCTGAGGAGTATCTGATGAATATCATGGACAATATAGATAGCTTTATTCATAATGGGATGACTCATTTGGTCAAGGTGCTATGAAAAAACAATAAATATGAAGTGGAAACATGGGAATTGAAAAAAGAAATGAAGAATAATTACACTAACTTTTATTCAACATGATCTATTGTGATAATTTCATGGAAAATATTATTAATGTTTGGATAATTTGACACACCATAATTTTCTAAAATGATACCTTTGATTGAGGATATATGTGACACACAACCCCAAGTTTTAATAAAATTCAGAAAACTATTAATATTATTATTTAAACATGACCATTATAAGATTGTTATCAAATGTGATTGAGTTAATTAGAATATACACATGTTGGAAATTTTTGTATAATGGGGTAATAAATTATTTATGAATATGCACTTAATTATTGGTGAATTCATTATTGGCTGTATCAATATATTTTTCTAATAAAATTATTATTGTTTCCTTTTGTGATTTTTTTCCAATTTTTAAAAAAATTATTTTAAAAAATCATCTTCAGATTTTTAATATATATTTAATATTATGTAATAGTTGTTTTTTATGTTTATTTAAAAATTTATTTTTTAATAAATAATTAAAAAATACCCGTTCTTATTGAAAAAACATTTTTCTTCAAATAATTATCAAATTTATATTTTAAAAAAAATTAAATTAAATTAAAATTAAAATTATATTAATAATTTAATTAATGGGTAAATTTAGTTCATTGGAATCAAATTTATGGTTAACTTTTAAAGAATAACTTCTAATATTTATGGAATCATTTTCTATGGAAAATAGATTTTTATCCTATTTGTGTGTTTAATTTTATGATAATATTTTGCATTTATATGGGTCTAAATTTAAAAAAATAGATTACATATTTTAAATAATAATATTTTAAAAAATATAATTACTTGAAATTAATTTTTTGTCTCAATGAATTGTAACAAAGTTTCAAATTAATTACCATGGTTATGGTCAAAACAAGCTTTCTTGTGGTCAAAAGTAAAACGATAAGGGTTACAATGACATAAAAAATAATCCAAATCCTATTTGTTGGAATTATATAAACAAAATATTATATAGTTATTTTAAATTATTTGTTTTTATACTTTTTGGTATAATAATATCATGGTTATAACTTTTCATTTTAAAAAAGTCTAACAATGTCATATCCCTCGCATATAGAAGGGATGTCCCTATTCTCCAATATTTAAAATTAAAAATCCTTTTATATAATTAAATACGTAAAAACATAACATCATTAATTCTCTTGCCACATCTTATATTCTTTTATTTGATAAAAAATACAATTTAGGAAGGCTTTAGGTATAATGAGAAAGTGGTGGTCTGAAGAAGATGTATCATTATTTACAGAGAATCCTCATATTGTTTCACCTTCCGTATCCTTAAAATATTAAATAATCATGGATAAATAATAAAATAATTATATATAATAACATTATATGTTATTATGTAAATTTAATAACATAAATTCATCTCTACTTCAATCAAATGGGAAATAAAACCATCATTACAATTTATTGGGGACTATAGTCTCATAAACTGATGAAATTTTTTCCATAATCACTACACATAGATATTAAAAATGATAGATTTAATTGTTATATATTATATTAACAAAATAAAAATCAATATATGAATTTAATATATCAAAAAGTTTCTTACGATACCATCAATATAAAATTTATAATGTCATTCTTGTGTATGGCGGACTATCTCTATGCGAAGCGATGAGATTATTTTCACATTACCATATCACATGGATGGTATAGATAAGAGTATTTAACATAATATTATTATTTTTCAAATAAAATTATAGTTTAATGAAAATAAAATGAAACTTTCCATATGTATAACATAATCATTTGAAAATGAAAACATCATACATATGTACGTAAAGCCTACCATTTCTATGATTACAATATAGTTTTTCTCATTAAAATACCATTATGATTTTTATGTATAATATTATAATTATTTCATTATTATTATTATAGTGGTTATTAAATAATAATCTATTTGTAAAAATTCAATTTTCAAAGGCGACATTGGATATTCTAGCCAATGATCGCCAAAAGGTTAACCAGGAATTAAAATTTTTATGTAAAATAATATTAATGTAAAATCAATAATATATAATGAATTAAAAAACATGATAAATTTTCTAAATATATTGAATAATTATCATATTTTTAGTATTACAAATGATTAATAATTCATGTGATGAATCGTTCTCGAGGTAAGGGATCCCTATAAACATTTCTATTCATTGGGTTAGGAACAATCTCAATAGTTCACTTTATCCCACTCTATAATGATATGGAATACATAAAAATTATATATATATATATATATATATATATTAATTTAACATATATAAATATATTATTCTACAATCACTTTATACGGTATCAAATACCTTCTATTTATTTCTGAGGTACTTTCATTTTGAAATTTCCTTTTATTTATGACACATGGAATGAAAAAACAACCAATTTTCATTAAATTGTTAATTATTCTAAAATGAATTGTGATTGAATTCCGTTATGTTGAAAACATATTTCATGAAAATGAAATTATTGGTTTTCTTATATAGTGCACTAATTAATTTTGTAATGTCTTTATCCCATGAGATGTCATGCATAGGATTATTTGGTAAACTGAATCCATTATGATCAATTTTTTCCCTAGGCAGTACTGTCTATGTAATTAGCATTGAATCATGTTTATGTCATGTTATATTTTTCTAGAAAAGTTTCTATGTGTCCATAATCTTATGATACCATGTTCAATATGTTATTATTTCATTTTATTACACATGATCTTCCCTTTTATGATATCATGTTAAACGTTTATCTCAAATGATACAGTTCCTTATCATGATTCTTCCATTACCGGGACATTAATCTCACCACAATTCATTTATCCCCATCCCATGAAATATTATGTAGTTATTGGAGATCATATGGTTTTAGGATCCCATTAAGGAAAATAAAATAAGGATTTAATGTTATAGTTTTCTTTTTAATGTAATATTATTGTAGTATTACAATGAAAATAGGGATCATGATCTTTGGGATTCCATTATTGAATAATTATGTTTAAAATTCATGAATGATATTTTTTCTAAAAAATTAATAGGTTGTTATACTCTTGAGGTACATAGTCATCTAGAACATACCATTGTCTGCCTAGTTCTTGTTAGAATGAAATCACACAATTTGGGGCACTTTATATCTATCCATACTAATGGTTCCTCATGGTAAGTCCACTAACACAACCCATTTGTCTATCCCATAGAATATCCAATTAATGAAACCCATATCATAGTAATGGATCACTCACCTCTTAATCAATCAATCAAACCTATGGGATCTAATGTGATATACAGAATTATATAACCAATAACATTTAATCTATAACCAAGGAATGTATAAAAGGGCAACATTTACATTTATAAATAAATTAATTTGATTAAAATCCATCAACTAGTATAATTTTCATTTCATACTATTTCGTCCCATCTATGAGTATTGGTAGGTAATGCATCAAGCTATTGAACTAGGTTCATGGGGGCCTGATCAATTTATTAATTTTATTTCTTTTATTCTCATGAAAATATAAGAATTTTTTAAAATTATCAATTTAAAATAAAACTAAATGGATTAATTAATAAGTAATGGGTTATAAAATTAGTTTAATAACAACTCATGTCCATGTATAACACATGATTCATAAAGAAATAAGGATTGATATAGACCACTTAGCCTAAATGTACCTTTTTTCCACTTTTCATTGAAAATTTCACTACTGTGTTGAACTCTCCAAGCGTATCCAAGTAAAACTACCATTTATCATTCCATTTTTAAGATGATATTTTAATATACAATTATATCCTATTTTCTTGTTATATTATTCTTTTGAAAAATTTATCAAATATTGTCTTTTCTAATAGTTATTTTCAAAATAACGATTATTGATTTAATGTGGTACAAATTTCAATAGACAATGATGGATGGGGTATAATATCTCACTATAATTAATTTGACAATTTTCATATCTTATTAGGTAATCATTCATGTAAAGTAATTGTTTTTCCACATTTTTGTCAGAATAATGAGTTTTCCCACATTTTTAAACTTGTACAAAATGAGTTTCTCCACATAAGCATGTGGGTAATGCGTCTTATGACAAAGGATTTATTATTCTAATGTTTTTTCAAAATTATGTAGTTGTTTATAATGATTTTCCACATTTCCAAGTCATATTCCATATTCATTAAAAGATTTCTCTTCTTAATACACTATATTTTTAATATATTTATAACTATTATGTTGTGATCACATGTTATATGAATATATTACATAATTTTTCAAAACAAAATGGTCTATGATTCTATAATTATCATTATATGATACTTTGTACCTATAATTTAATTTATGATTTTCAAATACGACCTTTTTCTCTTTTAATGAGATATTTATCATCTTTCTAATTGTATCCTTCATGTTTATAATATGATTTATTATGATATATTTTCATCGGTTTAGAGTCTAAGATCACCTATTTATGATTTTTTTCATCCACCATGTTATGAACAATAATATTCCATGGGAGGTATATTGAAAAACATCTATATTAGCATAATTTCATATTAATGTTTTCACATTTTTTAAAATAATATATTTGTAGAGTTAATCTCTATGATAGTAAACAATACATGCCTCAGGATGGTAAAATTTATGTGATAATATTTATCTAAATAATGAAATGAATGTATTATTTATGTTATTTTTATCATGGGTATCTTTAATATAAATCTTGTTATGTTATAATTTACAAACACTCCAACAATTCTCTATGAATGATGACTGGTAATCCAAATGGACTCATTCCATCAAAACATTATATATGATAGAGGATACACATTATAATTATGTGTTTAAGATTATCATTATTAGTTTCCTTCCCCAGAAGAGAGTGTTATGAGTGTGTATGTTTCCCATATAGAATTCATTTATCTATCCTCAACTCCTATTGACAGATAGTCAACTATCTTTTATTATTGGATTAATCTTGTAATGACTATAATGTACCATATCAATTTTTTAGGAAATTGTTAAATTTCATATATTCTTACACACCACAAATATAGAGTTTTAGAAGGGAGTGATGGTTCATAAAAAATATATATAGTGAATTTTAAAAGAATGTATATTTTTAGTAGTGAAAAAAATGTATCATAACATTATTTTAGTTCAACTATTTCTACATAAGGGTAAGAACTGTGATTAATTCCATATGCATTATTATACGTCTTTACGCCTCTCAAATGACACTGAAAATTATATTGTTTAGTACTTTTTTCAGATATACGAAGATGCTGTGACGGAAATCTACCAAACAATGATTGAATTCATCCCTCCTTGCATTGAAGAGCATAAAAATAGATCACTATTCAAGCAAACCAGAAAATCTGATTTCATAGAATCAATTTTCTCTCATTGTATATATACTATTTCTGGTCTATATAGTTTTAGTAATACATTCTATATATTATACTACAACTTTTTTGAAGATTATTTAACAAGTAAAATCATGTAATTATTTACTAATTGATCTATTTAACATGGAATCAACATTAATTTTATTATCTTGATTATTAAGAAAGAGAATGGTGTTGCCATAAAATACATTAAACCTGTTTCCATCAAGGACACTAAAACAAGAATTATTTTTAATTTTATTATGAGAATAATAAATCAAAAAGTCAAGGATCATATTACCCCAAATTAGTTTGGATTTTTCCCTAGTGGACTCATCCCAAATTTCTATCTCACGATCTAAAATGTGTTAATATTTTTAAGGGGAAAATAAGGAGGGGAACTTTTCACTCAAAATTTACATTACCAATGCATTTCACACTTCAGAATTGATTTTTATGTTTTTTTATTATGAAGATTTATGGTTTAAAAAAAAATAATTTATATTTTTTGATTCGACTTTAATTATTCAATGTTTTAATACCTAATTAATGGTCACCCGATGGATTTTTTCAATATACCAGGGGTGTCAAGTAAGGGGACCCACACTCAGGGAATCTATTTTCCATTTTTTTGAATATAATATGATTACATTCATTATTTAACTTTCATATGAAGAAATTTATTGGACAATTAAATAAGGGAGAGGTAATTTCACCAAAACACATCTCTTGTGCGAAGATGACAACCTTATTCATAGAAAAGTTTCAATTAAAACCATTTATTCCATCATAATTAACACTCTTAGTATAAGGATGTGCATTGACATACTATAAGACAGAAAAAGTCCTTCATTGTTTTTCCTAATGGAACATTGGTGAAAAAATTGAATATAAACATTAGAACACTTGGAGTATGGAGGGGACATTTTTTTCATCTATATTTGGATGCCATTATTTTAGAGAAAAATGATGTGAAAATATTTTCAAGGAATATAAAGGAAAATTATTAAAAAATTGGCTAGTTTGAATGGAAAATCCAGGTCTCAATAAGGATGTGTATTCCTTGTTAATTCAATTATTACATCGAAATTCTCTTATTTCATATCGTTGTATTACTGTCCATAAAGCCTCATCAATGAAATTCAACACATGATCAGAAATTTTATATGGACTAGGTCGATGCCTGAATTGAATTTAGTTACTAATTTTTAGATTGAATGAATCAAAACCACTATGATGGGAGGTGTTGGTGACATATATAATATGATCATTAATTATGGTCTAATTGGTAACTATACATGAAACATATTAGTCTCTAATAATATAGAATTATTAAAAAATCAGTTCAAAATTAAATAATTGGATTAGTTTTCACACTATCTTGACTCATCTCTTTGGGACTTATCAAAATCTATAGACAAGATATTATACATAAAAATCATTATGGTAATCATGATAACTAATTTAAATTATATGAGTTATACATGGTTAAAAAATATCTCATTGAGACTAATAATTTCCAAAACACCATTTTTTATTTAATAATTCTTTATAAAAACATTTATTTATTTCCTTACATAATTTTATGGACATTCAAAATTATAATTTTATGGATGATGATACTCCCTTTATGAATCATAACACTAATGTATAATTCAATTCTAAAGATCACTATAGGATTCAATGTGAAGTCTCAATTATTAAATCATCCTGAATGAAACAATTTATGGTAAATTACATTTTAACATCAATGTTATTTATAAATTAGACTATCTGGAAGAATATATATACAAACTCATGACCAGCTCAAAAGGAATGACCATTATATTGTCTCAACCTACTTGATATATTGAAAGTGTGAAGTGAACAATCTATATGTATTCATGGGATTCGAATTTTCTAAAATCCTCTAGGGATATTATTACATACTATTTGGTGTTAACTTCAGTATTTATAGATAGGACAAGGACCACTTGTTCCCCCTTTCTCATGTTGGTCACAGTAACCAGATTCCACAATTACAATTGACTACAATAATAAATATCTTTGAAACATATCTGGAATTCATGGAATGCACAGTTATCTGATAACAATACACCATCCTACCATGTACGTATTCTTTACTTAACAAGTATGTATATGCTTATTCAAATGTGAAAACATAAACCATGCATAACACTGTTTTGAAGTGAATATTCTAAAAAGATTGAAGTTATGGGTATGCCCAAAAAGCAATTTATTCTCAAATCTCTACACCAGATTCCTATGATCACTATGTCTATAAGTTAAAAAGTTAATGGACTAGAATTTCAAATGTAGGTACCATTGGTCTATTGAGGTATTTTTTAAAACCATCATGGATTATTCAATATTTTTTTTATTCTATATGAATTGGATTAACTTATTCTGTTGAGTTGTGGGGTATGATTAATGTCATTAAATATGTTATCTAATATGGATGGGAATCTCTTTGGTTTGATTCTGATTCTACTATTTCTTTTATGGAATTGAAGGTGAGAACCATGTATGTCCCTTGGAAAATATTACCATATTGGGATGAATGTATTCATCTTTAGAGTCGGTATAATTTGATTTTTTCATAGGTTTTCAGAGAATCAAATCAAGCATCTCATGCTTCTCCGAAGAGGGTTATTGTGGAATCGAGCTTGACGTGCACCTCTAGGACTCTAGAATTTTGCACACCAATAGTGTATGGATACATATGAGATGTGGTTTTCTACCATTTATGTAAATACCCTTATAATTATTACCTTTTAGTATATATTTGTATACAAAAAATTTTATATGGACAGTTTCCTGTGAACAATAAATTTATTTAGTAAATAATTTTTTTATAATTTCATAATAATTTAAATATATATAATTATTTGTTTATAATTATACTAATACCTTCTAAAAATATATCTTTTAATTATAACTACAAACATATAATTGTATAAAAATAGTAAATATACATTTATAAATATTTTTATTTTTATATATATATTTAAAAATATATTTTCAACAACATTAATGAATATATAATCTTAAATAAAAGCATGTTAGAAATGTGTGAAACTGAATAATTAAAAAATTGTACCCTTTAAGAATATTGAAAATGTGGAAAAATATTATTAATTAAAAATTAATATAATAAAAAATATGGGTATACATTTAAATAAAAATGAGTACATATTAATAATGTGAAAACATAGTAATTTAATTTATATAATAAAATAATATTAAAATATAATCTTCCAAAAAAATAATTAATAAATAAATAATATTAAAAATGAATTAATACACAACTCGAATAATTTTAAAAATAAATAAATAAAATTTACCGATTAATAACATAATATATTAAATGTAAAATTTGTTAATAAAATTCTAAAATGAATATTAAATTAGAATAATATAAATAAATATTATTTTTATGTATTTAAAAATACTATTTCATTAATTATTTAAATATTTGTGTGTCTGCAGGGTATATAAAATTTAATTAATTATATATATGTATGTGAAATCAATAAAAAAACGTCTAAAATAGGTAAAATTAAAAAAAATAAAACATCATTCAACTATTTCAATTTTGTGATGAAATTAATCATTATTTTTAATTAATATTACTTGTTAATAATAAATAATTACTCACTATATATATTACTTATTTTATGTAAATCATATTTTTTTTCATTTATAAAACATATTTTTTGAAATGTTATATTCATTTTTATATGTATTGAAATATATATCCAAATATAGCTATATGAAATTTATTAAATAATAAGTATGAATAAACATAAGTAAAAATGAATAAGACAATTACTTATTTTTTATTATATTATATTGTATTCATTTTATATATTTACAATATATATATAAAAACATATATAAATATATAGTACAATAATTCATTTTGATTAATAATTGCTTCGTTTGTAATTTTGTAAATAATCATTCAAATTATTAATTTTTAATTTTTTAAATATTTTAATTTTATCATTTTCTAGTTTTTTTTATTAATTATTACAATTTATTCATTTTATATATCTATATTTCATTTATATAATTTTTTAATATTTATAATATATATACATGTATTTAAAATTTCTTCGTTTATATCAATAACATTAAATTAATAAAATATTTAATATGTATTTAATTAACTAATTTTTGATTTATATCTATATAATTATTTCATTATATTCATTTTATATATCTATGTATTTAATATAAAATATATATTAACATAGATAATATATATATATATATATATGTATTTTATATGAATTATTTTTAAAAATAAATATGTATTTAATAATGTTTTCAATTTTTTCTATAAATTTACGCATTTCCAATTTTTATTTGATTAATTATTTTATTTTACTCTATATTGTTCTCAGTACTAAAACTTATTTTGTAAAGGAAATCATTTATCTTCACTAAAAATAAAGAACCGATATTTGGTACCTATTATAAGCACTAAAGAAAAGTAACGATAAAATGTAACATTAATCGGTGCTAAAAAAATCACAGATAATGGGTATACTTAAAAACACTAGTGATAATAAAATGAAACCCTTATTGTCAATCCTTTGAGAAATAACAAAAGGATTTCTCTTTTAAATTCTGGTTTTTAGTAGTTATTTCTTGTATTGTAGTACATATTATTATGAAACACCGGTTATGTGATCTCTATATATCACATTGAATGAAATGTATAATCTTATTTAAATGGATACTTAAGTTGTTTCCAATGGAAATATTTGACTTCGGTGATAATACTCTTGATTAGTAATGAATTATTTTATTGAATCCCTCAAATATAAAAGGTGGATAATATGGAAGTCGGGATGTGTTCTTATGTGGTGGATGCTTTTTTGTATCCTTGTGTGATGTTGGCTATTGTGTGTTCAAGGTGGTCACCGTCTCGTTTTTTAAATGTGTAGGGTTGTGATTTCATGTTTGGTTTGAATGTGATGTGATAAGGTCCATTTTTTAGTGGTGGTGATGTGTAGATATTGTTGTGAGTTTGTTGGTTGTGTAGTTATAATGACATGTGGTAGTCATGGTGAGATGAATTGGAATACCTGGTGTTGTAAGAATTATTGATGTGAGATGGGTGAGATCGTCTATAGTGTGGATGTGTTACATTAATGGTAATAAATAGATTGAATGGGTATATTGAAATATAAAATTTAATTTTTTGTTAAATTAAAGGGGATGTGTTGAAATTGGGGTGTGGAAAATGTAAAAAAAAATTAATGATAAATTAATGAGATTGGTTAAAGTTAATAATTATATTAGTAAATGGGACATTGTAGATCATAATTAATTATGAAAATGGTGGAACTATTAATTTAATATATAATTCCATTACATTGTGTAGTTTTTCTCGGTGTGATTCATATTTTAGTTGTATTAATAGTGACTAATTTTGTGAGGTGAAGATAGGTTGATGGGACATAATCTAGTGAAGTTGACATTATTAAATATTCAATTATATCTATCTATCATATATTTTATACAATTTAATTATGATCCCCTCATGAGTTAGAAAACCCAACCAACAACCAAAATCTTTTACTTATGATTTTCCCCAATATCTTTGTTGTTGGTGATTCAAATGGATACCAAACCCCTCTTCCATGATATACTTATAGAAATTTTTATATCAAAAAATGTATTTTTATTTTACCTAGTGATGATGAGTACTTTATGTTTACTATGGTTCATGTGTGGTGGAATGAGGGAAGGATGTTTATGTCCTCCACATTCATGATATCCTACCAAATATTGTTATGTGATGTGGTTATGATGTGATGATGTTTGATGATATCACCAGATAAAAGACCCTTATAGATTTTTTGGTAGGTATGGATGTGATGTGACCCAAATTTTATATGGAAAGATATTTGATAAAATTTTAAAGGAAGGGATTGGAGAATATTATGATTGTAAAGCCCTGACTTCAGTTACCCAGAGTTAGTGCATTATTATATAACATTAGTATAATCACCAAAGATCAATTCTCAAAATACCGATTAATTTAGTTGCCTTGGAAACACTAGACACATTTATAAGTCATACATTAAATGATAAAATGGAAGAATACAACAACATAGTCTCTATAGTCCACACTCATATCCCCTTAGAATATCCCTGCATGTCAATCATAAAATACATATTCACATCCAGGGAAAAAATTAAACATAGAATGGGGTGAGGTCAGAGGATCAGTAAGGATAACAATATAGCAGAATCTTTCATAAATAAGAATAATCATTTAAGGAAATTTATAAATAAAAAACTCCTTTTAAAAATGAATTCCAACATAACGTGCAAAAAATAAAATGAAATAATTCCATTTACTTATTCACATGGATATTCTACTAGTCGAATAATCAAATTCAATATCAATATCCACTTTCATAATGATGGAATGCATAATGGAAGACTATCATAACCACATAGTCAAGGCCTTGTGCCAAGACTACAAATATGATTTTGTCAAGGCCTTGTGCCAAGACACTAGTTTGTCTCATGTGGCCTATCGATTTATCAAGGAGCTATAGCGGGCTCCTCCCGTCACTTACTAAGTCCAATGCATTCCTCATAGGAACAGATTTAAACATAACATAAACACTCGTATTAAAACTAGCATACGAAATGTCAATAATTTATCCATAAACTATGAATGGTATAAAAATAAAACTTCCATATTCAAACAAATAACAAAAACATTAATACAATATAGAAGTTTTGTATCATAAAGAATCAACATCAAATAAGATTAAAATCCATCAAAGGATGTTGACATAGATGAAATCAAAAATATATGAGAAAAATAACTCTTTTTTTGAAATCATTTAAAAGTCACATAGTTATAAAATAAAACATTTACTTTGAAAATATTATTATAAACTTATAAGGGAAAATTCTATCATTTTATAATGGCGGAAATTTCCGCACCCACCGTATATGTTATAAAATACCTTTTTACCATAATTTTGTCGAAAAGGTTAAAAAGGACCTTGTTTGGAAAATGACTGAAATGTTCCTTTATAAAAATCTTATAAAAAGTAAAAAAATGGTATAAAAAACTATAACCCATATTCTATAAAATAGTAAGAATGTTTTGAAATACATTTTAAAGAATCATGGATGTGGATGATAAAGAGGTCCCACTAGATAATTACATATAAACATCCATGGATAATGAAGAGATTGTGAAATAAACCCTTACCTTATACTTTTCCTTGGACGAGGTAAGGTTAAACTATTTTAGAATGGTGAAATAATAGTTATAAAATTATACAAAAATCATATACATTAATAAGATATAATATATGATCTTTTAACATTTCTTTGTTAATAATATCTTAGTATTATCGTTGTTTCGGTTTTTAACGTATTCGTTTTCCTTTATATTCATTGTTATTTGAGTCATATTTGTTATGGATGGAATGTATAATATTCATATCCAGAATTATATCAAGACATTAAACATTATTTTTATCATCTAATGAAAATTAGTATTAAATGGATACAAGGGGAATGCATCTCATCGTGTTCTTGGAGATAGTAATCCTTACGTACGTATGAGCGAAAATATCCCTATAATAATGTATTGAATAACAATTACACTATGATGTGGAGATGGTAACCGTATGTACGTACGTATGGTGACATATCATTCAAAATATGGATAGAATAATGAATTTGGTTATACCATAATAATAACAACATCAAAGTATATTGAATATACAAGATTTCTTAATTTGTAATAGAAACAACAAAGTTAAAGGAAGCGGAAAAATAAATGAACTTGAAAGATGTGGTGTGATATTTACCACTTCTTCGGGTTCTTCCTTTAGATTTGATCAAAATAGATGCATTGGATGGTTTCATGACTAAAGGGTGGCCTCTAGGATGAAGGTAGGATAGTTGAGAGTGTATTTGGGAAGAGTCTGGCCTAGCCAAATTGCTTTGAAGGTGGTAATTAGAGAGATGTGGGAGTTCCCTTTTATAAGAGGGTTGAGGGGCACCTTAGGAAAAGATAGAAATATTATTTTATAATAAAATTATTTTCTTTTTATAATGGCACCAAAATGGATTATTTAAAGTCTGAGGTGGGGATGGGTCGAAAACCACTCAACCAATGAGTTTTAGACTGGTTTCGGTCACTATAATAACTTTATCATTTAGATTTATATCTTAGTTTAATAGGTTGACATTTTCCACGTCTCTTGGTATTTTTATATTATATTGTTAATAAAATTACTATATACTTCCAAAAGAACCCAAAATGATTCATTAATGATACATATATAATTATATAAGTCTTTTTTCTGAGCCTTATATTTTTAATAATATAATATTAATTAATAATATAATATTTGTTTTAAAAACTCCTTTATGTCAATTTTGACACTATTTAACAATTAATTTTTTTTAAAGTCCTAACACAATTATTCATTCAAACTAAATTAATTTAATCAATCCTAACATGTCATATTTATCTATAAAATTCTTGGATGACATAAAAACATTCAAATCATATTTATATTAACATTTATAATACCATTCAATTGATTCTTTCATTAATATTGAAAATACTGCATCATCATTGTGTCATAAATAACATTAATTATTAAATGTCTAAAAATTATAAATAAAATACAAATATTGTAGGAAAGATTTTTATCTTTATAATTAATATTTATGGTCAAATAAATAACATGTATAACCCTATGTAAATTTTCTTTTTCTAACAGATATATGCTTACGTCATTTTTGTATTAACTTTATCTTAATTAATATGAAGTGTCATTATCACTTAAAAATGCTACCCTGGGGTCCCAAAGTCGAACCAAATATGCCCATTTTCAGACAAGTATCATCCAATAGAGTTAGGACTCATGTTAGGGTAATTTCATATTATTATAATATTATTTTTTTACCCTTATTTAAAAGATTTAACCTTTAACCATTGTAAATAATATATTTACCGAAGTAATTATTCAAAATGTCTAAAAATAAAAGTTACATATTTACACAATTTAAACCTCCTGATTCCAAATATATAATCTATTTTTCTATATTCAAAACACATAATTGACAGAAATTAATTTAAAATTAATTCCCATTGTCAAAACAAAAAGCGAGTTTTTATTAAATAATAACTATCAAAATATTGTCACTGGTTTATGTAAAATTTAAATGTGAAATAACATATAATTACCTAAATTGTATTAAATGCTAAAAATATAGTCTAATTATACTTTAAAACCATTCAAATTCATAATTTATCAATATTAATTATTTAAATTAAAAAAGATTTTTTAATTAAAATTACAAATTTTCACTCTTCATCAAATCATGAATGTTATCAGAAATGTACCAAAAATTCACCCTGAGCTAATTTCAATATTCCTCATCCAAAAATAAAGTCCATTTTGAATGTATAAATTAATAAAATTTCAAGAAGTGGGTATTACTATTTATAACGACTAGTTTGAGTGGTTGTGGTGTGTTAAAACTCGAAGTTGTGTACAACACACACTATTGTATTATTTAAAAATAAGCGTACCATGAATTCTTGGCGTGTTACATTCTACCTTCATTAAAATAATTTCATCCTCAAAATCTCTATAATATTACTACATAAAAAGACTCAGGGGGTTCTTCTTAATATGTTCCTTGGGTTCCCATGTTGCCACTTCCATCTTATGGTTTCTCCATAAAACATTTAACAGACAACTTTTCCGGTTTCACATCACTTGTTCTCTTGTATCAAGATTCATGACAAGATATTTTTAGTAAGATAAATATAGTTCCTGTTCTAATTCCTCATTGGTGAGTAAATTTGTTGGGCCATGCACTTATTTTCTCAAAATTGATACGTGGAACACATTGTGATCTTTGGGGAGATTGGCGGCATTGTCAAACAATAAGCTACAACACCAATTAGTTGTTGAATTTCAAATGGTATGATGTACTTAGGACTCAATTTATATTTCTTACTGAAATATATAGCTCCCTTCCATGGAGATATCTTCAAGAAAACATGATATCCTACCGGAAATTCCGAATCTATCCATCGGTTATTGGCATAGCTATTCTACCTACTTTGAGATACTTTGATGTGGTTTTGGATTACCTCTACCATTTCCATCATTTCATTCACCAGTTCTAGGCCTACAAGTTTACATTCTCCAACATCATCCCAACAAGTTGGTGTGCACCATCTCTTTTCGTATAACGCTTCATATAGTTCCATCTGAATACTTGAATGAAAGCTATTGTTATAGGAAAATTCCACCAGAGTAAAATATTGATCATACATACCCTGAAAGTCAAGTGAGAAAGGTCTTAACATGTCTACTAAGGTTTGAATAGTCTGTTCTGATTGTCCATCAGTTTTTAGGTGGTTGTCATTACTCAAATGATGTTCAGTATCGAGGGATTTCTGGAGACTTTTATATAATCATGATATAAAACATGGATCATGATCAGAAACAATCGATAGGCTTACTCAATGATTTCTTACAGCATCATTAATATATAGGCTTTCTAGACGTTCAAGTGGTAAATCTTCTCTTATAGCATGAAAATGTTATGACTTGGTAAGATGATCAATAATGACCCATATTGCATTGTTACTTCTAGGAGTCTTTGTTATTCACATAAAAAAGTCCATCATAACATTATCCTATTTCCACCCAGGTATGGGAAGAGGTTTCATGACTCCTCAGGTTATTGCCTTCCTGCTTTAACTTGTTGAAAAACCATACATCTTGACACAAAATCGTCAATCTCCCTCTTCATGTTGACCCATAAAAAATGTTCCTTCAGATCTTTATACAATTTTTTGCTACCAGGGTGTATAGATAAATTGTAACTATGAGCATCATCCAACAATTTTATTTTTAGATCAGGTATATCGGGAACATAAAGTCTCTTCCCAAATTTCAAAACTCCATCTTCATTCTCAACGTCACTCAATCTCCCATCATTCACAGCATTAATCTTCTTTTGAAACTCTTCTTCATCAGTCGGAGAACTCTTTATCCTTTCTAGTAAATATGGTTTGGAAACCATTTGATAAAGTACTGATGTTTCACCTTCCATGGTAATTCTCATATCCATCTTCACTAGATCCATGAAAATAAGATCCATTTCAACTCTCATTTTATTCAAAACTCCATGATCCATTCTACTCAAAAAATCTTACACCTTATTTTCCTTCCCCTAGTGGTATTGTATCGTGCAATCATAAAACTTGAGTACTTCAAGCCATCTCCTTTGCTTCATGTTGAGTTCGTTCATTTAAAAAATATAAAACAACTCTTGTGATTAGTATAAATCTCAAATTTTTTACCATACAGATAGTGTCTCCATATCTTCAATGAAAATATTACAACTGCTAACTCAAGATCATGAGTAGGATATTTTTTCTCATAAATTTTTAGCTGTTGTGATGCATAGGCAATAACCCTATCATTTTGCAGAAGGACACAACCAAGACCTTTCTTTTATGCATGACTAAAAAAACAAACCCATCAATCCCCGATGGTAGAGTCAATATAATAACATTGACTAATATTATCTTCAGTTATTCAAACATTCTTCACACTCTTTTGTCAAAACAAATTTATCCCCTTTAGGTGTGAGCTTTGTTAATGAGTTATCCAACCAGGAAACATTCAGGACGAAACATCGATAATAACCTTCTAAACCAATAAAACTGCATACCCTAGTTATACTCATCAGTGATGGCCATTTTGGATTGCTTTTTTCTTAGAAGGATCAATGGATATTCCATCATTAGATACAATATGTCCATGAAAAGAAATATCCTAGATCCGGAATTCACACTTGCTAAAATTCCCAAATAATTCATGTCTTCTAAGAGTCTTTATGATAATGCGCAAGTTATTTTCATGGTCTTCATAGATTTTAGAGTATACCTAGATATCATCAATAAATACTACTACAAAATCTTCTAGATAATCCTTGAAAAATATGTCCGTTAGATCCATGAAGATAGAGGGTGAATAATTCAATCCAAAACGTATTACTGTAAACTCATAATTCCCATACCTTGTTTGAAATGCTATATTCAGATTGTCTTCCTTCTTTTGACACAACTGATGGTATCAAGATCGAAGGTCAACCATTGAAAACTATTTATCTCCATGTAGTTGGTCAAATAAATCATCATTTTGAGGCAAGGGATACTTGTTCTATATTGTTATACCATTGATATCCTTGTAGTCAATACATAACCTCAAATATCCATCTATCTTCTTAAAAAAGGACAGGGTGTCCCCATGGAGAAACACTAGAGTGAATAAATACGTTATTACTCAATTCCTCTAGTTGTTTCTTTAGTTCTAATAATTCCACAGTTTCCATTATATAATGGGTATTCGATATGGGACGTGATCCAGGAATTAAATCAATAGAAAACTCAATTTCTTATACGGGGGCATGTCCATGTATATCTCTTGGAAACACATCAACATGTTTTTTCACAAAATGTACAGCCTCTATTTGAACATTCCTTTCCTCACCCGAATTTATTTCATTCTATTCCTCCCTAATAATTGAATTTAGTTGAGCTAATGGGGTGGATATAGATAAGAATTAGGTGGAGACAATTCTGCTCTAAAGATAATGTGTTCTTTATCATGATAATAAAAAATTGTAAACTCTTTCTTCTTATATTGAATCTTCACATCGTGGTCCAAAAACCAATCCTCACAGATGATTATATCAAATTAAATCTTGGGTATAATGATGAGATCAGTAGATAAAGAACACGTATATGCTCTATTTGGGACTGAATCACAAAACTTTTTTGCAATGATACTTACTTTAGGAATTTTTACTGACAAATCCATTGTTAAATAAAATTGGAAATATCTAATTTTCTTAGAAAACTGGAATGATATGAAATAATTCAATGATCCAGAATCAAATAAATCATTGGCTAAACTTAAGGAAACTATTAAATTATCTTCCACCTTGCCTTTTGGAGCATCAACCTCAGCAGTAGTGATAGCATAATCTTGGCACTGGTCCCTTTTAATTTTATGTGGTATGTTCCCTCTGACGCTTAGGAAATTCATTTTCATAATCTCCCATATCCAAAAAATTTTAGCATTGAACATCGGTAGCCTCTTTCTTCCCCTTCCAATCATGATCATGGTGGCTTATTTCACCCTACTTGTAACAGACTCATATTGTAATGACCCGCCAATTCTCATTGGCTTGAGAATAAAACGAGACATTACTAGGCCTTAAGCGATATCTCCAAGACTCCAAAGGCTGGAAATAAATGTCAAAGGGTCTCAAGTATAAGTGGGGGATGATTTAACCTTTATGAAAATAAACCCATCAAATAACCATTAACTATATGATGCATGAAACAATGAAAGGACAATCAAAAAATTCATTTATATTAAACCACATCAGAGTAAAAAATAGTGGAAGACCAAACCAAACATCAAGGTACACAGTGGAAGAACAACATGAGACTCTCAAAAGACACCACAAATTAGTGGTCCAAAAGCTCCAAGCTCCACAACATCTTCCAAACATCACCACAATCCATTAGTAATGAGATGCTTTACCCTTACCTATGTCTTGGAATACAACATCTGCAAAACCACCAAATTTCTGAATCAGGGGTGAGTGTAAAACTCAGTAGGTTTTCCCCAATGACTTCCCTACTCATGCCACTTGGATAGAAGAGTCAGCCACATTTATATAAAAACATTTTATATAAAACATTTTGTCAAAAATCATTTTAAAACTAAATATAAAAATGTTTCCAAAATCATTCATACTCAAAAGAATCCAAGTTCAAGTGAAATAAATTTTACAACAAGTTATTTTTCTTGAAAAATAACCAAACAATCTTTCAAACCATTTCACAAACATCCCATTTTGGCACACCCAACCATTTCACAACCTGTGATATCAACTATGCAAGCTTCGTTATGACACTTCCATACTCATGAGTGGTTTCTCATCAATCTACCAAGTCTCCACAACGTAATTGTTTCCAATGTTCCATTACACCTTTCTCACTGAGCACAAGGTCATATTTCAACCAAGCCTCTTACTTAAAAGTTTCATGTTCCATTAGACGTTTGGCACGGAGCACAATGTCCTATTTCAACCAAACCTCATATATGAAACATGAACACACACCACATATTCTGAAAAATCATGCCAAGACCATCCTTTCAATAAAAAACCTTTTATTGAAAACCATTTCCATTAAAACCAAGTGTGTTCATCCATTTCAAACCATTTTAATAAAACCGTACATTTATTGAAAACCAAAGAATGAACCAATTTAATCAAGACATTTCAATACCAAAACATTTCCATAAAACACCCCTTTTTATTGAAAACCCATCTTTCTTCAAACCGTTTTCCATTCCAAAAAGTCTATAATTTAAAATCAACATTTTAAATTCAAGAAGCAAAATCAATTTACACAACAATTCACAATGATTTCACAATATCATCAAAACCATAAATCATCACTAAAGAATATTTATTCCATTCATTGCAAAATCAATTTCACTCAAATAACCCAATTTTAATCAAAGATAATCAATTATAAAAGGATGATTCGAGAGTGAATCCACCTACCACAACAAAAAGGGCGAAACCAAGCCACAGACGAAGAACGCTCAAGAACACCGAGTCAAAACTCCAAAATACCAACTTAGATTTTTTCTCCTAACACAAACAAGAAAAATTCATGTCATATTTGGAATCCACGACATTAGATATACCCATAATAGACGTAGATAAAAGAAAATAAGGGAAGATGAGAATTATATCTATGTAGATCTGAGAAACCGATCAAGAAGAATCACATACCATAAGAATCCGGCTTCGATTCGCCAAGAGAAGCCTTCATATCTCCTCCGGGATGCTTGGGAGAAATTTTCCAACCGTAAATGGAGATTAATCCAATGTTAGGGTCACTTAGGAGGTTTAAACAAGGCAATTAAAGGAAAAACGAGTTAGACCCACAATTTTAGGATCTATCTTTAAGTGACCGCACAGTTAGTCCGCACGGTTTGAAAAACTGTGCGCTAACCATGTGTGAGCTTCTGCCTCGGCCATCCTTCATGCACAGCCTCATCACATGGTTTCCATTAATCGTGCGCCGACCATGCAGAATCCAGTACCTCCTTAGTTAGACATGCAGGGTTTGGCCGCACGGTTTGAAAAACTGTGCGCCAACCGTGCGCCTTCCCCTTTGCTTAAAACATCAATCCAGGATCTCCCGATTCACCCATACGTTACGCAGAACTTTTGAAACCAAAAAATAATCAAGTAAAAGTTACATACCAGAAACCAGGGGTACTACATTCTCCCCACCCTTGCCTTTCTGTCCCTGGAATATAGAAAACCATTGCTTGACCGAAAGAGTTTTGGCCCCTGCTCCTTCATTTCTTTCTCGCGTTCCCAAGCCTCTTCCTCAAACTGACCATGTTGCCACAAAAACCATAGTAGGCTGAAGCTTTTTCCACGAAATACATTATCCTACCTATCCACAAACCACACCAAAATATGTACCAACGAAGCATCCATATCTAGGTCAATGTGATCCCATCTGATCACATGGTCAGTATCAGGTTGAAACTTTTTCCACTGAGATACATGGAACACATTATGAACTGCACTGAACCATGGTGGTAATTCCTACTGATACGACACCTCTCCAACCAATTAAAATATTTCAAATGGCCTATATATCAAGGAGGTAATTTTCCCTACTTCCCAAAACGACGTTGTCAAAGTCTTGGAGAGATTATCAAAAAGACGTGATCACTCACTGCAAACGACAACGGTCTTCGGCGATGATCCACATAAGGTTTCTGACGACTCTGAGCCACTCTATCCTTTTTCTAACTAAATGAATCTTCTTAGTTGTTTCTTGAACAAGGCTCGGCCCAACTAGTGATGTTTCACCAGTTTCCACCCAGTATTGTGGAGAATGACAAGGACGCCCATACAATACTTCAAATGGAAACTTGCATATCAAGGCCTGATAACTTTTATTGTATGAGAACTACACTAAGGATATATGATCCTCCCATGAGCCACCAAAATCCATTACATAGGCTCGAAACATGTCTTCCAATGTCTATATTGTCCTCTCATATTTCCCATCCATCTGAGGATGATACACCATGCACATTGTTAACTGAGTCCCAAGGGCTTGTTGTAAGGATTTCCAGAAACGAGATGTGGTCCGCAGATCTCTATCTGAGACGATAGACACTGGTACACCATGTCTCTTTAACACTTATCGTATATAGCTTTTTGAAATATATTCCCCCATATGAGTTTCACAAATCGAGATAAAATGGGCTGATTTGGTTAGACGATCCACTATCAACGAAATGACATCGTGTTTCCGGACTGTTCTTGGAAGACCTGTAAAAAAATCCATTTCTATCTTCTCTCATTTCCACACTGGTATAGGTAAATACTGTAACATATCAGCTGGTCTCTGAGGCTCTTCTTTAACCTGCTGACAAATTACGCATCGTGAGATGAACTCGACCACCTTCCTTTTCATGCTGCTCCACCAAAACTGCGCCTTCAACGCCTTATACATATTTTGCGTACCTGGGTGTACAACCCATATTGAATGGTGGTAAGCATTAAATAGTTGTTCCTACAACCCATAGGTACAACCATCCGATCTATGAAACCCAAAACTGATCCCCCATTATGTTTCCAGCCATCAATGGTCTCCCCACCATTGAGTTTTGAACTCATTACCAGACATTCCGCATCAGATGTTTGTACCTCTTTGACCACATTTACCATATCAAGAACAAGCGTAGCTAAAAATAAAACGGCAACATCACCTCGGTCTTGACATTCCACATGCATGTCAGCTAAGACCTACATCAATTGCCACTCATCTAAAAATTCATTTTCCAACTGGGCATATGACTTCATGCTTAATGCATCGACCAATGAATTTACCTTAACCGATTTATACATTAAGTCAAAGTAAAAAAATTAAAGATACTCCATCCATATCCTCTGTGTCATATTCAAATCTCAAGAGGAGAAAATGTGTTTCATGATTTTTTTGATCTGTAATCACAATAAATTTCTCACCAAAGAGATAATGTCTCCTTGTTTTCAATTCATGGACGACTGCAGCCAACTCCAAATCATTTGTTGGGTAATTTTTATCATGCACCCTCATTTTACATGATCCATAAGCAACCACATGGTATCATTGCATGATAACACAACCAAACCCTATTCCCGAAGCGTCACAATACACCACGTATCCTTTCCCTAATTCAGGAAAGATTAAGATAAGTGATGATGTAAGGAGAACTTTCAACTCTTGAAAATATCATTGACATTCCCTAGTCCATTGAAATGCACTGTTCTTTTGTCAATTTTTTCATAGGCAAAGCTAGTAGTGAGAAGTCCCAGACAAAGCATCGGTAATAACCAGCTAGACCAAGAAAACTTCGTATTTCAATGAAATTCTTCGGTGCTTGCCTAGAAAAAATAGCTTCAATCTTTTTTGGATCCACTGAAACACCTTTCTGAGAAACAACATGGCCCAGAATACATACCTCTTGTATAAAATAACACATTGATAAATAGGCATACAACTAATGGTCTCAAAATATTTCTAGCTCTATCACCAAGTGTTGCTCATGCTTAGACATTGTTCTTGAATACACCAATATGTCATCCACAAACACCAAAACAAAAGAATCATGATATTGCTGAAATATCCAATTCATCAAAGCCATGAAGACCATTGGTGCATTAATTAGACCTAAAGGCATGGATATATATTTGTACTTGCCATATCTGCTTCTGAAATCTTTATTTGGAATATTCCCCTTCTGAACTCGCAATTTGTGATATCCTAATAGCAAGTCAATCTTAGAGAACCACTGATATCACCTTAATTGATCAAATAGATCATCAATGCGTGGAAGCGGATATCAATTCTTTATCATAACTTGGTTAAGTTTATGATAATCAACACAAATCCAAAGAGTTCTATCTACTTTATTTACAAACAAAAATGGTGATGCCCACAGAGACACACTTGGCCGAATGAAACCCTTTGTTTATATCTCCTCTAACTGCACTTTCAATTCCTTTAACTCCGTTGGTTCCATACTATATGATGGAAGTGGGATAGTACTGGTACCCAGAAGGAGATCAATCATAAACTCTACTTCTCTTATAGGTGGAAATCCAGAGAAGTTTTTAGGAAAAACATCGGGAAATTTATCCACCACAGCTGGAAAACAATTTTCCTCACTCTCTTTTAATGGTGCCAAAGTCAAAACTGCCAATTGGTGAGAGGTTATTCCTACCATTGGTTCCAACAAGCTATTTGCACCTTTCTTTACCATTCTCTCTCCTCTGAAGAGATGCTCCATGACGTCCTCAGTTGAGAAACTAATCATTCTCCTATAACAGTCGATGTGAGCCTTAAACCTTGTCTACCAATCCATACCCAAGAACAGATCATAAACCTCTATTTTCAACATAGAGAAGTCCTATTTCTACTCAGCTCCATCAAAAGTTATAGCACATGCTCTATAAATGAGGGCTTGACATTCTCATTCACCAAGAGGAGTTTGTAGTTTCAAGACTGAAGACATCATTTCTAGTTTTAAACATAGAAAATCACCTATATGAGAAGCAAGAATGGAATGCAATGCACATGTATCGAACAACACTTTCATGAGGGTAGAATTCAAAAGAATCATACCTCTCACGATAGATCGTCCAGACAGTTCATCTGCCATAATTTTCTCAGCTCCATACAATTGCTTTGTGGCTACACATTGCTCCTTATTACCTTGTTGAGATTTCCCTTCTTGAGGAGTCATGGTATTTCAAGAATCACCATGGCTAACTCTGTTATGTTGACGAGACTGATTCTGCTGTCCTAGTCCTATGGAAGAATACGATGCTTGCGACACCTGGGAAGTGTCCCGAACACCCGAATGTGGAGCACCACAACAATATCTATGAAGATTTCCCATCTTGTGTCAATTGTGGCATGCTCTCGGTGGTGCTATATATTCTCATTTCATGTGATAAATCATGCCACACTGAAAGAATCTTGCTTTGCTCTGGGGTCGTGGAGTAAGGTTGACTGATCCCACCGTATGGTTCTGATTTGCACCCCCACCTAGGAAGTAGGTGTCCCTCTTCCTCTTGTTCCCAGCATTGGAGTTCCCAACCATTCCCATGGGTATCATCTTGCCTCCTCCTATCAATTCCAAGATATCATGTTCAACAACTGTTGCTCTGTTCGCCATCTATGTATAATCCGTAATATAGAGCACCATAATCTTCGATCGAATCTCCAGTATGATCCCTGATTTGAAGATGTGTTCCTTTAAAGAAGCACTTGACGCAGTATTTGTTGCAAAACAGACTTAGTTCATGAACTTATCTGCATACTCATTGACATAGAGGCTCTCATGTTTGAAGCTGAAGTAGTCCATTGTTTTCTGGATCTTGAATGTGTGAAGATAGAATTGTTTGTTATACAATTCTTCAAAATCCTCCCATGAAAGGCCTTCATCCAATTTAGCATGCACCGCTAAATCCCACAACTGACGTGCAAGATCCTCGAGCATATACATCTCCAGCATTACTTTTAGCTCCACCGGTGTGTCGATGAAATTGAATATACGATTCATCCTTCTTAGCCAGACCTCCGCCTTCTCGGGTTCAACCTCACCCCTAATGTTCAGTGGATTCTGTTTCACGAACATAATGGTATGATCTATATGTCATGTCTCATTCATCCACTTACCTGAACCACAACTTGAAAGGCTTGGATAATACTCTGGACCAGCTCTTGTTTCACACGTGGTTCAGGTGCAGCCACATTCTATGTAGCTTCTTCCGGTTGGTTTCGACAATGCGTATGGGGTTCCATTTTCTAAACCAACAACAAACTCCGTCAATATCACTCTCTATAAAATGTTGGCTTTGCATTTCAAATTCTATCACATCAACTATCACAACATTGTTCTCAAAAAACCTTTTTCCATGTTCAACCATTTTTTAAAACATTCAACATTCTTTTTGAAAATCAATCCATTTTCAAAATACACCAAATAACCTGTTTTCAAAGTCTTTCATTTGAAAATAAATTTTTCATTTTTCAAAAATTTATATCTTTTTAGAAAATCATAACTCATTCCTCACCATGATATATTCAATCCTAGTGGAAATTCATTTCTCTACAGTGCATGTCATGCTTATCTCATTGGCTAAACCCATGACAATGATATTTCCAAGATTCTAAACGTGTATCCAAAACACTTGTGTACCCAACACCTTGGTAACGTGAATTTCATAATAAACGGTTTAGCTACGTCATTTTATGCAATACATTTCATGTTCTGACAATCCTACTCTTATCTAAGATGACCACCTAAGAAATAAACAAGAAGGAATTTTTAACTCCAAGTCTAAGATCATCGAGGCCCACCTGTTAGGCAAGGACCGAACAAGCTGATACCATTTGTAATGACCCGCCAATTCTCATTGTCTTGAGAGTACAACGAGTCATTAATAGGCCTTAAGTTACATCCCCAAGAAACCAAAGGTTGGAAATAAATGTCGAAGGGTCTCAAGTATAATTGGGGGACGATTTAACCTTTAAGAAAATTAACCCATCCATTAACCATTCTATATATGATGCATGAAACAATGAAACACCAATCAACAACTACATTTAAATTAAACCACATCAGAGTGCACAACAGTGGAAGACCAAACCAAACATCATGGTACACAGTGGAAGATCAACATTAGACAATCAAAAGAAACCACAAATATGTGGTCCCTAATCTCCAAACTCCACAACATATCACAAACATCCCCACGAGCCATTAGTAATGAGATGCTTTACCTTTACCTGTATCTCAGAATAAAACATATGCAAAAGCACCAATGTACCTAATCAGGGGTGAGTATAAAACTCAGTAAGTTTTCCCCAATGAATTCCCTACACACGCCAGTAGGATAGAAGAGTTAGCCACATTTATATAATAACAGTTTATATAAAATTTTTTCTCAAAAGTAGTTTATAACTAAATATAAACAAGTTTCCAAAACCATTAATACTCAAAAGAATCCATGTTCAAGTGAAATCAATTTTCCAACAAGTTATTTTTCCAGAAAAATATCCAAACATGCTTTCGAACCATTTCACAAACATCCCATTTTGGTACACCCAACCATTTCACAACCCGTGAAATCAACCATGCATGCTTCGTTATGATAGTTCTGTACTCATGACCGGTTTCTCATCGATCTACTATGTCATCACAAGGTAATTGGTTCCCATGTTCCATTACACCTTTGACACTGAGCACAAGGTCATATTTTAACAAAGCCTCATACTGAAAAGTCCCATGTGCCATTAAACATTTGGCACCGAGCAGAAGGTCCTATATCAACCAAGCCTCGTATATGTAACGTGAACACACACCACATATTCACAACAATCATTACAAAAACCATCCTTCCAATAAAACACCTTTTATTGAAAACCATTTCCATCAAAACCGAGTGTGTTCAACCATTTCAAACCATTTCAATAAAATCGTACTTTTATTGAATACCAAAGAATGAACCAATTTCATCAAGCCATTTCAATACCAAAACATTTCAATTAAACACCCATTTTTATTGAAAAACCATCTTTCATAAAACCATTTACCATTCCATCAAATCAAAAATTTAAAATCAGCATTTTAAATTTATGAAATCAAATCACTTTGCACAACAATTCACAATGATTTCACAATTTCGTCAAAACCATAAATCATCACTAATGAAGAATTATTCCATGAATTGCACAATAAATTTGATTCAAATAACCCAATTGGAATCTAAGCCAATCAATTCTAACAGGAGGATTCGAGAGTGAATCCACCTACATAAACAAAAAGGGAGAAACCCAGCCACGGATGAAGAATGCTCAAGAACAGTGGGTCAAAACTTCAAAAACCCTCCTTAGATCTCTTCTCCTAACACAACCAAGACCAAATTTTGTCATATTTGGCATACACACCCTCGTATCTACCCATAATGGGTGTATATCTAAGATAAATAGATAATAGGAGAAGTAGATCTATGTATACCTAAGAAAGCGATCATGAACGATCACATACCTTAAGAATCTGGCTTCGATTCGCCAATAGAAGCCTTCAGATCACCTCCGGAACGTTTCGGAGAAGTCTTACAACCATTAAGGGAGAGTAACCCCATGTTAGGGTCACATAGGAGGGTTAGAAAAGGAAATTAAAGAAAAAACGAGTTAGATCCACAGTTTTAGTATCTAACTTTATGTGACCGTACGGTTAGTCCGCACAGTTTGACAAACCATGCGCTAACTGTGGGTTAGCTTCTGCGTCAGCCATCCTTCACGCACGACCTCATCGCACAGTTTCCCTTAACCGTGCACCGACCATGCGGAAGCCACTGCCTCCTCAGTCACACATGCACAGTTTGGCCGCAGAGTTTGACAAATGGTGCGCCAACCGTGCACCTTCCCCTTTCCTTCAAACTTCACTCCAGGATCTCCTGATTCTCCAATACGTCACCCATAACATTTGAAACCAAGAAAATAATCAATTAAGGGTTACAAACCAATAATAGGGGGAACTACACACATTCCCTTCAAGAAAGCACAAGGGTGTTTCATTCCACATTTATTACAGGATGGATATTCAACTTTTCCCTTCTTCCCCATATATCCATTTCTAGAGAGATCAGAAGATCTAGTATTCTCTTCCTATGATTTAAAGTCTTCAGACAAAGTTGATTATTTTTATGTCTTGATAGCTCATGAGACAATATATTTGTACGATCAGAAGGATTGTGAGACTAATGCTCAACAGAGAAAGGGTTTTAACCCATAAAAGAAATCATCAATCATACTTCTTGGGTTACTTATGTAATCTGCAACATGCCTCACTATCCTTGTAATGATATACTCATACATTTCGACATTCTCATCCTCCTTTTCCATTAGACTCAGAAATTTCCATTCCATATCTGTCGATGGTCACGAGGAAAGTATTTTTCTTTGAAGTTCACTTTAAAATCACTCCATTACATATATAATACTTCATAATCATACTTTGTGTTTTTAATCAATTACTACCTTTTATCAGCAACTCTAGTGAGGCGGTAAACTACCATGACATCTTTTTCCATGTCGCTACTTCCCAAGGTGTGGAATATTTTCTCTAAAGAACAAATCTATTTCTCAGATACCAAGGGATTTGTACTCCCATAGAATGTTGTTGGTTGTTTCCTCATGAAGTGATCTAACATTGATCCTCCACGTTGTGGATCTGGGATCTCCATATCGGTATGGTTATTATTCATTACGCGAGTGTGTTATCCTTGTATGGTGATAAGTTGATCAACACTAGTTGTATCACTAGATCCACGATAATTATCTTGATCAGGAGGTCAATCCCTATATGGAGTGCGGGAATTGATACGGTTTCCATTACTTCCACTAGGTTCCATTTCTAAACAATATCATAAACTAGATTAGTTTATGAATTGAAATACATAATTCCAAACATGTAAAACACTAAACATAAATTGGACATTTTATGGCTATAATACATAATAGAAAAATATTTTCTTTGTGGTTGTATATACTTATAAACCCTTAATAATGTTATTTACTGAAAATGAGAATTATCCTAAGCATATCCTCTGGGAGTCTCATAACCAAGAGTGTAGCAAGGCCCATTGTCATGCACCAGTTCCCGTTTGAATCTAGCTCAAAGCTGTGTTTTTAGGTTTTACCCCTAGGTACATCTGTGCCAAAGTGGCCTCTATGTGCTCGTATACAGACATCAATGTATTACATAGAAACCCACAAAATCTCTACAATACCTAAATTTGAGGAAGTTCTTCTATACTAATCCTTAATGTCCATCTTTGGACTATGTACTCTAATTAGAGTTTATCTAAATATAGCTTCCAGGGTTTGTACTAAACATTATCTGATACCAACTATAACTCATCGAGCATAGTTACCCAGAGTCAGTGTGTTATTACATAACATTAGCATGATCAAAAAAGGATAATGTCATGAAAGACTGATTAGTTTAGTATCCTTGGAAACACGAGATACATTCATAAGTCTTACATTACATGATAAAATGAAAAAAATACAACAAAATAGTCTCCATAGTTGACACTAATATCCCCTCAGACTATCCATTCAGGTCAGTCATAAAATACTTCTTCACATCCTGTGAAAAAAAACATTGAAAGGGGTGAGCTCAGATGCTAAGTAAGGAAAACAATATAACAAAAACATTCATAATTAAGTATAAACATTTAAGGAATTGTATAACTAAAATAAAAACCCTTTAAACATAAAGTTCAACATAACATGAAAAACCATAATGCCATTTATATATTCACATGGATATTATACAACTCAAATAATCTCATGCAATATCAATAACCACTTTTATAATGATTTAATTCATAATGCCAGACTATAGTAACCACATAGTCAAGGCCTTGTACAGAGACTAAAAATAAGATTTTTCTCAAAGACTTATTCCAATACAGAATTTTGTCTCATGAGACCTACCATTGTATCTAGGAGCTATAGCGGGATCCACCCACCACTTACTAAGTCCAATGCATTCCTCATATGAACACGTTTAAACATAACATAAGCATTCGTATTAAAACAAGCATACAAAATGTCAATACTTTATCCATAAACAATGAATGGAATAAATATTACACATCCACAGTCAAACATATTACAAAACATTCAATAAAATATGGAAGTATTTTATCATAATAAATCAACTTCAAATATGCTTAAAATCCATCATAGGATGTAGAAATAGATAAAATCAAAACAATTTGAGAAAAATATCTCTTTTTTTGAAATCTTTTAAAAGTCACATAATTATAAAATAAAAAATTTAGTTTGAAAATATTATTATAAGATTTTAATAGAAGCTTTAATGATTTATAATGGTTGAAAATATCCACACCCATCGTATAAGTTAAAAAAAGGCACTCGTACATTAATTTTGTCGAAAAGGTTAAAAAGGAACTTGTTTGGAAAACGATGGAAAGATTCCTTTATAAACATCATATAAAAAGTCAAAAAAGGGTATAAATGACATTAACACATATTCTATAAAATATTAATAATTTTTTGAAATACATTTTTAAGAAACATGAACGTGGATGATAATGAGGTCCAAGTAGATAATTACATATAAACAACCTCGGATAATGAAGAGATTGTGAAATAAACCCTTACGTTGTAATTTTCCTTGGCATAGGGTAGGTTAACCTCCTGTAAAATGGTGAAATATTTTTTTTTTAAATTATACAAGAATAATATACCTTAATATGATATCATATATTATCATTTAACATTGTTTTGTAAATAATATCATAGTATTATCGTTGTTTCGGGTGTTATCAAATTCATTTTAATTTATTTTCATTATTATGTGTGTCATATTTTTTATGGATGGGATGTATCTTATTCATATCCATAATGATATCAATTCATTGTCCATTATTTTCCATCATCTAATGAAAATTATTCTAAAATGGATATGATGGGTAATGAATATCATCGCGTTCGTGGAGACAGTAATCCATACGTACACATGAGAGACAATATCATTATTATGTAATTAAAATATTAAATAATTCGATGGTATATCATATATAAAGAATCATAATAATGTTATATTTATTATTTATATCAATTACTCATCATTAGTATACCCACAAAAATAATTATTTATTGAATAACAATTACAACACGACGTGGAGACGGTAAGCCGTACATACGCACATATGGTGACATGTCATTCAAAGGATGGATAGAATAATTATTTTGGTTGTACCATATTTACAATAACATCACAGTATATAGAATATACTAGAGTTATTATTTTAGAATTGAAAAACAAAGAGAAAGGATGTGGATGAAGAAAGGAACTTTAAAGATGTGGTGCGATATTTATCTTTTCTTCGGGTTCTTCCTTTGGATTTGATCAAAAGGGCACCATAGGATGGAATTATGACTAATTTAAGGCCTCCATAATGAATGAAAGATAGTTTATATGGTATTCGGGCAGATTTTGGCCGATCCAAATGGAATTGAAGTTGTGAATAAGGCAGATGGGGGAGTGAAATTTTATAATAGGGGTGAGGGGAACCTTTGGAAAAGCTAGTAATATTATATTATAATAAAATAATTTTCTGTTTCTAATGGCTGATAAATGGATTAGATAATGTATATGTTTGGTATGGGTTGAAAACCACTCAACCAATAGTTTGTAGATTGGTTTGGGTCACTGTATTTACATTATCTTTTAGATTTAACTTTTACTTAAATAGTTTGACATTTACCATGTCTGTTTTTATTTTTATATTATATGGTTAATACACTTACTATATGATTCCAAGAGAACTCAAGTGGTTCATTAATGATACAAATATAATTATATAAGTTTTTTGGCTGAACCATTTATTTTTTGGTAATAAAATTTTAGAAAATAAATTAATAATTGTTTTAAAAACTCCTTTATGTCAATGTTGACAGTATTTAATAATTTGTTTTTTTTAAAGTCCTAAAAACGTTATTTATTCGTCATAAATTAATTTAATTAAATCCAAAAATGTCATATTAACCAATAAAATTCGTGTATGTCATCAAAATTTTCAAATTATATTTATTTTAACAATTATAATACCATTTATTTGATTCGTTCATTAATAAAGAAAAATATTGCATCATCATTGTGTCAAATATAAATTTAATTATTAAATGCTAAAAAATTATAAATAAAATACAATTAAGTAATAATTATATTTATTACTCCGATGAATTTTTATGGTCGAAGATATAACATTTATAACCCTATGTGAAAATTGTTTTACTAAAAGATATATGCCTATGTCATTTTTGTTTTTATTTTAATGTAATTAATATAAATTGTCATTATCACTTACAAGTGGATCCAAGGGGTCCCAAAATCGACCCCACGATGCCCATGCTCGGACATGTATCATGCAATAGTGTTAGGTAACATGTTAGGGTAATTTATTATTATTATAATATTATTTTTTACCCTTATTTACCGGATTTACCATTTAACCATGGTAAATAAAATATTTATCAGAGTAATTATTCAAAATGTCTAAAAATAAAAGTTACCTATATACACAATTTGGACCACTTGATTCCAATTATGGAATCCATTTTTCTAAATTCAAAACACAGAAGTGGCAGAAATTAATTTAATATTAATTTCTATTGTCAAAACAAAATGCGTGTTTTTATGAAATAATAACTATAAAAATATTAACAACTATATATGTCAAATTTAAATGTGAAATAACATAAAATGACCTAAGTTGTATTAAATTATAAAAATATAATCTAATTACACTTACAAACCATTCAAATCCATAATTTATCACTGTTAATTATTTCGATTGAAAATGTTGTTTTTATTTAAAATTTAGTAATTTTCATTATTCATCAAAATATGAAAGTTATCATAAAAGTACCAAAAATTCACACTAAGATAATTTTGATATTCTGAATCCAAAAATGAAGAACATTTTGAATGATAAAATTCATAAATGTTCAAAAAGTGGATATTACTATTCATAACAGCAAGTTTGAGTAGTTGTGGTGTGTTAGAACTCAAAGTTACGTACAACACACTCTATTGAATTATTCAAAGAGAAGTGTACCGTGGAATCTTGGGGTGTTATAATGATTGAAGTTGGGACAATAGTGTAGGGAATCGACGGGGTTTCAGTTTTTGTGGGCCATTAATTATATTAATTGATATTGTTTTACTATGTTAGATGTTTTAATTTGTGAACATTCTAGGGTGTGATTGGTATCAAATAGTTTTCTTATATTAGTTGATTTTGGTTCTTCTTTTCACTCACTGGTATATTGGTATTATATTTTAACTTATTACCTGGAAACATTTAGTATTATCCTAACGAGTATACACATTATTTTCACCATGTGTATTTTATCTTTATTTTAGTTTTTATAGAGTATTTAATAGAACTATTCAGGAAGTACTATCTAATTTATTAGAGTTTTTATGGTTTCATTATTTTATGACATGTATATGGTAATTATTTAGTGACATTTATCACTAATTTATTAACATATTTGATGATTTATTGGATGATTTTATTTTACATTCATATTGTGTTTTGGAGTTTCTCAGTGGTTATTTGTTCTACCTTGAAAACCTATATAATTATTATAGGTAAATCCATACATATGTTTTATTTTTGTTCCAATTGTTATAGTATATATTATGGGTCCAACTAGAGGGTGGTCTCAGGGTTTCATTATCTATATTTAATCAGTTTCTATCTAGGAGAGGTACATTTGTATGGTGGGGTCATGACATAATGATATTAATTATTTGTCGATAAATATTTGTTGGATTTTGGGGTATTGAATTGTAAGTATTACGTGGGTTGGTAAGGAAATAGTGTTATTTGATCTTTGTTTTGAACATATGGAATGAATTCTAGCTAGGAAATAGGATTTTATTTCCCACCAATATCTAATTTTCAGACACTGAACATATTATATGACCACGTGATTTGGAATAATTTGTAGGGTTGATACCTATGAGAGGTATCTGGGTCATTAATCATTATATTTTGGTGTTAATCAGATTATTTTCGGTTATAAAAATTAAACTCAAAAAATTTACAATAAAAAAATACAATTCCCCAAGGATTAGGGATTCAAATTTCTTATTAGGAATGAATCTTGGTCATTATCTACATATAAATTAGATATTAGAGATATAGTAGGTTGATTTACTTGATCATTAAGGGATCATACTGAGAGAGGAGGAAGATGAATGGAATAGTCCCTTGGGTTCATTTTAGTGTATGATCTTTGGGATGTATGAGTTCGGGATCATTGATATTGAGATTGGTTTTTAATTGCAGGAGTTTGAGACCACATCAATCTTAATTTGAGACGGTTCTATGTTTTGGATGTTAATTGATACTTAATCATATTTTTTGCGTGATGTGAGAGTGGTGGATGTTGTGTCTTGGTGAACTTAGTGGGAAGCTGTTTCATGGGTTGATGTTTAGATGGAGTTCTATATTGAACTATTTTCATCAATATTACTGGTGGTAATAAGGTGGAGGATAGAAACCCTGTATATTAGGAAACAAAGTGTATAGTAATTTTATATCAATATAATGGACCTACTATATGTATCCTATGATGAATTCCCAGATAATGAGTCCAAAGTGTGGAACATAGAAGAGGCACTGTGTTTAGTAGTAAGGTATGTAGTCACACCATTTATGTGTCCAATGTATATAGATATAAAAAATAAGATGGATGACATTAAGAAGATTATTTTCTTAGTAATGTTAGCCTTGATAATGTTTCAAGCATGGAATGTTTATGAGTTGGGATATAGGATACTAGTCTTGGATATTGAAGTAGTTGTGATTACATTCATTGTGGAACGTACTATAGTATATCATTCCACATCAATTTGGTTTATATGGCTACTAAGAACATCAGATGTGAATCCTTTTTTCATACTATGTCTTTGGGGATTACAAATTCATAGAGGTGGTGTAAAAATATATAGGGGTAAGTATTATATATGTATCATTCTTTTATTTGATTACTCACATGATTTCCATTGAGGATGTATCAAATGTATTGATCATCAGTTCTTGTGGAAGATATGGTTGTATATTTAGGTTGAATATGAAATCATAATGATTTTACACATCCTCAATTAACTATGATAGATAATGGTTGTATAGGAAATTAGTGGAGAGTTAGAGGATATGGGTATTGGTAGATGCATGTGATAGAGTTGGGAGGGAGAAATTTTAAATTGGTTTTCCATAGTTCAATCAGTGTATTATATACCATTATTTGTCGCTCATTTGATTTATGATCGTTAAACACTTTTGAATATATTTCTTGGGAATATACATTGGAACTCAATATAGAGAGACTTAATATGTTCCTTGTTTTCTCTATTCTAGTTGGGAATCTATGTGATTTATTTGGTGGGTATCAATGATATATAGATGTGATGTAAAAACAATAGTTGGTGGGGGATGTCAAATTTGTTATATTGATATGGCTATTTGATGTTATTCCTGGCATGTATTTGATGTGTTCCATGTGTTCAGTCATTAAATGTTTCTAAATGAGATATTAATGAATCTAATTGTTTTTTAGATGTGATAGGTGATCATAATTGGGTATGTGGAGTCAAACACAATATGTGGTAGTGAAACTATCAATGATAGAGGAAGTTGTTTCTTGGTATGAACCTAATAATATAGGAATGGATCCCATTTTCCTTGGTCCTATAGAATATTATTAGTGATTTTTTGTTTTCTTTTTCTTAGATTGAGGCCCATTGGTATCATTAACCAAGAAGGATGGTGATTTTGGTTATAATTATCAATGAAATTATACTTTTCATTACATATAGGATAAATTGATCATTTCTATTACTCTTAAATTACTTCATGAAGCCGTGATGTTTGATGTTTTATGTTATCCTACCTATATAGGCTTGAGATGCATCTTGATATTATAATGGGAGGGTATCCATTAATTATATAGTTATTTATTCCCCCACATATGTAACTTATCACCCATGATGTATCGTTTGTATATGTTTTTGTGTAATGTATGTTATGAGGGTTTTACATTATCTTGGATTTCATTATGGTTTTAATGGAGAATAATTTCATACAATATGTCTTATATGAATTCTCTTAGTCCCAATTATAATGTATGGGGTGCATTTTCCGTATGATTTTTATTTTGAGATGTCACTAACACGGTGAAATGAAAATGTGGTTTCCAATTTACTATTTCCATTGTCTTGAGGGGTATGGTGCGATAGTTCATAGATGATTATAAAGGTATAAAATAGCATATAATGATAATTCATGATGTAGTGATAAGTAATTATTATGATTTTATCTATAAAAAGACATTGAAAACAAAATTTTGTAACATGTGGAGGAGTCACTTTAAAGAGTGTTATTGGTAGAGGTGATATATGACTCTATAGGAAATAGTGATGACTCAGATAAAATGTTGGAGGATAGTAAGATTCAAATGTTTTTTTAGAGAAGATGTTTTTTTTTTCATTATCCAATCATGAGGGATTCCGCCATTATCTTTATAGGTCATCATTATTGAAACAACCAGTTTTTCACTAATATATATATATAATGGAAAGAGGAACTGAAAAATTGATTATAAGGTTAGGATTTATCATTTTAGGAGGGAAATAATCTCAGAAAAGTTTCCTCAATATACATAATGGAACTATAGTAGATTACAATATGAATTTTTCTACATGATTTAAATTACCACTTCCTTATATCCTCATATATATTTTTATTCACTGTAAAATATTTAAATACTAGAGGATATGTTGTTAAAATAGGTATATGAATAAAAAAA
Source organism: Viscum album (assembly GCA_963277665.1). Lineage (NCBI taxonomy): Eukaryota > Viridiplantae > Streptophyta > Magnoliopsida > Santalales > Viscaceae > Viscum > Viscum album. The sequence continues at coordinate 189,061,727 of OY728150.1, forward strand.
CACTAATAAACAAGCATTATTTGTTTGAGTCCACTGACAATAATAGTTATCTCTCATCCATTTTCATGGATCCATTTCAAGTATTTTTCTAATGGTAATTTCAGTCTATGTTTTTATGGAAAAAAAATAATGTCTCATCAATTTTTTTTCCTAATATTGTGTAGAGCATGGATTAAAATATATAGATGGTTTGATAGTAGATAATGGGAGCCCATAAATATTAGACGACCAAAGATTATTATACAATTGGAACCTTGAGATTGATGATACATACCATTCAATATATATGGTTTTCCCTCACTTGGGAAGTGTGGGTTTTTTGGAGGTAATAAGATTCATCTCAGTTCATCATTCCCTTTTAGGTGTTGGGGAATGTTGGTGAGGTGGATTATTCTATAGCATCTCCATCAGAACTGCAGAAGATCCAAATTTTCTTCCACAATCCCTAACATCAATGATAACTTCAAAATAACTCACAAAACATTTACTATATAATTTTGGTTATCAAGGTTGATGTCAACTTCATGAAATGAAAAATATAAATCTTTCAACATTAGGAGGATATGTTTTTTTGGATAAACCATCCTATTGGTTTCTATGTTATGGTTGTATGATGTCAAGGGTAAATGTACTTTAGTGTGTGAGACATTGATTCATTCCTATTATACATGTTTTTATTAAAATATTCCACATTTTGTGTATGATGTTATTTATGAATGTTATTGATTTATGATATAATCCTTTTACGTTTGATGATGATGTGTGATGTAGATTCCAATATATGAAGCGTGGAAACCCCTTCACAGTCGAGATATTTTCTAATTATGACATGATTCCAATATGCTGGTATGATTTAGTGCTACCCAAAGTAGTAAATATATTTAATATATGGTGGGATTAATTAATTTTGATGGTTGAGGAAGTGTTTTCTAATGGCATAAGTGGTTTTTTTCATGGGATTCAAAATTTGGAAATGTTAATGTCAGTTGTTATATATATGATAGGTTGAATGTGACTTCTTTAAAATTGAATGGTATTGTTATTTTAAATATTATAAGGTGGTTTTTTGGTGTTTTTAGAAGCATTTCACATATAATTGTGTGTTTGGTTAGTGTTAGTGCATGAGGTGTAACTATATCCCTGCGTTTTTACATTCAGAATGGTATTTCAGATCCATACCTATTTTTTTATATTTATTTTTATTCATGATTTTGAAAACCATTTTAGATGCATATAATGAAATTATTTATGCCTTCTAAGATTATTATATTTTTAGTTTAGAAGTTGGAGGTGTTCAGAGGAGGAACAAGTAAGGTTCTACTATCTTATGAATTGTAATTCTGTGGTGGTGGGTGTTTCATGATTTGAATATGCATTCATGATTATTAATGTCACTCATTGCTTTGATTATATATAATTATTAATTGATTATTTGAGAGGGAGTTATGTTATGAAGTGGTTTATTATATAAAATAGTAATTCAAGAAAAAATTAAATAGAGGATACATTTTTATGAAATTTAGTTTATTTCTATTGTGTTTGGATTATGTGGAATTTATAACCTGAATTTATATCATGACATAATGAAAAGGGTCTCACAAAAACACATGACCTGAATATTTTGGGACATCATGAATGTGACACGGTACAAATTATCTATAATTCTAGATGATTACTCAATTTCATTCTTTACTCCCTCATTTACTATGTAAGGTATGTAAAGCCTACTCTATTTAGAGGATATTCCATACTTTTTCTATTGAATTTGTCATTGACCTATAGAGGTTTCTCTTTTATCAATATACAGTTTTTAGATCACATTTTATTCCTTGATTTCATTGGTTCCACTTTTTGAATTAGTATTGGTGATGTTTTATTTATCAAGGTGTGGTTGGGATTCAATTTTTAGGACCATATAGTGGGGTTTGGGTTGATTCAATGTTTATTAATATGGTTGTACTCTTTAGTTTTATCCATCATCACCTCATTCTATGTCATGATTGAGAATGCATTAATGAGATAGGGGATTTTGTATCTCTCCAAATTTATGATCATGTTGGGGGATTTTATGTTTTTCCTTTATTTGGAATGATACTAAGGGAATTATTAATAAACAAAATTTATTTTATAAACCAAAATTAAATTGGAATTGGTATAAATCCAATGTTTTAAAATTTTTTATGCTATTACTAATGAAATGATAAATTATTTTCATCATTACTAAAAATAATGGATGTTTGGAGAACTATATTTTTTGTGGTTTATATGAACACATATTTTTTATGGTTTAATAACACATAAAAAGAATATTTATATTAATATATATTCGGATATTTATATTTTATTTGAGGGAAATATATAATTTTTGAAGAAATACCTCTGAAAAATAATGGAGTAATATAATATATTCCCTTAATTCTAAATTTTGTAAACTATGGAAGCTGATATAAGTTTATGTGTAATCGATGTGATCGCTGAGTTTTTGTTTTATGTAAGTTGGTTTTTAGTAGCAGTGACATCCGATATTGGTTTTGAATGATTAGTGAAATAATGTGATTGTTGGAGGGAATGGTATAAGATGTGGGGTATTGTACAATGGTGGTGATGTGTTGATATTGTGTTGAATTTTTTTGGTTGGGGTGGGGGTTGTAACCTTTGGTTTTTATGGTGTGATTACATAACATATGTGTTGATATGGTGATGGATAATGTGATATTAAAAATCTATTCTAGGTTGGGGTTGCATTGGCTTCCTGATTATCTATTGAATGTACTTAATGGATGAAACATGAAATTTCATGTGTTTTTAATTAAATAAAGAAAAGCTTAAATTCACAAGCAGTAAATTAATTAAATAAATTGAATTAAACATTAATGATCATAGTTAATTTGAGTTAAATACCATAGTTAATATGAATTCATGGATAATAATTAATTATATAAATTGTGGACTACTAATTAAAATTTGAATTATCTTAATATGTGTGGTGGATTGATTGTGTGATGTATTTAGTTGGGAAATCAGTTATGAGGTGCATTTATAGTGATGTAGTGCACAAAAATGAATTTAATGTTAATTATATTTGGGTATTTTATTCTTTATATCTATAATGAATTTTATTTTTTTGTTTATACACCACACACTAGTTAGATATCCTTATCAATGACCAATTGTATTCAGTTTTGGGTTATTTCAGTGACATCTTAGAGGATTGTGATTTAGGTGGATGGATACTAAATCATTTGATATCCCCATTTATAAAATAATTGTGTTGTAGTTTAGTATTAGTTATTATCTAGTGATTATGAGTATGAAACATGTGGTGGGGTTATATGTGGTGGGTTAAGGGAACACAGTTCATGTCCTTAATGTTCTGGATAGCCTAATAATACCAACCCTTCTTTTATTACAAACATAAAACATGATTTATTACATAAAATAATAACTTCATAAAACATTGAATATTGATAGGTATAGTGTCTTTGGGCCTTAGGAACATTACATAACATCTTATAACATAAAACACCCAACATGTTTATTGAAACCATCTTTTACATGACCACTACATTCACTCGTACTTTGCATTGCATGGTATAACCTGTGGACATACATAAGAAAAGGGTGAGACTTGAAGCCCAGTTAGGTAAGAAAAATGGAATAACATGAGGAATGAAATATATTTTATACAATAGGTATATCAATGGAGCACAAGAGAAACATGAACATAATGGCATGATAAAGCATGATAATCATAACATCAAAATGTGGGAAAACACTTAACATGATATTTGCATGATACAAGACTCATTGCACATGGAGTATGAGTAAACACTCATTGAACATTAATCACAAGAAAAACCTCATTTAACTTGAATTAGAATTAGTAAACACCCATTTCACATGACATATCGTGATATTATACTTATCTAATGCATTGTAGCGCTATTAGGGCGCACCCTTATTAAACATTTCATTTCATGCATAAGTGTTCCACAGGGATCATGTAATCTATCAACATCATTAGTTATTCCACGATTAAGTAATTTTGAATAAATACAAGAAATTACCATTCAATATGTATATGTTTATAATGGTGAATACCCTTGATAGAGACAGGGGTATGTAATTCACTAAAACATTATCGTGGCATGGAAAAATGTGGTTCAATTTCAGGAGCATAACTGCATGACATAAGGATTCATGAAAATAGATAATGAGAGATAAAAGGGTTAATAAAAATATATACATTAAATGGACAGTAATGTGGTCATATATATTCATGTCCCAAAAAATGTAATGGAATTTAGATGCATAATAAAAAATAATTACTTGGATGTAAAAGAGGAGAGATAAATCTCGCATGGAATTTCTGCATGGTAACAGGTGTACATGGGAGTAATTAATGGGAAATAAAGTGGTCTACCATAATCCAACCATAAATAGGAAAGTATGGGGGAGGTGAGAAATCATACCACAACATTTTTAATTGAAAATGAGGTCAAAACAACTTAAATAAAATTGGCAAAAAATTAGAAAGGAAGAAATCACATACATCGATGTGTGATCCAAATGGCTTAGAAGAGACTTGAGAGAGGCTTCATTATAGCATTGGGAACCTTGGTGGGATTCTAGAGAGGAGGTTAGGTCTTGGTCAAACTCTAATGGATTTTAATGAAGATGAAGTGGGGGCTTGTGTGGTTTTATATAAGAAATGAGATGGAATTATTTATTATTTAGTTTTGGGACACCTCACATTGAACTAATCAAAACCAAAAACCATCCCATGATTTTTTCCAGTGGGTTTTTCCAAAGGGGAGTGGAAAATAATATTTTATAAGGCCAATATAAAGACATCTTAAAATACTACGGTTGCTTATGTGGAAGTGAGTCACACTCTCAAGGAAAACAATTTAAAAAGACAAAATGTATTATAAACCTTAAAGAGTCCACTAAAGCATTGTAAAATAAAAAAACAAACCCAAAATTACATTATTTTAAGGTTAAAACATTTATTGGGAGAAAAAAAATTTATATTATTTTATTACATTACTCTTTTGTCATCATGATGTCATAAAACATATTATATATTTAAACTATATTGATTTTTTACCAAAAAAATTGACTATATCCGAAAATTATGGAAAATTCACAATTGGATAATTTTGACATCTAGATTCCAAAAAATAATATTCATTTTGATCATAATAATTTTCTAAATATTTGAAATATTTTCTTCAAAAAAAACAAAATGTATAGAAAAATTAACTAGTTTAGACAAAAACTACTTTCAAAACTTACTAAAATTTACAATTTCATGAATAAAATTATATGATCATTTATATTTAATAAAAAATATTTTAAAAATAAAAATAAAAATTTATAATTTAATTCAATAATCTACTATTTCGTCTAAATATATTTCCTAGTTGATTATTAATTAATAATACTATTTTTGCGTTAAAAAACTAATTACAAAGTGACAAAAATAAAATTAATGCACATTATTTATACAAAATTTTATTCTATAGTAATAGTGCTCGGGTCTTGTTACATAATCCCTTATAACACCTGCATATGACAGAAGGGTAAGGTTGTGATGTTGAAAAACTCTTGGGGTGGCTCGAATAACATCGCCCAGGTGGTAATCTCAATTAACATCCACTTATCTAGTAGTCTATTCTCCTCAAGATTAACATCTTCAAGATCGTATTGGGCCTAGTCAAGAGTGAAGCCCAATGATGCCACCTCCTTTTCGAGATCTGACAAAAGGGCTTTGTATTGGAAAAATCTACTGTATGAGGCCATCAAATCCTTTGTCTTAGTAAATTTGATTTGTGAAATCCCAATATTTATACTAATCATGTGATCACTGTTCAACATCTATATTAGAAATGGTCAATATTCATAACGGTATATTAAATTCAAGAAATATAAAACCAATGAATCTCACATTTAATATAACCATAATAATCATTTAATTATATCATGAGAAATTTCCATTAATGAATGTTTGGGTCATTACTATCTTCCCCCCGTTCGAAATTTTTCCCTCAAAATTTCCTTTTCCCAGACTAAAACAAATTTACATAACTCTACTTCCCCACTTCCTCTAATTCCCACGTCGCTTCTTCAACTCTTGGATTCACCAAAACACCTTAACGAGTGGCATTATCTTATTTTGTAGAACATTTTCTATACGATATATGATCTTCACTGGTATCTCCATGTAATAAATGTTATCCTCTAGCTGTACTACCTCTATAATGAGTACATGTGAATGGTTTGGTATGTACTTCCATAAGAGTGGTACAAGAAATAAATCAAGTGATTTGGCCATGGTAGGGGGAAGTTCTAGTTAATCGACCACAACCCCAACACGATCAAGATTCTCGAAGTGGACAATGTACCTAGGACTTACCTTTCCTTTCTTTCCAAACCTAATGACCTACTTTTGTGGATATATTCCTAGAAATACAATATCTCCAACCTTAAACTGAAGGTCTCATCGCCGGTTATTTGGATAACTCTTTTGTCAACTATGGGCAGCCTTGATATGTTGCTGAATGGATTTCAACTTCTCCACCACTTCTTCAATCATTTCTGGTCCTTGAAGCTTATTCTCACCAACTTCATCCCAACATGTCGGTGTTCTGCACCTCTTCCCATATAGGGGTTTATAAGGTGCCATTCAGATGCTCGAGTGAAAACTGTTACTGTTGGAAAATTAAACTGGAGGAAGATGTTGGTGCCGACCTCCTTTGAAGTCTATAAAACATGATCTTTACATATCCTCATGTGTTTGAATAGTTTTATCAGATTAGCCATTAGTTTGAGGATGATAAGTTGTACAGATGTTTAGTTCGGTATCCATATCATATTGAAGACTCTTCCAAAACATAGAGGTGAATCATGTATCTAGATATGAAACAACAGATTGTGGTACTCCATGCAGCCTTACCATTTCCCTGATATATATCTTTTTCAGTTGAAGCAATGATAAATCCTCCCGAATTGAAATAAAGTGTGACGACTTTGTAATACTATCCCCAACATCCCAGATTTCATTATTTCCATTGGATGTCTTTGGATGTACTGTGACATAGCCCATGGTTATGTTCTCCCATTTCAATGATGGTATGGGGAACAATTGCATCATCCCCTTATACTTATGCAACTCTGCCTTCACATGTTGACACACCAGGGACATTGATGTATAATAAGCAATATCCTTATTCAATTTATCCCACCTATAAATTTCTCAGAGATCTCGATTCATCTTTGTGTTTCATGTGTTAATAGAGTAATTTAAACTATTTGCATCATCCAAATGTTATTTGTTTAACTCTGGACTTGATGGAACTCATAGTAATTTCCCAAATCTCTTAATTCCTTTTTCATTAACATTGAATTATGAGGATTCCCATTTTTTGATAGCTTCCACTATATTCTGAATTCCCACATCATCATTTTGAGCATCCTTTATCCTTTCTAAGAGATAGTTTGAGAAATAATTAGTGAAAGGACTGATGATGTTCACTTCTATATGATTCCCACATCCATATTCATAATGTCTAAGAAGATTGGATCCTTATCAATTCTCATCAATGATAGAATCTTCACATCCTTTCTACATAGAGCATCTTCCACCTTGTTTGCTTTCCCAGGGTAGTAATGGATTGAGCATTGATATTCACTGATCAGCTATAAATATCATTGTTGGAGGATGTTCAACTCTTTCTTTGTGACCCTATACATAAGGAATTTGTGGTCTGTATATATTTCACACTTCACCCCAAAGAGATAATGCTAACAAATGTTTAAAGTGAAGATCACCACATCCAACTCCTAATCATGTTTTGGATAATTCTACTCATGAACATTAAGTTTCCTTGAAGGATAGGCAATGACATTTTCACTTTACATCAACACATAGCTCATGACCATCTTTGAAGCATCACTATATAAATAAAAAGTTCTACACTTGTGGGTAATGTGAGCACGAGCGTTGTGATAAGAATCTTTTTTAACACCTTGAAGATTTCTTCATATTTATCACTCCATGAAAAAATTACTCCCTTCTGAGATAGATTAATAAGAGGGTTGGACAATCGTGATAAATTTCTCACAAATCGTCGATAATATCCATCTTAACCCATGAAGCTACATATATATGTTACTAATGATGGCCTAATCCATCCCTCAATTGCATCTGTTTTGTAGGGATCCCCAGATATTCCATAACATGAGATGAAATAGCCCAAGAATGAGAACTCCTTCAATTAGAACTCACAGTTGTAGTAATTTTTATAGATATTCTCCTTTTGCAGGGTCTCTAGTACATTTATTATATGTTACTCATTATCCTCCTTGGTTTTGGAGTATATCAGAATATCATCTATAAAGACTACAAAATATTTGTCGAGGTAATCCAAAATAACTCTATTCATTAATTCCATTAATATTACTGGAGCATTAGTGAGTCCGAAAGGAATTACTTTGAATTATTACTGCTCATATCTTGTACTAAAAGCAGTCTTGGGGATATCTTCCTTCTTCACCATTACATGATAATATCCCTACCGCAAATCCACTTTGGAAAAGTATTGTGATCCACACAGCTGATCTAACAAGACATCAATTTTTTGGAGAGGATACTTGTTCTTTATTGTGATTTTTTAAGATCACAATAATTGATGCAAAGGTGCATTAACCCATCTTTATTCTTAAGGAAGAGGACTGGTGAAACCCATGGTGAAGAAATTGGTCATATAAACCCTTTATCGAGACTCTCCTATAGTTGTTTATTATGTTTCTCAAGCTCCACAATATACATTCTATATGGAGTGTTGGATATTGGAAATGCCCTAGGTTTTAGATCAATTGAGAATTCACCATACCTTTATGAAGGAATACCATGTGATTCCTTGAGAAACACTTCAGCGAATTCCCTCACAATAGGCATGCCTCCATGGATGGTTGCCTCCTTATACTCAATCATATGAGCCAGATATGCATGATCATAGGGAAGTTTTATCCACACATGAGATGATGGAGCTAAATAAGATTTATCTTCCTCCTTGCACTTGTATTGAATCAGGGGATGATTATCAACATGGAGAGTGATTTCTCTTTCACGACAATTTATGATGGCTCTATATAAAGAAATCCAATCCTTTCCAATAATTGCATCATATTCCACTAGAGAGAGTATGATGAGGTTCGCCAGAAAATTCAATCCGCATATTATGACAAGGGCTGAGGTACATTCATGGAATGCAATGATTGCCCCATTTTCTATACTCACTGGTATCTTTACATCCATGACTTGTGGTGGTGCTGGGATTGTTTTACTAAACTTTTGTGATATAAAATAATGCATAAAACCTGAATATAGATGAATGTTAACTATTATGGAATGAATAACTAGCATACATGTCACCACTATGTTGTAGGGGTTCACATCAGAATTAGTGATTGAAAAAGCACTCCCTTTCTTCCATGGAGATTGTTGGTTACCTCCAAAAACCATTGCCTTAGCGAACTTATTTGTAAGAGGAAATGGTTCTTTGCAGTTGTACCAATGAACAATGCATGGAGGTTCTAACGGAGTGTTCCTCTCCTCTATTGTAGCCAGTGGTATTTCTTATCAGCAGTAACACCTAGGTTTCCCTCTCTTCTAGACGAAAAGCATTTCCTCATCCACTTTTGGACATTTTTAGGGTGCATCTTTCCACAACTTTGGAATCTAGGGTGCTGGATCATCTTAGCACTGTTGGATTTATCCAATGGACCACTAGCATTAATGTCCAACATACACATCATATCCCCATGATACCCCTAAGATACTACGATCTCCATTTCAACCTTGAGGGCATATCAATCAATATCATTATAGCTGTCGAAGTCACGGATCGCCATCGATTTCTGTAGGCTAGGTTTCAACCCACCAAAAAAGCATCCAACCTTGCATTAAGGGGTAATGTCAAAGGTGGATGCATATAATGAATGTCTTGTGAAGTTTTATTTGTAAACTACCTTATATTTTAATACTTTTTTCTAGAGGTAATGGAATTCCCTGTCCATCTTAAGTCAGAGGGTTCTCGGAAAATATTTATTGAAAAAAACATCCAGAAATCCTTTCCATTCCAACACCTTGATCTTCTCCTCAAGCATCAAATGTTTTTATCAATGTCCACCATTGATCAGCTTCTCCCTCCATATGATAAGCATCTAGGAGAACCTTCTCGTGTACCAACATTGAAGGATGGATAATATCTTCTCAATGGAGTTGATCCGTTGTTCTGTGATTGAAAGATTAGATGATCCATTAAAAGTAGGAGGCCTTTGTCTTATTAAGCTCTCGATAGGGACTTGTTCCATCTTGGGGGGTGGGGTGAATGTTCCTATTGACCCATGATTCTATTCAAATCATGAGTTAACTGATAGAGATGCATGTCAATGTTCGTGATTCCCTCTCCCATTAGATTGGGCATCTCATTAGAACAATCATCACATTGATCTTCTCATCAGTTGTTAGCACAATTCATCCTTTTACCAGCTATTGGTGGAAATAAAAGCAAAGTTAGAGGTAACACATAATGTGTAATCCAACGATAGAACTGATTACTTTTAAATAACTTATATTTCCATAACTTATAAATCCATATGCTTCAATCTATGCTATTCATGATCTACTTTCTAATATATATTCTTAGGGGAATTTTTTTAATTCCTTTAATAAGGGTTCGTACTAAGCTTGTGAATTTACCAAAGGAAATCCCCTAGATGTGTCATGACCTAGAGTGTATCATGGCCTGTTGTCATTGACCAATTCCCATTCGAGCCTAACTCAAAGTGGTGTTTTTGGGTTTTACCCTTACGTTACATTTGTGCTAGAGTCGCATCTACCTTATTGTATCGAGAATGGGAATTATTTTCTTGATAAACCACTTAAGGAATACTCAATAATACTCATGGAATAATTTATTATAATTATTAATCCCTCTATTTATTCACTAGGTTTTTCTAATCCTAATCCCAAAAATTACAAAACCTATCCCCTGATTCCAACTATAACAATCGTGATTTTTATTTTACACATAAAACCTGAATTATTACATAAAATATTCACATGATGAAACATAGAATATCAGGAGGTCTAGTGTATTTGGGGAATTGGAAAATTATATAACAACATAGAACATGAAACACACTACATTTATAATGAATACATACTTTACATGAACAGTACATTCCCTCGTACTTAGCATTGCATGTGATAACCAAAAGACATGCACAAGAAAAGTGTGAGCTAAAAATCCCAGTAAAGGAATAAACATGGAATAAATTGAGGAATACCATACATGTTAGACAATAGGAATATCAATGGAGAAAAATAGAAACCTGAAAATAAATCATGATACAGCATGACAATCAAAACATGGAAATGTGGAGAAAACGCATAACATGGAATTAGCATGACCTAAGAATCATTGCACATGGAGCATGAGTAACCACTCATTGCTCATGAAGCATGACTAAATCCTAATTTTATATGAATTATCAGGAGTCAAAAACCATTTCACATGACGTATCATGATACTAACCTTTAACCAATTCATTGGAGCACTATTAGGGTGCACCCTTCTTAAACATTTCATTTCATGCATAAGTATGTCACATGGATCATGGAATCAATCAAAATCTTATGTTATTACATGATTAAGTAATATGGAATAAATAAATGAAATTTACCTTCAATATTTATATGTGAATAATGGTGAATACCTTTTATAGAGACATCAGTATGGTATTCACTACACAAAGATCTTGGCTTGGAAAAACACTGTGCAATTTCGGCATGTTAACAGTGTGACATAAGGATTCATGAAAATTGTTGATGATAGAGAAAATAGTATTTAATCATATATACATGAAATGTAAAATAAGGGGGTCATACAGATATATGTCCGAAAAAACATATTGTATTTTAGATGCATAATACAAGTGAATTACTTGGAAGCAATAGAATAGAGAGAAATCCCCCAAGGAATTTCGGCAAGGTAACCGGTGTACATTGGAAGAATTAATGAGAGAAAAAGGGTTTTCCCATCATCCAATCATAATGAGGATAGTATCGGAGAGGTGATAGATCATACTTCATCATTTGTAATTGAAAATAAAAGGGAATAATAACTTAAAGAATATCGGACAAAAATGAGAAAGGAAGAAATCCCTTACAAGGAAGTGTGATCCCAAAGGCTTGGGAGAGGCTTGATAGAGGATTATTTGGATCTTGGGGAACCTTGGGAAGATTATAGATAGAAGAGGGTAGGGTTTGGTCAAACTCTAAAGGAATTGAGTGAAGAGGAAATGGGATCTTAGGTGGGTTTATATAGGTAATGAGAGAGAATTATTTATTATTTATGTTTTGGACACATCACATTAAAAAAATCAAAACCACAAACCATCCAAAGGAATTTTCCCATGGTTTTTTTCAAAGTGGATTGGAAAAATAAATTTATATGGCAAATATCTGAACATCATAAAATAATAGGGTTTCTTATGTGGAGGTGAGTCACACTCTCAAGGAATTAAATTTTAAAATACAAAATGTTTTATAAGCCTTGAAGGGTCCACTAAAGAATTAGAAAAACAAAAACAAAAAAATATTATTTTAATGTTAAAACATATATTAGTAGAAAATAATGTTTTTTGTAATTTATTACATCACTATTGGGTCATTATTATGTCATAAAACACATTTTATATTTAAACGAAATTAAATTTTTACCCAAAAATTCTACTGTCTCGGAAAATTATACAAAATTCACCATTGGAAAAGTTTTATGTCCTGAGTCCAAAAACAATGATCAATTTATCTAAATACTTTTATAAATATTGAAATTTTATTGTTAAAAAAAGATACATTTATAAAAAATTAGGGGTTTTGTCAAAAACTACTTTCAAACCTTAATAAAAATTACAACTGATTTCCGTAAATTATATGATAATTTATATTTAATAAAAAGTAATTTAATAATAAAAATAATTTATTATTTAATTCATAAATCCATTAATTCATCAAAATATTTTTCATAGTTGAATATTAATTAAAATACTATTTTTGCTTTAACAAACTATTTACAAAGTAACAATAATAAAATGAATGCACATTTATTATACAAACATAATGCAGAAAGTCACAGGGATATGGTATTGTTACATAACCCCTTATAACACCCACATAAGATCAAATGGTAAAGTTTGCGATGGCGAAAGACTCTTGGGGTGGATCAGATAACATCGTTTGGGTGGTAATCTATATTAACATCCACTTCTCTCGTAGTTAGTTCTGCTCATGCTTAACATGTTCAAGCTCGGCTTGAGCATGGTCAAGAGGGAAGCCCAAGGATGTCACATCCTTTACTAGATCCAAGAAATGGGCTTCATACGGGTCAAGTCTAATGGATGAGGCCATCTCTTACTTTTTTTTGAGTAAATTGCATTTTTTAATGCCATATATTTATACTAATCATGTGATCACTATTAAATTTTTATATTAACATTGGTCCCAATTCATAATGTTATTTTAAAATACATATATATAAAACTAATGAAGTCACCATATTATATAACCATAATAAACATTTAATTAGATCAATAGGAATTTCCATTAATGAATATTTGGGTCGTCACACTACTTCCCTGGTTACGTTATGTGGTTATTATGTGATGATGGTGGATATAAAAAATGGATTCTAGACCTTATTAGAGGGAGGGATTTGTAGGTATGAATACCAAATCAAATCATATATGAATGGTTGTGTGATGAGATATGAATGGAAGTGCTAAGACCAAATGGAATATTAAATTGCGGTTTGAGAGTGTAAAATAAGTATGGAATTGATTTTGCGGTGAGTATACTTTATTATTTAATGAGACGTAACTATATTGGATGTGTGATTTGGTGAGCATGTCATGGTGAGTTTGGGATTTTATAGTTGACTATTTTGGTGCACATTGGATCTTATTTATATCTACTGGAACATTAGTATACTATTTTTACAAGATCACTAGAGACCTTAGTTTGAACGTTCTAGGTATATATTTTATGTTCACCCTTGGTATATAAATTATGTTCTTATATCCATGATATTTTAGGGAATTAATATAGATATTAATATCTTGTCTTTTATAGATTTTATTGAGTGGGTGAAATATGATATGTATTGTTTTTACTTATTTAGAGACTTCTCTTTATATTGGCAGACATTATTCATGCATTATGGGATTATTGTGCTAATCTTTTATATGATTTCATGGAGTTTCGTGGGGGATTTATTACAATAAATAAATAATATATTATTGAAATTATTAACGAGATCTTCATGGGAAATTTTTATTCCATCTTTGAGATTCACTAACCTGAGGGACTCCGAAGGGAGAACTTGGTGGTCTTTTTCTCACATCCACCATTTCTAGCCATGTTAGGGTGCCATTGGAGGGAATGGGTAATTGACATATATATATATATATATTAATAAACTATTAATATATATATATGATTATTTATATGTGAGTCTATGTATATATACATATATATGCAGAAACAAATGTATAAATAAACATAAAAACATACATAACACATGTAGACATTATAAAATATATATATACTTATGTATTTATATATGTCTGTGTGTCTGTGTGCATTATTTATAGAATATATAAACCTTAATTTATTAAATATATTTTTCTAATACCTTTTAAAATTATATTATATATGTATATAAATTATACAAAATAAACATAAACATATTTATTATTAGGATTATAATTATGTATACATTTATATATTATATATAAAATAATAATTATATAAATTTATACTCACACACACACGGAAACATACACACACCCATATATACATATTTAATTAATAAAAACGAATAGTTATATATATACAAGCACACATAATTATAATTTTGGTAAAATAAATAGTTACAAATATATGAAATAGATATTATTGAAGAATATTCCAATAAAACTATAAATAATCATGTGTTATCAATTTAGAGAACACAAATATAATGTAAAAAATATATAGCTGTTGTTTTTAATTAGATTAAACTAATTCGATATATACAGATTGAATCAAGAGTTATTTTACATGATATAATGTATTGGGTTTAATTTGTTTTGTTGGTAGGGTTCTGTTTAAAATTGCTTAAAGGATTTATCTGAGATTACTAAATAATATCAATAAAAATCACTATAATGGGAAGTCAAAATCCAATTAATCCAAAGGATCAATGTAAAAAAAATGAGTCACATGTTGAATGGTGGGGTTTCAACCTAGGAACACAATAATAGGATGCGACTGCTATTTAAATTAATCAAGTAATATCATATTTCAATATTTAAATATTATTATTTATTCATGTATATTAAAAAAATATTTATATATTCAATTTACTTTTATTTTATATATGATAAATTTATGAAAAATTAAATTTCTCTGGAAATCTATTAGTATAAAGACCACATTTATACTTTGGTGTATGTATGTATGAGGGTATAAACACACATTTTAATAACACCTGTGATTTAAAAAACCCAAAATTCTCTATATATAGGCATCTTCATGTGAAAATATACATTTATGAAATATGTTGTCTTGAATATTTTATTATATAAGATAAATATTTTATCATTTCCAAATTTATCATTGGTACTTAAATACATTGTGGTCCAAGAACTTTTGTGACTACTAATGGATTATTATAACTACCATTGGATTATTTCCACATTTAATTTCATGCAACATGGTCGTTTAAATTAATAAGTATCGCAACCCCTTGAACCCAAATAATATACGTGAGAAATATTTTAATAAAATAAGGTTCAATATGAGATAATGATATTTTGTATGACGTTTCTATAACATAAATTAATGGAGAATTATTGTAAGAGAAATTTTAGATAATGACGACTTAAAATAGGAAATAGATTCATATTTAAATCTATTAGAGAGAGACAAACCTTACTCTTTAATATTTTGATATTATGTTTGGTATCAATATTAAGGATATAATGGTTACCAACCTAGTTATTGGGGATTGCATTAATTTGGTACAAATACAATTATGTGTATATTATTAGAAAAATGTAATATCTATCACTAGTAGTCATTTATGAATTCATTAAATAGATGAGAACTTCATTAATCTATATGATGTTTCTAAAAAGATCACAATATTGAAATTTTAATTCATATACATTTTTAAACATATTAGTAGTGTGATAATTATTTATTATTCGATAATAGTGACCCATATGATGTATTTTCTATTATAGCATGAGCTGAGAAAAACATCGATATATTGATTTTGGGGTCCAAATGTATTTATTATACATTAATATTTTACTACGGTGCACATCACATTGGCCTGATTTAGATCACCATTTACATTATTCTTTTTCAAATGTCGCTATGAGAGTACATCACTCACATCAGTCAACAAGATCACATCCTTTTTCAATAATATATTATATTTAATTACCTATATTGAAGATGTCGTTATTATCCATAATTGTTATATAAGATCAAATATATAAATATAGATATATTATTTGTATGAAATTACAAATATTATAATGTTATATTTAGATGGAACCTAACAGATTATATTCTAATATTTATAAACATGATTCCCACAATAAAATATTTATGTCATAAAGTCTTTGGAAAGATGATATATGTAATAATTACTTGTGTACATAAACTATTGATTTATTTATAAAATTAATTTTTTATTAACAATATATTCATCTCTTATGAGT
The DNA here is from genome assembly GCA_963277665.1 of Viscum album. Classification (NCBI taxonomy): domain Eukaryota; kingdom Viridiplantae; phylum Streptophyta; class Magnoliopsida; order Santalales; family Viscaceae; genus Viscum; species Viscum album. Next base: position 189,078,569 of record OY728150.1, read on the forward strand.
TTTTGGTTTCATAGAAGTGATTTATTGAGAATGTTCTTTATTGTATCACTCCTTATATGGTGATTATGGATTTTACTTGATCAAGTATGTAACCTTAATTCATTATCTCATGTTATTTTAAACCATATCAATTGATATATAAGTATGTTGGTGTTCATTCAAACCATTCGTTCCAAATATAAAAATACGATTTCACATTATTTCATAAATATTTCCAGGATCTGAAATGATGACCAGAGGAGACGTTACACATGATATATTCAAAAGTGTAATGTATTGTTGTATATAAGTTATAAATTTGTTTACAGTGCACTTGAATCTATCATCATACCAAGATTATAAACTATGTTTTACATTTTATTCGACCTATTATTTATTATAAATAATTTAAAATTTAATTTTTATAGGATACTTGTATCACACACATATTATTGATCCTTGGTCCTAGAGAGGTATTCACATTCGACCAGGGATGTTTTAATAGTTTGGGAGTATACACATGTTGTCCCTTTCCCAAGACATATGAAGGGATATTCTATGATGTTTTACAAAATGTTCATCCTTAGCTCGATGATGTCTACGGTGAAAATCAACATTTAGGTGTGTCAGATAATTTTTGGGAACAAAAGGAATCTGTTGATAAATATCATCCATGTAATTATACATTTATTAATATGGATAGTGAAAACTATAGGCTTTTCGTATAGATAACCAGAAAACATCTGATATTGATTCTATTATAAAATCTTTTAATTATCAGATTACACTGCAACAGTAGTTAGTGATTATGATGTGCTTTAAAATATATTTTCCACATGTGATGAGGTAAAAATTACATTGTATTCATCTTTAAAACATGTTTTTAATATTTTTGAAACATCAACTATATTCATCATCAATGAGATAGATTTTTATGTAACAAACATTTTCTATCTAGATAGGTTAACATATTGAAGAGTACACTTTAAACCCACCTCCTACAACACATGTTGATGTAATGGAAGCTAGAACTAATGATTCAAAATATCAACAAATTCCAGATCCCAAACAACGATGAACAAAAGAGTGATTCACCATCAGTAAACTTGGTTATGGAATCTACCAAAATTTATGATTGAAACAATGACAATCAGGATACTTTTTATATTATTAGAATTTATTTATCCTTAAATAAAATATTTATATTCATTTTTTTAAATTAAAAAATGGATTATACAATTAATATATTATTAATAATTAAACATCATTTTTACTAATTATAAATATATCCAATAATTTATCATGTAATTATTATTAACAATAAATAGATAGTAAGACATTTCATTTACAAAAAATTAACTAGTAAATTTTTATGTTTAGTAATTATTTAATTTAATTAATAAATAAAAAAATTAATTAATAGATAATATTATAAATAACCATCATATTTAATGGTTAAAAATTAAATTTATTCAACAAATTTATAGTCATATTATTAATTACATTTCTATTTTTTAAAACAGTATAATAAAGTGTAAGTAATCATCAAATTATATAATGTATTATATATTTGTTACAATTATATACATTACTGTGTTTTATATTTTTTATAAATTATTTTAATTTTTTATATAATTACTATTATTATATTATGTTTTTTTCGAATAAGTCAATTATCCAAATAATTGACATTGTTAACTTTATTGTAATTAGTAAATAATCAAACAAATCATGTTACTAAATATATGTTATATTTTTTTATTACTAGTTGATACTTTCAGAAAAAAATATTTTATCATTACATATATTGTCATTTATTAATAATATTATATGTTACTAGTTATTTAAATTTATTTCTTTATAATTTTTTTTAATGATATAGATATAGATATATATATATTTATATGACCCAACATAATTAAAATATTGATAATATAAAAAAATGTTATCAAGGGAGACAACTTGAATCATATTCAAGATGACAACCCATGCATAAAAGGAGGACTGATCCCATGTCTATGGTGAAATGTGTCCATTTTTTTTATAGTAATAAATAATTAATTTTTATAGGAACTCGAATTCCATTACACATTTCTAATTGAGCATTTAATGTTCATAGTGCAGAATTTTTCATAGTGAAACACTATAAAGTATCATATTTATTTGATGAAATGTACATTATTTTATTAAGAAATAATAATAATTTTATGGGAAAAAATCATTGTTATTCAATTTATAAAAATTTATGTGGATAAGTTATGATAATTTAATAGTTTATTTTTAGGAAGTTTCAAACATAGAAGCCCTAGAAATATTTTTTAAAATGGGGTTTTAACAATTTTATGTAGTCCTGTGTTATTTTATTTATATATTTGGTTTCTAAAATCAGTATACAATTTCAATATTTACTTCATTTCAATGAAAAATAGGCATTATTTCACAATTTTTATAGGAAATTAAATTCCATGAAGTAATTTCACATCCAACATCCACTCCAACCTAGTAAAAACCCCATGTATTAATATATGCCCCATTAAATCATTCTCCATATTATTTATATTTTCCATTTTTATTGAAGTTTAATATTGGGATTTATATTTTTTTCGATGATCCACCACTAGTTTTTCGGAGATATGATTTCATTGACAACATTATACCCTCAAACTATCTTTTGTACTAGGACATGTTCTGTGAAAATGTTTTAAGTATGAATAGATATCCCTTTCACCATTACAAAATAAACTTTCTATAATATTTCAATATCGTGTTCTTGTTTACTTTTAGCATCTAGGTGATCACCTCTTAGAAAAGGGTGCCATTATAGATGCAAACCAAGAACTCGGAAATACCCACTTAATGCTTTCAATTCATAGTGTTTCTTTATTCAAAAAATGTCTATTGAGATATTACAATTTACATGAATTTGGATGAAAAATGATATATTAATTATTTAATGCGTGATCCTATAAACGAGATCAAATGTTTAGTAGAACACACTAACTAATGCCATAGGATATTAGGATGTATTTTCAGTGGGTGATGTCACCGATGATGGGAGAGAATAATATGGACTTATAAAACATTTTTCCATTAACATTCATATTTATTCTAGGATGGAATATTCCACTTAATGATGTGAATATATTCTTTTATTAATAAAAAACTGTGAAAATAAATTTCACTACTTCTTATTTTTGTTAAAGAACTAATTTTCTCAATGAATTATTAATGTATGGAAATGGGATCCACTATAAATGTTTTATTACCAGAGTGGTTATCTATCCATTATCAAAGATAAAAAAGATTTTATAATATTTGAATCACAACATAGAGAAAAGAACACTTTCTAAACACTAATCTTTGATTAATAAATGGCTTAAATTTTATGTCATTTTTAGAAGCATATAAGATACTATGTTTTCATGAAATAAATAATAATATCTATGAATAATAAACATTATACATTCATTATTTTTGTCATGTGTATTCTCACTATTTTTTAAGAAATGATAATAAAATAATATTGGAAAAAATCACACACAAGTATCTAAACATTTTTTGGAATTAAATTTTCATTACACTTTTTTCATCACCATTTTTAGACACTCATAATGGTATAAAATATTTCTTGCCCCAAATTGTTTCTCTCCCTCCCTGCTAAATCTCAAATTACATATTTCATATATGTTCACCCTTTAAAAAATAATCTTAGTGTGATGAATTTTCTTAATGAAACATTTCTGTAAATTTGTAGAGAGAAACTATATATAAAAACTGATATGCATGTATTATTTTAATGGTTAATGTTTAAGAATATTTTTATACCATAATGGTCATTAAATTTTTTGAAAAATAATTATCAAAATAAAATTTAATCAATATTTTTTTTCAAGGTCATAAATACACTATTATTCCAATGATTACCATATTTTGTTATTTTTATTATTTTCATTATGTTCTTCATTTTATATCATTTAGTCATCTTTATAATTTTTTCATCCAATAAGTATGTTCTATATAAACTTTAAATGTTTATTAAAAAATAAGCAATAAATATAAATTATCATAGAAAAAATTATATAAATTTCTATTATAAATATTATTGTATATTCTTTTATATGAACACATAAAATTAATATATTGGTAGTGATACAAGAATATATTTTAGTAGATTATAGATTTTATATTGATATTATTGGAGGAGAAATAGATTTTAATATAAATTATTTTATTCTTTTTATAATAATTTAAGATGAAATTTCAATTTTAATAATATTACAAATATATTTTTTAAATAAATTATTAGAAACAATGCTAAAAAATATACTCACTATTGGAAACTAAATTACTTAATAGTAAATATAATCTATTCAATTAATTTTTTTAAAAATAATCATTTTTTAATTTCAATATTTTTATAAAATAATTAGATTTTATTTTACATTATGAAAATTATAATTAAACATGACATCAAATGCTGTATTAAATTTAGAAAATGTGTGAGGTATTTAAAATAGTTTTTTAGGAATATTTTATAAACAACCCATTCTCCACGATGATTTTTTAGGAACGTATCTTTAATAATTTTATCACATTATTTATTTAAAAAACAATAAGATGTAATATATCACAACATATTAAATTTTTTTTATTTCAATAATTGTGTAAATAACATATATTTTAAGTATTTTATACGTATAAACCCACATTATTAAGAAGGAATGATATTTAAAACAAAAATAAAAAAAAGATATATTTCCAATTATATGTTCTATATCAAATATACAGTGATGTATTAAAATAAATTAAACCATATAAAAATATATAAAATAAATAATTAAACTATATTAAATTTTTGATACATAATAAATGACAAAATATGGGCACATATCAAAAATAATTTGAATTTGTTTTAATATATTAAATTTAATAAAACAATTATAATAATTTTGAATGTTACTAGATTGTTAAAAATGATTTTTATAATAATAATAGAAATAAAGTTTTCTTTGTATCTTGTATAATTTTATTTTAGGCAAATATAATTGTTGAATACCAAAATTGTTATGATATTATTCTAGGATTTTTAAAATACATCACTACAATTTGATCATTTTCTATTGTTAATTACATGTATATATATCCTGAAAACAATATTCATCAGAATCATATCATTGACAGTAGAATCTCATAGTAGTCTTTACAAAGATTAACATGATCATAAAAAATTTATTGTTTTATTGCTTGAAAAAGTAAGAAGAAAAGTTATTCTATGGGTCAAAAATAATTAAAAATAATTATATGTTTTAATTATAAAATTTTTATATGTGGAATATCCATAGGATTTTCTACCTCCTAATGAAATAGGCTTATGATTTTAATTTATAACCCAAATCATCTAAATCACTAAAAATATAAAATAATTATTTTGGAATATTACGTCTTGAGGTCGATCTGCATGTAACATGAGAATCATATCCTTGGGTATAAATCCCCAAATTATTGTTTGTTAATGTTTGTAAAAATATAAATTTTAAATTATTTATGAATGGGGAAGACATGAAAATTAAATAAAAAAATTAAAATAATGAAATTAAATTGATGATATATTTTTATGATCAATAGATATGTTGGATTGATTTTTGGGAATAAATTCGAAAACATTATTGATTAATGTGTCTTCTAACATTACATGATTAAATAATTACCATTGTTTTTTGAAAAATCAATCCCATATGACCAGTGGGGGAAAATAATAAATTTTTATCAACTATCATTATCATAATATTCAAATAATTCCTTAGTGAGGTATAATTTATCAAAAATAAATAATTTTATTATGGTTGGATCTAAGAATACTATCCTTATATACTATATTGGTGTTCATAACTTAATAAGCATCGCACACACAATGCCACTAAGAGACAAGGATTCAATTATACTAAAGTAGGTACTAATATGTCATATGTAATTAACATTGAAAATTTTTTATTCATGGGTAATCAACATAAATATACTTTCAATCAACCATACCCTAATAAAAGCACTCATTCTTATTGTAATAGTCAAAAAATGAATCTATGATTGTTCAAGAGGGATAGAACAAATAATCATGATATGAAAAAATTAACAGAAGAAAATAAAATAATATATTTAATTCATACCATGAAATTTAATCTAGATGCGTGATCACAATATATAAAAGTTCCTAAATAATGGTCTAGGTGACATCAAGAAATACTGTATCTAACTGAACCTATTCAACCAATTCATATATTTCCTATAAAAATAATATACATTATATTTTATTTAATGTAAATAATATTTAAAATTGGATATCATAATAATAAACCATAAAAATAGTGGCAAGGCGCCTTAAAATTATACATTTTGCAAAAATATTTAACCAGTTCCACAACATTAATGGAATGGTGTTATAATGAATCAAAAAAATTCTAATTAAAATATTTATAATTTCAAAATCCATGGTGTGATACTTTAAAATACCCAACTGAAAGTATACTTTTTTAAAACATTCACTAAATAAATTCTGGTATTGGGTAATGGTTGTATCATGAAGGTCATATAGTCTAAATCAAGTAGTTATTATAATTTCCATCCCTTAAAATAAATGATATTATAATTCATAAAATATTCTACATATCCATATCAATTTATTAAAAAATCACATAAATATTGTTTAGTTCTGACAACCATAGTGTAGTGACTCAAGACCTTTTATTTTTGTTTTTCCAATGTTAATATATGATGATTTTTTGACCATGGCGTAGTTTTACTGGAAAGGGATAAATGATTATTTACTAGAGGAGTTTACATAAAACCTAAAAAAAGTATAATTTATCAACCCACTATTGTATTAAATTAATTTAAAGGTAAGAAATTATGATTAAAAAAAATTAAGAGTATGTAAATACATTGATGTAAACATAAAATATATCCAACAATAAAAATGTGAAATTATTATAATTAATTAATCTAGTAAGAATAGATACAATTAAGAAAACTTATAATAAAGGATAATATTTATACTCCTTGAGAGTATTTTATTACAACCAAACATTAATACCAAAGTGAAATAGTGTTTTATAAATAAGATTCAAGGTATCCTACTTCTATCATAGATATCTGTCTACAATAATCCAATGTAAAGGTACATCATATTAAAAATGGGTTCCCTCAATATCCTTAATGAGAATTGTTTTCATTACACCCTAAACCCCTTAAATGTGATAGATATAATCAAATAATTTTCCACTATAGAATTCCTTGATTATAAATGATTGGTAGGAACCTACTTCCTCACATTAGAAGCTCCTATAATTTAATTATAATAAACACAATCCTTAATATTAAAAATCTATTATCCTCATAATCAAATAATAAATCCTGATCTACTAATATTGTACATATATTGAAAAATAAAATAAAAAAGTATCAATTTTATAATATAATGTATACACTAAATGATAAAAAACATTCATATTAGTCAATAATCCAATCATCCATGAGATGTGGTTTCTATTTTTAGGAAATAATTCCATGATTGATTTCAACCTAACATGGGACCAATTTCAATTGAGTAAAAACAAGTAAGCTATATCAACTGATTAATGATATAATACCAAATATATCCTAGCGTATTCATTATTTACCACTACAGTTCTCTATCATTTAGTAAATTAAAACTTCAATAAATCATCCATTCACTAGAATATCACAGTCTTCAAGTCATTTATAATACAACAATATTATGATTACATTATTTTCAACCATTCTTGAACAAAGGAATAAATAAAACATCATGTTAAATCTCAATCAATGTAATATATATTGTGATTATAAAAAAGGATATAAATGTTGTCTTTTGAAAATATAATATCCCCATTCTTTATAACCACATGACATCCAATAAGTTATGTTTTTTTTAAAAACCATTAATTATAATGAAACTGTCTTTATATTATCCAAAATTAATGAAAAAACTAATTATATCCTAATTTATGATATCTAAGTAAACTCCCCTATATAGAATAAAAAATAGTTTTAAAATAAAGGAAAAAATGAAAAATTATTATTTTAATTTAAATTTTTATATATATTGAATTTATTAATTAAAAAACATTTATAAATGAAATGGTGGAGTTCATTAACTAAAAACGAATTGGTTATCCATGAACTACACATTTATAGAAAAACATTATAGTAAATATTATTAAAATTTAGTTTATTCATTCAATGCTTTTTTGGTTGTCACATGATTTCAAATTATAATTCAATATATCCTTTATATTTTTTAATTAAAATTTAGTATATTAATTTTTATCATTAAATTTGATGATTAGATTTTGTTATCATGGATTAACCATGTATTCTTATATTTTCGTTATAGAACCATTAAATTATTGTTAATATTTTATCTTGTAAAAACAATTTTAAAATAAATACATCATAAAATAATTTATTTACCAGAAAATTCATTGATTTTCTTTATCTAGGTCATTCGATCATCAAAATACCCGACATGTAAACCTTTTTTCACTAATGAAAAAATAGCAACATCAAATCAATGAGATATTCAATTATACCTAAGGAAAAATTAAATAAAAACAATTTATATATTTTTATATATAGTGATAATTATTGATTTTCAATAGAATGAAATGCCTCAAAAAAATTTCCTATTCAACCCTAATCATCCATTTTAATTTAAAATTTTCTTTATTTTCATTCACATTATTCAACATTATATTATCATCACTTCCACACATAGTCTACCTCACATAAAAATAAATCAATAATTTCTCAAGATAATTTCATTTTTGAAATACTCAATATCATGTAAAGGTACTATATACATAGGGTTTCATGTTATCCCAATATCTTCCTACAGGTATAGCTACACTAAAACATAATACATTAATTAAGGTTCTAATGACTCTAGGGGGAATGGTTGGTGGGTAATGGTGTATGAATCAACATAAATCGTCTCAAAGAATTGGGATTCAATATAATGTAAAATTAATTATTCCAAAACTCTTATTAATTTAAACTCTATATAATTATTCATTATAACTATGAGTCATCTCCTACTCTATTTCATCCCTTTCAACATCACTAAGTACAAAATTTCATCATTCACCCTTGTGATGAATTTCTATATTTTGGATTTCTTTCTCCATTTGTATTTGATTCATATGGACATGAAACATTAATTATTCTCATACCCTTGGAATTTAAACATGTAAATCACCTCAATTCATACCATTTGTCTCATACTGACTCTATTTTTATTAATTAATGTAGAAAAATGAGATATTTCGGACTAAGGTTTTATCAAAAGCACCCCATTTATCATTACATTTTTTATATAAACAAAAAAAATATTATGGTCAATAAAAATGAAATGTGGTCCAAATTTCCCAAATGATTATTGTTTATTCCCACCAATTCATTTATTTCATTATAAAAAAAATAAAATCTATGAAATCTAAAAAAATACAATTAAAAAAAATTTATATCATTTAATTATACTAAATAATTATAATGGGATGAAAAAATGTTCTTATAATTTGGATTCAATTATAGAAAATAATTGTCTTCAAATTCATGTCATTTGAGTGAATGTAGTAAGGGAAATAAGATTATGTGTAATTAAAAATACATATTTAACGTCCAACCTTATTTTAATATGGATTGAGATAACATATTATAAGAAGATATATTATAAAATTTTATTAATCATTCACCTATCTTGAATATCTCATGAATATATGGTAAAATTAAGAATATGAAAATATAAATTTAGATTACCCATAAATAATGGAAAATAAAATAAATTTATCATTCATGTTATGGAATAAAAATAAAATAATTTTTCTAAATAAATTAAAGAAGTATCTTTTTTGAATTTTAATGGTAACAATACTAAATTAAAATGTTTATTCCTTAGTCCATCAAAAGAATTTATGTTTTTTAGGATCCTTCTTTCCATATCTCAATTAAAGTAAAAAAATTAAATTTTGTGGATGATAAGAGAAATATTATTTTTATGATGATTCACAAATTTAATGGAAGACAAATTTTTTTTTCAATATAAATTAATAAGAATGCAAAGGATATATGAAATGTTTAAAAATTATATGTATTGAATAAATTTTCATAAAAGAAAAACGAAAAAAATATATGATAAAAAATTTGGATATGTGATTTTATAATAGCTACCCATGGTAATCTATCTTCCACCAATCATTCCAATTATGATTTACCATTAGTAGTGATTCATAAGTAAAGTTGAATAAATGATATTGAATCATAGTTTCATTGATAGGGGAATCATTCAAAATAACTGTTTGTTAGGTTCCAAGTATTGTGGTAACAATTATTGTTTATATAAGGGAAAAATATGCGGTAAAATATTGTGGTGTGGGTGCAAGCTATATTACCCTCAATGTGAAATTACTAGGGGGGGAAAATATGGTCTTATGAGGATTTATTGGTGGGTCTATAGATCTTTTAACAGCTACTAGAGTATTCTCAAACTCTTATGCTTGTGATAACCACATGATCTAGAGAGATCATGCGTTGTGATTGGTAGATTCAATGAATAGTACATTAGTTGCTACATCTGAAACATCCACAGACATTTACATTGGGTATCAAACTCTAACCACATCAAATAGTGAGATATTATAAATAATATATAGTTTCTAAATGCTCTTCATAAGGAAAATTAATATGTTATATCAATATATATTTAATTTAATGTTTTATCCATGAAGTTTTGTCTATTTATATTTGGGAGGGATTTTATTATTTCCCAAGATCCCTTCAGGATAGAAACCTTGAGTAAAATCGTGAAATACTACAGAAAACACATTCAAACATAAAAAAATCAATTCAATTAATTAACCTCCTTGAATAATCAGTACCTTACTATTATTTGTGTTAATATGAAGCACATTTTAATTATGATATGATTTTTATTGATCCATTTTTTCACCAATATATTTTTACCAATGTTTACTAAACCCCAAAACCAAATATTATGTATTATAGAAAGTAATAAAAAATTGTCACAAGTCCAAATTAAAGTACTAACTTTACCCAAACTATGTTAATCTAAGGACAATATAATGATAATGAGATTATGTTTCTAAATCCACTATAGACACTATTTGATAGAAGTTTAAAGCAATTACACTTCAAGCATGTGTTTAATTTAATTATATTATATTAGGATAGTTCACTACCTCCCATGGGTTTTTGCCCTATAATTTTTTATTTTTTTCACTACATGAGAATGAATAATAATTTATAATTCAATCTAACAAAATTAAAATATAAAAAAATTTATTAATAATATGTGTGTTGATAGTTAATCATTTATCTCCATGTTGATGATCCCACTCAGATGAATGTTATGAATTTCATGTTTCTAAATGTTGATATTTCCTTAATTCATTATCTAAATAAAACATATTTTATAGAATAACGATATTAAATGAAATAAACACATTTGATCTATTTTCTATCTCTTTGAAAAATCCTATTTTAATAATCAGTAAATTTAGATCCTTATTTCATCTTTTTTTTCAGTGTGTATAACTTCTCTATTATTGATAATATATATATATATTTACTGGTTTATAGTATTTCATTTTATATATTGAAATGAAGTTATATTTATCTTCCCTTTTTATATCATCAATTTTCCATCACTATGATTTTATAGTTCACCAATATATACTCAAATTTTAGAAAAAATAAACAATCCACATGTCATTATCATAATCATCATAATATTCTATAAATATCTCTAAAGATTATTTATATTTAATTTTTTAATAATTGTCAAAACAATATAAGAGATATTGATATTACATCACCACAAAATCAATTGTAAATTATATCCACAACTTCCCATATTTGACCAAGTAAATATATTTCAAATATATATTGATAAAATATAGTAGTATATTTTATCTAACATTTACAACAATTAAAATATAAATTATTGAAAACTATTTTCTATTTTATATATTATCATTCCTTAAATAGTTCCAGATTATTTTGTTATCATATTTTTGAAATATCAAATTTTACCTCAGTAAATAAATTCCTGCGAACTTATTGAAAATGTTTTCATGACATCATCAGGGATTATTGTTTTATTTTACCTATGTAAAACCACTATTAAATCACTCATTAATTATTCTATACTATCTTAGACATCAAAAATTGATTTAAATGTCATAAAATAAAAAAATAGAAACGTGATTTTTGAGATTCTTCTTAACTCAACCCAATTAAGTGTGACCTGATTTTTCCTCACGTGAAGTATTCATCCACCATAAATATAAAATTACTTAATTTTTCATTATTTTAATTACAATGTAAAAAACCCTCATGTTATGAGAGAACACCCCTCATCTCAATTAAAATTCATCTTGAGGCCAAACATTCTTGGAATGCTTAGAAACATGGGAACATAAATTTAATATCAACTTGGGTTGTGGACCGTGCCTATATAATATAGACTCCATCTCCTAAAATGACACCATAATTAAGGCTTACCAATTCATTGAATAACATCATCTAGTATGGGGTTAACATTTCCTAAAAAAACTCCTCAAAAATATTTTACTCTAACATGTCATTGTTACAACACAACATAAATCATTATGGTATGATCTATCAACATATAATATTCTAAAACATTAACTTATCATAATACTGCCATGAATTATCCAGAAATTTGACTGATGTGTTATGGAATCATCTCTCATGGGGTAACATGTTATTCAGAAAAATAACATTTAACCTTACATGAAACCTACTATATTGTAATCCATATCATTACAAAGTGATATTTTTTTAAAGGATGAACATCCCTAGATTCTTATAGGCACATACATATAAACTTTAAGAATAACTAAATGATTTTGTAATAATGAAAACATTATCATATATAACATCATTTAAATTCTATTTTATTTTAAACAACCTCTACACATGTAATCATTCACTTTACTGACATCATAAAATGATGTTAACAAAATATATAACCATAACATCATTTATAAATTAGATGTTAACAATATATACCATTGTATTTTTTAATACTATTCATGAATGTAACACCATGATAATTCTAGATTTCATGAATCTAAAGCATGATTTGTAATTTCAACCCAATTAGTTTATTAATGATGTTTCTACTTCTTCGTTTTTGACAAAAATATAATTTAAATTGTTTATAAAAAGTGAAAAAAGTAAAATATTTGGACTAATACTATAATCAAATACAAAAAACACCCATTTGTATTCATGATCATTACACCCTTGACTTATTTATATAAATAAACTCACATTCTAATCCTTTATCACCACTTGATATGTGTTTTAGTAAACCACGTGATAAATATCATATCTATTATTCTAGGAGTTTACAAAATATATCATATTAATGTTTGAAAATATATATTCTCCTTTGTCAATAATTATGAAATAGAATTCAAAAATTTATCTGATCCAACATTATTAAAATATACTAAACAATTTCTTTTAGAGAGACGTGGATCACATATTTTCAATAAATTTAACATCTCTACCAATTTTCATCTCAATCATCCCTCATTCACTATTTTAATATATTTAACAATAAAGATCAAAACGGCCATGAAACCATTGATTACCTTTATTCTTTTAGTGAATATAAAATATGTAAAATATACATCAATAATACATTCTCAAACAATAATGTTATTATTTTTTTATAAATAATATTTTCGGATAATATTTTTAGTGTTTTGTATTTCACTCAGACGCTTCTAAAAATGATTGAAACATGATAAATTAAGATATATATTGAATTTATATCAGAAAATTACCAAAAAAATAAAATTACTTAATAACCATATACCACTATGTGGGTCAGGCGTACTTGTTTTGTGTTAAAATGAATGGCTATAGAGAACTGTTTTTTAAGGACCTTGTTTCATTCCTCGATAGGGTTTCTTTCCTTGAATGATGGGGATAACATATTTTAGATATTCATATCAAAACTAAAACTGATTGACTAATATCCATCAACAAATATATAATTCATATTAAATATGATATCCATCTATATATAGTTTATTTTATTCCTAAGAATAATGAAAAATATCACATGTTAGATATTAAAATAAAAAAAGAATAAACCTTTTGTTGTTACTCCTCTATTAATGTGTCATCATCAATATTCCATTTTCAACACTAATTTTTAATCCATTCCTATTGAAGAAAAATCTTTAAATCATCATTTTCTAAAATTTATATTTCTTTAATGACTATTATTACACTATAGATATGAAATTCAAAATTCAATTAGATGTTGCATGAATTTTTATAACACTAATTGAATATTTGAATCATAGCTTCGTAAAAAAATTATTTTTTTATGAAATATCCATATGGATCATACCCCCCAAAATATTTAAATATGCATAATATATTATAAAATTAAATAATATATAATGATGGTACACTCTTATTTCATTCTCATTACGAAGATGGGGAGTCGCTAAAGGCCATCACATAACTTTTATCCATTGGAAAGGAATATATCATAAAAAAATTGGTTTGTTAGAATCTAGAACTTATTTATTCTCATTGGGCTTGGATAATTGTTCATTAACCAATAAGTATGTGATTTGTTTTTCTTATTCCATTAAATCAAATTTTTCTCTTGTAATCATTGAATTAATTTTTATTTTTGAAACAGTCTTGCTTCCTTTTTTAGTACATCATCAATTATTATCTTTCTAAACAAATATTAACAAGGGATATTTCTTACAGTGTTTTTCATTTTATTATCCTCTAATTTCCAAATACACTTCTCATGTACCAAATAAAATTTTAATGAATAATATATTTTGAAATTCAATTTAAATTTCATTCAATGAAAGAATATTCTTTAGCATTCACATGACATGTACTCCTCTAATGATTAGATTTAGTCTCTAAGGATTTTTAAAAATCCCAATTTATTCTACCAAAAAATCTCTTATATATTCATTTTAAACATTATTATAATTTAATATATTATTTTCATATAAGTTATACTTCATTTGATATGGTTGAATAATCTATTTTTTTATAAAATATCATCATCTTAAAAATAAAAAAATATATCAAAAAACATTATAACACATTACTGATATGTGATAATTCATTTCAATAATAAAATTACATTTCAATATGGCTTATTCTAAATCTAAAAATTTTTTCTTTAACTTTGGAAATTAACCAATTTATTGTATTTTAATTACATATATTATTTTATTTTTTGGTGGATATGTCCAGGTTTTTCTTCTTCTTATACTTAAGAGGGGTTTATTTATGAAAAATGATGTCAATTTCCACAATATATGGACTTTGAGAAATAAAAAAACATTTCATAATTACAAAATTATTAATCATAAATTATCATTATCCATATGTATTGTGTTGAGGTAAATCAGATATATAATATTATGTATCATTTTTAATATACATTCAATTGGATTTTGATCGTTCCAATTTTATTGACCAAGGTTAGATACTCTTTTTGTTGTTCGATCATATTATTTCATACATCAACGTTGGAATTAAACACTTCTATCATCATAGTCACTCTATTTATTTCATCCTTAATGTATTTTGAATTATAATCCAATCTATAACTATATATCTTTAACCTAGAACATATATGATAAATAAAATAATTTGTGGTAACCTTATCTTATTTCCACCATTGTATATCCTCATTTAATTATCTTATGAGTCTAGAATGTTTAACTATATTGAAGTTCAAATTTTTAGGGGTATAAATTTTTAAAATAACCCCAAAAGTTTATCATTATGAGAGTCACTCTATTCCTATTGACCAATATCCACATCAACAAACTATTTACTCATTATTTTTATCTTTTTATGAATCAAAATTACAAATATCAAAATGTAATCCATGTTACTATGTAAATTTATTTATCATTGTTATTTCTCTTCATAATCCTATGTCTAGATCATTTGACGAATTGAAAAATTACATCATTGGATTTCTTAATATATCATCATCATCCATGCAAGATACATCACTAGAGATTCCAAGGCCTTCAAATATTCCAAAAAACCCTTTAATGGAATAACAAATTCACAACTATAATCATCGGTAAAATAATTTTTAAGGACACCATCATATTTTATCTCTATGAAAAAAATGATAAATACTCTTTAAATATATGTAATTAATTATGATTTTTTCATCTTCATTATATTACTACTTTTTTAAATGTCACTAAAATATTTTATGCGAAGTGTAAACAAATCACATTGAATGTTATAGATTCCTTAGGCGGGTTTGGTCCATGAATCAGGGTATAAACCATTTTCCAAATTAAAAAACATAAACCCTTACTCTAACCATAATAAATGATATTGACCAAAAATTAATTGGGGTTACTCCGATTATTTCTGGAATATTAATAAATTTCATTCACATATATTTTTCCATATTCTAATTTGATCAATGACAATTTAATATAAATGTTCAAATTTATATATGATAAAATGTCAGTAAATTATTCAATAAAAATTATTTTTTTATTAAAATATTAGATAAATCAATGATCATAAAATAATATTGTTTTCATGTCATAGAATACCCTAAATGGATTATTTTTTCTAGGTTTTGAATGGGGAACTCCAGTCCCAACAAATCAAATTTATTTATATTGGGATAGTTTATTATAATCCTGGTGTCTATCCATTATCCAGCTCAACTCTAAAGACCCGGAAATTTGAAGGAAATTTTTTTTTCATAATTTCATTGGGATTTTACAAGAACGCAGTTTCTGACCGCGCCTGATTCCAAGGTTCGGTGTGCCCGGAATCAATTTCTGAATTTTAACTCGGGTACGTTTAGTGAATGAAAGAGCGGGTTTTTCTATCCTTTGAACCGTTGCTCGGAATCAAAATCTGAGGGCACCAATGTAATCGCAACGCCGGTAATTAATTAGGAGGAATTTTCCCGATGGTGCGTTTTCTCGGGAGGAGTTGTTAAAAATAGGGGAGTTCAATGTGAAGTAATAAAATTTTGTTATAATTTTATTTCATATTCTAAGTTGTTATAAACTATGTGTGGAAGTTGGGTGGGACCTACTTGCTGTTAACTACCCTTGAGAGAATAAAGGTGGGGTGGGGCCCGCATGATCCAAACCTCTCACATTCCCTAACTCCTCTAAACCCCCCACTTAAGATGTGTAACTCATCTTAACCTTTATACTTCCCATTAATTTGGTGACTTTCCCTCTCCTCACTTTAATCATGCCAACACACTAATCCAATTAATGGATTTATGTTTTTGAATTTTGAACTCATAGAATGACTTAATAAAATAAGAATAGCTTATTTTATTTTTTGGGGGTTAGATTTGTTGTGTTGAGGATTCGAGGAGTGAGCTCTAAGTCTCTTGAAGAACATCATCTTCTCCGGCGAAGAACGTCTTCATCCTCAACGAAAAACGACAACACTTAGTCAAGGATCATAGACTCGGAAACCTGGTATCTTCCCACCTCTTCTTCCTCCATGACAAAGGAGGAGGCACTGACGTGGAAACTCGCCAACGACGCGTCGTTCCTTCTCCTCTCCGCAGCTGGTGTGACACACCTTTCCCTTATTGGATGCATGCCAACACCGTCATCGAAACCACCCCCGCAACGCTAGCTTCCACAAAATTCCTTTGAGGTAGGGACTTAATTTTTGAATGTTAATGAACCCATGTTTATTCCCTTCTAAAACAAAGAACGCGGATCAACTAAATATTAAGTTGATCCTCAAAAGAATATGATTGCGGGTTGGGAATTCTTGATTGCGGGGAAAACCGTAGGGGTAATTAATTTGTTCGTAAATTCATTGTCATTCATCGACTTCTTTTTGGACGCCGGTTATCATAATAATAGGAGAAGGTCGGACCGCACGAACACGACCGACCCTCCTCCCCCCTTCGATGTAGTTTTTTTTGCGGCACGAATAAAGGCGTCGCGATGCAATGACACCGCACGGAATCCGAGAGAAACACGACGAAGAAACGCGGCACTGTCCTTCCGCGCCGTGGAGGCCGAACAAAGCCGCGGCGCCATCGCGCCGCGCCGGAAAACCACGAAGAGGCCGCGATTTTTTATTTGACATACAGATCATTGAGAGATGATGAATCAGGCCACATAGGTGATTTAAAACCATCATAGTAAAGGTCGGGTCCCAGGAGGACCACTGGAGAAGACGAGAGGTGAAACGGACCATCGGAGCGTGTCGAGTGGTCCGTGGAAGGCAGCGGCGGCGACACGCCGCCAAAACAGGACCGCTGCGTCTGAGTCACGGCGGCAGCCAAACCGTAACGGATTAGCCGTTCCGGAGGCAAAGCGGCGCGGCATGAAGCCGCCCAGGTTTTCTTCTACCTGGGGGGTGGGGCGTGACCCCCGCCCCCGCAGGCCACGCTGGGGCTGCGCCAGCGCCAGGCCAGTCGGCTACCCAAGCGGGGCCGGCCCACGCCTTGTTGGACTAGACCCGGATCCGGGTCGGGCGGCCCGGTTCGGGCCGACCTGGGGGGGGGGGGGGGATCGGGCCGGGACGGACGGGGCCCGAACCCCCTATTTTCGTAATGTTTCGTTCAAAAGTTCATAATATGGGCTATGGACCTCCGATCGACACACTGTTAGTTGCGATGCAATCCTTGGATCGAGACGGTTGTTTTGGTATATTACCCTCAAGGTTTCAGTTAACTTTGGGTATGATCGAGTTGGTTCGCACATGAAACCAACCGGGCCCTCAGAGTGAAAACGCTTATATCGTGAGCTCTGGATGTCCGATTGATGTTCCATCCACTTTGTTGGATTCCACCTGATGAGACGGAACTTCTGGCATACTTAGCCTGTGTTTTGGATGCAGTTGGATAGTGGCCAGGTTGGATTGTACCCGAAATCCAATCGGGCCCCTAGAATGGAAAAGCTAATAACATTCAGACTGGACGTCCGTTTGACGAACCGTCAGCGGCGTTGGTGATCACGTTTAGAAACGGTCCCTATGAGTATACCCTATGAGAGTTTGGGGTACATTTGAGATACAACCGGGTTTGTTCATACATGAAACCAACCGGTCCCCTGGGATGAAAAGGATAATAACTCACAGACCGGGTGCCCGATTGATGTGTCGTCCATTGTGTTGAGACACCTATGACGAGGAGGTCCTTTGAGATAATTCTTAGTGGGACTTTGTGATACATGGAGTATCGACTAGTAGCTCGTGGAGCGGACCCTTCTGGAGACAAGCATACGGAGTACGGAGACCGTGTAGCCAGCTGAGACCTGACGACTCCTTGACCGACTCGACTTGCTGTGAGTGGACTAGCCCAGTGGACAGAGCACTACTTTGATTGGGTGCAGACCCATGGAGGATGGAGCACTATAGTGTTTTGGTGTAGACTCACGGTACTCATCCAGAAAGTACCTCTGTAGGCTATTAGGGGGTGTGCACTACTGTGTTTGGGTGGCACAGCCCGGTGGGAAGCACTACTGTGTTTGGGTGGCTGACCTGCGGAACTCGACAGGAGGAGTACCTTAGTAGTCCTAGGTTAGTGAGCAGTACCTCAGAGTCATGACAGGATCACTATACACTCCAGAGACGGGGCTCTTCAGCAGTTACGATTTTGATAATGAAAATCCTGGTTTGAGCTGAGTCTATGACCATTGTGTTTACCACATGATTGATATGGGTCACTTGATAACATAGGTATATGTATGGGCATATACCTGGGTGTTGGTTATCCATCGATTTCATAACCTTTGTGTTTCCTCATGATTGAGATGGGTTACTTGATAACTTAGGAATAAGTATGGTCTTATACCTATATAAGGGTTATCTATTGAGATCCTTCTTTGTGGATATCCTTGTTGGATTTAGTGAGACCTTGAGGGTCTGAGGGTCTCTACTGAGTATCTTTATACTCACCCCTACACGGGCTATGCCCGCACCTCATTGTGTTGGTTTTAGAAGAAGGGCAACACTAACAGAGGCCGAGTGTTCGAGGGATAGACAGTACCCGTAGGTGGATCTCACGTCGAGTCAGTATCTGAAGGTGGACTTCAAGAAGTGACGACACTCGAAGGAGGTTGACAGGCGAGAGCGTTGTGGAGGATATCTGTACCTACACTTCAGGTAGGTTCCATGGTGGATGATCCAGGAGTTACGCTATTTGTACCTACCCTTCAGGTAGGATCTGAGAAGGATGACCCAAGAGGTGCTTCCATTCTTCCAGCTATTTGTCTTTTTCTGTTGTACTTTCATTCAGTTGTAGTTGTACTTCCAGTTGGGTTTGTATTCTGGCCCACTTACTTTTCCTCACATTCTTTTATAATTAGTGTATTACTTCCACTTGTACTCTGGTATGTTTTGTTTACTTTTATAAAGGCATTGTCTTCCAAGTTATCGGGATTTATGCCTTTGGTGCTAGTCGCTAGCCCCTGGCCTATGGAAGGCGGGATTTTGGTAGTCACGGAACGGGCCCCGATGACGGGTCGTGACAAATTGGAATCAAGGGATTTCTGTTCTACCACAGAACTAAGGACTATGATATTTTTCTATGTGATGCAATAGTTTTAAGGGTACCGAGTGTGGTCTTCAATTCAGGGAGTCCAGTGTTGGTGCGGAAGCTAACATATCCGTACACCAGGACCCTGACTTTTGATTTCCGACTTTGTGCACGAATACACTGATTGTGTGTGTATTTCCAAAGTTTAAATGTCAGCTCAAACTAGATCATCTCACCAGGTATAAATTGTTTGATCGTTTCACATCTGTTCAGGATGTCTCCACGCAGACAGTCAGTTAGAGTTCCAAGAGAGTACTCGATGACGGCTCACTGAGCAACGATTCTCTAGTGAAGGGCCCTTTTTAATATGTTGGCACCCTCGGGTGGTGTACCAGCAGCACCACCACATATTGCGAAGCAGATGCCACCAGCCATACTAGCGAACTATGCCCACTGGAAGAGTGCGATGCACGAGTTCCAGTAGTAGAGGCCACCAAGGTTACGAGGCGAGGCAGATTCCCAAACAGTAGAGCACTGGCTGGAGGCGATTCCTAGAGTTTTCCACCTAGTTGAGACATCAGAAGAATGGATGGTGGAATTGGATACTATAGTTTTCCAGTGAGTGATCATGAGGATGGTAAGCATAGAGATGAGGCTTCGGTACGTGGACCGATGCCTGAGATAGTGCCTTCGGGTAGTGTGTCAGCTATACATCACTACCCGTTGGTCTGTAGTTAGAACCGGTGGTACCGTTAGGTGACACATGTAGGCTTACTGTGTTACATGTGTTCCAAAATCAGATACCCTCAAGTTCTGAGGCGAGCCCGACACACAGGAGGCTAAGGAATGGCTTGAGGAGGTTGCTGAATGTTTTCAAGAGCTTATACAGCTTCGGCAGGACGACGACTCGCTAGATTAGTATTCATCGAGGTGTACCAAACATTCCGGGTACTCGATGAATAAGATTCGATCAGTGATATAGATATTGGACCTCTGAGCGTGGCGTGTTTAAGGATATCTTAGCCATCACTTTTTTTCTATGCATTCCTACTCACGCTAGGGTGCTAGAGAGAACCTTGTGGTTGAATGTTCTTTGGCTAAACGAATACAGGTAGATAATGTTAGAAGTTGGAACGCAGTGAACTGGTGCCAATATTAGAGACTTGGGTGTGTGAATGTTTCAATAATAGGAAATGTTATGGATAGATAAATCTGCAGAGTAGCAGACGTGGAGGCCGAGCTAGGAGAGCAGCATGAGGTGGTGTACATATCAACATGTTAAAACCACCCACCTTTGTTGTTCCCTCCAGGATCAGGGAGCCAGAGGGCAGGGGAAGAGAGTAGCTACATG
Source organism: Viscum album (assembly GCA_963277665.1). NCBI lineage: Eukaryota > Viridiplantae > Streptophyta > Magnoliopsida > Santalales > Viscaceae > Viscum > Viscum album. The sequence goes on from OY728150.1 coordinate 189,100,525, forward strand.
CGGTCAAGGAGTGTGACCCAATGGCTCTAAGAATGATTTGAGGGACAGTCTGTTTCCACTACAAGCTGCCGTAGTAACAGACATTGATACGAATCATTCCTTCCTTAAAAAATTTTGTCCCAAGCCTGGAGTTTCCAATTAATCCGTTGACTTGACCCTCACGTCTGGAGATACCTTGAGAGGAGACTCGATAATCACACTTACGCCGACAGTGTGGTTTGACCCATGAGGTGGGAGTTTTGGATGGATTCTCTTGGTGGTAGCGTCGAGGCCTTACGACGTTGGTCTCAGTATGGATTGGATTCACAGTTCATGCTCAGATTGACTGTATTAGGCAAAAAGGTTGTGGTTTATCTACAAAATTGGGATTGGGTTTTCCTTGGTCACAGAAAAGGAAAACTCAGGCAGCACAGGATGGAATTATGCATTGGAGGGTGCGGCTGATCACTCTTGAGTCGGTCAAACTTACCCTCGTGGTAGCAGGAGTTTTGAGTTTCAGTTCTAAACAGGAATTGGAGACCTCTAGAGTTCGAGGATGATGATCACGTCCTTATACGGGTCTCACCTTGACTAGGTTTACAGAGATATGGCCAAGGTGGAACGTTATCTCCGAGGTTCAGCAGATCTTTTCAGGTCCTCAGCAGGTTAGGCGAGGTGGCTTACCATTTGACCCATCCACCTTAGTTGCACCAGGTGCACGACGACTTCCATGTATCTCAGCTGATGAGATATGAGCAGGACCCTTTTCATATCATCGACCATGAGGAGCTGGACGTTGGCGATGGGGTGACATTTGCGGGGTTCCAGTAGTGATTGAGGATTGATAGGAGCGGGTCCTACGAGGATGGTCGATTCCTCTTGTGCGCTTTCGTAGGCAGTAGAGGAACCTCCAGCCGAGTACATGGGAGCGGAATACTCAGATGCGTGCTTAGTACCGCTATTGTATCCCTAGTTTGTGTTAAAGCATTACGGGGATGTAAAGCCCTGATGTGGGAGTAATGTAAAGACCCATAAATTTCAATGAATTTTTTTTCTTAATTTCTTTGGGATTTTACAAGAACGAATTTTCTGACGGCGCCTGATTCTGAGGTCCGGTGTGCCTGGAATCAATTTCTAAAGTTTAGCTCGGGTACGTTCAGTGACCGAACAAGCGTGTTTTCCTATATTTTAACTAGTTCTCGGAATCGAAATCCGAGGGCACCGATGAAACCGCAGCACCGGTAATTGCTTAGGAGGACTTTTCCCGAAGGAGCGTTTGCTCGAGAGGAGTTTTAAAAAAAAGGGGAGTTAAATTTGAAGTAATAAAATTGTGTTACAATTTTATTTCATAACTTATGTTGTTATAACCTATATGTGGAAGATGGGTGGGACCTACTTGTTATTAACTACCCATGAGAGAATAAATGTGGGTTGGGGCCCACATGAGCCCAACACCTCACGTCCCCTAACACCTCTAAATCCCCCACATAAGATGTGTAACTCATCATAACCTTTAAACATCCCATTAATTGGGTGACATTCCCTCTCCTCACATTAATCATGCCAAAAAACTAATCCAATTAATTGATTTATGTTTTTGAATTTTGAACTCATATAATGACTTAATAAAATAATAATAGCTTATTTTATTTTCTGGGGGATAGATTGGTTGGGTTGAGGATTAGAGGATAGAGCTCTATGTCTCTTGAATATCTTCGTCTTCTCCGGCGAAGAACGTCTTCATCCTCAACGAAGAACGAAAACACTTCATCAAGGATCGTCGACTCGGTGACCCAGTATCTTCAGACCTCTTCTTCCTCCATGACAAAGGAGGAGGCACCGGCGCAAAAACTCTCCAATGACGTGTCGTTCCTTCTCCTCTCTGCAGCTGCTGTGAGACGCTGTTCCCTTCTTGGATGCATGCCAACACCGTCATCGAAATCGCCCCCACGACGATAGCTGCCGCAAACTTCCTTTGAGGTAGGGAATTAATTTGTGAATGTAAATGAACCCATGTTTATTCCGTTCTAAAACAAAGAACGCGGATCAACTAAATATTAAGTTGATCCGTGAAAGAACATGTTTGCAGGTTGGGAATTCTTGATTGCGGGGAAAACCGTTGGGGCAATTTATTTGTTCCTAAATTCATTTCCATCCATCAACTTCTTTTTGGCCACCTGTTATCGTAATAACAGGAGAAGGTCGGACCGCACGAACATGTCCGACCCTCCTCCCCCCTTCGATGTTGTTTTTGTTGTGGCACGAACGAAGGCGGCACGATGCAACGATACCGCGCGGAATCAGGAAGAAAAACGGCAATGAAATGTGGCATCATCGCACCGCACCGTGGAGGCCGAACAAAGCCGTGGGCCTGGCGCGCCACGCTAGAAAACAACGAAGGGTCTTCTATTTGTTATTTGACGTACTGATCATCAGGAAATGACGAATCAGGCCACAGAGGCGATTTAAAGCCATCGTAGTAATGGTCGGGTCCCGGGAGGACCGTTGGAGAAGACGGGATGTGAAACGGACCACCGGAGCGCGTCCGGTGGTCTGCGGAAGCCGGCGTCGGCGGCGCGCTGCCGGAACAGGACCGCAGTGGCTTAGCTGTTCCTGAGGTGGAGCGGTGCGGCATTATGCCACGACAGTTTTTCTTCAACCCGGGGGGGGGGGGGGGGGGGGGCGTAACCCCCGCACCCGCTCGCCACATGGGCGCCGTGCCAACTTCAGGACAGCTGGCTGCCCAGGCGGGGCCGGACCGCGCCCTGTTGGGCAGGACCTGGGTCAGGTCCCCCCGGTTTGGGCCGACCCGGGGGGGGGGGGATCGGGCCGGGACAGATCGTGCCCGAACCCCATATTTTCAGACAGTTTCGATCAAAATCTCATAACATGGGCTACGGACCTCCGATCGATGCACCGTTAGTGGCGATGTGATCCTTGGATCAAAACTGTCGTTTTGGTATATTACACTCAATGTTTCGGAGAACTTTGGTTATGGCCGAGTTGGTTCGAACACAGAACCAACCGGGCCCTCGGAGCGGAAACACTTAAATCTCGATCTCTGGACGTCCAATTGACGAACCGTTGACTTCGTTGGATTCCTATTAATGAGATGGAACTTTTGGAATACTTATCCTGATTTTTGGATGCAGTTGGATACTGGCCAGGTTGGACTGTACCCAAAATCCAACTGGGCCCCTGGAACGGAAAAGATGATAACTCTCAGACCGGACGTCCGTTTGACGAACCGTCAGTGGCGTTGGTGATCACATTGAGAAACGGTCCCTATGAGTATACCCTATGAGATTTAATGGTACAGTTGAGATACGGCCAGGTTGGTTCGTACACGAAACCAACCGGGCCCCTATGACGAAAAAGCTAATAACTCACAGACTGGGAGCCCGATTGACGCGCCGTCCGTTGTGTTGAAACCCCTATGACGAGGCGGTCATTTGAGATACTTCCTCGTGGGACTTTTTGAAACATGGATTATCGACCAGTAGATCGTGGAGAGGACCCTCCCAAAGACGAGCATACGGAGTACGAATACCGTGTAGCCGGCTGAGACCTGAGGACTGCTTGACGGACTCAACTTGGAATGATTCAACTAGCCCAGTGGACGGAGCACTACTTTGTTTGGGTTCAAACCCAGGGAGGATGGAGCAATATCGTGTTTTGGTGTAGACCTGTGGTACTCGTCCGGAGAGTACCTCTGCATGCTATTTAGGGGTGTGCACTACTGTGTTTTGGTGGCATACCCCGACGGGAAGCATTACTGTGTTTGGGTGGCTGACCTGCGGTACTCGACAGGAGAAGTACCTCAGCAGTCTTAGGTTAGTGAGCAGTACCTCGAAGTTGTGACCGGATCACTGTACACTCCAGATATGGGGCTCTACAGCAGTTACGGTTTCGATAATGAAAATCCTAGTTTGAGCTGAGTCTATGACCTTTTTGTTATCTCATGATTGAGATGGGTCACATGATCACTAAGGTATATGTATGGGCATATACCTGGGTGGTGGTTATCCATTGATTTCATAACCTTTGTGTTTCTTCATGATTGATATGGGTTACTTGATAACTTAGGTATATGTATGGTATTATATCTAAGTAAGGGTTATCTGTTTAGATCATTCTTTGTGGTTATCCTTTTTGGATTTTGTGAGACCTTGAGGGTCTCGGTGTCCCTACTGAGTATTGTTATACTCACCCCTGCACGAGCTATGTCCGCACCTCGTTGTGTTGGTTGCAGATGAAGGGCAGTGCTGACAGAGGCCGAGTGTTCGAGGGCTAGATGGTACCCAGAGGTGGATCTCACTTAGAGTCAGTATCCGAAGGTGGACTTCAAGAAGTGACGATACTCGGAGGAGTTTTACGGGCGAGAGCATTGTGGAGGCTATCTGTACCTACACTTCTGGTAGGATCCGTGGTGGATGATCTGGGTGCTGTGCTATTTGAACCTACCCTTTAGGTAGGAACTGAGGAGGATGACCCAGGAGCTGCTTCCATTCTTCCAACTATTTGTCTTTTTCTGTTGTACTTTTGTTCAGTTGTAGCTGTACTTTCAGTTGGGTTTGTATTCTGGAACACTTACTTTTCATCACTTTCTTTTATACTTAGTGTATTACTTCCACTTGTACTCTGGCTTGTTTTGTTTACTTTTAAAAAGGCAATGCCTTCCTAGTTATAGGGATTTACGCCTTTGGTTCTAGTCGCCATCCCCTTTCCTATGGAAGTCGGGCTTGGGGTAGTCACGACACATACCCTGAGGATGGGTCGTGACATAAACAATTATAACTAATAAAGATATATGAAAACATATTTCTGAATGAAAATATTAGAATAAAACCATCATTAGTATTTATATATTGTGATTTCATAGGATCTTATTGATTTCTATATCACTTATCTTCTATATATGAATGTAGTAATTAGAATAGTGATCATTGATCCACATTCATTGAGTCTTCATGAAATGAAATATTTTCATAAATTTTAATAACATTAAAGGCATTAAATACATTCTTTTATCTTTTATCTTTCTAGAAAAAAATTCATTTCCAAATTAGATATTTTATTCATTTATTTTATATCTTTTTCACATTTAAAAGTCATTTATTATAGAGATAAAAAATATTTTATTCTTTCAATATTTCTCCTTTTTTATTTACATAATTAAATAGTTATTACCCATGGTTTCAACATATAATAAAACCTAGAATCCATGAAATACAGATGAAAATCATTGCATCAATCTTTGTCATACATGAAGCAGTAATCAACAATCATATTTTCACTTTAACGATATTGATATTTAATAATTTCCTCAAAAATGTATAGTTAATTTTTTTAAACTGATATAATATCATCATTGAAGATAATGAAATTATATAATCATTAAATCATGGTATCCAATATCAACAAAATTCCAAATATTCACCCAATAAATCTTAATATATGATTAATTCATAATATATGAATATATATTTTACCTTTTCACTTCCACTTATTAAAATTACCAGAACATACATAGATATATCATATTCAATAATAAATAATATCCAAATTTAAAATATCTTCTTATTCCATGAATTGTTCTCTGTAAATAATTCATATATTTTAATTTTTTTACATCCATTAAAGAATTTAGAATAATTTATAAATTGTTTATGAAAGTTATCATCTCTAAATATTATAAATTTTCACTAAGTATAATGACCCTCAAGTTACTCACAATTGAGTCTCCAAAATTAATATATATATTTTTTAATTTATAACTTTACAAAAATAAAACAATATTCTGTTTTATTTCTATAAGATCATATTTACTAGAATCTATTATTTTGTGACCGCCCTCATTATTGTATGACTTCTTCTTCCAAATAAAAACTCCATTTCACACTCCTTTTAATTATAATTCATTCAGTATCAAAAAATATATTCTACAGTTTTAATAACCTCATATAGTAAAATAGATAATTAGAGTCATACTCTCACTAAAATGTGGAACATTCAAGAACTTACGTTGAATATAATGTTGTAGTATAGTCCTTCAGTTCAAGAAATATACTATATCCCAATAGGATATTTCAATATTTCTATCATTATTATCGATAAAAAAATATTTCAATGAGAATTATTATTTATCAATATATTATTCAATAAATTTTATTCCCATATAGATTAATGGATGCATTTTATAAATTACTTTAGAGTGATCTATCATCATTTATCTTTCATGTTCTTGGAGTTATTCCACCATAGATAAAAATTCATCAGATTGTGGTTCATTGCATTGTTTATTCTACCTTGATGGAGAAGCATATATTTATAAAATATAATATATTCACATATGGTAATAATATTTTGACATAATCCATAGGGTTGTAGAAGGATACTAATATTTTAGATGGATCTTATAAAACATGTTCCATTCATTGTCATATGAAACTCCTTGAAAACATCTACGATTGAAAAAAGTTGGATTGATTATTAATATCATCTTAAATCATATTTGATATGATTTTAAATAACTCCATCAATTTTAGTCATTCATTGCAGATTCTAATATATAATTTCATTTCCAAAATAAACCATAGAAACAACAATTCTCATATCAATTATAAATAAATAAAAATTGGAGTGGCAGTGAATCAAGGAGAAATTACATAGTATAGATGACTTTGGTGGGAAGGTGTGATATTCAATTTAGTTGTATAAAATGTTCTTTGAATTTAATCTCCACACACTTGTATAAAAAGAATTATTTTAAAATATATACTAAAAAACCATAGAAAACCAATTACTCCACTTCTTTTATAAAATTGATTATTCTGGTTCTTGAACTAGTGATGTAGTGTCAATCTTATTAGGAAATTGTAGTGTAATGGTGTCATATAAATGAATTTCATCGCCTAAATACTAGACTGATATATTGGAAAAATAAAATATCATAATACAGTAATCTTTATTATTATTTAATACCAGTAAATAATCCCTAAATTAGTGGTTGGCCAACTCTATTATTACATGATTGGCATATTACTGAGATGAAATTTATAAATCCTAATACATTCAAAAATGTGGTACACCATTACCACCCATCATCAATCCATTTTCTAATTTCGATTTTCAGTTAATGTAAATGATAAATTTATATTCATTTTTTATTTCCATGGTATCTATATAAAAATAAAACCAGTATGAACAATTTTTTATGGAGCACATTGAAATAATATTTTCCAAAAAATAGGGATTATAGAGATGTGAATGATCTTAATGAGTTTCCTTTTCTGTTGGGTTCTCCTCAACTGCACATCCTCATGCCTTAATAAGGGGTCAAAATACAAATAGTCTAATTTCTCTAGAAAATTAATACATATTTCAATATTATACTCTATAAATTCCTCGTCATTAATAACCTCTACACAATATAATTCATCACCCACCCAAAAATTATATTAATTTTTATTCCACTTCTTCACACAAACTATAAATGTGATATACATTAATCAATGTGGTAATGTCATTTAAAAATCATATATTTCTTATTTTAAATAATATTCCCTTGAAATAATTATTCTATAAATAAATAACTTGAAGAAGTATATAACATTAACCTAAAATCTAAAATGGTGTTACACATTGGGATCCAATGTCGTTTTAGTTACTATGTTCCTTTTTTAAATAATTTTTCAATCACATGTAATCTATTTTATCAATGATGTGCTTCTAGTAGTGATAATAACAATAATTTATGTAATATATTCGGATAGAATGTGGATGTCATAGAGTGTGATAATGGATATTTACTGGGTTTTGTGTTATGGATAGAATCATGTTTTTTAGGAGTTCTCTTTTGATGGGAATTTGGTCATTCAGATTATGGTTATTTATGTTTATTTTTTGATTTGTTATTGATTAAAAGTATTATTTTGGGGCGGTGATTAGATTTGGGAAGACATTTGGATTTAAGGGGATTATATTGAGTACTGGGTGAGGGTAATGATAGAGAGGTGGAATGCTTCAAATTTTCTATTTTGTAAAATGGGTAATGGTTTAAAATCATTGGATTTGAGTTTGTAAGAGGTTTCCTTGTGGATTTTGGAATAGTGGTGTCACTCCAATGAAATGAAATGGACGGGGATATCAGTATCCCAACTTATATGTTGAAAGGTTATGGATAATATTATTAAATCGGATAAAAAATACAAATTGAGTCATCAATTGATCATAAACAATATGATATTATTTTGGGATTGTGTGTATTTTTGGATTGATATTCTGATTTTGGAGGAGTATAATGAGTATAGGTTGAGGTTGTTGATGGAGAGGTGTAATGACTCCCATGTACTATTATGGACTCTAGTGAATGGTTTAAATATATTAGATCTATGTTTTTAACATATTTTTCTGTATTTTGAACGGGTGGTGACTATCTATAGAAAAGAAATGGTTGGGGGTGCCGGTTAGACAACATGAATTGGGAAAGGGTATAGATATTATTAGTAAATGGAACCAAATAATTAATGGGGGAATTAATTGACCATACCCAACCAAACAAAATAATAATAAGGATTCCTACAATTTTGAGGATATTAGAGACTTTCGAGATAAAATAAATGTTGACAAATTATATGGAATAATCATTGGGATTTAAATACATACATAAATCCAATTTGATCCTAATAAAAAATTATATCATATTCAAGTGTAGTAATATTAACTGTTTAGCCCCCTACATTTTGGAATTCCATAAATTGTGTATTTTTTATAGTGACCCAATCTAATGTGGGGTAATATGTGTTAAAAATTTCCATTAAGGTTGATCATTATGGTGTTGTCTATTGATTTTTTGGTATATGTGCCAATTTTTTCATGTTTATTTGTTCTTACATTTCACCTTCCAATTAACTTTTATTTATTTTCCATAATTGTGTGTCCTTGTTTGATCATGTATAAATACTTCGGAGGTTGACTCAATCATGTGTGAATTTTTTTTAATTAGTTAATTTATTATTCTATGTAAATGGATCTCATTTAATTGTTTGATCCTCAGTGGGTGTTTGGAATAAAAATAGATATTTTTAACCTTTAACAAAAATTAAACAACATAATTCAGATTATTATCTCCAATAAAAATGAGTAAAAAATATTTTTAAAAGTTTTTAGCCTCAGTGTGGGAAAAACCTCATCTCTCCATTCAAAACATTTTGAAAAATTAAATTAACAATTAAAAATATTTATCAATTATATTGTTTGTCTAATTATTTTTATAAAAATGGGTCTACTATATTATATAGGTGGGTTATAATTATGAAACACTCAAACTAAATAGTATATAAATAATATTATTTATATTTTATTCCCACTTTTCATTGACACGGTTATTTCTATTAAAGTATTTATCAACAAATAAATATTATATCATATCATCTATTTTATAAAAAATAATAATCTCCACATATTTTTATGTTTTATATAAATATTTATTAATGAAAACGTGTGACTCAAACTCTATAAATTTTTATATTGTCCCCAACACTGAGATCTTCTCAGAATCTATTATTAGGCCACTCTCAACTCATAATACTGATCACTTATACCAAATTTGAAATACATGATATAAAACTGATTTAATTCTTTTCTTAATCCCCAAAATATTATTATGTCAATATAGGAAAAAAAATAATTACCATTCATAGTAGGATGTAGTGTCAACTTATTTATTTCTTGAATTCTGAGTAATTTTTTATGTTTCACATTATCATAGGATTTTTATTCCACTTCCTCGTGTTAGATTCTACTTCATCTCAGCTGATTGACAGTACAAACACTATGTACTAGAAAAAACTCATTAATATTATCTATTTTTTTCCACTATCAATTTTTTCATGTGATATTATTTAAATTGTAACAACCCTTTTTTTTAGGTACATTTCCATAATTACAAAAATTCTAAGTAGCTTGTATTACACACAAAACAAATAAAATTTAAACCATGAAACCTTTATAAAATTGTTAATAATTATAGTTATTATATATCAAATAAATTTTATGGTATAATAATAAGAAAAACAATAATAAAATAAGTTAATAATGGTATAATAAAACAAAAGTACATTTAGGATATGAAGGATCATGTTTCAAAAAAACATTTCTATTATTTATGTAAAGACCCGTAAATTTCAAGGAAATTTTTTTCTTAATTTTCTTTGGAATTTTACAAGAACGCAGCTTCTGACGGCACCGGATTCCGAGGCCCGGTGTGCCCGGAATCATTTTTCGAAGTTTGGCCCGGGTACGTTTAGTGAACGAACCAGCGAGTTTTCCTAACTTTTGAACCGGTGCTCGAAATCGAATTTCGAGGGCACCGATGGAATCACAGCGCTGGTACTTGCTTAGAAACGCTTCTTCTGGAGATGCATTTGCTCGGTTGTGGGTTTTAATTTTTGGGTTTTAACTTATGAAATAAAATAAAGTTGTGCGACAATTTTATTTTCATTTCACTTAAAGTCGCTTAAAGACCACTTCATGTTGTTTAAGCTGAGTTGATGCAGATAGGGTTCAATCCAAAATTATCCTACCCTCATGGTAGGATATTTGTGAGGTGGGGCCCACACGAGCCCCACCGTTTCTTTTCCCCTAAGTAACGCACCCGCGAAAACCCGTTTTTATGAAGGTCAACTCACGCGTTTTCTTAAATTCTTAATGCACCATTTAATTGCGTGGTTTTATTCGTTGAATTAATTCTATGAATTAATGGGTCTTTACTTATCTCTTTTTCATTTGTTGGCATGTTAATAAAATAAGACCAACACTTTTTCTCGTTAAGTGTTGTTCGTTGAGAGGATTTGAAAAATCTCAAGTTCTTCACGCTTCTTCGCGAAGAACGCGAAGAACACAAAGAACACGAAGAACGCGAGAACGCCGACCTTCAACGAAGGGCGACGAAGAACGCCGAGTCCTCTGAGATCGACGACGTGACGCCAAGTACCGTGACGCCAACGGTTCTTCTTCCGCGACAATCCAACCCTGCGACAACCTTCGATCGACAACGACAAGGTAGGGGGTTGCGCTTCTTTTAAATATCTTTGTGGGTTATAAAAACATCACTGATTTAATTATTATTAATTAAATATGTTGTTTCTTGATCCTCGTAGATCGTCGACGTGACGCCCTTCCGCGACGACGCGATGCCCTTCTGCGACGTGACGCTCCACTTGTTCCGTGACGGTCAATTCCACGAAGAACGTGTGTGCGACGACTTGACGAGGTAGGGGTTTTGTTGGCAATGTTTTTACTCAGTGGATGTTTCCGTTGAAAACAAAGAACCCAGTTACATAAGAACAATTTTAATTTATTAAAATTAATTTTGATATGTTTTCTATGTTTTGAATATTCCTCCCGACTGTTATCATCTAACGCGGAGGGTGCGGGCCAAACAAACACGGCCCGACAACCCTCCGCAGTTCTTCGTTGATGTGCGGATTTTGCGGGCGATGATGGAATGTGCCACAGATGCGATTTGATGTTTCCGCAGTGAAGAAAGGGACCCGAGAGGAGCTTCAGCGCAAACGGGAAGGAAATCAGACCACCGGAGCAACTCCGGTGGCCCGCGGAAGCCACCAGTGGCCGGAGGCGGCGGCGCCGCGGCGCGCCGCTGCGGCGGCGGCGGAGCCAGCGGACCCGCGGCTATGCGGGTCCGGCGCACACAGGATGTGGATTCGCCACGTACATTGACCAGGGCGGCCCCCCGCGGGGGTCGCAGTGTTGTCACGCGAGGGCAGCGCTCCCCCCACGTTGCTCGGCCGCTCGGCCGAGCTGAGCCGAGCCGCCTGGTCGGGCCGGGCCAGACCGGGTCCAGCTAGGTCGGACCCGGTCAGGTCGACCCGGTTCGGGCCGACCGGGTTCGGCCGACCCCGGGGGGGGGGGGGGGGGGGGGGTTGGGGCGGGTCGGCCCGAGCCCAGAACCCCCGTTTCCGGACCTTTTCGGTATTTTGCACGTAACGTGAGCTACGAGCCTCTGATTGACGCACCATCAGTGTAAACGCTATCTTTAGATCGAGACAGTCGTTTCGGTATATCACACTCAAGGTTTTGGAATACTTTGGGTTCGGCCAGGTTGGTTCGTACACGAAACCAACCGGGCCCTCGGAGCGGAAACACTCATATCTTGAGCTCCGGACGTCCGATTGACGTGTCGTCGACTTTGTTGAGCTCCTATAAATGATACAGATCTTTTGGCATACTCCGCCTGAGGTTTGGATGCAGGTGGAGTACGTTCGGGTTGGTTTTGTCTTAGAAACCAATTGGGCCCCGGGCACGGAAAAGCCAATAACTCTCAGACCGGGCGTCCGATTGACGCGCCGTCTGCGACGTCGTGTTCCTATTGACGATACAAAACATTTGGATACGTAAACTCTGGAACTTGTGTCAGTTGATGTATCAGCCTCTCGGCTCGTGGAGCGGACCCTCCCGAACGAGCTTGCTGTGTGCGAGAACCCTAGTGCTGGCTGCGACTTCGACGACGACGACTGTGCAGAGATCCTCTATGGACTGCGACGTTGAAGAGTGCTGGTCTTGTATCCTATGTGGGTCCCAACCGTGCTGGTCTTTTATCTTATGTGGTTCCCAGCTTTGATGATTCTGTGCTGGTCTTATATCCTATGTGGGTCCCAACATAGATGAATCAATGAAGAGTGATGGTCTTGTATCCTATGTGGCTCCCAGCTTAGCTGATTCAGTGCTGGTCTTGTATCCTATGAGGGTCCCAGCATAGATGAATCAATGAAGAGTGCTGGTCTTCTATCCTATGTGGGTCCCAGCCGTGCTGGTCTTGTATCCTATGTGGGTCCCAGCATAGATGATTCAGTGCTGGTCTTGTATCCTATGTGGGTCCCAGCATAGATGAATCAATGAAGAGTGCTGGTCTTGTATCCTATATGGGTCCCAACATAGATGATTCGGTGCTGGTATTTTATCCTATGTGGGTCCCATCATAGATGAATCAATGAAGACAACTGGTCTTGTATCCTAAGTGGGTCCCAGCTTAGATGATTCAGTATCTATATATGATCATCCCTTTCACCTTTTCGACGATGTATACCTGTGTGAGTTGAATCATGTTTACTCTCCTTTGTGGATTGTGTTGAACTATCCTGTGTGGATTTACTGTTTACTCTCCATGGTGGATTGTGTTGAACTATCCTATGTGGATTTACTGTTTACTCTCCTTTGTGGATTGTGTTGAACTATCCTGTGTGGATTTACTTTTTACTATCCTTTGTTGATTGTGTTGAACTATCCTGTGTGGATTTACTATTTACATTCCTATGTGGATTAATTTTTCTCTCCTTTGTGGATTGGGTTGTGCTTGGGCTCGGATGTTGGAGCCGAACAGGAATTGATGACTTAGGTACATGTATGGGCATATACCTATGCAGTGTCGGTTGTTACTTCGTGATTGTATCTTTCTTTTGTGGTTTATCCATTGTGGATTTCGGGAGACCTTCAGGGGTCTCGGGGTCCCTACTGAGTAGCTTATACTCACACCTACACGGGCTATGCCCGCACTTCATTGTGTTGGTTGCAGACGACGGACATCGCTGATCGTGGTGGAGGCTTGCGGAGCAGGACGGTACCTGGAGGTGGACCACTGGGTGGGACATACTCGGAGCGGATGGTTGGACCGAGGAGATGTGGAGGCTATCTGTGCTCACCCTTCAGGAGGGACTTCTAGAGGACGGCTTGACGCTGTGGATTTTCATTTCAGTTTCTGTTTTCCCCTTTTAGTTGTACTTTACACTTGGGCTTGTATTTCCGTCCCCTTTTACTTTCATCCCAGCTTGTTACAGTTTTTACTTAGTGGTTTCTCTTTCCGCTTGCTTACTCTATGGTGGTTTTTTACTTCACAAAGGCAATGCCTTCCCTGTTTATCAGGATTTACACCTTTGTGCTAGTCGCCAGCCCCTGGCCTATGGAAGGCGGGCTTGGGGTAGTCACGGCACGAGCCCCGAGGACGGGTCATGAAAAATTGTTATCAGAGGGAGGTTCGATTATACCGCAAAATATGATATTTCTTTAATGTGAAGCAATAGTGTTCAGCGTATTGGGTGTGGTTATTAGTCCAGGGAGTCCAGTGTTGGTGCGGCGGCCGACGTATCCGTACACCAGGACCCTGACTTCTGATTTCTGACTTAATGCACGAAAACATTGATTGCATGTGTGTTCATGTTTTCTTTGTGATTACTTGTGTCAGCTCACCAGGTATACAGTTCTAACCGTGGCGCACCTGTTTCTTTTCAGGATGGCCCCATTATGGTAGCCAGCTAGTGTTCCGAGAGTGGAGTGTGATGACAGCCCACCGAGCGACGAGGTCTCGGTGTAGGGCTCCTTGTCAGCAGAGGCACCTGCAGTACCTTTACCCGCCGAGCCACCGATGCTACCAGCCCTTGCCGCTGACGATGCACGTCGTATAAGTGCACTGCATGAGTTCCAGCGCCCGCGACTGCCCATGTTCTATGGGGAGATGGACCCTCAGGCCGCCGAAGACTTGCTGTAGGCAGTTGTACGGGTTTTCAGATTGGTGAGGACACCAGCAGACCTCATGGGGATCCTCGCAGCGAGCCTCCTGCACGCGGCAGCAGGCAGATGGTGGAGCTTGATGCTCCAGGTGCACGACGAGACATCTCTCCTCTGGACGGACTTTGAGAGCATCTTCATCTCCATGTTCGTCCCAGCCCCCCTTCGTGCGGTGCGCATCCAAGAGCTGCTATAGCTACGGCATGGAAGCATGATAGTGGCCCAATACTGGTTGAGATTTACTGATCTCTCGCGCTACTCCACCGATATGGTACGAGACCCATTCATCCGGGCCCGGACCTTCGAGCAGGGACTGAGGCACGAGATCAGGGCTTCGATGATCTCCCTCAACATTCCGACACGAGAAGAGGTGTTGGAGAGAGCCCTTCTAGTGGAGATTTTTCTCGCTGAGCAGGCTCCAGTGACACGACCCTCCGCAGGACGGCCCGTAGCAGGGTCTTCTGCAGCTGGCAGTAGACAGGTGACACAGAGGTCCAAACGGGCCAGACTATCAGATGGGCAGTCTCAGGATGAAGATTTGGTTGTGCGAGGAACCCGAAGGAGATCCAACTACACGAGGGGAAAGCATTGCTACGCATGCATTGGGTGAGGTCACATGGCTCGAGACTACACAACTCATCTTACATATGAGCAGAAGGTGGTAGAGGGACCTCCCAGATAGAGGTTCGGCCCCAGTGGTCCGCAGGGTATATTCGGACGAAGTAGAAGATCTGGCCGAGTAACAGGTGGTGGGAGACACTTCGAGGGGTTGCCACCACCACCACCAGGAGGTCCACCCCGACCGAAGGGAGTTGGTGGACATGTGAGAGCTCAGATTCAGGCAGCTGAGGCCTTCGATCATGGAGCTCTGGGAGTATATGGATAGGAGCGGAACTACTGGATACGTACTTGTACTTCTAGATCCTTGTTTTTGTTGTGTAGTGTCTTTGTATTATGAGCTGCAATAGTAAAAGACGCTTACCTTTGTGATGTTTTCATTCCTGTACTCTTTTGTGTTGCTACTAAGAGGTTCTAGTTTAGGCTGTTGACATGACCCTCACTTGTGAGACATAAACTGGAGGAGACCCAGTTACCACACACCGATGCCGACAGTGTGACTCAAACCTTGGAGGTGAGAGTAACGGTTGGATCTATTGGTAGTAGCGTCGAGGCCTTAAGACGTCATCTTTTGTATGGATTAGTAACATCCATGTCGGGATTGACTGTATTAGGAAAAGGAAGTGGCTCATCCAGGGGATGAGACCAGATTTCTCTTATCGGCAAAGAAGAAATCTTAGCAGTTCTTGTGGGATCAGAGATGGTCCAGGTCATCCACGAGGGGATGAGTATAGCTCAGAGCCGACAGAAGTCCTATGCCGATAGGAGGCGGAGGCCACTTGAGTTCGAGGATGGCGACCACGTCTTCCGGTGGGTCTCACCTCGACGTGGATTATGGAGGTTTGGCCGAAGCGGCGAGTTGTCTCCACGCTTCATAGGACCCTTCCAGGTCCTCAGCAAGATTGACAAGGTGGCTAATCTCCTGACTCTACCACCACAGTTGCGCCGGGTGCACGAAGTCTTCCACGTCTCTCAGCAGAGGAGATACGTGCACGACCCGACACAAATCTTTGACCATGGAGAGCTGGTCTTTGATGATGGGGTGACTTTTGCGGAGGTCCTAGTGGAGATCGAGGATCGAAAGGAATGGGTCCTATGTGGACGATCGATTCCTCTATTGCACTTCAGATGTCATCTCGGGAACCTCCAGGAGAGCACTTGGGAGCGGGAGGCTCAGATGCGTGCTCAATAATGCCTTTGTATCCCTATTTTTGTAGTGAAGCTTTACGGGGACGTAAATCCCTGTGGTGGGAGTAATGTAACAACCCGTAAATTTCAAGGATAATTTTTTCTTAATTTTCTTTGGAATTTTACAAGAATGCAGCTTCTGACGGAACCTGATTCTGAGGCCCGGTGTGCCCGGAATCATTTTCCGAAGTTTGGCTAGGGTACATTCAGTGAATGAACGAGCGGGTTTTTTTAACTTTTGAACCGGTGCTCAGAATCAAATTCTGAGGGCACCTATGGAATCGCAGCGCAGGTATTTGCTTAGAAACGCTTCTTCCAGAGTTGCATTTGCTCGGTTGTTGGTTTTAATTTTTGGGTTTTAAGTTAAGAAATAAAATAAAGTTGTGCGACAATTTTATTTTTATTTCACTTAAAGCCGCTTAAAGACCACTTCAAGCTGTTTAAGCTGAGTTGATGCGGATAGGGTGCTATCCAAAAATATCCTACCTTCTTGGTAGGATATTTGTGAGGTGGGGCCCGCAAGAGCCCCACCGTTTCTTTTCCCCTAAGCAACGCACCTGCGAAAACCCTTTTTTATGAAGGTCAACTGATGCATTTTCTTAAATTCTTAATGCACCATTTAATTGGGTGGTTTTTTTCGTTGAATTAATTCTATAAATTAATGGGTCGTTACTTATCTCTTTTTCGTTTGTTGGCATGTTAATCAAATAAGACAAACGCTTTTTCTCCTTAAGTGTTGTTCGTTGAGGGGATTTGACAAACACCAAGTTCATCATCCTTCTTCGCGAAGAACACGAAGAACGCGAAGAACGAGAAGAACACGAAGAATGCCGACCTTCGACGAAGGGCGACGAAGAACACTGAGCCCTCGGAGATCGACGACGCAACGCCAAGTACCGCGATGCCGACGGTTCTTCTTCTGTGGCAATCCAACCCCGTGACAACCTTCGATCGACAACGACAAGGTAGGGGGTTGTGCTTCTTTTAAATCTCTTTTTGGGTTATAACAACATCACTGATTTAATTATTATTAATTAAATCTGTTGTTTCTTGATCCTCGAAGATCGTCGACGCAACGCCCTTCCGCGACGACGCGACGCCCTTCCGCGACGCGACTCTCCACTTGTTCCACGACGGTCAATTCCACGAAGAACGCGCGTGCGACTACTTGACGAGGTAGGGGTTTTGATGGAAATGTTTTTACTCCATGGATTTTTCCGTTCAAAACAAAGAACCCGGTTTCATAAGAACAATTTAAATTTATTAAAATTGTTTTTGATATGTTTTCTATGTTTTGAATATTCCTCCCGACTGTTATCATCTAACGCGGAGGGTGCGGGCCAAACAAACAAGACCCGACAACCCTCCGCAGTTCTTCGTTGATGTGCGTATTTCACGGGCGACGATGGAACATGCCGCAGATGCGATTTGATGTTTCCACAGTGAAGAATGGGGCCCGGGAGGAGCTTCGGCGTAGACGGGATGGAAATCGGACCACCGGAGCAACTCCTGTGGCCCGCGGTAGCCACCGGCGGCGCGGGGCACCGGCGCAGCGGCGGCGGCGCCAGCGGACCAGCGGCCGCGCGGGTCCGGCGCACACTGGAGGCGGCTTCGCCGCGTCCGTTGACCAGGGCGGCCCCCCACGGGGCCGCGGTGTTGTCACGTGGGGGCAGCGCGCCCCGGTGTTGCTCAGCCACTCGGCCGAGCTGAGCCGGGCCGGCCGACCAGGCCGGGCCGTGCCCTGGCCGGGCCGGACCGGGTCCATCTCATTCGGACCGGGTCGGGTCGACTCGGTTCGGGCCAACCGGGTTCGGCCGGTGCTGGGGGGGGGGGGGGGGGGGGTTGGGCCGGGTCGGCCCGGGCCCAGACCCCCCGTTTCCGGTCCTTTTCGGTCATTTTCACATAACTTGAGTTATGAGCCTCCGATTGACGCGCATTCATCGGAAACACGATCCTTAGATCGAGACGGTCGTTTCGGTATATCGCACTCAATGTTTCGGAATACTTTTGGTTCGGCCGGGTTGGTTCGTACACGAAACCAACCAGGCCCTCGGATCGGAAACACTCATATCTTGAGCTCCGGACTTCTGATTGACGTTTCATCGACTTTGTTGAGTTCCTCTAAGTGAGAAGGATCTTTTGGCATACTCCTCCAGAGGTTTGGACGTAGGTGGAGTACGGTCGGGTTGGTTTTGTCTTAGAAACCAACCGGGCCCCTGGGACGGAAAAGCTAATAACTCTCAGACTGGGCGTCTGATTGACGCGCTGTCTGCGACGTTGAGTTCCTGTTGACGATACGGAACTTTTGGATAAATAAACTATGGAACTTGTGTCAGTTGATGTATCAGCCTCTCGGCTCGTGGAGCGGACCCTCTCGAACGAGCTTACTGTGTGCGGGAACCCTAGTGATGGCTGTGACTTCGACGACGACGACTGTGCAGAGATCCTCAGTGGACTGCGACGATGAAGAGTGCTGGTCTTGTATAATATGTGGGTCCCAGTCGTGCTGTACTTGTATCCTATGTGGGTCCCAGCTTAGATGATTCAGTGCTGGTCTTGTATCCTATGTGGGTCCCAACATAGATGAATCAATGAAGTGTGCTGGTCTTGTATCGTATGTGGGTCCCAGCCGTGCTGGTCTTGTATCCTATGTGGGTCCCAACTTAGCTGATTTAGAGCTAGTCTTGTATCCTATGTGGGTCCCAGTCGTGCTGGTCTTGTATCCTATGTGGGTCCCAACTTAGATGATTCAGTGCTGGTCTTGTATCCTATGTGGGTCCCAACATAGATGAATCAATGAAGACAGCTGGTCTTGTATCCTAAGTGGGTCCCATCTTAGATGATTCAGTATCTATATCTGATCATCCCTTTCACCTTTTCGACGATGTATACATGTGTGACCTGAATCCTGTTTACTCTCCTTTGTGGATTGTGTTGAACTATCATGTGTGGATTTACGGTTTACTCTCCATTGTGGATTGTGTTGAACTATCCTGTGTGGATTGACTTTTTACTCTCCTTTGTGGGTTGTGTTCAACTATCCTGTGTGGATTTACTATTTACTCTCCTTTGTGGATTGTGTTGAACTATCCTGTGTGGATTTACTGTTTACTTTCCTATGTGGATTGCTTTTTCTATCCTTCGTGGATTGGGTTGTGCTTGGGCTCGGATGTTGGAGCCGAACGGGAATTGATGACTTAGGTATATGTATGGGCATATACCTAAGCAGTGTCGGCTGTTTCTTCGTGACAGTATCTTTCCTTTGTGGTTTATCCTTTGTGGATTTTGGGAGACCTTCGGGGGTCTCGGGGTCCCTACTGAGTAGCTTATACTCACCCCTGCACGGGCAATGCCCGCACTTCGTTGTGATGGTTGCAGATGACGGACATCGCTGATCGTGGAGGAGGCTTGCGGAGCAGGACGGTACCTAGAGGTGGACCACTGGGCGGGACGTACTCAGAGCGGACGGTTGGACCGAGGAGCTGTGGAGGCTATCTATTCTCACCCTTCAGGTGGGACTTCCAGAGGACGGCTCGACATTGCGGATTTTCATTTCAGTTGATGTTTTCCCCTTTCAGTTGTACTTTACAGTTGGGCTTATATTTCCGGCCCCTTTTACATTCAGCACATCTTGTTACAGATTTTACTTAGTGTTTACTCTTTCTGCTTGCTTACTCTCTGGTGGTTGTTTACTTCACAAAGGCAATGCCTTCCCGTATTATCAGGATTTACGCCTTGGTGATAGTCGCCAGCCCCTGGCATATGGAAGGCTGGATTGGGGTAGTCACGGCACGGGCCCCGAGGACGGGTCGTGAAAATTTAAATTCATAAAATAAAATTAATTTTAACACCTTTTAGAAATTGAATCACTAAAAATTATATGACAATTTTTAATTTTCTGGATTAAATTTTGTTATGGCTTAAATTTCATTTCACAAAGAAAATTATCATTCCAACATAAACATTAGTAAATTCTGTAAAATAGTTATTTTTCAAAGAATGATTCTTTTCAATATAATGTGGATTATTTAAATTAAATTAGTAAATTTTAAATTATAAATTTAATATTATGTTTTAATAAATAGAAAACCAGAATTATCACACATTTAATTTCAAATCAATTTCAATGAATACTAAGAACGATTTATGATGAAATTATCGTTTTTCTACAAAAACAATTTTTTAATACATTAAATGATTTAAATTAATTTTTTATTATCTTATATTTTTTAATTTAGTTATATTATATGGAGTTAAAATTCAAAATAATAATTAATATTAGTTCAATATTGGTGATATTTAATATTAGTGATACAATAATAAAAAACGATTAATATTTTACCAACAATAATTAGTATTAAAATAGGTAATCTAGTGTGCCTTATTCTTTTTAAATCAATTTGAAACATAGAAATTAAATATTACCTTTGATATTTTAGAAGGTAAATAACTAAATTTTTCACAATTTATTACCCACATAACTATCCTACCTCCTATGTAATTCAGTTCTTACCCATCACCTGGAATTCGTTTCTAGTGATTGTTACCTTTTTTCACAAATAATTGGAACTCACTTATACCATTATAAATCCCACCATTTGTTTTTAATTTTCATGAATCTATGACCAACATAATTATTATAGATTCATATATTTATTTGTAATCTTGTATCTTAAAAAATATCAACCAATTACTTCATATTAAAAGAATAGTTATTTTGTAGAACTCAATTAACAATGATGTTACATCGTAGTCAAATATAAAGTAATTCAAGGAGTGATTTTCTTATCTCCAATTTTAACAACTTGTTATATATTTAGAATTATACACAATTTTTTTATAATGGGATTTCTACTCCACCAATAATATATTGTTTCATTATACTATTATATTGTATGATATTATGTTTTCTACATCCCATCATCAATGACAAGTTATTTACTAAAAACATTCCAAGATAAAATTATATGGTTGTTAAGAAAACCTCACATTCTAAAAAATTAAAGTTATATATGTCCATATTTTCCAAATTAAAATAGATTTCATTAAGAAAATAATTGGATGACTTTTATTCAATATTAATCAAATTTTCCCTTAAAACTACTGTGAAAATTATTTTTTCAATGTATCTCTGCTATTTTTTTAGAAGATGCCTACAATATATAAAAATTTAATTTTATTAAATATTTAATGTTCTAAAATTACAATATTGTTTTCTCTCTTTTCATATATATTTTTGGAATAACTCTTTTGTATAATGTTTCCATAAATTTTCAATTTCCTTCTCAAATTGTTTTTTGAAGGTATATTGAATTTTATCATTTGTGACAATGCTAAAAAAGTTTCTTGAAATCATATATTTTTCTAAAAAAGATATCCATAATGAAGTAATTATTTTAGAAGCTTTAATGTTATAATATTTTATTATAATTTTTGAAAATTTATTTTTGATATCTTACTATTTACTTATTTTATATTCTATTTTTTTAAATGTTTCATGAAAAAATTATTATTCTGTGTGTTCTTTAAGATATAATAATTGAAATTTTGTGGAACATATTTATGTTGATGAAAATGGTTGGTGTATTATATTTCCCCATAATTCATTTATATAATTTTATATATCATGAGATTGTTAGGAATGTAGATAATTAGTTTTTTCATATATACAATGGAATAATGGGGCGTCTTACATTTTCAAGCATAAACATAATGAGTTTGTTCTCATATGAATGTGAATAATATGTTCTATCTAAATTTTTTTCCGTAGATAATTATTTTTCCATAATTCTATATTTTTATAAATCCATTACACCTTTTAATTTTTTAACATAATTTCATATAAATATCATGTTTTCATTATTACAATTTATTTGTACTAAATATCTCAATTCTATGTCTTGGACACATGTTTTACTATGATTTTGAGGTAATTCAAAACTTATCGTATCTTTCAGGACTCTTCAATGATCTTATTATGATATTATTATAGTCTAAATATTTTTTATAATTTATGGTAATATGGTATTTTTAAAAAATATTTATCCTCTTTCGCATATTTAATTTCATATTTATTATTATATACATTATAAAATGTTTTCACATTACTAGGGAATTGATCACAGTCATTTATTATGATTCCATTCTCCATTTCATGATGATTCTATCATGTTATATATATAGAAATAGGTCTATAGTATTGTTTTTAAATAAGTAATAGGACAATTATTGTATAATAATTTTTTGTATAGCTTTTTTCCAAGACACTAAACTATGTAGTCCTTGGTTCAGGACACTTATTGTGAGATTTATTATCTAAATCATGAAAATTGATGTTTTATTTAAGATATTTTCATCGTGGTTCACATTAGTTTTTGAATCAATGGGGTCTTTAGTTGTTTTGGACGATTATAATAGATATTTTTTATAATTAGTTAGTGAAATAAATAAAAAACCACGTGGATATGTCTATCATTATGATGGAACCCGAAAGTTGTGGTATTGTGTATATTTTATAATAACCTAGAAATAACATCCATGCATGAATACTAAAAGTGTATATAGGCTATTCTAAAGATGTATCTATAGAGTAAAAACCATATATAAGGAATTTGGGTATAATCTCAATCGTAACCTAGGGCTTAGCGAAGAGTCCTAACTGGAAACCTGGTTTAAAAATCATGTGAGATATGCCTGGAAAAAATCATAAAGAATTTAATAACCATTTCAATGGATTCTAATATATTAAAAATATGTTATAAAAATTTCCATTGATATCATATATTTAGAACATTATTTTCATAGTATTTTATATAGATTGATTTATGATGTTGAATTTCAATGTTTGTAATTTCCTTATATGTACATTAATTAATTTATGTATTTCATTCCTGATATTCTATTAATCATCATAATGGTGGGAAAATAAAATAACCTTGATAATAATTGGTACAATGGACAATGTGGATATTTTCATAGTGGGAAATCTAATAAGGATGTCGTGTAAATAGAAACCATCATGGAAATGCTCACATAACATTCTCAAGATATGGGAAAAAAATCATCTTCATCTTCTAAACACAACATGGATGGAGAAAACACCTATCGATTCATTCAATAGTAAACATAGAATCTATTTATGTGGTCCATATAATCCTCTAGTTATTGAGTACCGAGACATATAAATGGAAAATATAGTCTTCATTTTACAATGCTCAGACTATGAGAATGGATTCTTTACATGATTCATTCATATGGTGTTACTAACTTGCAGTGAAATCTCATTATGAATTTAAAAAAAGAGAAAGTATACAATATTATATTGGAATTGATTGATAATATATTTTTTAAAAAAAATTCTTTTGGATGTTTATTGGAATCATATTTGGTAATAATGTAATTGAATAAAATAGTGAAAATATATTTGATCATATGATCTCAATTTTACAAAATTTGGTAGGTATACCTCTTGTTTTATCTTCATTTCTATGGTAATATTTGAATTTCTTCTCAAAAAAATTAAATCGTAGTATTTTATTTGTACTATAAAAGAGATTCTTTTTTATCTATGAATAGTTTTTTCAAATCCATATTATAGTAGAAATGGAAACCATAACTTTTTAATTTTCTGAAGGAAAAATTATGATAATGGAGTAACTTGTAAGTTCCAATGACAGGACATATGGTGGGAAGAAATTTAAATATCTTATAGTAAATAAAACTGTGAGAATGTACTAATGAAATTTTCTCATGGGATCATAAAAGTGTTTTTTGTGTGATAATGTAGGAAAACAATCCTAAAACTATTGAAGTATGTTTAAGATGATAATTAATGAAATAAAAAATTTTAATGTTTCAAATATTGATCCCCATTCTATAATATTTTTATTGGAAGGAGTTATAGAATTATGTTGACCAATTCCGAAATACTTGGCACAGTAAATAAAATAAGACCCAACAACCTTCTAAAAAAAGTGAATAAGGAATAGAATTTGGAATCACTAAAATAGATAAAAATTACAATAATGATGTCTTGAAATATATAATTGATCTCTTTTCTATATCTAATAATAATAATTCTAATTCTATTTTTTCATATTATTTTATATCTCATATGTTTTCTATGTATATGGAATCAATTTCCCATGTTCTTGATATTGAAAATTCCTATAAATCATATTGTGTAACAACGATCATTTAAAATATAAATAAATCTTAAATTTTCGATATTTATGGGTAAATACCCTCTACATATATAATTATTCTTCCTTTTGTCAAATTTTACATAATGTTGGTTATAGATTGGTATTTCCTACACAAAACACATATAAACTTTTAGGATAATGAAATGTCATTTCAGCTCTGAAATCATCCTACTATCATTTTCCTATGAAAAGATGATTATAAACTCCCATGGAAAAAAATAATATATTATGAGATATAATACACAACAATGAGAGACTATTGACTCAAATTATGAGAGAGGAATTAAAAAATTGTAGACATTATTATTATATTGGAGTATACTGATGTATTTCTAGATGAATAACCTTGCCTTCTACCACAACATGTGCTTTATTTTATAATTGAAATGCTAAGAAGATCCATACCAATATCAATAATTTCATATGGAATGGATCCTAATGTTTTGGGGATAATTTATAAAACAACTATTAGACAATCTAGAAATTGTTTTAATAAAGACTAATTATTCACCATGGGGGGAAAAGTCCCTCTTGTCAAAAATAATGATAAAAAATTTATTTTTTTATTGATTATCATGAGCATGATAAAATCATGATTAAGAAGTGGTATCATATACCCTATATTGTTGATATAATCTATCAAGTAAATAGTGATCAATATTTCTCAAATATTGAATATCGATCTAGATTCCATTTGTTCAAATAAAAAATAGAGGATATTTCCTATAGTTGTTTCTACATGAAGTATGGAGACTATGAATTAATATTCATACACTTTGGAATATTTAATTCTCATGTTATATTTAAGGATAGAATTAATGGTGACATTATAAATTCAATATGAGATTTAATTTAAAGATAGTAATAATATATATATATGTATATATATATATATTAAAAATAAAATAATCATCCTGATAATATATTTCAGATTTTGTTAAAGTCATTTAAAAAATAGAAACCATACTATAAATTTAGAATGTGTGAATTCTATTATCATAAAGAATCATTATCTGTACATTAAATCATAAAACTATTAAATTAGTAGATCTATCAAAGATAGAAGTTATAATGGAATATCTTAGATATATCATTCTAATTTATATATGTTGATTTCTTGGGATAGTAGAATAACAATGATACATTGTAAGAAATTTATCATGGATACCAATCCCTCTAATCAAGTTAATGTTAAAGGGAGTAATGTTAATTTGAGTAAAGGAATACAAAAAATATTTAAATGAAGTAAAAAATAATTTGTTCATTGATCCTATAAATAAGTTACAATCAATTTTGGAAGGTTTTATAAGATATAAAATTTCATTAAAAAATTACTTGGGTTCCTTCGTCATTCATAATGACAATTAAATTTTCTATTTCTCACGCAAATTAAGAATTCCATGGAAAATTTACTAGGACCCTGATTTGGAGTAAAAAATAGTGACAATTACATTAAATATCTGGAGGTGTTATATCTATAGATAAAATCATTATATATATACCAATAAATATATCTTTAAACATATATTCATGTTGAATGAGTTCAATAAGAACTAACTCAGATGGGTGGAATTGAGAAAATATTGTTATTTATCAATACATTACCATAGAGGGAATACAAATAAGGTTAATGATTCTATAATAAGGAAGGCTATTTCAACTCAATTTATGGAGAGGAATGAGAGAGAAACAATAATAATTGATTCTTGGATCTTTAATATTTATTTCACAGTGGGAGGAATGAAATCCACTATTTCCCAACTAAATAGACAACATTACATCTATGTGACGATAAAATATTTAGAAATAAATTATATAATGTTACCAAAAGAAATTATAATTTTATAGTGTTTAAATATGATAAATATGTATTTATAAGGACTAGAATGTAAAATTGTGTTCCATAAAAAGAATAATTGATAAAAGAATTTTTTGGTGACGCACATAACTCATCCTTTTATAAATTTTCATGAAGTATTAATATTTATATATATATAGATTAAAAATTATGATGAGAAAAAATGAAATGAAATATTAGTAAATACTTATCTAGATGATTTTTATGCCAAAATATTTTGGTTAAATGATAAATTTATAAGATTTTTTAAACCATTTCCCATACAAATATGGTAATGGGAAAGCATAACTATCACAACCCAGATATGGTTGCCATAAAAAATGGCACCAAACTCGGCCCATGGAAATAAATGAAGTGCATTACTGATCCACAAAGTCTAGAAAATGTTACTACAAATCATAAAATGAGAATTTTGAATTATTTACCCGAGTTTATAAACATTCAATGACAAACAAATCCTTTAAAACAAATCTGGATTTTTCAAACAAAAACATCTTTTACATTATTTCATAACTGAATTACATAATTTAAAATAATGTTTAATGAAAATTACAAAGGAATAAAACAAAAAACGTATAGCCCAAGAACCTCCATATGGCAAGAAGAACTGCCCTCAAGCAATCTCCACAACACCATATCACTATAGACTGCTATAAACTAGAACCATTGGCACAGAAGTTGTTCCAAAACATGCTGAAAAAATAAAAATGCCTACATACATTCAAGGGTGAATGTAGGGTGTGATCCGAAGCCTAATAGGATACAACCAATATGATATTAGTTGTGATAAACATTCAAATAAGAAAATATTTCATGTTTTAATAAACATGAAATTCTGGTTACAATTTTTAAAAGATACAACTTTAAATAAAACCAGTTTTTAAGTGCGATACTTTATAGAATCAACACTATAAAAAAAATGTTGAACCTACTTAATTTTCTGTCTAATCATAACATATGGCGATGGTATGAATAAAGTATCTTATGCGAACAAGCAATAGGAAAATAATCCTTTGGAACAAGCTCGATGTGGTTCCCTGGTATCTTATATCTCAGGGAGAGTAACCATCACGATATCTGTTATCATGCACAAGCCACTGGTAGGGAACATTCCCATACCCTCGAATTCCATAATCATAATTATCATCATAATCATGGTTTATTTACTTCTATCATCAATAATCTTTCTAAATGAAACTAATGACTAACTCAATGGGATCAATAGCATACTAGTACACATCCACCAACCTAGATACCTGAATTTCCATCATGGGATCAGAAAAGTTCAAAAGGTCATGAAAATAAATTTTCAAAGGAAAAAACAACTTCCACATCACACATTCGTCTAACAGACAACATGTACTTCACACATGTCCCATCATCCCCCTTTTCATTCAAATTGATTTTGAAATCAATCTCACCCAAAAATAAAGCACAACACAATTTTCATTTCTTTCACAATTCATGAAATCATTTAATGATTATCTAAAATCATTCTAAATATGATAAAATTCACATAAAAGCACACTAAAATGTTACATAATACCCTTTTAATAAATATAAATCCATTTTCCACCTCACACTCACACAAAACACCCCAAAAACATGTTTCGCAAACACATCACAATTTCATAAATCTCTATGACAAATTAAAAAACATTATCAAAACACTTGACAAAACCATGACAAATTTTTATTTAAAAAACACATTTTAGGTGAAAAAACTCACCAAAATAGTTTATATACATTATTTTTCCACCTTTTGTGACCCAATAAAACATTTACAATTTTCCTAAAACAATCCCAAGGTGTATAACTATGTTTTGCACACAGACCATTTCAAAACCCTCTTTAAAAACCAAAATCACATCAATTACAATCCAAAATACAATTATCATAATTATAAATATTTATTATACCACTCTCATGTTTTATAGAATCACCTCAAATAATACCTCAAAATATGCACATGAAAAACACACATTTTTATAACACAATTTCAAGAGGTATAACATGGGTTTACACATAAAAAAAATTAAAAACCATCTTTTAAACCAAAAGTCACACCAATACCCTACCAAATAAGAATTGGTAGACCAAAAAACATTTGGCATTCCAATTTCATATGTTATAAAATACACCTGAATACTACCCCAAGAGTTTCAAATTAAAAACAACCAATTTAAAGCGAATGTGAAACTATAAAATTAAACGGTTAACCAAATACATCAGACACAATTTGTGCACCACTTACATAATATTACAAACATGAAAATCAGTAAATCAGGAAATCTAATAGAACAATTATTTCATACACATAGATCCTACAATTTTGTGTCGACGCCCTCAAAACATGGTTAGAAACATCAACTGCACATCTACCGTACCACAAGGGGGTGAAAAACAATCCTAAATCACATGACTTGACCATAAAGACAAAAATAAAACCCTAGTTTAGAAATCTAACATCTATAAATTTTATAACATAATGAAGGTGATAGGAAACCCTAAAGAAAATAGAAGAGACCAATAAGGAATCACTTACCATGAACAATCTTGAAGAAATCACCCAATATCAACAAATGGTTGAATCTCCAAGAAACAAAATCTGAATGGTAGGATTGAATTAGATTGAGGAGGTAAATGGGGGAATGAAAAGGTGGGGAATGAATAAAAATGGAAAGGTTTATGAAAGAATAAAATTACAATCTCAAATCTCAATTTTTTGAGAAACCCCCTGAATTTTCTCCCTAATCTGAGATCCAAATAACCTCCAATGAATTGAAATAGATAATTAATGTGAGCCTAGGGGTTTTCAAATTGGGTGAAAGGTTGAAGCACTGAACAAATGTATCAAATGAATGAGATTTTGAAAAATTAAGAATCAAATTTAATGATGGAAATGAGTTTACAGGATAGCACAAAACCATAATAAATAACACTAATACATCATTTTTATGCAATATTATGGGGTCAAAAATGATATGTTGGGATTAAAATACAATGGTATTACCATTAGGAAATGGAATGGGTGTAAATTTTTGAAAAATAAAAGAGTTTTAAAAGAATCCAATTTTATTATTATATCTGGAAATGGGCTCAATGTTTGGCCCAAATTATGAAAACTGACAATTTCACCCAAATGACAAGGAAACCCCCAACTAAAAGTAAGAAAGAAAATTAAATGGAAAATACCTTTAAAATATGTCATGTATGTGACAATTATTCCCATAAAAAACAATTCTTCTATTGGAAATCTACATCAAGGTCAAAAGCAAAAACCAAACCGAACCGAAAGGCCGAAATAGACTTATTTGTCATGTTTCACCGCCATCGAAAAGGATAATATATGTCTAGTTGATCAATCAAAGAAGGATTACTCTAAAAATCCAAAACAAAAACAACATTCATATCACAATCATGTAAATTCCTAATTCAACCTAAATGAAACACCTCAAACACCATCTGCACAACACTCATGCAGTTTACCCAAACGAACAACAATATCTTACAAGGAAACACTGAACATACATTAAATAAACTATTGGGTTCTTTACAATCCCAACATATTCCCACGGAGTATATCTTTAGTTAAATATCTCCCTAAAACACTACCAACCTCAAAGAAAAAACCATGGAGAAAACTGAGTTACTAATACAAGGAGGCACAAATGGGTTCTCCCACCATAAGAGGTAACTTATTTTTTTCGAAAGATGTAATCAAGGCTCTAACAGGGGAGGTCCGAATGAAATCCAAAAAATAGGGGGTATAATGAAATTTTATTTTTCCAAAATAACTTACATGGGACCAATAGTGGGTCTCCACACCATAAGAACCAACCATCTAAACCGACTACAATGGTCTGACATGAAAGGACTAAAAAACATAAAGATTTAGTGTAGTTGGATGGTTAGTCCACACTATTTGGGAAACTGGGTGCTAATCATGCAGATTATTTTTTCCAAAGGGGAAACTTCCCATGGTTTCATGGCAGAAGTCACACATCCATGTGGTAGCAACTATCCTTTATCGCATGGTTCACTCGGTTGGCACACATTTACTACTAATCATGCACAAACCGTGAGCAATAATCCACCTACCCCAAATTTAAACATATTATCCAAAAACATGAAGGAAACGAAAGACAGAATGTATTAAACTTAGGAAAAATATATGAAAATAAGGTCATCCCACCTATACTACTGAACGAGAACACATGGAACAAGATGATGACAACGTAGTTTTAAACAATTCCCATATTTCAAACTGAGGAGATGAACTTGCACAGGGATGTGAATAACCATTTGATTTCCACTAACAATGCACCAGCATCACTCAGAGACCTATGGATGGAGATCCACTGATTGAAGAATCATTGTCCCACAATTAGGCTTTGGAAACCCCCTGAATAAATCATCTTCTTCCAGACTTACAAAAAAAACTACACTGCAACCACTAATTGGTTTACAAGACATAACACATTACAAAACTCAGTTTTCCAAAACCTGA
The DNA here is from genome assembly GCA_963277665.1 of Viscum album. Classification (NCBI taxonomy): domain Eukaryota; kingdom Viridiplantae; phylum Streptophyta; class Magnoliopsida; order Santalales; family Viscaceae; genus Viscum; species Viscum album. Next base: position 189,131,465 of record OY728150.1, read on the forward strand.
CATTTCATTTGAGAAATTGATTTGAAGATGCACACACATTACCCTTTGTTTACTCCGATGATAAATAGAAAGGGTAAATGATATATAGATACACCTTCCTTCAAATAAAGGATAACGAGACCTCCCGAATAGAGACAAACTTATAGAAAAACAAAGACACACAAAATATTGTACATATTCACCTTTATAATCAAACAAGCATGCGACATCAAACCGCGTCACTGAACATGACCAATGTTGCTGATAGAAACAATACAGGGAGGGGGACCTTATAAAACGTCCTCAAACATCATAGAGTACCAAAAATTTCCATTATAGCCTTTCAAGACAAATTTTCTCGCAATGGTGGTTTAACAAAAACTCCTACTTAAAAGTGACGTCAAATGACCCATATTCCCTCTTAGGCACCATCCAGGAACACATCCACACTATCAACCCTCAATCACCTCCTCATTCGATGAATTGTGTAACTTTTTTTACTAAGGATTATTTCATACTTCCACGAGCACTATTGTTGAGTAAATAAGGTTTCCTTATGACTTTTTCATTCCTCTATGTTTTAAAAAACACAAGAATTATATCTTAAGGAAAATTTAATTAACCTGACATTTTTTCTTAATAAAGAAAAATTTCCTTCCGCAAGGAATTTTATCCTTACCAATTTTTGGTTTTTCATATTTTAGTCTCTCTAAATCTAAGCATTTTATTCCTAAGTGTAATCTTCAGTTTCAAATATAAATCATGGAATTATATAAATAGTTAGATATAGAGTACACTATTTTAAGGAGTCGAATTCTGATTCCGAATTCTTTAAAATCCAGACTCTTAATTCTCTGAAATTTTGACACAAAATTCTCTTTAATACAGACTCCAAATTCTCTAAGATTCAGACTCAAAATTCTACAAAATTCATACTTATAAATCTTTTAAATTCAGACTCATAATTCTATGAAATCCATATTCCTAATTCTCTAAAATTAAGATTTCAAAATCATTGAAATTCAGGTTCCCAATTCCTTAGAAATCTGACTCTGCATTCCTTTGAGTTCAGACTTCGAATTCATTAGAATTCAAACTCCGAATTCCACGTAATTCAGACTCTAAATTCCTTAAAACCCAAAATCTGAATATTTTAGAATTTAGGTTATGAATTACATAGAATTTAGACAACGAATTCCTTAGAATTCAGGTTCCAAATTCAATAGAAATCAGGTTCTAAATTCCTTAGAATTTAGGTTCTTAATTCAGCAGATTTTAGACTATGAAATCCTTAGAGTTCATTTTATGAATTCTTTCAAATTCAGACTCTGAATTACATAGAATTAATGTTCATAATTCGTTATAATTGAGACTCGGGATTCCTTGGAATTCAAATTCCAAATACCTTATAATTCAGACTCTGAATTATGTAGAATTAATGTTCGGAATTCCATGAAAAACAGAATCCAAATATCTAGGTAATACAGACTACAAATGTCTTCCACTTAGTCTCTGAACATTATTATATTTTTCATTAGACTCCAATAATTAGATTTTATAGAGAAACCATATTTTTACACTTGTTATACTTATGAAATGATGTAATTCATTCTGTTTCTAACCAACCATTTATTGAGTGACACGTGTACAAGTCCAGCCGAGATTCAATGGAAAATATTACTATTGGAAGATGTAGGAAACCATTGTGAAAATTCCTATAGATAGGAGCTCATTTAAATGATGTCATAACTACTGAAATTTTGATGACTGTTCTACAACTCTAGAGATTACATGCTGCTGAAGTGATTTATTTAGAAAGAGAATTTCATTCATAGTTTGTGCTTAATAACTTGTTTATATTGCTTCATGAAACTCTGATAGTTGAATTATTCAATCGAGGGCTTCTGGGGATTAGAAGACAGAGGTTCCAACTACATTAATGTTCGCAGACTTCCCTAATTAGAAAGACGGAGGTGCCGACTAACTTGAAGTTCTAGGGCTTATGGGGATAGCAAGACAAACTCTAATATTATTATAGAGGGATTACCCTACTATGGGTAAGATAGAATTTCATGAAGGTATAAATAAAGGGACCATTATCGATGGTTATTGGATACCCTACTCTTTGCATTAGAAGATTTATTACTTGTTAAATGTATTGTTTCATGTTTTTTTCTACTAAATTTTTATTATTAAGGAATGTATAACTATCTTATACATTATTTTACTTGTATAATATTATTAGAATGATTCTATAAGATTTAAGGTAGACTCTTTTTTGATGTCATCTATTCTTAAGTTTCATTTCCAGAACCATATTTCTAGAATTTAGCATGATTGTAGAAATATGAGGTCCTCTGAATTTACCTTATTTCACTTTATTAAATAATATAAAGTTTTAACAAACATTAAATGTTTCAAAGGATGTTTTAAATTATACAATTAACCCCCTCTTGTATATTGAGGATAAAAATAATTATTTCGATCCTACAATTGGTATCAGAGGAGGTCTCTAAAATAATTATATTCACATATAATTTTTCTTGATCTATTTTCATTGTTCTATATTTATCCTTGCATCGGATTTTTACCCTTCTTTACAATCATTTATTTCAAACAGGATTCTATGGAAATATATTTTCTTCGAGATGGCAAGAATGATTGTTGGGTTGATTGATAGTCCTAATCATACTAGATCACCTATAATTGATGGGAATGATTATGAATATTGGAGTGATTGTATAAATATTTTTTTAATACTAGAGTGGACAAATTTGTATTTCTTAATGGAGATTACGTGATTCTTGATAAGGAAGTCATAACTATTACTAATCTAGAATAGTCAGAATATCAACATAACTATAAGGTACACAATACATTTTTGTGTTCCAAAAACAGGAATATATATAGTCGTATTTCTTCCTGTGAAGCTGAAAATTATATTTTGAATAATTTTGAAGTACCTCACTTTGGAACATCCAATGATATTAAAACTATAAGAGCTATTCTTATAGATAAGAATCACGTTTTATGCGTTCCTTATAAAGTACTACTGTTGAAGGTAAAACAGATGTATATGACCATTGTTAACATTTTATAATTTATGGGAGAAAATGTTTTAGATGACGAGGCACTTGTGGAAAATATTATAGGCATCATGCCTAATGAGTGGGATTCAAATAGAAGAGTTGCTGATGAGAATAAGAAATTTTCAAATATTACACTTGATGAGATATTTGGAACTCTTCTTCAACATGAGTCAATAATGAAAAGAGATGTTGATCTAAATAAGAAAAGGAATTGAAATGGATGTGTTTATTTTAAAACATCTTAAAATCATATGAAATATAGAACTCATGAGAGTGTTATTATATCAAAATCTAAGGGGACATTTATTCGATTGGAATCTAGTGGATGTGAATTTTCAGAAAACGAGTTATCCAATCTTGCCTTAAGGATGAACAAGATTGTTGGATAGAAGAAATTTTAATCTAGATACATGAAGAAAGAAATAAAGGACAAGAATTAATCATAATTAAATTTCTATAAATGCTATAGAGTAGAGAAAATAAGCCCATATTGTCCTATTCTTAAGAGAATAGATTGAAAGGAAATGAATTTTTAGAGGAATAGAATGAAGTACGTAAAGGCTAAATCTAAGAATTTTTTGAAAGCTAATGACAACTGTAGCTCCCATGATGGTGACCCAACCGAAGAATCCTTAGAGTATGAATCTTCTGGATAGAAGAATCTAGGTCTATTATCCAAGAATCCTATCGAAAATCATTGTTTAATGGCTAAGGTACACAATGGTAAATCCATAACCAATGTATACTTGAACTCTAATTATAGAGATAGTAAATATTATGAATAATCAGATGAACAATAATTTTTTAATGAATATAATAATTTATCTACATATGAAGATGTCTCTAGGTTTTCTTACCACCATAATAATGAAAATTCTAAAGTCAAGAAAAAGCGTGTTAACACAAATTCTAGGATTTATATTCTTATGAAGGAGTAATTTGATCTTTATAAAGATCTTGATAAGAAAAATTATGATTCTGATGGTATTCTAAAAACCCCTGAGGAAGTAATTTCTAAAAAGAAAAAACAATATAAGGATATGGAAAACGTAATTTCTGAGAAAAATGTTTTGGTGACTTACTCTAGTGCTAAAACTAATGTTTTTGAGGATAAAACATCATTTATTAAGCTAAAGTCATAAATATTTTCCTTATGGAAGTGTTTTTCAAACATTACTTTAGGTATAGAAAACATGTTTAAATGTATTCCCAAATTCGACCTCTAAGGAATAATTCTATATTTGGTTATACACATTCAAACCCATTTCTTAGTAAAAATTATTTTGTTACTCAAAGTGCATGATTCTGTAGTAAATTTTAGCGTGGTGGGAATTGGGAAAAATATTATTCCTAAAAAAATCATTCTTTTGCTTTTCATAAAACTTATTTATCAATGTAAATGTGGATTCCAAAATTTTTTCATTCTGATGTTTCTAGATCCAATAAGGTTTGGTTTCCAAAAGTCTAACACTCTTATTTTCAAGAATATAATGAAAGTAACAACATCTATACATGGTACATAGATAGTGGATGTTCCTGACATATGACTGGTAACAAAAACTTATTTGAAATGATTATCAAGATGAAAGGATGAAAAGTAAAATTCGGAGATAATGCACAATGAGAAATTATTTGTATATGTAACGTTGTTATTCTTGAAAAAACATTCATTTCAAATGTTTTATTTGTTAAGGGTCTTAACCAAAACCTTATTAGTATAAGTCAAGTATGTGATGAAGGTTTACTAGTGATGTTTTGGAATGACAAGTGTTTAGAAAAAAATTACAATGAATAGTTTATTCCTTCCTCCCATAAGAAAGAGAATGTTTACACATTAAATGTAGAAGACCATAGGACCCAAGATCTACCATGTCTTAGTGCAATGGAAGATCATTCGTGGTAATGTCATTTAATGTTAGGACACTGTAACCTTAGGAACCTATGAAAACACCCTATAAAAATAATACTTAAGGATCTAATGGATCATATATTTCATTATATAATGATTTTTAATCCTTGTCAATATTTCAGGAAACATAAATGAAGTTTTAAATTAGTCAGTGAAGTCACAACCATTGATGCATTATAGTTACTGTATATTGATCTTTTTTGGTCCAACTCAAACTAGAAGCATTGGAGGAATATATTACGTAATTGTATTAGTTGAGGATTACACTTGGTTAACCAGGGTATATTTTCTAGAAAATAAATCTAGAGAATTTTCTTATTTCAAAATTTTTATATCCCATGTTAAAAATGAGAAAAACCTTCCATTTTTAACTATTCATAGTTGTCTTGGAGGAGAATTTCAAAATTCTGATTTTGAAACATTTTGTAGATGAAAATGAATTACTCATAAATTCTAATCACAAAAGAACACCTTAAAAAAATGTTGTTGTTTAATGAAGAAATATAATTCATTGAAATATTATAAGAACCATGTGGAGTGAATATTCGGTAGCTAAACATTTTTAGGATGAAGTTGTAAGTAATGCTTGCTATACTATAAATCATGTTTTTATTAGACCATTTATTAATAGAACTTCTTATGAGTTATGAAATGATAGAAAAACTAGAATTCTATACTTCATGGTTTTTCGTTTCAAGGTATTCTTTCTGAATACTGATGATAATCCACAAAAATTCTAACCAAATTTTTATGAAGGAATTTTCTTAAGCTACACTACAACTTATTATCCTTATAGAGTGTTCAATAATAATACGTGTACTGTTGAAGAAACAATACATGTTAAATTGAATTAAACCAATCCTTTTGATTTTAAATATCCTTAACATGCATCTTCATATGTGTTTTCAAAAACTAATGATCAACCCGTGATAGAAGATCCTTCTGATAAGGAAAATCTTCAAGAAAATGTTTTAGAAAAATTTACCCTAGAATATTTCCTACGTTACGTTTATGAAAATGTATTAAAAAACCCAAATTAGTTAGTTCGTAAGAATCATCCTAGTTATTATACAATTGGTGATGTAAATCAACCTGTAAGGACCAGTTTTTTTTTGAAATGAAATAGAACATGTAGCTTTACTTTCCAATTAGAACTAAAAATCACTGATGAAGCTTTAGAAGATGATTATTGGATAAAAATCTATTCCCAATGAGCTAAATGAATTCGAAAGGAATAATGTCTGGACCTTGGTTGAATGACCTAATGAAACATCTGTTATTAGAGTAAAATGGGTCTTCAGAAATTAGTGAGATGAAAATGGAATCATATTAAAAAATAATTCATTATTGGTTGCTAAAGGCTATAATCAACAATAAAGAATAGACACTGAAGAAACCTATGCTCCAGTTGCCAAAATTGAATCTAATATTATTTTACATTCCTTTGTAGCATTAATTTAATACAAAAATTTTCAAATGGTTATTAAATGTGCTTTCCTTAATGGTTATGTTCAAGTGGGTGTTTTTGTTGAACAAACATTTGGGTTTGAATGTTTAAAACATCCTAAACATGATTTTAAACATAAAAAATCATTTTATGGACTTAAACAAGCCCCAAGAGTATGGTATTATATTCTTACATGATTTTTGATTCAAAACAATTATGTTAAGGGAAATGTGGATCTAACCCTTTTTATAAGGAATGATAAGAAAAATGTATTCATTGTTAAAATTTATGTTGATAAAATTATAATTGTTTCAACTCAGTAATCATGAATTGATTCTTTTGAGGATCTAATGGAATCTATGTTTCAAATGAGTATGATGGGTGAGTTATTGTTTTTCCTTTTTTTTCAAATATCTCAAAAACTAGAAGGAATCTATATTTCCCAATAATATTATATTAACTATATTTTTAAAATGTATGGACATGACAACACTATTAGTATAAGTACTCCCATTGGTACCTCAAATTCATGTGATCTTGATGAATCTCGGAAACGAGTAGATCAAACAACTTCTATAGGAATGATAGGAAGTCTACATTATATGAAATCTAGTTCTATAAACCCAATGTTTTTGGTATGATTATGTTCATGATATCAGTCCAATCCAAAAGAATATCATTCAGTGAAAAGGATTTTTCACTACATAATGGGAACCATGGTTCTATGACACTTTTAAACTTCTTGAAATGAATTTTTTTAAAAGTTTTTTTGATGATAACTATGGTAGATATAGAATGGATAGGAAAAGGGAATCCAGAAAATTTCATTTCATAGAAAATAAATTAGTTTCTTGGTCATGAAAAAATCAAAACTCAGAAGAACATTCCACTACTGAAGTTGAATATGTAGCAGTTTTAAAATGTTGTGCTCATGTATTGTGGATACAACACACACTCAAAGAATATGGTATGAGTTCTACCAAAACACAAATTTTGTGTGATTATACTAGTGCCATTGCCTTAAGAAAAAACCCTTCACATCAGTCTCATGAAAAACAAATAGATATTAGACATTTCTTTCATAGGGATCATAGAAAAACAAGAAGATATCATTCTACAATTTATAAAAACTGAAGATCAACTTTCTGATATGTTCACAAAAAATTTACCTTCTGATTGATTTGAATAGATAAAATAGATGTTAGGAATTATTACCGTAATTTTATCTTCCATTTTATCTTCATCTTGAAACAAATCTCCTTATAGTAAGAAACACATTTTCATAGTGGGTGTACATTTACATATTACTCAGTGTTTTTAAAAAAAATTCATAGTCAAAATTCTCGTAATCAAAATTCTTGTAGTCAATTTATTTTTGATAATCAAAATTTTGAAATCTAATTCTATTCAATTTTTTTCTCATTTAGAATAATATACATTGAAATTTGAAAGGTATGGTTCCTTTCCAAAATTTTCTTAATTTTCTTTTACTTGTTGTAATTTTCTTCTTATTTTAAAATTTTCAGATTCACTTTTCCATAAATCCAAATGTTTTTCATAAAACCCTCAAAAGATCGTAATCTATCCAAATCCTTCTTCAGAAATCTTCTCAACTGTAAGATCTTATCGAGTATCATTAAACCATTTGATAAATTTGGGTTGATAAAATATCCCCCAATGGTCATCCCACATTGAACCCCAAGCTCATGAATAATGAAGAACTTCCCTTCCTTCTTAAGATCATTAGTGATTTCTTAGGTCTTCCTTAGTTCCACATATCCAAAAAGAATCTCCTCAGAATGAAATGTCAACCGTAATGGAAATCTCTGAATGGAAAATTTATCATTAAAGGCTTGTAGACATGGACATATTTATAAAGTACGATTCAATCTACTCCAAGAACATCAAGATAAATGGCTAGGAGAGTATATTTGTATCAAAATCCAAGGCATATGATCCAGTGATTCTGGTGTTTCTTGTGGAGTTTTATGAATATGTACCATTTTTCAAAAAATGAGGCAAAGACAAATTTTCTTTCAATAATTATGGTAAGACATATTCAATTTCTTATTCAAAGTCAGCCAGTTTTATTATAATTCCATAAGATAGTGAAACTAAATTTTGTTCCCATAAGTTACCTATTGATATAAGAATTTTTAATAAGGAAAAGGCCATAGAGTGCCTTGGATTGGTTGGAGTTAATACTAAAAATACTCATCTTCATTCTACGAATTTTTGAATTCTAAAACATTTGGTTCAAGGATATTCATTTTGGGGAAAAGAGATAAAGATACTTTGTAGAAATGTCATATGTATGTTTTGGATTTCATAGTGAACCTACAGACGATGAATCTGGTTAAGTGTATTTTGGTTACAATTTAGAATATTATGAATGGGAATATAAAGGCCTATATTATAAATTTTACAGAAATCCTATCAAATATAATTATTTATTATTTTGAATCACTGAAAAAACCCTACCAATCGAAGCCACAAAATTTCAGTGTAATGATGTTAAGCAATGACACTCTAAGGAGAATTAAAATTGGATTTTCTGGTGTATCTAGGGAGTTTTATGAGTTATCAAATGATGAAGTTAATGATTTATCAATGACATCTGTCATATCAAAAACACCCAAGAGAGGTGGAAGGAATATAAAAGTGATGTAAATTCAAGAGATAACAAAAGTTTCTATTGCCAAGTAAATTCAGTCTACACCTCCAAAGTCGAAGAATCAAAAATCTTATCCTGGTGAAGTAGTGGCTAAGTGGAGAGAAGATAAGAAAAAATAAAATGAAGGGGAGCCTATGTTTGGATTGGATCCAACTGAGGAAAATCCATCAAGGTGAAAACTTAGGAGGATCTTGATAATCAAGAGAAAGAGAATATTTAGAAAAAGAATGTTTCTGAATCATAAATTGATAAATATCTCCTAAAAGATTCTTGAAAAGCCTCATAGAAAATTCTGTTACCAGAATAAATTATCAACGAATTACTTACAGAGACTCCGGGAAAGAAGTTGGTAATTCTGGAACCACATCAAGAAGAATAAGAAGAAGAAGTGGAAATAAAATTTAAAGAGGAAGTTGGGGAAGCAATAGAAATAGAAGATATTGAAGAAAAATAAGAATGACGTGGTGACATTGATGACATGATATGACAAGTGGAATATTATCATGAGAAGGAATGTCCTTCCGAGAAGTTTTCCATCCAAACATCTGAAGCCAAATCTTCTTATGCTTTCTAATCCTAGAAAGGATGACAAGGGTCAGTATGAAGTTAACAATAAATACAAGGAATAACGTAGTAATAATGATATTATTCAACATAAAGAACCTAAAAAAGAATTTGAAAATGAAAATATTGATGAAGATAAAATTATTGAGCTATCAGATAGTGAGCCTGAATCACCAAAAGATGATCAGATTATTTTAAAAAAAGATAAGGATATGCAGGTGATGGATAATACTCCTACCAAGTCTTTGCATAGTAAGAATGATAATGGTGCTTCATCTAAGAGGAAAGATGGTGTGATTGAGAAATAATCCTCACCATCAAATAATTCGAATTTTGAATCATATTCTCTTAAACTTGACTTTGTTTTTCAATCTTTAAAGATGATGGTTAGTAATATTCTCATATTTCCAACCATAGATTAAATTTTCCAAATGATTCAGCATTACATAATGTGGAAAACAGAATCAGTATCCATGGTGATGGAGAAGTCTGTCAAACATGAGGATGATTTCAAAACTTTTTTCATTAATTATGAAGCCCATAAATGATATTGCAATAAGATGACAAGTTGGTCAAGGAAAACAATTGAAGAGATTGGAATTATAGATTATATTAATGATAATGTCAAGGATACTTTTGAAACCAATGATTATATGTTTGAAGATATAACTATGTATTTTAATGAAAAGATATCACTTGAAGAAAATACTCAGAAGAAGATATTGAAATATCTGAATGGGAAATTGTATTCAGTTGCTCAGAGCTGGAATGGGAATGGGATAATAGAATTGAGATTAAGAAAAAACATTCTAAACAAGAAGAATAATTGAAGACTCCGACTGATAAGCTTAAGGCCCAAGAAGAAAAAATCAAGGGCTTAGAATTTAAAAGTGAAGATCAAGATCAGTTACTCACGAATATGGAAGATGATCACATAGAACTCAAGAAGCATATGACTATTGTGACGAAGATGATGCTGAATGAAATGGAGGTATAATTTCATTCCAAGTCCCATATTTTGTTGAATCATCATGTTGTACAAATTCTTTCAATCTTATTGAAATTCTTGTACAACTTCAAATTTTTTGGTTGTATAGTACATTTATTTTTGGTATCATATTTTCTTTTCTATTAACATTATTCATCTTTAAAAATCACAAAGGAAGAGAAAGGAATGACAAAAATAATACTAAGTAAAGAATAAATTTCCCTATGTAAGGTGGATTTCATGCAAGGGGGTGTATTTATCATGATCAATTTCATATGCAAGAAAATGTAAAATATCATCTAGGAAATCAAGAAGAAGATCCTTAGGTATTTTAAATCCTAAGGGGGAGATAGTCGTATTAATCATTATCCATAAGTAAAGGGAGATAAGTGTTTTTTCAAGATCATAAAAATTTCCAATTCATTATATTCTATTTAGTAATGATGTTTGTGATTTAGAAAAATGGGGATATTGATGAGTCAATAAGGTTTCCTTATGACCATTCCATTCCTCTACGTTTTGAAAATAAAAAACACTCTATCTTAAGGAAACTTTTATTTCCACTAATGTATTTTCTTAATAATGAAAATTTTCCATCCCCAAGAAAATTTAACCTTACCAATTTTTCATTATTCATATTTTAGTCTATCAAAATATTACTCTTATTATTCCTTAGTTTAAAATTCAGTTTCACATCTAAAACCATGAAATTATGTAAATAATTTGATATAGAGTCTTCTGTTTGTTGGATCAGAATTCTGATTCCAAATTCTCTGAAATTCAGACACAGAATTCATTGAAATTCATACACATAATTTTCTGAAATCTAGACTCTGAATTTTCTAAAATCCAGACTCTGTATTCCAGGAAATTCAGACTCAAAATTCTCTAATATTCAGACTCCAAATTATCTGAAATACTGATTCCAAATTCTATGAAATTCTTACTTCCAATTCTCTGAAATTCAGGTTCCAAATTCCTTAGAATTCAGACTCAATATTTCCATAGAATTTGGACTCCGAATTCATTAGAATTCAGACTTTGAATTCCATAGAATTCAGACTCTATATTCCTTAGAATTTGGACTCTGAATTCCTTATAATATTGGTTATAAAATCCATAGAATTTAGAATCCTAATTCCTTATAATTTAGGTTCTAAATTCTTTATAATTAAGGTACCATATTCTATAGAATTCAGTGTTCGAATTCCTTAAAATTCAGGTTCTGTATTCCTTAAAATTAGGACTCTTAATTCCATAGAATTCAAGTTTCAAATTCCACAAAATCCAGACTCTGAATTCCGTATAATTCAGAATCCGAATTCCATCGAATTTAGACTCCGAAGTCCTTAGAATTCAGACTCTGAATTCATTATAATTTAGGTTAAAAATGCGTTGAAAAATAGAATCCAAATATCCATGTAATATAGACTCAGAATGTCTTCCACTTAGGCTATCATTTTTTTTCTTAGATTCTAAAATATAGATTTGATAGAGAAACTATATTTTTACCCATGTTATTTTTAAGAAACGATGTCATGCATTATGTTTCTAACCAACTGTCATTTGAGTGACACATGTTTGGGTCCCTCAGAGATTTATGAAAAAATATAAACATTGGAGGAGGGATCTGACCATTAGAAAAATGCCTATAAATAATAGCTCATTTGAACGAGGTTAGAAAAACTAACATTTTGATGACTGTTATACTACTCTAGAGATTACATGCTGCTGAAGTGATTTCTACAGAAAGAGACTCTCATTATTTATGTGTACTGAAAATATTTTTCAGATTGCTTCATGTAACTTAGATTTTTGATGTATACAAAGCAGGCTCTGATATTCTTATCGATGGCTTACCCTAGTGTTGTTAAGACATAAATTCATTAAAGAATAAATCAAGGGACGTTTAGCTAAGGTTATTGGATACCCATCACTTTGGGTTAAAAGATTTATTACTTGTTACTTGTTTTGTTTTAAGATTTATTTCCACTACATTTTGATTATTATGGAATGTATCACAATCTTATACATTATAATACTTATATAATCTCCTTATTAATATTCTATACTCTATAAGGATGAATCATTTTACTTATCAACTTTTCATAAGATTCATTTCCAGAACCATATTTCTGGAATCTAGCAAGTTTGTATAACTAACAGGTCTTGGGAATTTAACTTTTTTAGCTTTGTTAAATAATAGATAGTTTTAACAAACTTTAAATGATCCAACATAATTTTTAATGTATACAATTCACCCCCTCTTGTATATTGATCATCTAAATCATTATTTCAATTCTACAATTATCCCGCTACATGATTATATAAAAACCAACAATGGAAATGTGTGTAGACTCAATATCCAAAGCTTGAGAAAAATATTTCTTATATTGATCAACTAGAGGATTATCCAATGGAGAAACAATCTCGGTTACATTTTAATCATGATCTATACCTTAATGGGGCAATACCTTATCCAATGAAATAAACTAAGGACCAAACGATGCCAGTCCATTGGTCAAAATGTGCCACAAAATAGAATCAAACATTTTATGGGATCCATCGTAAAGGCTTCCCAATCTTTTCTCTGAAGAAAACACTAAAAAACCTTTCAACCCATCTTATAGACAAAACACAAACCCAAAACAAATTTCAAATTGGAGGGGTTATTGGACTCATAACATCCCAAAATATCTACATTTTCAAAAACATATAATACAAACCCTTGCAAACTAGTCATAAAGACATAATGATTTACATTATAAAAATTTCATTGAATTCCAATGGTTCAACGGTAAGTGTATCCCCTAATGGTACCCCATGGTCCTTATGCATGCTTGTTTCTGTGCCACACTGAGCACCCTCCTCATATCCATACCATCACTCATCCAATCATTCCATTAACCATCCACACTCCCATATATACCAATGCATGAGGTCTCTCCCAATGATACAAGGGTTAAAAAAATTCGTTCCACTTTTCAAAACCAAAACAATCAACCAACACATCCTTTTTCTCATGACCGCTAACAATGTGATCAAAATCCAAGTTTACAGCTTACAAAACATTTCAGAAAGGCACAAACATTTATATAAGTACTCTCTATCATGACATTTACATCAATTTAAAAACAAGTCATATCATTAAAACACCATTAAAAAATATAGAAAACTCTATTTGAAATACTTTTTTAAAACAAACATTAGCATAGTTCATGTTTTCCAATGATGTGAAAACACACACTTTTCTATAAATAAAATTTTAAAATTCGGTTCCAAAATTTCTCAAATCAAATAATTACCTCTTTATTAGAAAATAATATCACAAAAACTTTACACTTCTTAAAACTAAATAATTTTTTCATTAAAACAGATCTTCCTATAATTCAAAATTAATGTACACAAGATAATGTGAGTGTAAAATTGTTTCAGTGGGTGACATGGAAATATGGTTGGTGGACTTATTCCAATCACTTCATATTTATGGGGATTGTATAGTGAAATATCCCCGACTCCACATGGATTTCCATGACATGCGAGGTCACTGAGACAATTAACCCAACTCTCTTTTCTTTTCCTCTAATTATCATCAAACAAAGAAAACCCATGGTCTCCATAGAAAACCAAATTCCCCCAGAAACTCAATTCTCATCATAAGGTGTGATGGCATGGAAAAATACCCATATCTGATAACAAAATTCCAAAACATACTAACAACGGTCTATCCCAACTGTTCCCCATATAACATGACCCAAAGGGTTATCCTCCTTTGATACCATTTTTTCACAAACTAGATCTGGTCTCCTTTGAATACAACTCCATCCCAAGCCTATAGAAAGACCCAAAGGACATTCCCAATTCCTAAGGGCTAGAACAAGTTCCCAGGAATCATAAAATGAGTGTTTGGAATTATTTACCCATGTTTATAAACATACAACAACAAACAAATCCAATAAAACAAATCATGAATTTTTAAACAAAACAATCTTTCAAAAGAATTCATAATTGAATTTGATAATTTATAAAAAAATTGGAGTCCATTAAAATGGAATAAAAACATAAAATGGCAGCCCAAGAACCTCTACATGGAAAGAGGCACCACTCTCAAGCCATCTCCACACCCCACATCACGATAGACCGCTAAAAACCCAAACCATTGGCACTAAAGTTGTACCCAAATCTGTGGAAAAAATAATGAAGTCTACATACACCCAAGGGTGTAAGAAGGGTTTGAGAGAAAGACTACAAGTTCAACACCACTAAAATATTATATGTGATAAAAATTCAATGACCAAAAGCTTTCAATTTTTCATAAATAAGAAATGATAGTTACAATTCCTAAAAGATGCAATTTTAATTGAAAATAGTTTTCAAGTGGGATTCCTTAATTAATAATCACATTTAAAAAGAATCCCAATGATACTTAATTTTCCATAAAATCATACCGTATGCCAATTGTATGCATAAAGTATCAACTGAGCACATTAAACTAGAAAATAACCCATAGGCACGGGCTCAGTGTGTTTCCCAAGTACCTCATATCTCAGTGAGTGTAACGATCACAATATCTGTTCTTGTGCATGAGCCACTAGTAGAGAACATACCCACAACCTAGTTGTCCCCAATGATCATCATCATTATTGTTTAGTTAGTTTTTTCTTGGTAAATATTGCAATGTGAAACAGATCAAAGCTCCACGGGATCACTAGCATACTAGTACATTTCCACCATCCTAGATTCCTGGGTTTACCTCTTGTGCTCAAATAAGTTCAACAAGTCATGAAATATAATTTTCAAAGAAAAATACCTCTTCCAAATTACACATTCACCAAATAGCCCACATGTACCTCAAAAAAAATCATGTCATCCCCCATTTCATTCCAATTAATTTTGAAATCAAACTCACAAAAAAATAGCCCACAACACATTTTTCACATCATTCACAGTTCAACATATACATTAACAATTTTAGAAAATATTTCCCAAGATGCTAAAAATCACATAAAATCCAACTCACATGTTACATAATACCCATTTCAAAAACAAAAATACCTTTTTCACATCATAATCACACAAAAGATACCACAAATATGTTTCGTACCCACATTATAGTTTCATAAATCACCTCGACATATTATAAAAACTTATCAGAACGATTGACATAACAACTGACAACATTATCTTTAAAAAATCATCTATGAGAAAAAACTCAAAAAAAAATATGTCTACATCCTTTTTTAACTTTCTTTACCCCAATAAAACATTTACAATTTTCATAAAACAAAACAACAGATTATAACTATGTTTTGCACACAACCCATTTCAAAACCCTCATTCAAAGAAAACGTCACCCCAATAACAATCCAAAAATGAATTGAAAGAACTAACAAAATTTATTAAGCCACTCTCAAGTATTGTGAAATAGCGTCAAATAATACCACAAAAGATGCTCATGAAAAAAACACATTTTCATAAAATACATTCAAGAGGCATAACATGGTTTTACACATAAAACCCATTAACAACCCCTATTTTTAATGAAAAGGCACACCAAGACCCTACCAAATCAGAATTGAAATCCCAAACAACATTTAGTAAACCATTTCCATATGTTATAAAATATATCTGATTACTACCCCAATAGTTACACATGTAAAACAAAAAAATTTATGTTATTGTGTAACTATAAAATTAAACGCCTAACCAAATCCCTCAAAACAAATCTCACACCACATAAAATATGTGAGGAACATGAAAATCATTAAATCAAGTAATATAACACATCATTTATTTCTTACACATGGAACCACATACATTTTTTTGTCAAAACCCTGAAAACATGGTGAGAAACATCAACCGCACAACCAACACACTACAAGAGAGTGAAAAAAAATACGAAACCAAACTAATTGGCCAAAAAGACAACAAATAAAACAATAGATTTGAACCCTAACATATGGAAATTCAATAACATCATGAAAGGGGGAGGAAACCATAAGGAAAATGGATGAAACTAATAATGTATCACATACCATGAACAATTGTGAAGAATCTCCCCAAATTCACCAATGGTTGAATCTAAAAGAATGAAAAACTAATTGTTAGGATTGAATAAAGCTGATTAGATTATTTGGGGAAAAATTGAGGAAAATGTGTTAAAATTGAAAAGTGTATGATAGAATAAAATACCATATCAAATCTGGACCAGTTGAGAAATCCTGAGAATTGTTTCACTAATCTGAGATACAAATGAGCACCAATGCAGAGAAATTGATAATGAGAGTAAGACTAAGGTTTTTTGATTAGGGTGGGAGGTGAAATAACCAAAAAATAGTAAAAAATTAATATTATATTGATAAATTAAAAAATTAATTTAAAGAAGCAAATGAGTTTTCATGCTGTCCCAAAACCATAATAATGAACCCAACTGCCACATTACTAGGGATTCGCAAGGAGTCCAAATTGATCTCATTGCATTAATGTTCTATTTGATTCCAATTGGAATGTTTAAATTGTGAAACTGTTGAGAAATTAAGAAGTTATAAAAGAATCAAAATGTATTTTTAAATCTAGAAATGCTCTCACAATTGGGCCCAAATATTGAAAACCCACGATTTCCACCATAATTAATAGAATACCCCTAAATCAAACTATGAATGGAAGTTAAATAAAAAATAACTTTAAATTGAGTCATGGATGTGACAATAATACTAAAATATATCATTTGAATCATGAAAACATCTATTGGTCATAATGTCATTTGGTATTAGTAGATCAATTTAAAAAGTCAATCCATTTAATTACCCTAAAAGAATTAAAATATCGTTAACAATTAGGTGAGATATAAGTAAGGCACATGGTAAGGCATTATAGAGTACCATTATGTAATATATCATAACATTACATAAAATTTAACTCAATGTTTTCAAAATATTTAATAAATGAACAAGAGATAGAGATGATGCTCATAACTTTTTATTATCCAAAAAAATATTTCCAGTATGAGGGTATGTTAAAAATATATATGACATAATAAGTTATTATTCCACAGTTTTTCAATTATTTTAGAATCAAACCACCCTACATGAATTATTTCATATAATAATAATTTTAATTCTATCATAAATATGGAAGCATGCGATGATGTGAATGGGATAATTTAGAGAACACTAATACGTTATGATGACATTGGAGGGATGATTCTAATACGTCCAAACCTTATATGTGAAATGATAGAGAACATTCAAAACATTCAATAATATATGAATGTATAAAAAATCAATAAAAGTGTTATGAAACTAATCATGATGATGTGAATATTTTGATGTTAGTGTAACAGAGTTCCTTTGAATATCTACTTGTTACGAGGTTATGAGGCTTAGGATAAAATAAAAGCTTCACAATAGAATAATTATTCCCTTTGGGAGCATTTTCGATTTTCAGGTCATATCCTATCATGTAGTGCTACGTCCAATCCGCCCACAAGTGCATCATGTGTTCAATGATTCACTTTTGAGAATTTATATATCAGATCCATAACATGTACTAATCTCAAAAGATATTAAATTATAACATTACCATTAAAATAAAGACAAAATATGACTAAATTAGATTGAATATACATCTCCATGAAAAAAAGGAAACCCTTCTAATAAAATATATCTGTTGGAATCAAATATTTGAGGGTTCCAATTAAGAATCTATGGAAGCGATGAGAGAGAATTAACCTCACGTTCTTCCCTTTAGGTAAAAAATTATTAAGTACCAAATTATCATTTAGGTTAGTAGAATGTAATGAATCAGGATTTCAGTAATTAATTTTCCATTATTAAATACCATATGTGCTTCTTTTCAAACACATAATATTGATCTAAAAAAAACTATGCTATCTATAAACATTTATAAAATATTACTCGTATATTATATCCAAAAGATTAGTGGGAATCACAATAATTAACTACATTAAAAATTATATTGAAACTTTTATAATAAAAATAAGATCATTATATGATTAGAAGTTTCATTTTTATTTTATTTAGAATTATGATTATATATATTGATACTAATTATTAGAAATTCTAGAAATTTAATTAGATAATATGATTATCATATTTTCACTCACACTGATCAAATTAATTAATTTCTACATTTTCATATTTAGACATGCAATTATGTTACCATGGTGGATATTAGTTACCTCAATATAAAAATTATTTTACAAAGAACGATACTTCCTTATATGTTGTGTGTTTTTTAATAATTTAATCAACTTATTTTTAAATAATACACTTATATACTTTTTTTAAAAAAAATGTATAAAAATTGATTAATAGTTATTTAACTGGTAATAAATTATATATATGATTAATAAAATTATAACATTAGAACAATACATTTCTAACTAAACACATTTTCAAAACATTTTATAATTTTAATTAAATATTATTTTTGTAAATTTATAATGATAATTGGAATAATTGGATTCCAAATTTAGCTTCATCACATTGAATGTTTTTTAAGAAGTGTCATTATATATTATTTATAAAAAATAATATGCCTTATTGATATTGGATAAATATTAGTAACTGTTAAAATGAGTTAAATAGCATGGCACAAATTTTAAATATTAATTAGCAGCAAAACCCTTCAAGAATACATTTTATTTTATAAAATGAAATACCAACTTGAATCACGAAAACTATCCCCACCTAAATCACCTAACTCTCATTAATTTAATTTCTTACATAATACATGACAACATATTACAAATATATTTCCCTAGTTTCCACATATAAAAGAATATGAATTCTACCCTTTCCAATTCAACCCCATGTTATAAATTGCCTTGAAACTCATTCCAATTTACATCATGTAGAAAATATCCACACTTTTGGTATAATCTAGCCTCCACCATGTTACCAAAGACCATTATTCCAAATGTGTAAGACAAATTAAATAATTCAATTTAAGATAAAAATTGACTTTATAAAATTAATCACTTATATATTTTATATGTTACGACTAATCAAGATGATTTTCTGTGGATAAGGGTCTATGAATTGGTCTATTGGTTTTTCAGAATGGGATTGTACTTGAGATGGATGGAATAAACCCATCGTCCCATAGATGGTAAAAACCCAATTTGTTCTTCTAGTCCCCTCATATTTCTCATCTTCGGTCACATACATACTAGTGAGGTCCAACAGTTGACCAGTGCACCCCATCGAGGGGTAAAATTAATTCACCATACATGATTTTTGTCCCTCTATTTTTAGAATGATTTTATTGTATAATTATGAATATAATGTCCATGATTTCAATTTTAAACATCCCCTATTTAATCTTGGAACTCCCATTTATCCTCCCCTTCCTCTCCAATGTTTGAAAAATGCATTGACCCTATAATGGTGAGTCATTTCTAGATCAATAAAAAACCCATCATCAATAATGAGATATGGGAAATGATATGTGATAGATCTGTGATTTCAATGATGATATGATGATGATTTATCTCTTTCTTCATAAATTATTTATAGATCTATCTTGTTGAAAATGTTTCTTAAACTAACCCCTATGTACGTTCGACAATGAATATTTAATGGGAAAGTGGTTATAAATAGTCATTTTAGTCAAAGTCATGATAGTGGATTAATAATGAGAAATTATATTTTAATGATTCCTTTCTATATTATTTGATGATTATATGTGTCCGTCACAACTCCCATTACCATAGCTATATCACTCAATAATTGTTTACCTATTTAGGTAAGTAATCCTAATTTTAAAATCATGAAACACTCATATTCATGAAACTATTTTACCTTGATAGAATGCTTATGGATTGATGTTCATTGGATATAATAACTATAATCATCTAGAATTGATTAAGTATTATATATACATACTTTTATCAATAACATATATGGTGGATTGGTATCTTATCCTCCAATATACAATAAATATGATTCAATTGATGAAATCAATATATATTTTATTCTATGATAAAGTTCATGACATTTTTCTCCATGATATTAATTCAATATTTATTTCTTGAACTAGAATATGAATTAGGTATCTTCATTGTGATATCTAGATTTATGTGTGTGTACAATGATATTTTTTCATTGAATTATTATGAACATTAGTGATCCTCAAAAATAACCCTAGCGTAGGTGATTCCTTTTTATCATTATCATTCATATAAACTAATTTACATGATATGACTCTTGTGTTGTCATGTTTCTTTTGTTATTGACTCAAAGTGATTTATTAAAAGTATGTTCATTTTCATGATACCCAAAATGATCCTATTTTTCGTGACTATTTATATAGTATCTTGTTTTTATGCATGATATTTACTATATATTTTCATATGATGATAATATTCTATTCTAATGATCCCATAATATGGTTTCAGAATCATATGATTCCTTTTGGGTTGTTAATAGTTCATTATAAGTCATTTCATAGTATTATATATAGGTGGACCATCAATTTATGTTTACCCTTATAGGGGGAGGGTGTACTTCAAGAGATGTTAATAATGATGGATCTCTACATGGGGTAAGATCATGATTTCCTTATAGATGGGGTATAACATGTTTCCAAGTGGAAACCAGGTTATGATTCATAATTCGATTCAATGAGGGAAATGATTATCTTGACCAACATGATTCCTTAAGGAAACAAAGATACTTTTCTCCAATCCTGGGTATATTTATCAATCATTTTCGATGACCCTTGATCATATTTTTTACATAGATCCAAAGAAACAATTCACAGGGATTGTGGTGGATTTTTTAACTCACTTGTGTTCAATATTTTATTATTATTATAGGATTTTCATTAATTTTTATCACGAGTTATTCATATAATACATGTTAAAATTTGTTAAGGATATATCTGTGGTGTCCAACCATGTTTTACTACACACATAGATTATGAAAATTTTGATACCAACATGGCCTTCATGTATAGGGATATAATAAATGGAAACAAGGCCATATAATATGGATAAACTAAGGATCATGGAGCTGGGAGTTGTATACTACAAAGGATAATCCTATTTATTTATTTATTTACCAGCATAAAAATTTATGTTATATTGGGTTACCACACTATTATCATGATTATTAATTTCATGAAAAGTTTTAGTTTTATATTTTATGTTTTTATATTTTTATACGAGTTATTAATTTGTTTTTTATATTACTGGGGAAAAGATATGATACTGAGGGTACAATCAACCAAATAATAGACAAGAGACTATCACTAATAATTGGTATCCTCTTTATTAATAAGAGTCCTGGTGAGGATAAAATCTCTCGATCGATGGATTGTAGACCCTCACTCCTAGTTAGAAAATTCTTGCATATTTGGTGACAAGCATGAGGTCAATTGACATTCTAGATTTGACCCGACTATTCAAGTAAACAAATTAGAAATGATAATCGCATTCCTATTTTTATCATTTTTTTAAAACATGTTTACATTTTAGATAGGATATATGTAATTTAAATGTTAGATATATGACTTTCCATGTAACTTGATATCTCTTGTGATACAGATATCCGAGTTATCATTGACATAATTGTTGGTGTAGTTTAATGGGATTTTGGGTTCATTAATTCAGAATTATTTTTATAATATTATCAAATGACCCAAATATTCTTTTTTGTCATGTAATATATTAGTTCATTTATTTTATTCTCGGATAATATTATTTATTTGGGATAAACCCTTTATTTTATTTATTGATATGTCTTATTTCTAAATGTTGTGATATATATATTCTAGAGTTAATTTGTTGAACATGAGCATGTTTTGGTGTTATATATATATATGAAAATATATAATATGAAAGGATTGATGGCCTTGGATTATATTTTTATGGATATACCGAGGATTATTTTTATACACCAATGAGATCCTTGAATGATTCAATAGAGATTATATGATTTATCCTAATGACATTGGTTTTCCATAAATGTTTCCTTTTCATTGCAGAAGATGCTTTACTAAATGAGGCTAATTGTACAACCTCATTACATGGTTCTAGATAATTCTACTTGGGAGGAAACCCATGTTAAACCACCGATTATTCTAGGTGGGTACTATAGAGTATACTTCCCCACATGATCCAGTGGTGTAAGTATCAATATCCCTCATCCAAATTTCCTTCCACATTTTCATTCCAATTTTGGAGGGTAAACTAGTTTCATGGTCGACAACACTAGAGACATACAAATTTAGCATCCATCATTTGTTCAAGGAACATGAATACCATAGTATGTATAGAACTAGGTAGAGTTCATCAATTAAGTTTTTGACCTATTTTATATAATGATGGACTAGATGTTGAATAAGGTAGTGTTCATGTTGCTTGGACCTTCAAGATGTTGGTGGAATATGATGGGACATAGTGGTAGGTATGCGGATCTCACTTATTAGGACATCAATGACATAATCTATATTAACTTGCCTCTTGGTATAAAGAATCTAGGAATTGTTTATGATTTCATGTCAACAAACAAGGGTTCAATTTTTAGTACAAAAAAATTCATTTCACTACTATATTTGTTTTTCTCTTGTATTGTTTGTGAATGATGGAATGATGTCTATGAACTTTGATATAGGTATTCTTCTTGAAATTAGGTTGAAAAATAAAAAAAATCAACTAGGAATATGCCTATTGGTTTTTTAAATCCCAGGACTATCTATATGGATCTTAGGTATGGTCGAGTAGTTAGTTTACTTTAACCATTTAGTACATTGATGGATAGACCTCTTTCAATTGTGATGATTTTATATTTTGGAATCATGAAGAGGTATTTTGATGACTTTTATTATATTAATCGGATAAAGGGGGAACATAGTATGGTTTTTTCTTCACCACCTAGTAATATTTTCAATGAAAATCCACTATTGAAGGATTAAGAATTGTTGTACGTTCCACGCAATACCTCATAGACAATTCTGATATTATAGAATGATAGGTCATCTTTCATAGTATTTATCTAGATCATAATGTTTGGGGTTCCATAGGGATGTAGGATTGATACAATCTATTACCCATGGATCTTTTATTTTTCCTTAATGGAAGCCTTATATGGTATCTACCCATATTGATGATGTATCTAATGGACAAGGCCACTAATAATAAGAGGTTCTTATTTATTATGTAGTTTAAAATATGAAAAATAGTGGTCTGGAACGGGCCACTATCCTTGGTATGTTAATTATAACAAATAAATTGTATAATAACGTGTTATATACCATTTTTTCTAATCCTCCTAACCATCCCAAGTTACTGTATGAATTTACTTTCTGGTCATTTAGTCATCTTTGATTCATTCCCTTGATACCCCATCGAGATTGAAGGTGGACTATATTTAGTGATTTCAAGAATCTCATATTATTGTTTATAGTAATTGGAATCTATGATACCACAAACTTTTGGAGATGATGATATTCGATGCGATCTTTACATGTACTAGCTTAGTAGTATCCACACTCACATTGACTCATATTAGAGAGGGGTATTATTTATATCACTGAAGGGATATATGTTCTTGATGACCGGTGAATAGAAGTTGGGTGTTGGTGTAGTTGGTAAATACATTAGATATTATGGGAAAATAAAGGAAAAAATAATGGGATTTTCTTCATTAATAATATTAATGGAATCCCCTATTCTATTACACTACATTTCAATCTATATGTGAACGTATTTTTTAATGACTTCATACGAATTTCCCCTAATAGAAGAGTTGAATTTGTGATAGAGATAACATGAGAAACACAATCCATTTTGATACCCCTTATCATATGGAATAGACTATTTGATATATCTCAAGGTAATGTTATAGGACATAGAGAAAAAGGGTATTATCATGATGGGAACATTACTATGGGTGATCATGTTAATTGGATATGAAGTCATATGACAATGATTCTCTCTAGGTAGATTGACTAATTTTATACATGACAATGAATAACAAATATCATTCTCCTTGGATCAAAAATATATTTGATCAATATATGGGAGAAATTTTTTAAATATGTTTCATACTAAATAAATATATCACTAGTTAAATGTTATATATGAGAAAATCTTGAAGACAATATTTTAGAGCACTTATGGGATATTTGTGTACATCTTGATTTAATTTGGAATGATGAATACACTAGCAAGGTTCATGGATAACATGAAGATGGTGTTTAAAAAATGTCTTTAATAGTAATTCACGATGTAATATAATAAAATCCTCTAATAATCATCAACCAGATGGTGGAATTCCATACATCTCAAGATAGTCCTGATTATTCTATATGTACACCAGATTTATTCCTATATATCACTTTGAAACATTTAGAATGATGGAGTATTGTTATGAGATTATGTTCTTTATGTGACTAGTTAATCCTTGGACATTATGAAAGTTGAGGCAGTGATTTATTAGGGATTCCTCCAAACCATGTTCGTGATCATAATATTTCTAAGATCATTTGGACTCTAGTGATGCATTATTCAATATTTCCCTCATTTTTCAGAACCCATGACTATGCTGATGAAGAAAGGAGTGAAGTATAAGTGTCCATAACAGTGTGAGGTGTTATTTTTGGAGATGTTGTTTATGTTTAATATATCCCATGTATTGAAAAATCTCAATCAAGGGATTGCCTATGTTTTTTTTACTTCAATGAGTTAGTGGTTGGTTTCGGATTTGTACAACTTCAAATGAAATTGGTATTATATTTTCGGTAACATTGGATGTAACCCCATGAGATGAAATATCATATCTGTGACAAGTATTTAGAGGGTTTGGTTCATTCCATGGTGTTTTGGTGACACTATATCATTTTTTAATTGTTTTTTATACTCTGGCCAGAAGCCCCACCCTTATATACTCTCATAGTGGAACTTGAATATGAGGAAGAGGTTCGGGGAATAATGTAAATATATGTTCCTAACTTTTTGATGTCTTCTAGAACAATTAATGTTATCATTAGTGAAGATTCTATTATCCATAAGAAAAAGATAGCTTAGAATTATGGTAATTGGTATTTGTAATAATAGATTCCCCTAATGAGCATGTTAGAAGACTAGGGGAGGGATTTTTCAGAGGACCAGGGATCAATGGCCTGTACTCATTTGGTGACAAAATATTTTCTTACAAACTGAGTGAGGGATGGATAAGAAACTGACCTTGAGTGTTATTTTATACATGAATGGGTAATAATAGGTGACTTGATAATTGGATGACCCTTGGATAACTCATCATACATTATCGACTGCGGTGATATAGATATTGACGATGGGGCGATGTTCTTAGTGTTCCTAATATAGATAGAGGATCGACACGAGTGAGTCCTTCATGGTTGGTCGATTCCTCTAGTACGATTTCCATTGAAGCATGAGAACCTCCAGGAGATCACATGGGAGTGGGATTCTTAGATACATTCTCAGTACCCCCATTTATTTCCCAAGATTCATAGTGGATTTTAGGTGCGTAAAGCCCTATGGTGGGGAGATTATAAAGGTGATCATATGGGGGTAGTACCAATCGATCTTGTGTGGGTCAGCACTCAACGATCCTATATAGGTCAAATCATTCTGATCATGTGTGGGTCAAATCTCGTGTGGTTCAGCACTCAAAAATCATTTGTAGGTCAACATATACCAATCCAATGTGGGTCAGCACTCAATGATTTGGTATGGGTCAGCGCCTATAAATTCATGTGTGTCAGCGCTCAATGATCCTACGTGGGAAAGCACATAATGATCCTGTGTGGGTCAGAAGTAGAGAAGCTAGATAGAATTAAATGATATAGAAATAAAAATAATCATTTGTACTCTTGTACTTATGTTATACCTAGTGTGAGCTGTCATTTTCTTTGTGCTTTGTGTTTGAGATCATGCTTTGTGGTAATTCTTTTGTGGACTTCTGAGAGACCATTGGGGGTCTCGGGGTCCCTACTGACTATTGTTATACTCATACCTGAAGAGGCATTACGCTCACCTTGTTGTGACTTTTGAAGATGAAAAACAGCATTGACTGAGACTCAGGGAGCTAGTACATGAAGGTGTATGGAGGTGACTGGTTGACGTGGAGAGCCATAGAGATGAGCTATACCTATTCTTTAGGTAGAATCCTTTGAGGGATACCTCATGAGATTTTTTTCCTTTTACATGTACATCCTTTTTTGTTTGGATTCTATTCTAGACCCTTTTCACTTTCTGTACCTACATTTACACTCAATTGAGGGTTTTAGTTGTGGTTGTATCTTTCTTCTTTCGTTGTGTTATACTTGTCAGCAGTGTTCTATGTCTGAGTGTGTATAGGATTTGAGGAAATGCCTTACCTTTTTAGGGATATGCCTTTCTAGTGTTATTCACTTACCCTTGATCTATTGAATGTGGGCATGGGGTAGTCGTGACATGGGACCCGTGGGGCGAGTCATGACATATGATCCTAGTTGAAGATAAATTTATAGAACTTGTTTTCATCAGGGTAGAGTAGATGTGAAACAATAACACCTCAATATGGGTTTTCCATCCAAGAGTTACAATGATGTAAAAAACTGCGATGTGATATTTTTTTGGTCAATTATAAAAAGGATTATTTCTATAATAATCTATACAAACATTTCCTTGAAGCAGTTTAATAATGAGAACCAACATTGTGGATTTTCTGTCCATAAATTTCCATAGACTTGGTGGATGTGGTAAAATGGAACAATGTAATTTTTTATATTCATAAATAGGAAAATATAAATATTTTATACAGTTTGCATAATATTTATTTGAAAAATTAAATTATCCAACTTCTTATCTATATTCGACAATCACTTAGTATCAGAGAAGAGAAATTTATATGTCCACTAGAAAATATTCTTTCATCTAGTTACAGTTATATTTCTTTCTAATAGAGAATATAATTTTTCATAATTTTTTATAGTTATTGAATAATGAAATTAAGACTTCATATTAATTATGAATAGAATACGATCCAAAAATTGTTGATCTTTTGGAATAGATGTTCCATATTTTTTGGTACCTATATTGGGTTTCTGTCATCGACAATAGTGGAGGATGAGATGATGACCATCCATTATTTTAGATTTCTTACAATATAATTTTCAAGTAAAAAATTCATATGGATTATTATGAAGTCAATATAATAGTTTATTTCTTATACTTTTTATTGGATATGACACTATTTAGCCAGAATTTGTGGGGCTTATTATGGTATAAGATACCCCTTAGAGAGTAAAGCTGATTAAGAAGATATTGATCATAGCTCAAAGTTGGATAATATTTTATACTCACTTTATGAGGATACCATGGGTGTTTTATTTGACTGATAATGTTATTCAGAGAGTGAATCCTTTTTTGTATAGTGATGTTTAAGGAATCTAGAGAAGCTAGTTTTGTGCTATATTGTATCATTTGAGATCACTATGAAGGATGCGAAATGGAATAGTTTCAGGATCATACATCTTGTTATGAAGGTATTCATGCGATATTTTACATTTCTTAGATCCATATGTTCAATATTTATCATATATATGTCATTGAATATATAAATTTTTAGATAGATCCTAACATATAATACTTGTATCACTCCATGAAGATTATTTAATAGAGTAAGAAACACAAATATGGTATGATGATGCCACTAGTCTAATCTCCACAGGCTCATGGAATAATTTATAAGGATACATAGGAGTAATGGGATAATGTTCTTTCTTAATGGATCTAATTTTTTTGTATAAATTTTAAAGGTCCTTCTCTAGGATGAGATGGTACTTTAGGGTGTAATTTTGATATACAGATTTTATTGATGTATCAAATATTCTGAGAGTATATAATTCCTCACATTTTTTCTCCCACACTGATATGAGTTATTGAGATAAAATCTTTTTGTTTCTATGGTTTTAGGAATTTGTAACACATGGATATTTTTATGACATATTTATTTTTAAATTATTTGATATATTGTGTTTCACACAACAATGAGTTCAAAAAAACCATGAGACACAATTAGTAAAAAGTGACATTTATTACCTAGCTATGTAATTGGAGGTAAAACAAAAGTATATATAATATATTAAATAAAAATTTCCAATTGAATGTGAATTTATTGGAATGATTATAAGAAATAAAAACAAAATTTTCATTAAACAAAATTTATTCTTAAAAAAATATGATTCTTTCGAAAATGTGTTTGGAAAATCATTTTGAGTTAATATTAATTATTATAAGTTACATAATATTTATTTCAAAAATTAATTACATTATTGAATTCATAATGTCAATATTAACTATTTTTTTTTATATTTTTTGGAATGTTTTTTATTTACAAAATAGAGAAAATATTAGTTTTTCCAAAAATTATATTTTCATTAAATTAATTATGGGATTATATGATTTTCTGTGTTAGTATTTAATTATAATTACATAAGATTTATTTGAAATGATAAGTTTCTTTTTTTATATCGATTTTATAGATGATTTTAATTATAACTTTTTTTTATGTTTTAGATGGGATTTTTTTTGAAAAAAAACTCATGGAATTGTAGGATTTTTATTTAGAATTAAATTCTACAACATCATTGTTTTGAATTTTAAAAAAATTATGTATCATTAATATTTATAAGGTCAAAATTTGGGAATATTTCTATTTTAATTTTTTCCTAATATGAATAGTGTAATTGGTAAATTATGATTTCATGGTATAACATAAATTGTATAATTTAGGTCAATGATAGAATTATAAAGTCAATAAATTCTCCCTAAAACATTACCATATTTTATTTTTTTATTAATATTCATAACTTCATAGATGAGGATGAAAATAATATTATTTAATGGACAATATTCAACGACAATGATTTTTATAATATCTGAATTAATTAAAGTTAAAAAATGTCACATTATTTGTCTTCAATACCCCTTATGATTCTATTTGGTGAAAAAGGCATTTTATTAGTGAATATAAATTTGAATTTTTAAATTAATGAACTTATTTTTTTATATTAAATTTTTTAACTTTTTCTGTAACTTAGATGATATTGCGATATTTAAAATATTTTATTTAATAAGCCTGTAAAGATATAACATTCAAATTTTAAATTATATATTATTTTTAATAATTAGTTTCCACATAGTTTTATTTATATATATGTATACTTATAAAATATAGAAAATTTATCTTCTTCAGGATAATTTATTTTCAATTTTTACTGAAGAAATTCTTATATTAAATAATTAAACAGCAATGATTGAATAATGATTTTATTAATGGAAATTTCAAATAAATGATATTAAAAATATGAAAATAAATATATTTGGGGAAATTTATTTGATAAACGAATTTTATAAATGAACATGACATATAATGGATATAAGAAATTATTTGGTTCGATGATAACTTGTTTTATTACTATTTTTTAATTTTCCTTTAATAATTAGTTTCAATATTGAAACTAAAGATATTTTATAAAAATAAAAATTAAATAAAATATTTAAAACTAATAAATCATATTATAAAATATAAATTAATTATCACATGTTGTAAAATTTAATTTATTGTACTTTTATTTTTTAATTGATATCAGATCAGTTTAAATTAAAAACATTTTAATATTGAAATAGATATTACCATAGTTAAAAATAAAAAAGGATAACATACAATAAATAAAAAATATAAAGTTTAAAATAATACAAAAACATGTATAATATATATTAGTGGATGTGATTATAATAGTATCTCATGTTATATTTTAATCCTTGGAATTTTTAAGATTTTTTTTTGATTTTTAAATTACCAATAATTAGTATTTTATCTCATCTAAAATGCGACCATCAAAAAGATATAATCGGGCACCTCATACATCAGATATATAATTTTATGTATCATTTTTAATATACATACACTTGGATTTTGGTAGTTCAATTATTTTTCGACCAAGGTCAGTTACTATTCATGTCATTGGATCTTCTTGTTTCTTATAGCAACAATTGAATTCGTCTCATCCTGCATCATAATCACTTTATTTATTTCATATTTAATTCAATGGAATGTATAATCCAATAAATAACTTTTTTCCTTTATTCTAGAATATATATGATAAATAAAATAATTTTTGTCACCTTCTAATATTTCAACCATTGTTTCTCCTTATATAATTATGTTATGTGTGATATGATTTTAACAATATTGGAGACCAAATTTTCAGGGATATAACTTTTTAAAATATGCCATACAATTTATCATTTTCAGGGTTACTTTGTTCCCATTAACCAATATCCACATTAAGAAACTATTTAATCATTATTTCCATATTTTTTGTATTAATATTATGAACATAAAAATGAAAACCATGTTCACATGTCAATTTCTTTATCATTGTTATTTCTATTTATTATCATTTGTCTAGATCATTCGATGAGTTGAAAAATTTCATCATTTGAATTCTTGATATGTCATCATATTCTAGGCAAGATACATCACTAGAAATTCTTGGTCCTTTAACTATTCCAAGAAAAAGATTTAATGGATTTACATATTCACTACTATAGTTGTCGATAACAGAATTTGTAAACACACTATCATTTTTCATCTCAATAAAAAAAATGTCAAATAAAATTTATATATATTCAATTGTCTATGATTTTTTATTCTTCATCATATTACTCCCTTTTTAATTTCACAAAAATATTTTAAGCGTAGTGTATAAAATAACCCATTTAAAGTGATAGATTCACTGAGAGGGGTTGGTCCATGAATCTGAGAATAAATCATGTTCCATATTAAAAAACACAATCCTATCCTCTAACCATAGTAAATGATATTTTCCAAAAATTTATTGTTGTTACTATGATTATTTTAGTATTGTGATTCAATTTTTTAACTTATTTTTTTCCAAAATATAATTTGATCAACAATTATTTAATAGACACGTTCCAATTTATATATGATAGAATGTCAGTAATGCATTCTAACAACAAAAAAATTTTGATTTTATAAAAATATAGGATAACCCCATGATCAAACAATAATAATGTTACCATGTCATAGAATCCCCTAAATGGATTAATTTTTTCTAGGTTTAGTAAATGGAACTCCCTTCCAAACAAATCAGATTTCATTATTTTGGGATAGTGCGTTATATTCATGGTGTCAATCCTATATCGATCTCATCAATTCTAACAAATGAAGAAATATGAAAACATTTTAATGAATTATGTTATAGGAACAAAACCAACATTGGAGTTTATAAATTCAGTGTTGATAGGTTCTTATTGTTCTCTATATCCCAAATCTTCTTTATATTAATGATGTAATTAGCACCATGATCATTGATCAACATCCATTGAGTCTTCATGAAATGAATTATTTTTATAAATTTTCAAGATCATAAATGCTTTCCATATATTATTTTATCTTTTATCTCACTAAAAATGAATTCATGTCTTAATTAATCAATTTAGTCCCTTATTTCATCTCGTTTTCACATTTAAAACTGATTTATTACAGAGATAAAAAATATTTTATTTATTCAATATTTCACCAGATTTATTTAGTCAATTAATAATATATTACCCTAGTTTTCCCCATATAATATAAAAAAAATACATGAGAGACAGATGAAAACTATTCAATCAATCTTCATTAGACATGCCCCGGTAATCAGTAATATTATTTTCAATTTAATGATATTGATGTTTGATAGTATCCTAAAAATGGATAGTCAATTATTTCTTTTTTACCAGATCTAATATCTTCATTAATGATAATGATATTATATTGTCATTAAATTGTGGTAAAAAATGTCAAACTCATTCTAAATTTTCACCCAATATATCTTAATCAATGATTAATTCATAACATATGAATATATATATTTTACCTTTTCAATTCCACTAAATGAAACTACCATAACATACATAGATATATAATATTAAATAATAAATAATATCCAAATTTAATATATATTCATAGTTCAGGAATTCTTCCGTATAAATATTTCATATATTTTAATATAATTTTTTTTTGAGTTCCATTAATGAATTCAAAATAATGTATCAAATATTTGTCGAAGAAATCATTTGAAGATATTATTTATTTTCACTAATTATAATGACACAAAATTTACTCATAATGGAGTTTCAGTATATATATATATAACTATAAAAATATAAAATAATAAACTCTTTTTGTTTTATATATTCATATTGACTAGAATCTATTATTCTGTGACAAGCCTCATTATGGTAGGACATCTTCTTCCAATTGAAAACTCATGTTCACAATCCTTTTAATAATATAGTAATCATTATTTAAAAAAATTATTATATGGTTTTAATCACCTCATATAGTTAAATTGATACTTGGTGTTCTACTCTCACTAAAAAGTGGAAATTAGAACAACATATATTGACTATCATGTTGTTGTGTATTCTTTCATTTCAATACATATATTATATATCATTGGTATATCAAAATTTTTATATCATTATTTTCCATAAAAAAATATTTCAATTAGAATTATTTTTTATATATATCTTCTTCAATAAATTATAATGTCAGATATATTTGTGGAGACATTTTATAAAGCACTTTATAGTGATCTATCAACATTTAACTTTCTATATTATTGAGTAATTTCACTATAGATAAAAATTATTATGATTGAGGTCCATTGTATGATTTATTCTACCTTGACAAAGAAGAATATAATTATAAAATATAACATATAAACATATGGTAATCATAAGGTGAAATAATCTGTAGGGTTGTAGAAAGATACTAACCTTTTAGATGGATGTTATAAATCGTGTTCCATACATTTTCATAAAATGAAACTCCTTGAAAACATATATGATTGAAAAAGATGAATTGAGTATCAATATAAAATTAAATAATATTCAATGTGATTTTAAATATCTCTATAAATTTTATTGTTTTATGATGGCTTCCAAAATATTATTTTATTTCCAAAATATCACAGAGAAAAAACAATTCACAATTGGAATCTAGGAGAATAAAAAAAGGAGTTGGAACGAATCAAGGTAAAATTATATTTTTTGGATGAGTTTGGTGGGAAAGTGTGATATTAAATGTAGTGGAATACAATGTTCCTATAATTCAATTTCCACACCCTCATAAATACCAAATTTAATTTAAAAAATATACTCATATACCATAGAAAACAAATTACTGTGATACTTTTATATAATTTATTTTTCTTGTTCGTGAACTGGTGATTTAGTGTTACTCTTATTAGGAATTTGTTGTGTAGTGGTATCATATAAATGAATTTTATCACATGAAACCAACACTGATATATTGGAAAACTAAAATATAATAATACACTATTTTATATTTTTATGTAATATCACTTACATTACTCTAAATTAGTGGTGGGTCCACTATATTATTACATTATTGGAATATAATTCTGATAATACTTTGAAATACTACTACATTTTAAAATGGGTGACCATGTTCCCACTCATCATCAATCCATTTTCTATTTTCCATTTTCTATTAATGTAATTGAAAAATTTGTATTAAATATTTTATTTTCACGGAATCTAAATAATAATAAAACCAATATGTATAATTCGTTCATGGTTCTATATGAATAACTATTTCCCAAAAAATATGGAATATAAAGATGTGGATAATATTAATGCATGTCCTTTTGTGTTGGGTTCTCCTCAGACTCACATAAAAAAGCCTCAATTAAGGGTAAATATCCAAATAGTCTAATTTCTCTTGAAAATTAAGACATTTATCATTTTCATACTCTATATATTCCAACTCTTTAATAACATCTACACAATATAATTCATCTCCCCCTCCAAATTTAGATGAATTTTTTCCACATCATCATGAAAAATATAACTGATATTTAAATTAATATAAGTACTAATGTCATATCAATATCATGTATTTTCTATTTAACATCATGTTCTCTTACCTAATTATTTTCCATAAATAAATATCTTTGAAAGAATGTATATCATGAACCTAAAATCCAAATTAATACCACATAATGAGATCTAGTGGCATTTAAGTTGCTATATTCCCTTTTTATACAATTTTTCAATCTCATGTAATACATTTTATCAATGAAGTGATTCCATTAGTGATAGTAACAATAGTATAAGTAATATATTGTGATAGAATGTGGTTGGCATAGAGTTGGATAATTATTATGTAATGGGTTTTGGGTTATTGAAAGGAGAATGTTGTTTTCTAAGAGTGATATTTTGACGGGGATTTGACCATTCTTATTGTGGGTATTTTTGATTATTTTGTGAATTTTTAGTGGATAAAAAGTTTATTTTGGTGTTGTGTTTCAATTCATAAAGACATTTGGAGTATGGAGGATTAATTTTATTATTTGATGTGGGTGAATATAGAGAGGTATAATGCTTCATATTTAATGTTGTATAAAATGGGTAATGGTTTAAATTAATTAGATATGTGTTTTTAAGCGTTTTCTTTGTGGAGTTTGGAATGTTGGTGACCCTTTAATGAAATGAAAATGATGGGGAAATTGTGTTCTGAAGTCAAATGGGGAAATGGTGTGAATAATATCATTAAATGGAGACAAATATATTAATGGACTCATTAATTGATCATATAAGAAAATATTATATTGTGACTGTGAATATATTTAGGAATATATTTTGATTTTGGAGGAGTATATGGAGTAGTTGGTGAGGGTGTGGATGCAGAGGTAGAATGATTCCCATTTAATATTTGGGAAACTAGTGAATTGTTTAAATATATTGGATATTTGTTCTTACTATGTTTTTGTGGATTATGGAATTTTGGTTACTGTCCATGGAAATGAAATAGTTGGGGGTTTTGGTAACACAACTTGGATGGGGCAACGGTATGGATAAAATTATTAAATGGATCCAAAACAATTAATGGCGACATTAATTTACCTTAACCTACCAAATATTTGAATAATAAGGAGGCCTAATTTTTTTTGGATATGAGACACTTTGGAGATGAAATAGATGATAAAATATTATATGGAACAATCATTGGGATTTAGATACATACATAAAATCAATTCGATCATAAGAAAAAAGTAATTAAGATTCATGTGTAGTAAAATTTAATTTTTCAGTCCCATAAATTTTTGAATTCCATATATAGTCTATTTTATATAGAAAACTAATCTTATGTTCATCAATATGTGTTAACAATTTCCATTGGGGTTGATCATTGTG
Organism: Viscum album; assembly: GCA_963277665.1. Taxonomy (NCBI): domain Eukaryota; kingdom Viridiplantae; phylum Streptophyta; class Magnoliopsida; order Santalales; family Viscaceae; genus Viscum; species Viscum album. The sequence continues at coordinate 189,167,382 of OY728150.1, forward strand.
GTGTAGTCAATTGGTTGTAGGGTGGATTTGCCAAAATTTTCATGTTGATTGGTTCTTATATTTTTCTCTTCCAGTAGGGATTTATGGTGTTTAAAATTTGAAACTATATATGAATAGATTTTCATAAGATAGAAAATTTTATCATTCTCAACTTCTACAATGTCTTACTACTACTATTTTATGACATACTCTAACATTCCATAAAAACTAATTTTCATTGGAAAAGACCATGTAAGTATTTATATCCTGGATAATGAGTTATAGAGTATAGGCTTCAAATTTAGGATAATTTTTTTCTTATTATTATACTAAATGTGGTGTTGAATTTAGTGTTGTTTCATGATGCAACATGTTGTTGTAAAAATTATATCTTCCTAAAGGAAATTGAATAGTTTTAATATGTAATTATAGTAATTTTTAAGTCATTTTGTGGGTATTAGATTTATATAATGGGATGATTTTGTAGATAATTCAAAAGATATTCTAGGAATTACTCAATTATACCAAATATATCTAAAATATGTATTATAAATTAAAAATGAAACATTATTGATAAATATAACACATGTTGAAATGTCCTTAGATTTTTATTTGAATCCGAATTCATGAAAAAAATAATCTCATTGTTTATGATTTAGGGAAAAATATAATCCCCATAATGGTTTTATCCATGTATATCTATCGAAGATACCAATTAACTTTTAAATATTTTCCCAAATTTTTTGTCCTTGTTTGATCATTGATAAATCCGTGAGAGGTTGGACGAATGATGTGTGATTTTTTATTTTCAAAAATTAGTTTCTTATTATATGTAAATTGATCTCATTTAATTTTTAGATCCTCAGTGGGATATTGTAATGAAAATGAATATTTTTAACTGTTACCAAATATTCCACAAACTATTTAAAATAATTTTTTAAAAAAGAAATAAGTTAAAAAAATTTTAGTGTATAGGATCAGTGTGGGAATGAACTCATTTACCCATTCAACTCTTATTGATCAATTAAATTAACAATATATTATATTTATCAATTATATTGTGTGTGTAATTATTTCCATAGGAATGGTTCTACTATACTACATTGGTGGGTTGGAATTATGAAACATATAAACTATTTAGTATACCAATCATATATTTTATATTTTATTCCCACTTTTCATTCACATAGTACTTCATATTCAAGTAGTTAAGAACAAATAAATAGTTTATCATATCATATATATTATAAAAAAATCATCATCTCCTCATATTTTTATAATTACTATAAATGTTAAATAATGAAAACAAGTTCCTCAAACTCTAGAACATGGAATATTGTCCTCAACGTCCGAGATCATCTTAGAATCAATTATCAGGAAACTCTCAACTCATAATATCAATCAGTTATATATAATTTGAAATACATGTTAGACCACTCAACATATTCTTTTTTGAATTCCAAAAACATTTTTAAGTCAATATAGGATAAAAAAATATTATTACCTTATATAGTATGAAATTATTTTATATTTTTTTATTTCATGAATTCCAACTAATTTTTTATGTTTCACAGGTTCATAGGATTTTTATTCCTCTTACAAGTGTGAGATTATTCTTAATCTTATATCATTTTTTTTACAGACACTCAGTATTATTTAAATCTCTTTCATATGATCTATTTTATTTCACTATCAATTTTTTCATGTGAATGTTTTTTGAAATTGTAACAACCAATGATTTTTGTTGTTATATTGTTATAATTACATAACGTGTTAGTAGATTGTCTCACACACAAAACTGATAGAAAATATATAATAAACCATAATAATATAATAAAATTAATAAAAATTACACTTATTATACACCCACTAAATACGATGGTATAATAAGAAGAAACAGAATTATAAAAACAGTTAATAATGGTGTTATAAAACAAAATTATTCTTATGATAAGAACATTCATGTTTCATAAAAAACATTTCTATGTTATAAATTATTAAAATAAAGTTATTTTATACAACATTTACGAATTGAATCACTATAAATTATATGAATATTTTATATTTTCGGGATAAAATTTTGAAATGGATTTAATTTCATTTAAAAAAAATTATGTTTCCAACATAAACTTTAATAAATTTAATAAACTTATTATTTAAGAAAACAATACTTCTCTATATACTGTGGATTATTTAAATTAAATGGGTATATTTCAAATTAACAATCTAATATAATGTTCAAAAATAAATAAAAATTATTAACATACATTTAATTTCAAATCAATTTCAACGAATACTAAGAATGCTTTATGGAAAAATTATCATTTTTCTATAAAAACAGTTTTTTAATACATTAAATGTATTAAATTAATATTTAATTATCATATATTTCTTAAGTTAATTATATTATATTGAGTCCAAATACAAATTAATCATTTATTTTTCTTTAATATTGGTAATCATATATATTATTGACACAATAATAACCATGATTTATATTTTACCAACATTAAATAGTATTAAAATATGTAATTTATTGTACCTTATTTTTCATTAATAAATTTGAAACGTATACATCATATATTAATTTTTATAGTTTAGAAGGTAATAAATAGATTTTTTGTAATTTATTATCGCCACAATAAACATATCTCTCATGTTATTCCATTCTTATCCATCAAAAAAATTCTTTTCCATTCATTTTCACCATTTTTAACAAATAAAAGGACCTCACTTATTCCATTTTGACACCCACGACTCGTTTTTAATATTCAAGAATCTATAACCAAAATAATTATTCGAGATCCCTATATGTATTTTGAATATTGTATCATAAAAACTATCCACCAAATACATCATATTTAAAGAATAGTTAATTTATAGAAATCAATTATCAATGATGTTACATTGTGGAAAAATATGATATAATTCAAGGAATGAGATTCTTATCTCCAATTTTTTAAAATTTGTGATTTATTTTTAATTATACAATATTTTTTATAATGGGGTTTCCACTCCATAATTAATATTTTCCTGTCATTATACTATTATATTCTATGATATTCATATTTCTACATCCCATAATATGTGACAACTTATTTAGAAAAAACAATTCAAAGATACAAATATATGTTTGTTAAGAAAACATCACATTCTAACAAATGAAACTTATATATGTCCATTTTTCACTAATTGAAATAGTTTTCATTAAAAAATATTTTATTACATTTATTCAATATTCTTAAAATTTATTTACAACAACAGTAAACATATATTTTTCAATGTTTCTCTCCTATTTTTATATAAGAGGCCTAAAAATCATAATAATTTAATTTTATTCAATATTTAATAATCTAAATTTACAATATTGTTTTTTTCATTTCAAATATATTATATGTGTAACTCTTTAGTATAATATTTCCATAACCATTCTATTTTATTCTCAATTTTATTTCTAAATGTATGTTGAATTTCATCCTTTGTGACAATGATAAAAAGTTTTATGAAAACATATACTTTTCCACCATGATATATGTATCAAGAAGTCATGATTTTACCACCCCTAAAAATAATATTATGATATTATTATTTTTGAATATTTTATTTTTGATATCTTTTAATTTATTAATTTTGTATTTTGATATTTGTATTGAAATTTTTCATAAAAGTATTATTTTTCCATGTGTTATTAGATACAATAATTATCATTTTATTGAACATATTTGTATGTATGATCATGGTAGGTGTATTATATTTACCTATAATTTATTTATTTTATTATATATATAAGTAGATTTTTTGTAGTGGAGATAATTAATTTATTCATATATACATAGGAATAATTGGTTATCTCACATTTTTAAGAATAAACATAATGAATTTGTTCTCATATACATGGGAATAATGAGTTTTATATCAATTTGTTTCCTAATATTACGTTTGTTCCATAATTCTTTGTTATTATCAAGCTATTACACATTTTTGTTATGCACATAATTACAATTACCTATAATGTTTTCATTATTAAAACTTATTTTTATTGAATCTCTCGATTTTATGTCTGCCACACATGTTTTATGATGATTTTGTGGTATTTCAAACAATGTAGTATATTTCATGAATAATTAATGATCTTATTTTGATATTATTCTTATCTAATTCCTTTATTATTATCATCTATAGTAATATGGTTTTTTATAAATAGATTTGTTATCTTTCTCATGTTCTCCTTAATGTTTATTATTAGATACATCATGATATGTTTTTACCTTACTTTGAAATTCATCACACTCCTTTATTATGATCCCATTCCCCATTTTATGATGATGATATCAAGTTCTATATATAGAAATAGGTATATATTAGTGTGGTTAAAAAAATTGACATTTGTTGTATATTAGTTTTTGTAGCTATCATCCAAGACACTAAACCATGTAGTCCTTGGGTCATGTCACTTATTGTGAGATTTATTATCTAAATAATGAAATTTGATGTTTTATTTATGTTATTTTAATATTGGTTCGAATTATTTTTTGTCAATGTATTTTTTATTTTTTTTGAGGGATTATAATAATCTTTTATATTACATTAAATAAATTAATAGAAAACCATATGAATATGTCTATCATTAAGATATAATCCAAATGATGTTGTAATATTTGGATTTTATAAAATAAAATAAATAACATCCATTCATAAATACTAAAAGTGTATATATTCTATTTTATAGATATATCTATAGGGTTATAAACCTAGAAAAGTATTGTTGGGTATAACCACAATCGTGACCTAGTGCAAAACAAAGATGCCCATCTTCAGACATGGATTGAAAATCATGTGATATATGCTTCAAAACAATCATAATAACATTATTAAACATTACAATGGATTCAAATAAATTAAATTATAACTTAAATAATTTACCATTTATATTGTAGATTGACTCCATTATATTCATAGTATAGAATATAAATTCATTTTTGAATTTCAATTTTTATGTTTATAGTTTCCTTACATGTACATTCATTAATATTTGTATAGTCATTCTTGATTGTCCATCAATTAGTGTAATGGTGGGAACAAAAATGAACCATGCTATTAATTGGTACAATGGAAAATGGTGATATTTTCATAAAAGGAAAATCTAAAATATGGGGTTGGAATAGAAACCCTCATGGAAATGCTCATATAAATTTCTAAAGTAGTGGGAAAAAACATTAATCATTTTCATGTCCCGACACAAAATTCATGGAGAAAATACCTATCAATTATTTCAATAGAAAAAACACTCTCTCATAAAGCGGGCCATCTAATCTACTAGTTACTAAATACTAAGACCAAAAGATGGAAAATATAGCTTTCATTCTATAGTTCTCGGACCATGAGAGTGTATGTTTAGACAAAATTAATTTCTATGGGGCTACTAAAAAGTACTGTAATCTCATTATTAATAGAAAAAAGGTGAAAGTATACTATATTGAATTGAATTATATTGAGAACATATTTTTCAAAAAAAATTTATTTTGAATATTAATCAAAAACATATTGGGTATTCATGGAATTGATGATAAATGGTTAAAATCTATTTGATCATATGATGTCAAATTCAAAATATTTGTAAGTTATTACTATAGATTTATCTCTATATCTATGTGGAAATTTGAATTATTTTATCCCACAATTAAATCCTATAATTTAAATGGTACTATAATGGAGATACTTTAGTAGATATGAATATATTTTTCAATGTCTTCTAATAGTAGAGATAGATACCATAAAATATCAATATTCTATGGAAAATAAAATGATAATGGAGTAACTAGGATGATCCAATGATTATACATATAAAATGATGAAATTTAAATTTCTTATAAGAAAAAAAAACATTGGAGAATGTAGTAATGGAATTTTACCACTGGATCATAAATGTTTTTTATGTTCGCTAATGTAGGAAACCAATCCCAAAACTAAAGAACTAAGGATAAGATGATGATTAATGAAATAAAAGAGATTAATGTAAAAATTATTGGTCTTCCATACTATAATGTTTCTAGCGGATGTAGTTATAGCTTTATTTTGTCCAATTCACCAAACCTTGGCTCAATATTTAAAATAGGGCCCAACAACCTTCTACCATATATGAATAATGAATAGAATTTAGAATCACTAATACTGATGCAGATGACAATAAATAAGTATTAAAATTTACAATTTATATCTTTTCTATATCTAATAATAACAATTCAAATTATAGTTCATCGAATTATTTTATATCTCATATGATTTTTATGTATATATAATCACTATCCCATGTAATTGATTTTAAAAAATATTATAAATTCTATTGTGTAATAATGATCATTTATAAGATATATAATTCTTCACTTATTGATATTTATGGGAAAATACTCTTTACATATATAATTATTCTTCCTTTTGTGGAATTTGACTTAATTTTCGTTATAGATTGGCATTTCCTATGTAAAGAACATATAAACTATTAGGATAAGGAAATCTCATTTCATCTCATAAATCATCCAATATTCATGTACAAATGAAAGGATAATTATGAGATCCATAGTTATAAAATTATATAATATGAGATATGATACACAACAATGAGAAACTATTTACTCAAATGAGTAGGGAGGAATTAATAAAAGTAGACATTCCTATTATTTGGGAGTATACAGATGTATTTCTAGATAAATAGCATTACCTTTCACCATAACATGAGATTGACTTTATAATTAAAATCATACATGGATCCATACCAATATAAAAAAGTTCAAATGGAATGGATCCCAATGTTTAGTGAAAAAATTAAGAATCAAATATTAGAGAATCATGAAATGTTTTTAATATAGCCTAATTATTCACCATGGGGGAACTAGTCTTTTTTTCAACAATAATGATTAAAAATAAATTTTTTGTATTCATTATCCTAATCATGATAAAATCATGATAAATAAAAATTATCATCTACCCTATATTTTTTATTTAATAGATCAAGTCAATGGTGATCAATATTTTTCATAGAATGAACATAGATATAGATACCAATAGTTACAATAAAAAAAGGATGATATTTTATAGAGCTGTTTCTACATTAAGTATAGAAACTATGAATTAATATTCATACACTCTGGAATTATTAATTCTCAAGTTATATTTAGGGATATAATTTATGGATTAATTATACATTGAATATATGATTTTATTTAATGATAATATATATATATATATTTATATTCAACATATAATAAACATCATGATAGTAAATTATAGATTTTGTTAAAGTCATTTAGAAAATAGAATCCCAATGTTAATTTTATAATGTGCGAATTCTATTATCCAAGAGAATCATTATTGGGGCATGAAATCCTAACACAATAAAATTAGTAGATCTATCAAAGATGGAAGTTATAAAGGAATATCCTAGACTGAACATTATAATGAAGACATGATTATTTATTGGGAAAGTAGGATAATACTAATTCATTGTATGCAATTTCTCATAGCTACCAATACCACTAACCATGTTAATGTGCAAGGGAGTGAAGCTATTTTTAAAATAGGAATTTAGAGAATAGTTTAATGATCTAAAAAATAGTTTGTTCATTTTTCCAATAAATACATTAAAAATAATTTGGGAAGGTTTTGTAATATTTAGAGTTTCATTGAAAATGTTCTTGGGTTGTTTTATCATTCAGAATTACAATTTAATTTCATATGCCTCAAAAATGTTGAAATTTCCAGGGAAACTTTACCATGAGCATGATTTAGAAAAAAAATAGTGGCCGTTACATTATATATTTTGGGGCATTATATCTATAGAGAATACTATTATATATATACACATATAAATAGATCTTGAAATATATATTCATTTATAATGAGTTGAATATGAACCAACTGATATGGTTGGAATTGAGAAAATATTGTTATTTATCATTACATTACCACTGAGGTAAGAAAAATAAGTTTGATGATGCTCAGAGAAGAAGGATATTTCTACTCTATTTTTGGTGAGGAATGAAAAAGAACCAATACTCAGAGATTGTTGGAGGATAAATCTTCATTACACAATAGGAGGAAATAAATCTATTATTTCCCAACTAAAGAGTAAACATTACATCCATATGAGGATCAAATAATCCTCGATATATTATATAATGTTATAGATAGAAATGATAATTTTCTAGTGCTTAACTATGATAAATTTGGATTAATATGTATTTGAAAGTATAATTGTGTTCCATCAAATGAAAAATTGATTGAAGAATTTTTGGGGGAGGCACATAACTCATTCTTTTATATTCATCCATGAAGTACTATGACTTATATATATGTATAATAAAGCATCTTATGGGAAACAATAAATAAAAAAATTAGAAATTACTTATCTCTATGATTTGTATGCCAACATGTTATGGTTAAATGGGAAAATTATAAGATTTTCTTTCATCCGCTTTCCATAAAAATATTGAAACAATAAAGCATACATGTGATGAACCAGATCTGCTTACCAATGAAACCGGCACCAAACCCATCCCATGGCAACACATGAAGTGTGTTCCTGGTCCCCAAAGGCTGGAAAAAGTTCCTAGGAATCATAAAAAGAGAATTGGGAATGGCTTACCCTAGTTTATAAACATACAACGACAAACACATCCAATTAAACAAATCATGATTTTTTAATCAAAACCATCTTTTAAAAAATTCAGAACTGAATGACATAATTTAAAACAATGTTTAAATACCATTGAAATGGAATAAAACCAATAAAAGGACATCCCATGAACCACTGCATGTAATCTCCACAACACCACATCACGATGTTAAACTAAAACCCAAATCATTGGCACACAAGCAATAACCAAACCTGTGAAAAAATTAACCATGTCTACTTACACCCAAGGGTGTAAGTAGGGTTCGATCCAAATCACAGTAGGATAACACCACTAAGATATTCCATTTGATAAACATTAAAAGATGAAAATCTTTCATGTTATCATAAACATGAAATGGTCGTTACAAATTTAAAAGACACATATATAAATAACAATTGAACTCAAGTGGGATGCTATAATGAATCAAATCTTTTAAAAAGATTTCCAAATATAATGAATTTTCCATCCAATCATTCCTTATGCTGATGTTTAGCATAAAGTATCTAATGAGCACAGGAAATGGGGAAATAACCCCAAGGTACTAGCTCACTATGGTTCTCAGGTACCTTGTATCTCAGTGAGAGTAACCATCACAATATCAGTTATCCTGCACAAGCCACTAGTAGGGAATATACCCATTCCATAATGGTCAACAATCATCATCATCATCATCATCATAATAATAGTTTAGTTAGTTTTTCCATCGAAATTCATGATATGTGAAACTGAGGACAAACCCTAAGGGATCACCAAAACACTATTACATGTCCACCCACCTAGATACCTATGTTTCTCTCTTAATCCCAGAAACGTTCCAATAGTCATGAAATAAAATTTTCACATGAAAAAAAAATTCCACATCACACATTAACCAAACACAGGACTTGTATATCACTCATGTCACATCATCACCGATTTAATTCAAATTGATTTTGAATTCAATCTCACACCAAATTAGCATATAAAACATTTTTCATATCTTTCAAAATTCAAAAAAAAATATTAACAATTTTATAAAACATTCCCAATATGATAAACATCAAATAAAATCCCACTAACATGTTACATAATACCCTCTTCATATATAGAAATCTATTTTTCACATCATAGTCACACAAAATAGACCACAAATATGTTTCGCACCCACATCAAAATTTCATAAATCACCTCGACAAATTAAAAAACATTGTCAAAACGTTTGACATCAAAACTAACCACATTATCTTTCAAAAACTAATTTTAGGTGAACAAACTCTCCAAAATATTATATATAAAACTTTTCCCCACTTTCTTTATCCTAATAAAACATTTACAATTTTTGTTAAAATAATCCCACACAGTATAACTATGTTTTGCACACAACACATTTCAAAACCCTCTTTTAAAGAAAAAATAACACCAATAATAATACCAAACAGAATTTTAAGCCGTATTAAAAATTATTAAACCACTCTCAAGTATTATAAAATGACCTTAAATAATTCCACAAATGCTGCACATGAAAAACTCACATTTTCATAAAACACATCTAAGAGGCATAAAATAGTTTTACACATAAAACAAATTCAAAAACCCCTTTAAAAACGAAAAAGAACACCAAGACCCTTCCAAAGTAGAATTGGAAATACAAACAACATTTAGTAAGCCACTTTCATATGTTAAAAAATACATTCGAATACTACCACATAAGATACACATGAAAAACACCCAATTTAATGCTAAAGTGAAACTATAAAATTAAACGCTTAACCAAATTCATCAAAAATAGTTTTTCAACCACATACATTACATGAGATTCATGAAAAGAAGTAAATCAAGAAATATAACTTGTTAATAATTCCTTATATATAGAAGCGACCTTTTTGTGTCAAAACTCTCAAAACCTGGTGAGATACATCATCTGCACCACCGCTGCACCACATGGGGGTGGAAACCTACCCAAAACAATATGATTTCACCAAAATGGAAAAAATGAAACCCAAGGATCAAACCCTACCTTCTAGAAATTTTATAACTTCGTGAAAGACTGAGGAAACCCAAAGGAAAATGGATGAAACTAATAAGGAATCACTTACCATGAACATTATTTAAGAAATCAACACAAATCCACTAATGTTTGAATCTAAAAGCAACCAAAACTAATTGGTAGGCTCGAATGAGACCAATTAGGTTAAGTGGGGATTGAATTGGGGGAGAAAAGGTAGAAATGGAAATGGTTAAGAAAGAATAAAATTCCCTTCTCATATTTGGAAGATTTGAGAAATCATGAGTCTTTTCACCCTAACATTAGATCCAAATGAACTAAAAATATTTGAAATAGAGAAATTATGTGATCCTCGTTCTTTTTTAATTTGGTGGAAGGATTAATCACTAAAGAAATGTAAAAAAATTAATGAGATATTGAAACCATAAAAAAGTAATTTAATGACGAAATAGGCTTACAGGCGAACCAAAACCCTTAAAAAACCCAAATCCATCGTAATTATGGATTCATATGGGGTCCAAATTACTATGGTGGTTTTAATACACCAGGGATTTCAATTGGTAAGTGGAATGGGTTTAATATGTTGATAAATGTAGGAGAAATAAAAGGAATATTTTTTTTAAATATCGAAATTGTCTCATGGTTTCGCCCAAATTTTGAAAATACACTATTTACACCAAAAATGCAAGGGAAACCCCAAAATCAAAATAAGAATGTAAATTAAATGAAAATTACAATTAAAATAAGACATTTATATGAGAATTATCCCAACTATAAATCTTTCTGCCATCATAAATCCACCAGAAGTCTAACACCCCAAGATTTCATATTACGTTAGTTATTCAAAGTAATTCAATAACGTACATTACATGCAACATTAACTTCAAGCACACCACGACTTACCAAACTAGCAGTTCAAAAGTGGTTGTGAATAGTATTTACTGAATTTTGAACTATATATAATCATTATAATTTTAGAATCTATATTATGAGTTTCATAGAAATAATGTAAGAACTAATTCATTTTTTTCAGATAAAAGATGAATTATTCAAAAAATATACCTTTACCGCCTTTAATGGTGAACCCTTTTTTAAATCCAATATTTGAAAATATTATATATAAATTTGACAAGATTCCCTTATTTTATATAATTGGGATATATGAATTTAGTTTTAATAAATTTTTGGTGTTTTTCAGATAACATTCAAATTTGGGTGAATAGTGAAAAATACAATATTTTATCTGAAAACAACATTTTTAATCAAAATAATTTATAATGTCAAATTATAAATATTAATGGTTTGGAAGTATAAGAATATTATATTTGTACCATTTAATCCAATGATGGTCATTGTATGTAATTTCATATTGAAATTGGATATAAACAAGTGCCAAACATTTGATAGTTATTATTTCTTAAAACTATGCCTTTTGGTTCTGAAAGCGGTAATTAATTTTAAATTATTAAATGCAACTTCTATGTTTTTAATTTGGTAAAATAGACTTCATTGTTGAGTTAATAATATCAAAACTATCTTACGGTGAAATGTTTTGTATTTTTCAGAAAACGTTTAATTTTATATGAATAGTTGAAAAACTATGTTATAGTTTAAAACCAAATTTTTAGTTAAATAATTTTATTTTTTATTTAAATTTATTTTACGTACAAATGGATACATAATACCTATATATGTTCAATGTAATTCATTGGAGTTAGATTATAATAATTGTAGATATACAAAAATATTATTGAACTTTTCACCGTCTTTTACCCACCTCCTATGAAAATTAAAAAATTCACATAAAACATAATTTTACCGCTTATGTTTCTCTAATTTCAAAAATCTGAGAGTCACAGTTAATATCAAGGAATATGTGAAAAATATTTTTTGGTGAATAGTTACTTTTTACTTTTATTTACCACGGTTAAAAGTAAATTGTGTAATTATGGGTAAAAATGATATTATTATTACCCTAACACAAGTCATAACTCTATTGGATAAGTGTAATTCGACCAGAAACAACCTTATAAATAAAATATGACTCGTTATGTCCACTTGGATTACATTTAGACATTTATTATTATTTAATTTTAAAAAGAGTTAAAAGAGTTAAAATCAATGTTTAATAACTAAACCATTTTTTATAAAATTTTATACATAAGATAAATTATACTAAAAATATTCATTAGAAAGATAGAAATATTTCCTACATAATGGTATTTTATTTATAATTTTTAGATAATAAATAATTATGTTTATTAATTACACAATTAGGATGAAATAATTACCTTATTAACGAAAGAATCTAATAAATGGAATTATAAATATTAAAATTAAAAAAAATTAAAAGTTTTTATGAATTACAATAATTTTATAGGTGAATATGACAATTTAGGTATGATTAAATGTATCTATTTTTATGTAATCAAGATATGATGACTTCCACAAAAACAAAATACCAAATAGTGTCAAAATTGAAATAAAAAAATATTGAAAACAAATACTATATTATTGGTTCATATAATATTCATAAAAATGTATGTTTCTGTCAAATGGATTTAATATTATTATATATGTCATTAATGAGACACTCAGGGTTCTCGTGGATGATTATATCAGTTTTATTAACCATATAGAGTAAGAATACAAGAAAACACGGTAAAAGTTAAACTATTTAACTAAAAGTTAAATAAAAAAGATACGTTTAAAATGGTAACCTAAACTTGTCTGAAACCTATTGGTTGAGTTAATTTCGTTAAATATACACCTAAGTATTGAAATAAATTCATTTTAATCCATTATAAACCAAATATTATTGTATAATAAATTAATACTTTAATATTTTCCTAACATGACCCTCACCCCTCTTATAAATGGGCACTTCCCCTTCTCTCAAATTAAAACCTCCAAACCAATTTTCTCAGAAAACCTCTGCCCAAATATCCTCCCAACTATCCTAACAATATCCTATAGGCCTTAATTTGGTCATAAATACAACCTATGGTTCCCTTTTGATCAAATCAAAAGGAAGAACCCGAAGAAGAGGTACTGATTTCACAACCCTCTTTCAAGTTCTCTCATTCTTCCACTTACACTTTATTAGTTGATTCCATTAAAAAATAATAACTCTAGAATCTTCTATATACTATGATTTTATTATAAATATGTCACAACTATATTCATTATTCTATCCATCGTATGATTGAAAAAGTCTTCATGCGTGCGTACATATGGCTTACCGTCTCCACGTCGTGGTGTAATTTGTTATTCCAAACTATGATATTTGGATGGATATAATGATGAGTAATGTCTATAAAAAAATTAAAATAACATGATAATTTCTTTGTAAAATTAATATACCATCCAATTTCACACATTAAGGAAATGATATTGTCCCTCGTGTGTACGTACGTATTACCGTCTCCACAACACGATGGGATTCATTTCCACATTACCCATTCATCAATGGTTATAAAAATATATATTACTAATAAGTATGAAATATATGAAAAAAATAATGCTACAGGATATATATATATATATATATATATGTACTTACTTATATATTATTCACTTAGTTCTGTTCAATACGACATGAAAATTGAAACAGAGTTTATGTGTATGTACAGACTACCATCTCCATAAACATTGTTTTTCATTTCATATATATGTCTATTTTACATATTTATATTCTAAATATATATGATAAAAAATCATTTTTTATATTCTGGATGTATTTAAATATTTATATTAGTGATACAATCAAGATTAACAAGTTAAAACATGTACGATAAAGAAACCGATTATTACCCGAAATGTTAATTTAACTGGGAAATTATTATAAAATGGGTAGTATAAATTCATTAGAGAATCATGTATGATATCATAAATATTAATATGGTTCTGGTATAATTTAATAACATATTATTATCTTCATATATGATGTTAAACTTCCCCTCACTAGAGTAAAGTGCAAGGTATGGGTTAATTCCGCAATCTCATTATTATCCGAGATTATTTATATGTAAGTATTTACTGGGAAATTATTATCATCCATGTCCACTTTTCATAAAAATGATTTCAAAATGAATATTTTAAGAATTTGTGAAAGGTAATGTTTATCAGGATCATAATTTTAAATGTTTTAAAGATTTATCTTTTTAAATATTTTTAATTAATGTCCATGTTTTCAAAATGATTTTAAGGATTTATTTATATGGACATGAATGTTTTGAAATGATAATTCGTTTCAAAAGTTTCAAAGTGGTATGTGAAACAATGATTGAAAAATATATTTTAAATTACTTCAATTATACATGTGGGTCTTTTAAATGATTATACAAAAATGATATTTCACTCAAAAAATTTGACTCATCATTTTCAACTATGTCAGCATCCTTTAGTGGATATTATTATTGATTGAGGTTGATTTATTATAATAAAATCTTCCATGTTTTATTGAATTAGTTATGAATATTTTGACAGTGGATGTTCTATTTTTATACCATTCATGGTTTATGGTTAATGTAATGACATTTCATATGGTAGTTTTAATACTAATGTTATTTTTATGTTTCAACTTTTTCATATGAAGAATGCAGTAGACATAGTAAGTGACGGGTGGAGCCCTCTATATCTCCATGATGCATCGATATGTTTAATGAGATAAACTAGTGTCTTGGAATAAGGCCTTGAAAAATTTTATTTGTAGTATTGGCACAAGGCCTTGACTATGTGGTAATGATGTCTGGCGTTAGGCATTCCCTCATTATAAAATTACTTATTACATGTGATTATTAGACTAATAGAATATCAATGTGCATTTTTATATGGTAATGTTTGATTCATTTTTTTTAATATTATATTTTGGTTTATGTTTAAAAAGGTTGTTGTTTTTATCACACATCATTCTTTAAAAGTTTATAGCTTCCACTAATTTATTTACCTTTACTGGGAATCTGAGATCACCCCATTATTATGTTTTATTTTCCAAGGATTCCAAGAAGTGTATTTTGATTTATATGCAGGGTTAAGCTAAAGGGAATAATGGCGCTCTCAAAGAACTATTTTTTTGTATTGTATGTTAGAGGTCGTAATGTAATGTTCATGTATGCAATCTATTTTCCAAGACTGCTTAACTGATCGGTCATTCGGGAGATGATTCCTTATAATCATTTTAATGTATTAAAATAATGCAGCAACTCTGGGAATCTGGGGTTAGGGAATTATAAATGGTATCATAGGATGTTGAGAAATAACCTTGGAAACTAGATTCAGTTTAACTCTATTTAGAGCACATTACCGTATGATAGACTTTGATGATTAGAAAATAAGAACATCCTAGAATTTTGGTAATGTAATGATTTTTTGTGTTTTCCCAAGAAACAAAATCCATGTCTAGATACGAGCAGGTAGAGGTGGCTCTAGCACATATGTACGTAGGGGTAAAACCCGAAAACACCACTTTGAGATAGATTCGAATGGGAACTGGTTCATGACAACATGCCTTGTTGCACTCTTAGTTACGACACTCCTAGGGGATATGCATAGGATAATTATCATTTTCATTACAAAGAAGTATGATGGGTTTATGAGTATATACCTCCAAAACGAAAATAATTTTGTGATTATGGATTATATTCATAAACTGTTCAATTTACATTAGTTATTTTATGTGTTTGGAATTATGAATGGAGATTCATATACTGACCTAGTGTATCACATTGTATATAAATAGAACCCAATAGAAGGAATGTGAACTCCAGCAAAACGTATGATCCAATGAGTGATAAGGCTCATACATTTCATAGTATTAAGACAACATTTAGAAGATATATAGTCTCCCATGTTTTCTCAACATATGAAGAAATCGTATCATGTCTTAATAAGACAAGTATTGAATTTTATGAGTCATATTTCCTAGAAAGGAAGCAAGAAAAAAAGGGTTGGAATAGAGAAAGATGGATAAAGGGAAGAGGGAAAAGAAGAATTTTCCAATATGTGAAAACTGTGGAAAGAATCTCCATGGTAGATGCTGGAAGGGAAGGAGAGATTGTTATAAGTGTGGAGAAAAAGGACACTAAGTACGTGATTTCAAGGGTAAGAAAAAATTTCAATTGTATAATGCTTCATCATCAAGGCATTGGGACACTACACGAATCAATGTCTCAGTCATTAGAGTATACCTTAAATGATGCTATTGGATAATAATCAGGTTATGATATAACCTAATGTGCAGAGAAATAAATAGTGTTCATATGTTGTTAATATATAAATATTTCATTTTAGTGTTGAATCAACAATATACTGGTTATATGAATTTTAGAGATAAATTTGTATTGTACTGAAGTACTATTTTATTGAGCATTTGAGAGTATATGGTTATAAAAAGAGTCTTAATAATAAGCTACACTTTTTGGAAAATACATGGTTGAAGGTAAGGTTGTCCTTAACATGGTCCTGATACTGAGGTAGTGATTTTGGAAGAAGATATGGTTGATTTAGATAAATTATATTGGATATTCTTGATTTCTTTTAAACTGATTAATGATTTTTATATACCATCATTTTTGGAGTTTACAACATTTTTTGGATAGATTTAGTATATCTAGAATGCTATAAGGAAGAAGGGAGCATGAATTTAATCAATAAGGTTTTATTATAATTTAGGATGTTGTAGTGGTATAAAAGAATACTTGATGAAGGTATTCACATGTTATTATCCATAAAATAGGATCTTCATTGTGTTTAACTTCCTTGTAAATTTTGGACAAAGAGTTTGGATATATATATTTTGGATAAGTATAAAGGTTGGAATGGATTATGTTTGAAATTGGATGATATTGTTAAGGTTATTTTTGGATTTTTATAAAAAGGACAACCTAGAGGTCGGGCAACTACTAGTTGCATAAGGCAAGGCCGCGAGAATTGAACCCACAACCGAAGAACGACAAGGGTGAATCACCTATGACTAGACTACGTGATGTACTAGTTTGTATAATTTATCTTTTTTTAAATAGTTTGATAAATGAAATATAAATTCATTATTTTTGGAGCCCAATACGATTAGGATAAATAAATTTTTTTGTGTAATCTTTTGGAGTGAAAGATGAGTTTGTGGTAGGAATATGTTGAAGGATGAAACTCTACTTGTCAAATATATATATATATATATATATATATATATATTCCTCTTATTAAGACTAAATTTTATTAACCCAATTTTTGATGTGGGTTTTCCCACAAAGGTATTTTCTATTTTCAACCTTTTATTTTCAATGAAAAAATTCAAATTGTGAGGATACAATTTATTTAAGGTGGGAATAATGTACCATTCCATGATTTCATATTACGTTAGTTATTCAAAGTAATTCAATAAATTACAATACACACAACATCGAGTTCAAGCACACCACAACGTACCAAACTAGCTTTTTGAAAGCGTTTACGAATTGTATTGACTGAATTTTGAAGTATATATAATCCTTATAATTTAAGATTTCATATTATCCGTTTCTTAGTCCTAATGTAAGAACTATTTCGTTTTTTCAGATATAAGTATTATTTTTTAAAAAATATACTTTTACAGCCTTTTAAAGGTGAAACCTTTTTTAAACCAAATATTTGAAACATTTATATATTAAATTTGACAAAATAAACTTCTTGTTTAGAATTGGGATATAATAATTTAGTTTTAATAAATTATTGGTCTTTTTTATATAACTTTAAAATTTTGGTGAATAGTGAAAAATACTATATTTTAACTGAAAACAAATTTTTAATCAAAATAATTTAGAGTGTTAAATTATCAATTTTAATTATATGTACATATAAATCGATTATATTTTTTCCATTTATTCCAATTCTGGTCATTGTATGTAATTTCACTTTGACATTGTACATAAACAAGTGTCAAACATTTTATATTAATTATTTCAAAAAAAATACGACTTTCGGTTTTGATAGTGGGAATTGATTTTAAATAAATAAATTCAAATTCTCTGTTTTTAATTTGGGAAAAAATACTTCATTATTGAATTAATAATATAAAAATTATCTTAGGGTGAATTTTTCGTATTTTTCTGAAATCATTTAATTTTTTATGAATAGTGAAAAACAATGAGTTATAGTTTAAAACTGAATTTTTATTTAAATAATTATTAATTTTATTTTAATATTTTTAGATACAAATAGATACATAATACATATATATGTTAAATTTAATTAATTAGATTTAGTTTATAATAATTTTAAATATATAAAAATTTTATTGAACTTTTCAACGTCTTTTACCCACCTCCTAGAGAATTGGTAAATTCACATAAAACATAAATTTACCACTTCTGTGAGTTGAATTTCGAAAATACGAGAGTCACGGTTAATATCAAGGATTAAAATTTGGTTCAATAAGATAAAAATAATATTTGATGAATAGTAACGTTTTACTTTTATTTAACACAATTGAAAGTAAATAGAGTATTTAAGTGTAAAAATGATATTATTATTACCCTAACACAAGTCCTAATTATATTGGATAAATATAATTCGACCAAAAAACCTTAGGAATAAAATATGACACTTTAGGTCCACTTGTATTAGATTAAGACATTTATTATTTTTTAATTTATAGAAGAGTTAAAAGAGTTAAATTTATGTTTAATAACTAAACCATTTTACATATTGGGTTATACATAAGATAAATTATACTATAAATATTCATTAGAAAGATAAAAATATTTCCTATGTAATGGAATTTTATTTATAATTTTTAGAGATTAAATATTTAAATTTATTAATGACACTATGATGATGCATTAATTACCTTATTAATTAAAGAATCAAATAAATGGAATTATAAATAATAAAATAAATATAATATCAAAGATTTTATAAAATAGACTAATTTTATTGGTTAATATGACATGTTAGGGGTGATTCAATTTATTGTTTTTGAAGTAATAATGTTTTTATGACTTTCACAAAAACAAAATACCAAATAGTGTCCAAATTGACATAAACAAATATTTAAAACAAAGACTATATTATTGGTAGATATAATATTACTAAAAATGTAAGTTTTCTTCAAAATGGATTAAATAATATTATATATGTCATTAAGGATCCACTTGAGGTTCTCTTGGATTTTTTGAGCAAGTTTATTAACTATATAGAGTAATAATACAAGATGACATGGTAAAATATAAAGTATTTAACTATGAGTTTAATCTTAAAGATAGGGTTAAAATGGTAAACTAAACTATTCTAAAACTATTGGTTGAGTGGATTTAGAACCATAACCACCTATTCTGCAAAATAAATTCATTTTTAACCATTATAAACCAAATATGATTGTATAATAAATTAATACTTTAATCATTTCCTAAAGTGACCCTCACCCCTCTTATAAAAGGGCACTTACCCTTCTCTCCAATTAACACCTCCAAAGCCATTTGAATCGGCCAACCATGGCCCAAATATCCTACCAACTATCCTAAAATCATCATATAGTCCTTACTTAGGTCATAAATCCATACTATGGAGCCTTTTCCATCTAATCAAATGGAAGAACCCGAAGAAGAGGTACTGATTTCAGCACCCTCTTTGAAGTTCTATTATTCTTCCACTTGATCATTCTTTATTGTTTCCATTATAAAACAATAAATCTAGTATCTTGTATATAATTTAATGTTATTATAAATATGTCACAACTATATTCATTATTTTATCCATCCTATTAAAGATAATGTCACCATGCGTGTGTACGTACGGCTTACCGTCTCCACACCGTGGTGTAATTTATTATTCAACACTATGTTATTTGTATGGATATAATGTTGAGTAATATGTAAATAAAAAATGAAAATAACATGCTAATGTCTCCTTAAAATTAATATACCATCCAATTCCACACCATTATGGAAATGATATTGTCGGTCATGTGTACGTACGTATTACCCTCTCCACGACGCGATGAGATTCATTTCCACATTCACCATTCATCGATGATTATAAAAATATATATTAATAATAAGTATAAAATATATGACATAATAATTCTAATGGAGATATATATATATATATATTTACATACATATATCTTAGTCACTTAGATCTGTTCATTATGATATGAAAACGGAAACAACGTTTATGCGTACGTACGGACTACCATCTCGTAAACAGTGTTTTTCATTTCATATAAATGTCTATTATACATATTTATATTCAAAATATATATTATATATAAATAATTTATTAAATTCTTGATGTATATAAATCCTTATCTAAGTGATACAATCAACAATAACAAGTTAAAACACGTACGATAAAGAAAATGATGATTACCGGAAATGTTAATTTAACTTGGAAATTAAAATTAAATGGGTAGTATAAAGTCATAAATGAGTAATGTATGATATGATAAACATTAATATTGTTTTGATATAATTTAATAACATACTATGATCTTCATACAGGAGGTTATACTTCCCCTCACTAAAAGAAAGTACAAGGGAAGGGTTAATTCCTCAATCTCATTATTATCCACGATTGTTTATGTGTAAGTATTTACTGGGAAAATTTTATCATCATTGTCAATTTTTCATAAAAATGATTTCCAAATGAATATTTTAAGGATTTGTGAAAGGTAATCTTTATCAATATCAGAATTTTAAATGTTTTAAAGATTTATCTTTCTAAATCTTTTTAATTTATGTCAATGTTTTCAAATTGATTTTAAGTATTTATTTATATGGACCGTAATGTTTTTAAATGATAATTGTTTTCAAAAGTTTCAAAGTTTTATGGGACTCTTTGATTCAAAAATTCCTTTAAAATTCCTGATTTTATAAATGTGAGACTTTTAAATGATTTTACAAAAATGATATTTCCCTCAAAAAATTTTACTCATTATTTTCAACTATGTCTGCATCTTTTATTGGATGTTATTTTTGATTGAAGTTGATTTTTTATAATACAATCATCAATGTTGTATTTAATGAGTTATGATATTTTTGACTATGGGTGTTCTATTATTATACCATTCATGGTTTCTGGTAAATGTAATGACATTATGTATGCTAGTTTTAATACAAATTTTTATGATATGTTTTATCATTTTCTTATAAGGAATGCATTGGACATAGTAAGTGATGGGTGGAGCCCGCTATAGCTCCTCAATACATCGGTATGTCTCATGAGACAAACTAGTAACTTAGAACAAGTCCTTCACAAAAAGTTTATTAGTAGTCTTGGCACAAGTCCTTGACTATCTGGTAATGATGTCCGGCATTAGGCATTCCCTCATTATAAAATTAGTTATTACATGTGATTATTCGACTAGTAGAATATCCATGTGCATGTTTATATGGTAATGTTTGATTTATTTTGTTAATATTATATTCAGGATTATGTTTAAAAAGGCTGTTTTTATCACACATCTTTCCATAAAAGTTTATAGCTTCCACTAAATTATTTACCTTTACTGGGAATTTGAGCTCATCCCTTTCTTATGTTATATTTTCCTAGGATTCGAAGAAGTGTATTATGATTTATATGTAGGGTTATGATAAAGGAAATAATGGAGTTCTCAATGAACTATTTTTTTGTATTGTATGTTATAAAGTGTAATGTAATGTTCATGTACGCAATCTATTTTCCAACTATGCTGAACTGATCGGTCATTCGGGACTTAATTCCGTGTAATCATGCCAATGTTTTCAAATAATACACCGAATCTAGGAATCTAGTGTCAGGTAATTAAAACAAGGTTGAAAGCAAAAAAACAAATCCAACCGTAAGGACGAAATGGACTTCATTGCCAAGTTTCACCGCCATCTAAAAGGTTCAGATATGTCATTTTTATAAATCAAAGAAGGAATACTCTAACAATCCAAAACATACCCCACATTCCTATAATGATCAAGAAGTTTCTAATTCATCCCAAATGAAACACCTCAAACACTATCTGATCAAGACTCAAGCAGTTTGCACAAATGAATAACAATATCAAACAAGGTTACACTGACCTTACATTAAATAAACCATTGGGTGCTATCAAATACCAATATTTACTGAAGGAGGATTTTGGTCGTTAGATATCTCTAAAAAACACTACATACCTCCAGGACAAGACCATGGACAAAACCGAGTTACTAATATGGGGAGATTCAAATTGGCTCCCCACCAAAAGAGACAACTTCAATTTTCCCAATACTTAATCAAGACACTAACAGGGGGGCCCTAACAGACTCCCCAGAATCAGGGGTAGAATCTCATTATATTTTTACAAAAGAACATACATGAGACCAATTTTGGGTTTATCCACAATAATATACAACTATATAAACTAACTAGCATGGTCCAACACTAATGGACCGAAAAACATAATGAGTTGGTGAAGCCGCACGGTTAGTCTGCACGGTTTTGGAAAACTTGCGCTAACTGTGAGGATAATTCTGTCCATAGGGGAAACATTGAATGGTTACATGGGATAAGGAACTCAACCATGTGGTAACTACCTTAAATTATTTTATGGTTCAATAGGTTGGTGCACAATTACTAATACCCATGCACAACCCATGTACATTAATCTTCCTAGAAATTGTTTTCATATTTTCTCAGAAAAACATGATGGAAACCAAAGGGGGGAAGTATGAACTCATGATACAATATTGAAATGAAGTCCCCTGACCAATACAACCAACAAATAACTACTTAAAAAGATGATGATACCATAGGATTAATCTATTCCCATATTTCATATTGAGGAAGGGAATTTTTAAAAGGGTTTGAACAAACTTGGGATTTCCCCAAACTACGCTCCAGCTTCAGTCCAAGATCTATGGTTGGAGGTCAAATGATTGAAGCATCTTTGTCCTCGCAGTTAGGATTTGGAAAACCCATGAATAGAACATCATCTTTGGGAGACACATAAAAAGCTACACCGTTGTAACACCCCAAGCTTCAACGGTACACTTCTCTTTGATCAATACAATAGCGTGTGTTGTACGCGACTTTGAGTTCTAACACACAACAACCAACCAAACCATCCATTATGAATAGTAATTACCAATTTTTGAAATTATATAAATTTTATTTTTTAAAATGGACTTCATTTTTGGATTCTGAATATCGAAATTATCTTAGGTTGAATTTTCGGTATTTTTCAAAAAAACTTCCTGTTTTTTGATGAATAGTGAATAACTCTATGTGATAATTTAAAAATGATTTTTTAAATAATTAATTGTTTTATTTAAAATTATTTTAGTTCAAAATAGATACTCAATACCTCTATATATTAAATGCATTTCATTGCATCCATTTTGTAATAATAATATATATATATATAATTTTATTGAACTTCTCACCGTCTTTTACCCACCTCCTAGGAGGATTAGCAAATTTAAATAAAACATAATTTTACTGCTTATGTGAGTTGAATTTCAGAAATCTTAGAGACGCAATTGATATTAGTTTGTAAAATGTTCTTAAATGAGATGAAAACAATTTTTGGTGAATAATATCTTTTTAATTTTATTTACCACAGTTAAAATTAAATAGGGAAATTAAGGGTAAAAATGATATTATTATTACCCTAAAAAATATCATAATTCAATTGGATAAGTATTATTCGTCCAAAATAAACCTTGGGAATAAAATATAATCTTCTTTGATACACATGGATTATATTAGGACTTTAATTATATTTTATTTAAAGAATAGTTAAAAGAGTTAAAATCATTGTTTAAAGACTAAAACATTTTTAATATAGGGTTATACAAGAGATAAATTCTACTATAAATATTAATTAGAAATAAAAAACTATTTCCTACATAATATTATTTTATTTTAATTTTTTATACATTATATAATAGAATTTATTTATGACACAATTATTATGCAGTAATTACATAATTAATGAAATATTAAAATAATTGATATTATAAATATTAAAATAAATGTAATTTGAGACATTTTATGAATTCCACTAATTTTATAGGATAATATAACACATTAGGGTTTGTTAAATGAATTTATTTCAAAGTAATAATGCTATTATTAATCTACGAAAATCAAAATTCCAAATAGTGTATAAATTGACATAAAAGTGTTTTTAAAACAAATATTATATTAATATTTGATATTCTATTCTTAAAAACATATAGTTCAGCCAAAATACATATATAATGATAGGTGTATAATTAATGAACCACATGGGGTTTTCATATATGTATATAGTATGTTTGTTAACCATATAATATAAAAATACAAAGAGACATGGTAAATGTTAAACTATTTAAGTATGAGTTAAATTTTAAAGATAAGATTAATATAGTGACCCAAACATGTCTAAAACCTATTTTTTGAGAGGTTTTCAACCCATAACCAGAATAGAAATTTAATAATACATTTTTGAGCCATTAGAAACCGAAAATTATTTTATTATAAATAAAATTTCTAGTTTTTTCTAAGGTGCCCCTCACCTGTCTTATAAAAAGGAACTCTTCCTTCTCTCTAATTCACACCTTCAATTCCTTTTGGCCCTGCCATGCCCTACCCAAATACCCTATAAAATATCCTAACATCATCCTAGGGGTCATATTGTTTCCTAATTCCAACCTAAGGATACATTTTGTTCAAATCAAATGGAAGAACCCGAAGAAGAGATAATATTTCATCACCTCTTTCAGGTTTCTTTCTTCTTCCACTTACTCTTTATGTGTTATTTACATTCTAAAATAACAAGTATGGTATATAATATATATTTTGTCATTATTATATATATGGTACAACAGTATTAATTTTTCTATCCTTCCTTTGAATGACATGTCACTATACGTGCGTACGTATAGCTTACGGTCTCCACGTCGTGGTGTAATTGTTATTCAATAAATTATTATTTGGATGTGTATACTAATGATTTTTAATTGATTTGAATAATAAATATCACATGATAATGATAATGTATATATGATATACCATCCAATTATATATTATTTTAATATTAATGAATTATATTTTTGCTCGTGCGTGCGTACGGATTACCGTCTCCACGAACGCGATGAGATTCATTCCCCATCGTATCCATTCAAGCCTAGTATTCATTATATGATTAAAAATAATGTTTAATGAATTAATATCATTATGAATATGAATATGATACATTCTATCCAAAAAAATTATTACTTTTGTAACAAAGCATACCAAGGAAAATGAATCAGTTAACACCCGATACGACGATAATACTAAGATATTATTAACAAAACAATGTTATAATATCATATATGTTATAATATTAATGTATAAGAGTCTTTTATAATTTAATAAAAATTATTTCACCATTATAGTGGAGGTTAAACTACCCTCAACCCAGGAAAATAAATAGTAAGGGGTTTCTTACCTCACATTTAATTCTGTGAGATTTCCATTGTTCACCACATATTTATTTTATATGGTATATTGTGTACTTCCATTTTATATATATATTTTATTAATTCTCTTTTTGATTCCTTTGGTTGTTATTAACTTTTGGACATACGACTTGATTGATTACAATAATGTAAGGGCTAATTCTACAATCTCTTCATTATCCGAGGTTGTTTTTACATGAGTATCTACTGGGCCCTATTTATCATCTACATCCATGTTTCATAATAATATATTTAAACATTATATTTTAATGGAATCTTTAACTAGATCATCATTTTAAATTGTTTAAATATTTATTCTTCTAAATCATTCCCTTTAATGTCCATGTTTTAAAAATGGTTTTAAGGATTTATTTATATGGACATGAATATTTTTAAAACATTATTTCCATTCAACGATTTCAAAGTTGTTTGGGAAACTATGATTTAAAAAAGTTTCTAAATGTATTCCTTTATAAATTCTGTGACTTATAAATGTTTTTATAAAAATGGGATATTTCTCTCAATGAGTTTTACAAATCATTTTCATCTATATCAACATCCATTGATGGATTATAAACTTATTTGAAGTTGATTTATTTTGAAACAAAACTTCCATATTGTATTGAAGATTATGTAATATGTTTGACCGTGGATGTGTTATTTTTAAACAATTCATGGTTAAAGATAAATTATTGACAAATCATATGCTAGTTTTAATAAGAATTATTATGTTATGTTTAATACTTTTCATATGAGGAATGAAATGGACATAGTAAGTTATGGGTGTAACCCGCTATAGCTCCATGATGCATCAGTTGGTCTCATGAGATAAAATAGTGTCTTGGCACAAGGCCTTGACAAAATATTATTTGTTGTCTTGGCACATGGCCTTGACTATGTGGTTACAAAAGTCTGTCATTATGAATTCCATCATTATGAACATGGCTATTGATATTGAATGTAATTATTATACTACTATAATATCAATAAAAGTAAGTAAATGACATTATTTTGATATATAATTACCTTATTATGATAAAATTTTGGTTAAAAAGGATTTTGTTTTAGTTTTATACATTGCCATAAATGTTTATGCTTTTTTGTGAAATATTTTGATATATTGTTATCCTTACAAAGCATCTCATCTCACCCATTTAAATGATTTATTATTCCTAGGATGTGAAGATGTATATTATGACTGACCTGCATGGATAGTTTATAGGATCTCTGTGTTGTCCAAGGAAGAAATGTTGTAGTAGTTTTCCATTTTATGATGTAATGTAAGCCTTATGAATGTATCTATTACATCTATGTCTACTAAACTAATCGGTCTTTCGTGACATGCACTTTTATTATCATGAGAATGATAAGTAATAATGCACTGACTCTAGGTTTATGGTGTTGGGCTGTTACAGATTTTTTCAAAATATGTTTTGTAAAATCCATGGAAACTATATTTAGATAAACTCTAATTATAGCACATATCCCTAAGATAGACTTTGAGGATTAGTATAGAAGAAATTCCTAGAATTTTAGTATTGTAGAGATTTTGTGAGTTTTCAAGGAAATATATACCTATCTAGATACGAGCATGTAAAGGTGGCTCTGGCACAAATGTAGCTAGGTGTAAAACCTGAAAACACCGCATGGAGATAGACATAAACAGGAACTGATGCACAAAAACGGGCCTTGCTGCACTCGTGGTTATGACACTCCCGAGGGATATTCTTAAGATAATTATCATGTTTGATACAAACCATTATTAAGGGATTATGATTATATACATCATCAATGATAATATTTTTATGATTATGGATTATATACCTAAATTTTTCAATTTATGTTAAGTATTTTACATATTTGGAAATACGTATTTCAATTCATAATCTAATCTAGTTTATGCCATTGTTTAGAAATGATGCCTAGTGGAATGAATTGAAACCATATCAATGCATGCACTCCATGTATAAATTTCCCTCATGCTCAAGATAATTATAGAGGATCTGGTGATGCAACAGGTGTAGATCAGTTAATCACCATACTGGGACAACTCACTCAAGTTATGAATAATAACCATACTCATAAAGAGCTCCCTGATTCGCATCCTAGAGGATCAATGGTAGATCACTCCATGAGGCAACAACCACCAACATTCAATAGGTGTACAAATCCACTAGTATATGAGAAATATATAAATTCCTTATAATAAATATTCCACATATTGGGGAGTAGCAAAAGGGAAAAAAATTCATAGAAATTTACTAACTCACTAGAGATGCTAATAAATGGTGGTCAACGATTCAAAACAGAATGGAAGATGATGAAGTATCATATATTTAACAGTTGGAGTATAACTGAAATTTCTTAGTAATATACTTTCCTCATGACGATCGAGCAGATATAGAAAGACAATTATTGAGTCTGAGGCAAAATTAGGATATGAAAGCCACAAAGTATGAAGCTAACTTTACAAGGTTAGCGAGGCATGCTTCAGATTGTATACCTAAACCAATAATTAAGATTGATTATTTCATTGATGGGTTAAATCCATTTCTCCATTTAGCATTAGTCTCACAATCCTTCTCACTTTACGAAGATATTGTCTCCTATACTATCAAGATAGATAAAGAATTCTCCATGTCTTACGAATTCAAAGAAAAGAAAGAGAAGAAGAGATATCTCGAACACTCTAGAAATGGTAATAAGTGGAAGAAGGGAAAAGATGAATATCCATCCTATATTAAATGTTGGAAGAACCACCTTGGTACGTGCCTGAAAATAATAGGAGTCTGTTACAATTGTGGTGAAAAAGGACACCTAGCTCATGATTGAAAGGGGTTGAAAGAGGTCATTGATGTTGAATGCTACAATTGTAGAAATAGGGGTCATTATAAAAAGGAATATCCTATGCGTCAGGGGAACAATCCTCAAAAAATGCCAATGGATCAAGGCCATGATTATTATATCACTACTGCAGAGGATGATGATATAAAAGATGTAGTGGAAAATAATTTTATGGTTCCTCAAGTTTAGCCAATGATTTATTTTATTCTATATCATCACATTGTTTCATATCTTCCATGTTTTCTATAAAAATTAGAAATTTCCAATTTGATTTAACAATGGATTTTCCAGTCAAAACTCCTAATGGAAGTATCATTGCAACAATGTTTTGTGAATCGGTCCCCATTATGACATGTCAATATTCTTTATCTCCTGATCTCATTGACATGCCCATGAGAGAATTTTATATAATCCTTGGTATGAATTAGAATTTGGACCATGATTCAAAAATTTATTGTATGAATATGGAGGTTACGATTTTTGATTACAATGATAAAGAACACCTTATCTTTACTGGATAATCATCACCACATAATTCTTATCTAGATCCTCCTCCAGTAGCTCAACTAAAATCTATTATTGGGGAGGAAGTGAATGAAATAAATGTGGGTGAGGAATGGAATGTTCAAATAGAGGATGTACATATGACGAAGCTTACATTTTCCTATATTTTATACTGTAAATAATTGTTTATAATCTCACCATAGTGTTATTGAATGGGTAATTGTCACGTTTTTAGATTTTAGTGTTATTTTGAGCATAAATGTGAAAAATGACAAATTCTGGATTTTTGAAAGATTTTTACATCAAGGGTATTTTGGTCATTTAATGAAAAATATAATTCCAAATTTTCTGACTCAAATTTTTTTAGAATCCATATTGTATTTACTTCATTTTTGTCTTTTGGACCCGGAACT
The DNA here is from genome assembly GCA_963277665.1 of Viscum album. Lineage (NCBI taxonomy): Eukaryota > Viridiplantae > Streptophyta > Magnoliopsida > Santalales > Viscaceae > Viscum > Viscum album. The sequence goes on from OY728150.1 coordinate 189,197,188, forward strand.
GATTCGATCCTCTAGTAGCCGTAAAAATTCAATGAAGTTGAAGGGTTTTCCGGGCGGATAGAACGGACCACACTTCCATAACGGACACCCAATTCGATCTACACAACTCCAAATTAGATGATTCCACTTGGCGATGTACAAGGACTCATAGGATCGTTTATAAAATAATTTTCAAGTCGTTTGGAATCCATTATGGGGGACATTGAATGACATACATTTCAAGGAAGCTGCCTGGAAGCTGCCTCCAAAACAAACTGCCAATATTAAATCCATAACTCCTTCTAGGCACGTCTAATGAAGCTACTATTTTGGGATCAGACGGACAAGGCATTCGGGAACATCATTTATGAAGACACCTATTACAGATTCGGTCATTTAAGGGCATCTCTACGGGGAAAATTTAGGATTAATTGTTTTGTGTGTGAATCTGTCACCCCTTCTCCCTATAAATATGTGTACCTTCTCCTAGTTTACAATATATCTATTCCAGGGGGCTAAGGTGGAGCTTATTTCTGAAATTTTTATTAATATTTTCATTATACATTATTTTATTATTCTTCTTCACACCTCATTCATCCATTTTTACTTTTACGTGTTTCTCCCACCGTATTCTCTTCTAACTCCATGAAAATGGAGAACTAACCTCGATGTTTGTTTGAGGAGGAGAATGGTGGTTGTTTGAGTTTCGTTGGGCATCAATTTAAATATCTTTATTTAATTCTGAGAATTTTGGTGGTGGTTAAATTGATTATGATGTGCAATTGCCCCATTTTCTCTATCACCAAGTTCTTCTTCTCATTCATCATTTACCCTTCCCTTCACTATATAAGTCATGCATACGATGGAGTATGGCTTGTATTGCGATGGTCGACAAAGAGATCTCTTATCCTACTTTAGGAAAGGTATTTCCCCACATGCAGAGATATCGGTGTTGGGGAAATAACATTTCAAATAAGAGGGTGTAGTGTGATTGATTTTGATCACTACATTGAATTGAAATTGAGAATATTTTAATAAACAATGATATCAACCATCATGATCCTCCAATAAAAAATTTATTCTTTCTTCTTTTTAACATCAAATTGTTTGCATTACACATATATATTTATATTCATATTTTATGCATATTTCAAAATCATATTTATATTATATATTAGTTAGAAAATAAATAGTGACAATAGAATTTTGGTGTTGTGTAAGTTGCCTCCTTGAGGATGACCCTGGGAGTGCACTATATTGCATTCTTAGGTAAATAATATTTTAATCGGGGATCTGCGACAAATCCCCGCTTAGACAACATACTGTGAAAAAATATTTTGATGTGTTTCCAGAAGATTTACCTGGACATCCTCTAGAAAGGGAAATTGAGTTTTCCATTGATTTAATTCCTGGATCAAGGCCCATATAAAATGCCCCTTATAGAATGGCCACTGTGGAATTAGGGAGCTGAAGAAACAACTAGAGGAATTGAGTAATTAAGGATTTATTCACCCTATTTTTTCTCGATGAGGATCCCCTATCCTTTTTGTTAAGAAAAAGATGGATCTTTGTGGTTGTGAATTGACTAGAGGGATATCATTGTTATAACAATAAAGAACAAGTATCCCCTACCTCACATTGATGATTTGTTTGATCATCTTCATGGAGAAAAATACTTTTCAATGATTGACCTTCAATATGGTCATCATCTGTTGTGTGTGAAGAATGAAGACATTCTGAAAATAGAATTTCAAACCAGGTACGTGCATTACGAGTTTATAGTAATTCCTTTCATATTGACTAATGCACCCTCTTCTTCATGGATCTAAGGAATATAGTTTTGAAGTAATATCTTGATGAATTTGTAGTGGTATTTATTCATTATATCTTGTTAAAATCCAAAACCTACGAAGATCATGAAAATCACATTTTCATTATCCTGATGAATCTTGAAAGGAATGAATTATATGGGATGTTTAGCAATTGGGAATTCTAGCTTCACAAGATATCTTTTCTTAGACATATTTTCTCTATGGATGGAATCAATGTTGATCCATCTAAGACCAATGCAATTCAATAATGGACAGTACCAACGAGTGTAACCGAGGTACGTATATTTATTGGTTTAGAATGTTATTATCAGCATTTTGTCTAGATTTTTTCCCAATTGGCTAACCCATTAACCAAGCTCACATGTAAAGGGGTTAAATTTGTTTAGAAAAAAGACTGTGAAGAGTTGTTTGAGTGACTGATGAGAAGATTATTAAATGATTCTATATTAAGTCTACCCTTAGTGTATGATGGGTTTGTTATTTATAGTGATGCACCAATTAAAGGACTTGGTTGTGTCCTTTTACATAATGATAGGATTATTGCCTACACATTACAACAAATAAAAATTCATGAGCAAAACAATCCTCCTCATGATCTTGAGTTAGCAGCTGTAATATTTTCATTTAAGATATAAATACATTATATCTATAATAAAAAATCTGAGATATAAACTGATCCCAATAGTTTAAAGTATATTTTCTCATAGAAATAACTCAACATGATGGAAAGGATATGGCTTGAAATACTCAAAGATTATGATTTCACGATACACTACCCCATGGGGAAGGAAAATAAGGTGGATGATGCTTTGAGAAGAAATTATCATGGAGTTTTGACCAAGATGAGAGTTGAAAGGGCTACTATTTTCATGGATCTAGTAATGATGAATATGGAAATAACAATGGAAGGTGGATCATCAATATATTTTCAAATTGTTGTCAAACCATCTTTACTAGAAAGGATAATGAGTTCTCAGATTGGTGATGAAGTGTTATAACTGAAGATTAAAGATGCGAATAATGGTAGATTGAGTTACATCATATATGAAGATGGAATTTTTAAATTTAGGAAGAAATTTTTTTTTTCCTGATATACCTGATATAAAAAGGGAATTGATGGATGATGCTCATAGTTCGAATTTCTCAATACACCTAGGGAGCACCAAAATGTATAGTGATTTGACGAAATATTTTTGGTGGGACAACATGAAAAGAGACATTACAGATTTTGTGTCAAGATGTAAGGTTTTTCAACAAGTGAAACCTACAAGGAAACAACCTAGAGGAGTCTTGCAACATCTTCCCATACCTAGATGAAAATGGGACGATATCACGATAGAATTTTTCATGGGGATACAATAGAATTCTAGATAAAAACGATGCAATACCGGTCATTATTGATCGTCTTAGCAAGTCAACACATTTATTGCTATAAGATAAAATTTACCACTTGAACGATTAGATAGACTATATATTAATTTAGTTTCAAGAGTTCATTTAGTACCACTATCGATTGTTTCTGATCGTTATACCCATTTTACATCTAGATTCTGGAAAGCTTTTCAGAAATTCCAGGATACTGATCTTCGATTGAGCACTACCTACCACCATAAAACTAATGGAAAATTAGAACAAACTATTCGAACAATAGAATACATTTTGAGATCTTTCTCACTTGAATTTCAAGGTATGTGGGATCAATATTTACCTCTGGTATATGTTTCCTATAAAAATAGCTTCCATTAATGTATTCTGATGGAACTATATGAAGCGTTATATGGAAAGAGATGTCACTCACCAACCTGTTGGGATGATGTTGTTCAAAAAAAATTTGTAGGACCAGAACATGTGGAGGAAACAAGAAAAAATGTAAAGGTAATCCAACAACACATCAAAGAAGATCAAAGTAGGCAGAATGTCTATGACGATAATCAGAGGAAGGATTCAGAATTTCAGGTAGGAGATCATGTTTTCATGATGGTATCTCCATGGAAGGGTGTTATATGTTTGGTAAGAAGGGAAAATTGAGTCTCAGGTACATTGGACCTTTTGAAATTCTGGAACGAATTGGGGATGTAGCTTAGAATTTGGAAATGCCACAAAGTATCTCTAAAGTTCACGATGTGTTCCACATATTACTATTGAGAAAATAGATTCCTAACCCAATGCATGTACTCACCTATAAGGATTTAGAACTATAACTGGATGGGTCTTATTGTGAAGATCCGTTCATGGTTCTTGATAAAAGAGAACAAGTGCTGAGAAACCAGACGACTCATCTGGTAAAAGTTCTATAGAGAAACCATAAGATGGAAGAGGCAACGTGGGAACCCGAAAAAAATATGATGAAGAACCTCCCAAGAATTTTTACATAGTAATACTCATGAACATTCAAGGATGAAATTATTTTATGTAGGGGACAATGTAACACCCCAATCTTCCACGATACACTTCTCTTTGAATAATACAATAACATGTGTTGTACGGAACTTCGAGTTCTAACACACCACCACCAATAAAACTAGAGGTTATGAATAGTAATACCCACATTTTGAAAATGTAAAAATTTCATCTTTCAAAATGGACTTCATTTTTGGATTCAGAATATCGAGATAAGCTTAAGGTGGTTTTTTGGTATTTTTTTGAAAACATTCAATTTTTGATGAATAGTGAAAAGCACTCAGTTTTAGTTTTAAACCAAATGTTTATTTAAATAATTAATTATTTTATTTCAATTTATTTTAGGTTTGAATAGATACATAATAGTTTTATATGTTCAATGTAATACATTAGAGTCATTTTGTAATAATATTTTACATATAAAAATTTATTGAACTATTCACCGTCTTTTACCCACCTCCTAGGAGCATTTGCAAATTTACATAAAACACAACTTAACTGCTTCTGTGGTATGAATTTAAAAAATCTTTGATACATGGTTGATATCATTCAGAATAATATTGTTCAATGCGATGAATATAATTTTTGGTGAATAGTAACATTTTTAATTTTATTTACCACGGTTAAAAGTAAATTGGGTAATTAAAGATAAAAATTATATTATTATTACCCTAACACATGATGAAATTCTAATGGATAAGTATAATTCGACCAAAAAACCCTAGGAATAAAATATGAACCTCTTTGGTCCTCTTGTATTAGAGTAGGACATTTATTATAATTTTATTTAAAGAATAGTTAAAAGAGTTAAAATCAATGTTTAATAACTATTTTTTTTAACATAGGGTTATATATAAGATAAATTACACTATAAATATTCATTATAAGTCTAAAGAGTTTTCCTACAGAATGGTATTTTATTTTTAATTTTTGGACATTAAATAATTTAAAGTATTTATGAAGCAATTATGATGAAGTACTTACTTAATTATTGAAATATTAACATAATTGATATTATAAATATTCAAATAAATGTAATTTGAGACTTTTTATGAGTTCTACTAATTTTATAGGTTAATTTGACATGTTAGGGTTGGTTGGATGATTTGGTTTCAAGGTAAAAATTCTGTTATGAATATAATAAAAACATAATACCATATTGTGTCAAAATTGACATTAAATAATTTTAAAAGAAATATTATTTTATTAATTGGTATTCTATTCCTAAAAAACTAAGGATTAGAAGAAGACTTTTATAATTATATTTATATCATTGATGAACCTCTTGGGGTTCTCTTGGAAGTATATCGTAAGTTTATTAACCATATAATATAAAATTACAAAGAGACATGGAAAAAGTCAAACTATTTAATTTAGAGTTAAATCCTCAAGATAAGGTTAATATAGTGGTCCAAACCTTTCCATACACACTATATCCTTTAAATAATTCATTTTTGAGCCATTATTAATCGAAAAGGATTTTATTATGAAATAATATTTCCAGATTTTCCTAAGTTGCCCCGCACCCCTCCTATAAAAGGGAACTCGACCATCTCTCTAATTCACACCTTCAAAGCCTTATGGATCATCCAAACCCTACACAAATACCCTCTAAACTATCATCCATTAGTCCTAGTGTCCTTAATTTTGTGCGAAAGCAAACCTAAGGATCCATTTTAATCAAATCAAAAGGAAGAACCCGAAGAAGAGGTAAATATTTCATCTCCTCTTTCAAGTTCCTTTCTTCTTCCACTTCCTTTTTTGTTGTTATTTACATTCTAAAATAATAACTCTTCTATATTCTATATACTATTAAGTTATTATAAATATGGTACAACAATATTCACTATTCTATCCATCCTTTGAATGACGTGTCATCATACGTGCGTACGTACGACTTATTGTCTCCAGGTCATGGTGTAATTGTTATTCAACACTTTATTATTTGGATGAGTATAATAATGAAGTGTAATTGATATAAATACTAAATATAACAGTATAATGATTTTGTATATATGATATAACACCCAATTATATAATATTTTTATATCAAAAGAATGATATTTTCGCTCATTCGTAAGTTCGGATAACCGTCTCCACGAACGCGATGAGATTCATTCCCCATTATATCCATTCAAGGCTAATTTTAATTAGATTATTAAAAATAATTTTAATAGACTTAATATCATTTTGAATATGAATAAGATACATCCTATCAATACAAAAATTACTTACATAACAAAGTATACAATGGAAAATGAATCACTCAACACCTGTAACGACGATAATACTATGATATTATTAACAAAGAAAAGATAAAAGATCATATATGATATCATATTAATGTATATGATTCTTGAATAATTTGATAAAAATTATTTGACCATCATACATGAGGCTAACATACCCTAAACCAATTTAAAGTAAAAAAGAAACGGTTTCTTACTTCACTTTTAATTGTGTGAGATTTCAATTGTTCACCACTTATTTATTAAATGTGGTGTATTGTGTACTATAATTTGATATATATATATATATATATATATATATTATATCATGATTATATTAATAATCATTGTATTCTGTGATTCATTTGGTTGTTTTTAATTTTTGGCCATACGACTCGATTTATTACAATGAAGTAATGTTTAATTCTACAATCTATTCATTATATGATGTTGTTTTTAAGTGAGTATCTATTGGGAACTCTTTATCATACACATCCATATTTCATAAAAATATTTTCAAAAGGAATATTTTAAGAAACTATTTAACTATATCATTATTTTAAATGGTTTAAATATTTATTCTTCTAAATCATTATCATTAATGTCCATGTTTTCAAAATTGTTATTAAGGATTTATTTATATGCACATAAATGTTTTTAAAAAGTTAATTCCATTCAACATATTCCAAGTGTTATGGGACACATTGATTCAAAAATGTATTTAAATGTATTCCTTTATAAATTGTGTGACTTTTAAATGTTTTTATGAAAAATGGACATTTCCCTTAAAGAGTTTTACAAATCATCTTCATCAACATCAACATATTTTTATTGATTATATACTTATTTGGAGTTGATTTATTATGATACAAAACGTCCATATTGTATTTAAGGTTTTGTGATATGATTGAATGTGGATGTGTAATTTTTATACCATTCACGGTTTATGGATAATGTATTTACATTTCGTATACTAGTTTAAATAGGAATGTTTAGGTTGTGTTTAAACCTCTTCGTATGAGGAATGCATTGGACTTAGTAAGTGACAGGTGCAGCCCGTTATAGCTCCCTGATGCATCAGTGGGTCTAATGAGACAAACTAGTATCTTGGCATAAGACCTTGACATAATATTATTTGTAGTCTTTTCACAAGGCCTTGACTATGTGGTTAGGAATGTGTGGCATTACGTATTCCATCATTATGAATGTGGATATGGATATTGCATGTGATTATTTGACTAGTATAATATACATGGGAGTAAGTAAATGGAATTATCTTGATTTATATATTCTATATTATGATGATGATTATGTTGAAAAGTCTTTTGTTTTAGTTCTATACATTTTCTTAAAATGTTTATGCTTATTTATGAATGTTTCTGCGATATTTTTATCCTTACTGAGCATCTAAGCTCACCCCTTTCTATGTTTTATTTTTATCAGGATGCGAAGAAGTATATTATTACTGACCTGCAGGGATAATATATGGGATCTTAGTGTTGTCCATGAAAGCTATGTCTGTATTATTTTTCTATTTTATGATGTAATGTAAACCTTATGAATGTATCTAGAACTTCCAAGTATACTAAACTTATCGGTCTTTCAAGACTAGATCTTTAGTGATCATGCCAATGATACGTAATAATGCACCGACTCTGTATTTTCGGGGTTGGGGCGTTACAACTACAACCACTAATGGGATTACAAAGACATAACATATTACAAAACTCACTTTACAAAAACCAAACATTCCATTGAAGCAAGTGATTCGAAGATTCACACACATCACACATTTGTTTCTTAGATGAGAAATAGAAAAAGGAATGGATATATTGAAACACCTTCCTCTAAAAAAAGGATGTTGAGATCTCCTTAATGGGTACACACTTATGAAAAAAATGACAAACAAAATATTGTACAACTTCACCTTTACAATCAAACTAGTATATGAATTCACAACGAGTCAGCGAACATGTCCAATGCAACTAATAGAAGAAATATATGGAGGGGGGACATATACAAGGACCTCAAACATCATAGAAAACTAAAAAGTGTCCATAACAGCCTATCATGACAAGATTTCCCACAATTGTGGTATAACATGAACTCCTACTTCGAATAGACTACAAAGGACCTAGATTCCCTCTTAGGGACCATCCAAGATCTCATCCACACTAAAAACCCCAGAGAACCTCCAACATTGATGAATCATGTAACTTATGATACTGTGGTTTATTTTAACATTCCACAATCTCTAACCCACTACAAGAGGATCCACAAAACCAATAATGGAAATAGGTGTGACTCAATCTCCTATGATCGAGAAAAATATTCCCTATATTAATCAACTTGAGGAGTTTCCAATGGTTAGAATATATGGGTTACACTTCAATCGTGAACTAACCCTTAATGGGGGCATACCTTATCCAAAAAAACAACAGAAGGACCCATCCAAGCTGGTCCATTGGTCAAAATTTTCTAGAAACCTTAACCAAACATGTAAGGGGGTACATGATAATGGTTTCAGGAACATTACTTAGAATAGAACAAAAACCATCCCTTCAACCCAACATACCGACAAAACAGAATCCCAAAACATGGTTCAAACAAGAGGGGTTATTAGACTCAAAACATCCCACAATATCATAATTTTCCAAAACTCATAATACAAACCCTTTGAAAACAGAAATTTAGACATTATGTTTTCCTTTAAAATCATTTTATTGAAATTAAACGGTATAGTGGTTAGTGTATACATCAATGGTTCCCTATGGGCACCACACATGCATATTTCTATGCCACAATGGAAACCCTCCTCATATCCATCCCAACACTCATCTTGTCATGAAATTAACCATCCCTCATCACATATAACTCTATACACGTGGTCTCTCAAGAAGATAATAAGGGTTAAATAAATTCATTACAATTTTCAAAACCAAAATGGTCGATCAACACATAATTTTACTCAAGGCCGCTAACCACAACATGAAAATTCCAGTATACATCATACTAATCATTTTCAAAAGGCACAACCAGTCAGATAATAACTCACTTTCTAGTAATTCACATCAATTTCAAAACATCTCATCCCATTAAAAAACATTTAAATCTTTTAGATAACTCTATTGGAAACACTTTTTCAAAACAAAATGTATCATAGTTCTTGTTTTCAAAAGAGGTGTAAACACACCATTTTCTATTTCATAAATTTCTAAAAAATCATTTCCACTATTTTGAAAATCTTACCATTCCCTCTTTATTTGGAAATAATTTCATGAAATATTTACGCTTCATAAAACCGATTCATTTTTACATTAAAACTGAACTTCCATGACTTTGAAACCAAAGGATACAATACGATGTGAGGGGATTCTAGTTTCAGTGGGTGACATGGATATATGGTTGTTGGCCATATTACAACCCCTTAAACATCACAGGGTGTGTTATAGGGAAGTGTCACCAACTCCACATGGTTTAACAGGACCTATGAGATCACTGAGACCATTAACACAACTCTATTTTAATTTCCCTTAATCATCATCAAACCAAGAAAACCAAAGGACTCAGATGAATCCCGACATCCCCAGGTGACTCGAATACCTTCCTAAAGTGTGATGGATAAGAACACTACCCATAACCAAAACCACATGTCTAAACAATCCAATCTCCAGTCCACCCCGACTGTTGCCCATATAACATGACCCAAAGAGTTAACCTTCATTGATACAATTTTTTTCACAAACTGGATCCAGTTTCCATTCAAACCAGTACTAATCCCAGCCCATGGAAAAACACAAAGGGAATACTAGTCCCTACATTCTGGAACAAGTTCCCAAACATCATGAAATGATAATTGGTAACAATTTACATGAGTTTATTAAAATATAATGAAAAACAAATCCAATAATTAAATATAGATTCATCAAACAAAACCAAATTTAAAAAAATTTCATAACTGAATTACGTAATTCCAAAAAATGTTTAAATGACATTACAAAGAAATGAAACCAAATATAATATCCCATGAACATCAACATTGATAGATTCACCACCCTTACGCCATCCCCAAACCACTGTGTCACGATGGACTGATAAAAACACAAATCATTGGCATAAATGTTGTACCCAAATCTATGGCAAAAAATAACCATACATACTTAAACCCAAGGGTGTAAGATGGTTTTGAGCTGAAGAATCGAAGGATAACACCACTATGATATTCCATGGGATAAAAATTAAATTAAAAAAATCATGGAGGTTTTCATAAAAAAGAAATTCTAGTTACAATTTCTAAAAATGACACATTAAATAAAAATAGTTTTTAAGGGACATAATTTAAATAATCAACACATTTAAAAATAATTACAATGATACTGAATTTTTCATCCAATCATACCATATTATGATGGTATTCATAAATTATATAATGAGCATATGAAATGGGAAAATAACCCCTTGGCACTATCTCACTATGGGTCCCAGGTACCTCGTTTCTCGGGGAGAGTAACCCTTACTATATATATTCTTGTGCATAATCCACTTGTAGGGAACATACCCACAACATAGTGGTCCCCAATAATCATAATCAACATAGTTTTGTTAAGGTTTTCATCCTCAATATTGCTACTTGAAACAGAGGTAGGAAATCATGTTATCACAAGCATACTAGTACATGTCCACCCATCTAGATACCCGGGTTCACCTCTTATGAACAAACAAGTTCAAAAGGTCATGAAATATAAATTTCACTTGAAAATTCCACTTTCACGTCACACATTCACGAAACATACCACATGTACATCAAACCAGACACATCATCCACCTTTTTATTCAAAGTAATTTTGAAATCAAACTCACACCAAAATAGCCTACAGCACATTATGAATATCATTCCCAATTCAACAAATCCTTTATCATTTTTTGAAAATATTTCCCACGATACTAAAAATCACATAAAAACCCACTGACATGTCACATAATACCCTTTTTATAAACCGAAATCCATTTTTCCCATCATACACACACAAAACAACCCACAAACATGTTTCACACCAACATCACTATTTCATAAATCACCTTGACAAATTAAAAAACATTATCAAAACATTTAAAATCACAATTTACCAATTATTCATTCCAAAACTCATTTTAGATGAACATACTCATTGAAACAGTACATATACATTTTTTCCCGATTTCTTTGACCATATGACACAATTAAAATTTTCATAAAACAAACTTAATGTTTATAACTATGTTTTGAACACAACCCATTTCAAACACCTCTTTCAATGAAAATATCACACCAATAACAATCCAAAACAAAATTGGAATTCCTATAAATATTTATGAAACCTATCTCATGAATTATAATATCACATTGACTAATACTAAAAAATATGCACATGAAAAAAAGAAATATTTTCATAAAACACTTCCAAGAGGCATAACATGGTTTTACACATAAAATCCATTAAAAATCCTATTTCAAACTCAAAGGCACACAAAGACCCTACTAATGTAGAATTGGAATCCCAAACAAAATTTATTAAACTAGTTGAAAATGTTATAAAATACACTCGATTACTACCCCAAGAGTTACACCTGAAAAACAACAAATTTAACGATTAAGTGAAACTATAATATTAAACACTTAACCAAATCCATCCAAAATAGATTTTTCACCACATAAATCATATGATGAACATTAAAATCATTAAATCATGCATTCTAATTCATTTATAATTTCATAAACATGGATCCATCTACCTTTTTGTGTTGAAACACCCAAAACATGTTGAGAAACATCAGCTGCACCACCGCTGCACAACAAGGGTGTGAAAACCGACCCAAAACCGTATTATTTTACCAAAAAGACAAAAAATAAATCCCTGGGATCATACTATAACTTCTACAAATTTTATAACTTAATAAAATAGGGTGGAAACACAATGAAAAATGGATGAATCCAAAAAGGAATCAATTACCATGAACAATCATGAAGAAATCACACCAAATCCACCAATGGTTGAATATCCAAGCAACAAAAACAGATTGGTAAGCCTGAATGATGATGATGAGCTTATGCGGGGAGTAAAATGGGGGATAACGAAATAAAATTTAATGGTTTATGAAAGAATAAAATTACCTTTTCAAATATGGATGATTTGAGAAATCCGAAGAAGTGATTCCCTAATACAAGATCCAAATGAGCTCCAATGCAGTGAAATAGATAATGATAGTGAGCCTCAAAATTTTTTATTTGGGTGGTATATGGAATAAAAAAAATAAACAATTGATTAGATAATAAAAATTTTAAAAATTAATTTAAAGTTGGAAATGCGTTACGTGATGGCCCAAAACATAAATAAAAACACAAATACATCATAATTTTGGATTTATATGGGGTTCAAATTGACATGCTCATTTAAATATACCATGGGATTTTAATTAGAATATGGAATTGGTGTAAAATTTTGAAAAATTAAGGAGTTATAAAAGAGACAAAATTTATTTTTAAATATGGATGTGGGCTCACGATTTGGCCCACATTTTTGGAAACAAACCATTTCCACCAAAATGCATGGAAAGCCCCCAAATCAATGTAAGAATAGAAATTAAATGAAAAATAACATTACAATTTGTCATGTATGCGACAATAACCCAAAAATATATCATAGAAATCATGAAAAAATCTATAGGTAGTAATGATATATGGTATTTTTTTGATCTATTTAAAAAGTCAACCCTTTTTAATACCATCAAATATTTTTTCCTATTTTGGTAATTATGTGAGATATATATAGGGCACATGGTAGGCTGTATTGAGTACCATTATCTAATATATCATATCATTACATGAGATTTAACACAATTTTTTGAAAATATTTTCAAAATTAAAATGATACAGAGATGATCTTTATAACTTTTTATTATCGATTGTTTTTAAAGTCAGAGGGTAAAATTAAGACAATAGATGAAATAGTAAGATAATATTAAATGGGTTTTCAATGATTTTAGTATCAAACCCTCACCCATTAATTTTTTTTAATAAATAATAATTTCTATTCAATATTTAATAAGGATCCATGTGATGAAATGATTGGGAAAATATATATAACAGTAATTTGTTTTGATGACAATAGAGAGATGATTCTAATATGTCCTCAACGTATCTATGATATGAAAGAGAATATTCAGAGTATTCAATAATATATGAAAGTAGATAAAAATCAATAAAAGTGTTATGAAATTAATCATCTAAGATGTCTATATTTTTATTTTTGTGTAATTGTGTTTCATTGAATATCTACATGTTAAAAGGTTAAGAGTCTTAAGATAAAAGAGAAGCTTCATCATAGAAAAATTTGACCCTTTAAGATCATTGTCTATTATAAGGTCATAACAAATCATGTAGTTCCACCTCAAATATTCTCACAATTGCATGTTGTGTATAAATTATCACTATTATGGAGTTATATACCAGATCCATCACATGTACAAATCTAAATATATGTAAAATTAGAACATGAACATTAAAATGGAGGACTTAGAATAAACAATTAGATAAAATATACAAGTATATGAGAAAATGATACCCATAAAATAAAATATATTGGATGGAATAAAATATTTGAGGTAGTGAAATGGGAACCTTCAGATGTGATGAGAGATAATTAACCACACTTTTTTCCTTCGAGTAGAAATATTTCTGGTATGAAATTATTTTTTAGGTCAGTAGAATGTAATGAATCACGATTTTAGTAATTACTCATCCATAATTAAATACAATATAAGCTTCTTCTCTTCTACATAATATTGAACTAAAATAAAAAATATGTTATATTAGATCATTTATTAAACATTATTGTTATATTATATCCACTAAATTATTGAGGTTCATTATAATTAACTACATTAAAAGTCTATTCAAATTTTTATAATAAAAATAAGATCATTATATTCAAAGAAGATAAATGATTATTCTTTTAGAATTATGATTACATATATTAATTCTAATTATTAAAAAATTTAAAAAATTAATTAGATAATATGATTATCATATTATTATATAGAATGGTAATATTAATTAATTTCTTCATTTTAATCTTTAGACATACAATTGTGTTCGGATGGTGAATATTATATAACTCACTAAAAAATTAATTTACAATGAATGATACTTCTCTAAATGTTTTGTATTTTTTAATAATTTAATTAATATATTTTTATTTAATATATTTATTTTAAAAAATATTGGAAAATTAATTAATATTTATTTAACTGGTAATAAATTATATATTAGATAAATAAAATTTTAGGATTAAAACAGTACATTTATAAATAAAAATATTTTTAAAACATTGTATACAATAGATTAAATATTATTTTTTGTAAATTTTCAAATGTAATTGGTATAAATGGACATTAAATTTGGCTTCATCACCAGGAAAGTTTTTAATAAGGGTCATCATATTTTTTTATAAATAATAATAAGCATCATACATATTTGATAAATATTATTAACATTTAAAATGAGTAAAATAATCTGGCAAAAATATTAAAAATTAATTTGAAGCATAACCCTTTTAGAATACATTTGATTTCGATATATTAAAATACCTACTAAAATCCACAAAAATATACCTTCCTAATTCACTTAACTCTCGCGAAATTCAATTCTAACACATTACATGGAAATCAATTAAAAATATTTCCCTCTAGATTTCACCTATAAAAGAATATGATTTCCAACCTTTCCAATCCAAACCCATGTTATAAATTTCCGTGAATCTCTATCCAATTTACTTCATCAAAAACCACTCCACACTTTTTGTTAGAATATAGCTTCCAACATGTTCCCCAATGACTTTATTCCAAAAGTGTAATGTCTATTATATAATTAAATGTAATATAATTGTTGACATTAGAAAATTAATCTCCTTCTTTATTCTAGATGCTACGAGTAATCAAGATGATATTTTTTATGGAAAATGGTTTATGAATTGGTCTATTGGGTTTTTAGAATGGGATCATATGTGGGATGGATGGAAAACACCCATCATCTCATTTATGGTGAAAAAATAACCCAAGTTATTCATCTAGTCTCCTCAACTATCTCGTCTCCGGTCACTAACATACAGGTGAGGTCCAATAGTTCACCAGTGCACCCCATCCAAGGGTAAAATTGATTCACCATACTTGATTTTTTCTCCACTAATTTTTGAATTAATTAATTTTAAAATTATGGATCGAATGTCCATTATTTCGATTTTAAACTTCCCATATTTAAGCTTGGAACTCCCATTATTCATCCCTTTCCTCTCAAATGTTTTAACGATATAGTGATGCAAGAATGATGAGTAATATATAGATCAATGAAAAATCCATCCTCAATCATGAGATATGGGAAAAGATATGTGATAGATGTATGGTTTCCACAAATGATTTTGTGATAATTTATCTTTTTCTTCATAAATTATTGATGGATCAATCTTGTTGAAAATGTTTCTTAAATGAACCTAGATGTAACTTGGACAATGAATATTCAATGAATAAGTGGTTATGAATAATCATTTTATTCCATGTTATTATAGTTGTTAAATGATCAGAAATTATATTTTAATGAATTTTTTCTAAATCTTTAGAGGATTATATATGTCATTCAAAACTACCATTACCATAGATATATCTCTCAATAAATATGGACCTTTTTCGTTAAGCCATGTTAAATGTAATATCATGAAACTCTCTTATTCTTGATACAATTTTACCTTTAAGAAATTATGATGGATTGATGATCATTGGATATAACAAATGTAATTTTCAAAAATCGGTGAATAATTCTATATACATACTTTGATTGATAACATATATGGTGGATTGGTATCTCATCCTTTAATATACAAAATAACAATTGATTCAATTGATGAAATACTTATGTATTTTACTCTTTTATAACCATCATGAAATTATATCTCATTGACTATCATTCAAAATTTATTTATAGAACTAGAATCCGAATTGGGCATCTTCATTGTGTGATCGATCTCTATGTGTTTGAAAAATGATATTTTGTCTTTAAAATATGAATAGAATTGGTTATATTTATAAATAACCTTAGGTTTGGTGGTTCCTTATAATTTTTATCTATCATATAAACTAATTTATATTCAATGACACTTGGGTTGTCATGTTTATATTGTTCTTGACTCCTGGTGATCTCTTGGGGTTATGTTCATTTTATTTATAACCATATATGATCCTATTTTCAATGAGTATTTCTATAGTGTCTGGTTTTTATGCATGATATTTACCATATCTTTTCATATGATGATACTATTCCATTATCCTGATCCCATATTGTGGTTTTCGTATCATACGATTACTTTTTGGGTGTTAAATGTTCCTTATAGGCTGGTTTATAGTATTCATTATAGGTCAACCATCAATATATGTTTACTCTTATAGAGTTAAGGTGTACATCCTGTGACAATGATGATTATAGAATCGTACATGGGGTAAGAGCAAGATGGCCTTATAGTTGGGGTATATCTTTTTTTCAAGTGGAAACCAAGTTATGATTTAGAACTTCATTTATTGAGGGAAATTATTATCATGATCATCATGATGGCTTGAGGATACCAATATAGATGTCTCCATCCTTTTGTATTGTTATGGATCATTTTCAATGACACTTGATCATATTTTTGACAAAAGGACCCAAATAATCAATTCTTGGTGATTGTAGTGGATTTCTTAACACAGTGGTGTTCAATATTATATTTTTATTATTCATTGTTAATTTATTATTATCACATAATATTCATATTATAAAAGGTTAGAATTGTTAATTATTAATTTTTGGTGTCCGACAAGGTTTTACAACACACACACACTTTATGATAATTTAGCTTCCAACGTAGTCTTTATGTATAGGGATTTAATAAATTGAAATGGTTCCATATAATAAGGACGCGCTAAGGAGCATAGAGCTGGGAGTTATATAATCATGTACTCCAAAGGATAATCAATATTATTTATTTTTTTACCATCATAATCATTTTCATTTATATCGGGATTCCACACTATAATAATAATTATTTATTTCATGACATGTTTTAATTTTATATTTTTTGTTTTTTAATTTTTACTATGAGTTATTGATATATTTTTTTATATTACTATTGAAAATATATGATACTGAGTGCATAGACTACCCAATGATAGGAATGATAATGTCACTACTAGTTGGTAACCTCCTACTTAATAAGAGTCCTAGTGATATAAAATATCCACACAGATTACTATAGACCCACATTCCAAGTTAGAAAATACTTTCTTATTGGGAGACAAGCATGATGTCAATTGACATGGTAGATTGGACCCCACTGATCTCGTTGATGAATTAAAAATAATTATCCCATTCCAATTATAATCTTTTTATGAAAAAATGAATATATTTTAGAAAGGATGTAGGTTGTTTAGATGTTAGATATGTGATTTTCCAAGTGACATGATATCTCTTGGGAAACGAATATCCAAGATATCATTTACAGAATTGTTGGTATAGTCCATTTGGATTTTTGGTTCATTAATGCATAATGATTTTCAAAATATTATCAAATGAAAAATATATTCATGTCATCATGTAATATATTATTTAAGTTATTTACTTCTAGTATTATATTGTTTTTTGGGATAAACATGTTCATTGATTTATTGGTATATCTCATTTTCTATTATTTCTATATATATATATATATATATTCAATAGTCAATTAGTTGAACCTAATCATGTGTTTGTGTTATATAAATATATTCAAAAATGAATAATGTGAAATGATTGAGGACCTGGGATTATATTTTGATGGATATACCTTGGATTATTTTTAGACTCTAATGATAACATTGAGTGATCTCTTAGAGAGAATATGATTTATCCCAATGACTAATTTTTTCTCTAAATGCTTAATTTTCATTTAAGAAGATTCCTCACCAAAGGAGACTCATTGTAACACATATTTACATGGTCCAAGATTCTCATACGAGGGAGGAAACCCATGTTAAACCACCTATTACTCTATATGGGTACTATAGAATATACTTCCCCGCCTGATCCAGCAGTGTAAGTCTAAATCCCCTTTATCCAAAGGTTCTTCAACATTTTCTTTCTTGTGGAGGAGGGGATATGAGGTCTATAGTCCCCAGTACAAGAGACTTCCAAATTTAGCATTCTCTAGTCGTTTAAGGAACATGAATACCATATTATGTTGAGAACTAGGTAATGATCATCAATTATGTCCTTGACTTATTTTGTATACCCATGGACTAAATTGTTAATTTGGTAGTGTCATTGACTCATTTACCTTCAAGAATTTGATGGAATGTAATGGGACATGGTGGTAGGTATTAGGATATCACCTATGAGGACTTCAGGGATGTGTTCTATATATAATTGTCTCTTGGTATAATTAATATAGAAATAGTTAATGATTTCATGTCATATACAAGGGGTCCATGTTTGTATCCAAAAACCATTTTCATTTCACCATTATATTATGTTTTTCTAGTATTGTCTTTGAATGGCGGAAGGATGTCTAGGAACCTTGATAGAGGTCTTTTCATGAAATTAGCACGAATATTCTGAAAAAATTTCCAGGGAACATGCCTATTGGTTTTTTAAAATTCCCATAACTATTTATTTGTTACTTGAGTGTTGTCGAGCTGTTAGTTTCCTTTATCACTTTTGTACATTGATATATGTACCTCTTTTAACAATGATGATTTTATCTTTTTGGAATCATGAAGAGTAATATTGAGGACTTTTATTATATTAGTAGTAATGAGGTGGAACATAGTTGGGATTTTTCATCACCACCTAGTAGGATTTTTATAGAATTTCAACTGTGGAAGCATTAGGAATTATTTTATGTACCACAAAATACCTCATAGAATATGATGTTATTATATAGTGATAGTTCATCATCCATATTTCTTTTCTAGATCATATGGTTTGAGGTTCCAGAGGGATGTAGGATTGATATGATCTATTACCCATGGATCTTATAGTGGTCCTTAAGAGCTGCCTTAGACGATAGCTCCTCTTATTAATGATGTATCTCGTGGATAGGGCCACTGATCATCAAAGGGTATTGTATATATTGTAGTTCAAAATATGAAAAATTGTGGTGTGGTACTGGCTACCAACCATGTTAGGTTCATTATAACATATACATTGTATAGTACCCTGTCACATACCATTTTTTCAACTCATCCAAACCGTCACAAGTTATTATATTAATTTACTTTCTGGAAATGTTTTATTCTAAGATATATTCCCTTGATACCCCATTGGGAATGAAGGTGGACTATATTTGGGGTTTTCATATGTATCCTAAAATTGTATACAGTAATTTGAATATATGTTTCCTCAAAATATTGGAGATGATAACCATCGATGTGATTCATCACATGTAGTAGCTAAGTATTATCCACACTCACGTTGACTTGTATGCAAGAGGGTTATTATTTACATCACTGAAGGGATATATGTTCTTGATTATTGGTTAATAGAAGTTGGGTGGTGGTATATTTGTTCAATACATGAAATATTATGTTGAAATAATGTCATCGATAATGGTATTCTTTTCATTATTAAGTATAATGAAATCCCCTATTCTATTCCACTATATTTGAATCTCTATATGAACATATAATTTAATGACTTCATTTGAATTCCCCCTAACAGTGGAGTTGAATTTTAGATAGAGATAACATCAGAAACACAAAGCATTTTGATACCCCTTACCATATGGAACTGAATGAGATGATATATCTCAAGGTATATTTGATGGACATGGAGTAAAAGGGTATTATAAAGATGGGAACATTAGTATAGGTGATCTAGTTTTTTTGAAATGAATGCATAACATAATATTTGGCACTTGGTAGATTGACTTATTGTGTACATGACTTGGAATACCAGATATACTTCTCCTTGGATCAATGATCTTCTTGATGAATATTATGAAAAATTTTGTCCTCTAAGATTCATATTCAATAAAAATTTCACTAGTTTAATTTTATATTGGAATAAATATAGAATAAAATATTTCTGATCAGGTATAGGATATTTGATTACTTATTAATTTCATTTGTAATGATGAATGCACTAGTAGGGTACATTGATCTCATGAACAGGGTAATCAACCCTTGCCTTTAGTCATTCGTCATGGTGTAATATAATAATATCCTCAAATTATCATCCATTTGAGGGTATCATTCCATACATATTGAGATAGTATTGATTGTTCCCTATGTAAACTAGATTTATACCAATATATCATTGTGAAACATTTAGATTGGTATAATATTGTTTTGGGTTCATGATGTTTCTGAGACTGGATAATCTATGGACATGATTACTGTTTAGGTAATGATTTACTAGAGATTACCCTAGGACATGTTCATGATCATAATATTTCTATGATAATTGGGATTCTACTGATGTTTTATTCAACACTTGTCTCATTTTTCAGTAACCATGACTATGCTGATGATGAAAAAGGTGAAGTATAAGTGTCCATATAAGTGTGAGGAGGTGTTTCACTAGATGGGGTTTATGTTAAATATAGCTCCAGTATTGACACATTTCAATCATGGTATTGTCTATGTTTTTTAATACAATGAATTAGTGGTTGGATTGAGATTTTTAATACTTCAAATGAAATGTTTATTAGCTTTTGGGTCACATTGGGTGTATCCCCCTAAGACAAAATATCAAATAATAGAAATGTATCTAGAGGTATTGGTCAATGAAATGATGTTTTTTGGGACACTATATCTTTTTTATTTTCTTTATATACCTTGTCCAAAAGACCCACCACTATATACTCTCACCGTTGGACTTGAATTTGAGGAAGAGGTTCTAGTAATAATATCTATAGATTACTAACATTGTGATGTCCTATGAACCAATTAATGGTATAATTATTAATGATTTTATTATAAATAAGGCATAGGTAGCTCAAAATCTTGGTAAATTGTATTTTAAATAATTTTGTTCCCTAATTAAAATGTCATATGACTAGGGGATGAATTATTTATTGGACTAGGTATCAACGACTTCTACCCATTGGGTGATCAAATATTTTCTTACTGACCGAGTGAGGGATGGATAGGAAACGTACCATGAGTGTGTTTTTATACAGGAATGTGTAATAAGTGGGGACATGATAATACAGTGTACATTGGATAATTTAGTGAATGTTATCCACTACAACGAGACAACCATTTACAATGAGGCGACAATCACCGAGTTCTTGATGGGGATAGTGGATAGAAAAGAGTGAGTCCTTAATGGGTGGTAGATTGTTATTGTGAATGTTTTTTGGCATTACGAGAAACCTGAGGATATCACTTGGGAGAGGGAGTCATATATACATTCTCAGTACCCCCATTTGTTTTCCTAGTTTTGTTGTAGCTTTCAAGGATGTAAAGCCCATATATGGGGAGAATGTAATGGTGATCATGTGGGGGCTAGTACCATCTAATCACGTGGGTGTCAGATCCTCTGCGGGTTAGTGCTCGTATATCCTATGTTGGTCAATGCATTCTGATCCAATGTGGGTCATGTTTTGTATGGGTCAACACTTTGCGATCTTCTGTGGTTCAGTGAATAACAATCCTGTGTACGTCGGCACTCAAAGATCTTATGTGGGTGTGCGCCTATCGATCCTATGTGGGACATATCCTATGTGGTTCAACACTCAGTGATCTTGTGTGGGTTAGTGCATGTCGATACTATGTTTCTCTATATCAAAGATTCTTAAAAATGATGATCTAGATTTACAAATAATCATATGTACTTCTGTACTTATGTTATACCTAGTTTGAGTTGTCTTTTCCATTTGGTTTGTGTTTGAGATAATGCTTTGTGGACATTATTTTGTGGAATTATGAGAGACCTTTAGGGGTATCAGGGTCCCTAATGAGTATTTTTATACTCATCCATGCACGGGTATCACTCTCACCTTGTTGTGTCTTGTGAAGACGACGAGCATATTTGTCTGAGACTCGGGGTGCTAGGATTTGATGGTGTGTGAAGTTTAATGGTTGACGTGGATAGCTTTAGTGATGACTTGTACCTAATATTCGGGTAGGATCCTTGTTGGGATTCTTCAGGAGCTATTGTTCCATTAACCTATACTTTATTTTTAGTTGGTATTTTATTCGGGGCCCTTTTTTATGTTCGCTGCATACTTTTACACTATGTAGAGGTTTTTAGTAGTGTTTGTCTCGTTCTTGATCCATTGTGTTATACATGTGCACAGCGTGCCCTGTTAGAGTGTGTATAGGTTTTGAGGAATCTCCTTAGCTTTTTATGGATATACCTTTCTTTTGCTATTCTCTTACCCCTAGACTGTGGAAGGAGGGATTGGGTTAGTAACGACAAGGGCCCCAGGGGACGGGTCATGACATATGAATCTAGTAGAAAGGAGTGTTATAGAACTTGTTTTTATTATTGAAGAGAAGGTGAGAATCTATAACACCTCGATATGTGTTGTCCATTATAGAGTTAAACTGATGTATAATCCATTCATGTGATATTTTTTGTGGCCAATTATAAATCATATCATTTCTAAATTAATCTCTAAAAGCTTTACCTTGAATCAAATTAAGGCTGAGAACCACCATTATGGTTTTTTCGTCTGTCCACTTACACAACCATGGTGGATGTGGTAACATAGAAAAATGTAATTTTTTATATTCTTAATTAAGAAATTATAAATATTTGATGCAATTTTCGTGATTTTTAATTGAAAAATTAAATTCTCCCATTTCTTATTGATCAATGATACTCAGATATTATCTAAGAAGAGAAATTTATATGTCCACCGGAAAATATAATTTTATATAGTTACATTGAGAATTCTATCTGAATGTGAAATTAATTTTTCATTATTTTTATTGGTTTTGAAGAAGGAATTTTAAACCATATTTGTATTAATAATATAATACCATCCTCAAACTTTTGAACATTTGGTATATATGTTCCATATTTAGTAGTAACTACATTGGGGTTGTGTCATTAACCTCAACAGAGCATGAGATGATCACCTGCATTGTTTTAGTTTCATACAATAATAGTTTCAAGGAAAAATTCATATGTAATATTATGATGTCTTTATAATCTGTCATTTCATTCACTTTTTTAGATATGAGGCTATTGTTGCATCATTTGTGGGGCTTATTATGGTATAGGATACCCCTCAGAGAGTAAAGATGATTTAAAATATGTTGATCATATCTCAGGGTTGAAAAATGTTTTATTCACACCATATAAGGATACCATGGGAGTTTCATGTAAGTGATCATGTTATTCCTAGAGTGAATACTTTGTTAGTATATTGATTTCTGGAGGAAGCATGAGAAGATAGTTTTACACTATATTGTTTCATCTAAGATCACTAAGAAGTATGTGACAATGGAATACATTCTTGATCATACATCTTATTACAGATGTATTAATGCCATATTTCATGTGTAATTTTTCCATAGGTTCATTATTTATCCATTAAATGTCATTGACTATATAATGTTTTAGATAGAGCATAATGTATCATACATGGATCACTCCAAAAAGATAGTTGATCAGATTTAGAATGACAATTAAGGCAAGATGATACAACTTGTAAAATATCTACGGACTCATGGAATAATTTATAATGATACATAAGAGTAATAGGATGATGTTTTTTTCTTAATAGATCCATTTTTTGATTATTACCATTAAATTTCTATCTCTAGGAAGAGATTTTTCTTGAGGGGGATAATTTTGACACCCTTATTATTGATGTATGAGATATTTTTATATTATATAGTTACTCACTTATATTCTTACACTCTAGTGTGAGTAATTTAAAGTACAAATTTTCCGGTCTATGGGTATAGGAATTTCTAACGCATGGATATTTTATGAAATATTTATTTTTAAATTGTTTGATATATTGTGTTACACAGAAAAGTGAGTTCAAAAAAAATATAAGACAACGTTAGTATAAAATTACTATTATTAGCTAGCTGTGAAATTAGAGGTAATATAAAGGAATATATAATTTATCAAATAAAAATTTCCAACTCAATACGAATTTATTGGTTTGTTCATAGGAAATATTTTTTTTTGTAAAATCACATTATTCTTAAAAAATATATGATTCCTTCAAAAATGTGTTTATCCCATCATTCTAAGTGAATAGTAATTATTACAGTTTATATAAAATTTATTTAAAAAAAATTAATTTCATTATTTAATTCATAATATCATTATTAAATAAATTTTTTGATATTTATTTTAGAATATATTTTTCACCAAATGGGAATAATACTGTTTTTTCAGAACATTTTCTCATCATTAAATTATTTACTGGATAATATTAATTTTTGTGTTAGTATTGAATTATAATTACATTAGTTTTATGTGAAATAATCCATTTATATTTTTTGGTAAGGATTTTATAGATTCATTTTTCATATAAAAATAATATGTTTTAAAGGAAAATTTTCTATAAAAAAATAATTTTCCTGGAATTTTACAGGTTTTATTTGGTATGAAATTTACTTGTTTTATTTCTATTTTGTAATGTCCATGTAATTAATATTCTTAAAATTGTATCTCATGATATTTTATATAAATAAAATAAAATAAAATTATTTAAAATTAATAATTCATATTTAAAAATAAGAAATAATTAGAATATGTTAAAATATATAATTTTGTGATCTTTTATTTTCTAATTGACATTAGATGAGTTATAATTATAACCATTTTAATATTGAAATAGTTATTACCATAGATAAAAATAAAATAGTTTAACTAAATGTTAATAAAGAAGATAAGGTTTAGAATAATACCAAAACATTTATAAAATATATTAGTGGATGAGATTATAATTTTGTCTCATGTTATGTTCTTATCTATGGATTTTTTGAGGTATTTTTAATGTTTTTTATTTTATCAAAAATTAATAATTTTTGACAATTAAAAATTGGTCCTTGCCTCAATTATAAATGGGCACCTCATACCTCAGGTATATAATTTTATGTATTATTTTTTATATACATACACTTAGATTTTACTTGTTCCAATTTTTTTTACCAAGGACAGTTACTCTTCATGTTATTTGATCTTCTTGTTTCTTACATCGACCTGTTAATTTATCTCTTCCTTCATCATTGTAACTTTATTTATTTCATGCTTACTGTATTGTGAATTATAATCCAATATCTATCTTTATTCATTTATCATATAACTTATATGATAAATTTAATGTCTTTGTGGTAACCTTTTCTTATTTCAACCATTGTTTCTCCGCATCAAATTATGTCATGTATGTTTTGAGTTTTACTATATTGGAGTAAATTTTTTTAAGGATATAACTTTTTAATATAGACCCTACAATTTATTGTTCTGATATTCACTTTGTTCCCTTTGACCAATATCCATATCAAAAAACTATTTACACTTGCATTTTAACTTTTTTTAATCAATATTACGAACTTCAAAATGTAAACCAGGTTCCTATATTAATTTCATTATCAGTGTTATTTCTTTTTTTATCAGATGAAATGATCATTCAATATTTTATAAAATTCATTATATTATTTCAAGATATATCATCATCATTCATGCATGATACATCACTAGAGATTCCAGGGCATTGAACTATTCGAACAAAAACATTTAATGGATTAACATATTCACAACTATAATCATCCATAACATAACTTTTAAACACACCGTCATATTTAATCTCAACCAAAAACATGTTCAATACTATTTAAATATATGCAATTACCTATTATTTTTTCTTTATCATATTACTCTGTTTATCAATGGCACTAAAATATTTTATGAAATGTGAAAAACATTACACTTTGAAAGTGAGAAATTCACTGAGAGGGGTTGTTCCATGAATCAAGTGAAAAAAACATGTTCCAAATTAAAAAACATAATACTCTCCTATAACCACACTACATGATATTAACAAAAAAATTATTGGGGTTACTTTGATTATTTTTGGATTATGATCAAATTGTTTAAACTATTTATTCTATAATAAAATTTTATCCAAGATTATTTAATAGACATGTTCAAATTTACATATATGATAGAATGTAACTAAATAAATCAAAAAACCAAATTTTGTTTTCCAATCTATCATCATCCAATGATCATTCAATAAAAATGATTCCATTTCATTGAATCCAAAAAATTTATTTACTTCTATGTGTAGGAAAAGGCACTCCAATCCAACCAAATATGATTTATTTATATTGGGATAGTGTATTATTGTCATGGTGTCAATCCGTTATCCATATCTTCAATTATAATTAGTAATGGAATATGAAAAATATTTAATAAATGAAAATATAAGTGCAAAACCAAGATTAGTGTTTATATATTGAGTATTGATATGTTCTTATTGATCTCTATGTCACTTATCTTTTTTATATGAATGTTGTAATTAGCACCATGATTACAGATCCACATTCATTGAGACTAAATGAAATTAATTATTTTTATAAATTTTCATGATCACATATGCTATCAATACATTCATTTATCATCCATCTCTCTATAAATATGTTCGTGTCCTAATTAATCAATTTAAACCATTCTTTTATCTCTTTTTTCACATTTAAAACTCATCTATTATAGAGATAAAAAATA
Organism: Viscum album; assembly: GCA_963277665.1. NCBI lineage: Eukaryota > Viridiplantae > Streptophyta > Magnoliopsida > Santalales > Viscaceae > Viscum > Viscum album. Next base: position 189,224,364 of record OY728150.1, read on the forward strand.
TTTTATTCTTTCAATAATTTCTCAGTTTTATTTACATAATTAAAGAGATATTACCCATGTTTTCCTCATATAATATAACTAACAATCCATGAGATATAGATGAATACGATTGCATCATTCATCATCAGGCTTGAGCCTGTCATTAGGAATCATATTTTTGCTTTAACGATGATGATATTTAATAATATCCTCAAAAATGTAACGTCAATTTTTTCTTTTTTACCAGATATAATAACATTACTAAAGATAGTGATATTATTTCATTATTAAATCAATGGAAAAAATATTATCTTCCTTCCAAATTTGCACCCAATAAATCAAAATAAATGATCAATTCATAACATATGAATTTATATTTCACCTTTACACTTCCACTGAATGAAATTACACGAACCTACAGAGATACATCATATTTAACAATAAATTATCTCTAAATTTCATATATCATCATATTTCTGGAGTTTTTGTTTATACTTAATTCATATATTTGAAATAATTTTTTGACATCCATTAATGAAATCAAAATAATTTATCAAAACATTATGCAATATATTATATCAATATAATATTTATTTTCACTAAGTATAATAAACTTATATTTACACATAATTGAGTCTCAAAAAGAAATTTATATATTTTTTTAATTTATAACTCTAAAAATATTAAAAAAACTCTTTTATTTCTATAAATTCATATTGACTATAATCTTTTATATTGTGACTATCCACATTATGGTTTGACATATTCTTCTAAATGAAACCTAAATTTTACAATCCTTTTAACTATTTAATATTCATTATGAATACAAATTATTCTATGGTCTTAATCACCTTATATAGTTAAATAAAACGTTGGGGTCCTACTCTCACTAAAAAGTGGAAAATTGAAGAACTTACATTGACACTAATGTTGTGGAATAGTCCTTAATTTACAGACTTATACTATATCTCATTTGGTGATCACAATATTTTAATCATTCTTATCCATGTAAAAAAATTATATCAATGAGAAATATTATTTAAAAACATCTTCTTCAATAAATTTTAATATCATATATTTTAAGAGAGGCATTTAATAATGCCTATTAGAGTGATCTATCAACATTTAACTTCCCATATCGTTGATTTATTTCTCCATAGATAAAAAATATTCAGATTGTGATCCATTGCATTGTTATTATACCTTGATGTATTATTATATTGATGTGTTCATAGGTCTTTACGGCCCTCAAAATTACATTTAGTAACCTACACTAGCACAGTGGTGCCGTGTCGATCCAAATAGAAGGCATGTGAGTGAATTCTAAGGTTTTAAAATTAAAAACCTCGCTATTGTCAGCAATGAGGTAAACAACATAATAGTTTTTTTAGATTTTTAAATTTATAACTTTTTTTAATGTTTTGTTCAAAATGAAGTGATGATTAAAACAAGATTTCAACTATGATCCTAAATATTATACTATGTAAGAATATATTAAAGGAAAACACTGATATAATGCATAATTGTATGACAAGGACTATAAATCTCATGAATTGCTGAGGAATTCTAAAATAATGGTATGAATAGATGTTCGCTCACCAACTTATAATCAAATCACAACACCGGGACGACAGAAAAAGTTTCCTACATAGAAAATTCAATAGGCAGAGGATTATGTCATTGTGAATTCCACACAAAAACATAATTGAACTGTAAATAATATTAAATTGTTAACAATTTTAAATGAATGTGCCATAAATTTCCAAATTTTTTGATGATGAATATTTAAAAAATAAAATTCAACATAAACCTAGAGAGTCAATAATGAAGTTTGAAATTTAAAATATTGAACTGCGAATGATCAAAATATTAGAAATAGAGTTAGCCTCGCCAAATGATAATAATTTTGTAAAAAATGAAAATGAATATTTATAGATCATAAACATGAAGGTTTCAAAATTCACAAGTAGATAATGTTGAACCTATGATAATTTTATTAATGTAGTGAAAAAAATAGAGTACACGAATTATGGATAGATTGAAGAAGAGATCCACTGGAACAGATCTGCATCCAGGCTCTTTCATCTCTTACTCTTCTCATATCATTCTCCTGGAAGTCTACCCTAGAAATAGTGTGTGCCTTGAATGTGAATGAGTGACTCGATCTGCTCTAGGATGAATGTGGTCATGGAATGAGTGAGCGTCTCCAAATTATGTTGCTTCTCTACTTTAAATATCATATGTCATATACTGCATGTCACAACACATTTCCACTTCCTTCAAAATTACCTCAATTGACCACCGCACACATGTGTTTTCGTTGAGACTGACAAGTTGTGCTAGCTTTGATGTCGTAACTAACTTCCACTGAGTTAGTCTATTGAATCTGGAAGTTTTGTCGTCTCTAAAATTAACATGTATAGTTAGAACATACAATTAAATAAATAAAGACGCAAAGAGAGAAAAAAATTTATCTCATAGTTTAATATTATAATAACAAAAATTATTTAACAAAAATTGCAATTGATAATAATTATAAAACATTATTGTTATAATTAACAATTTGTAACTATATATTTAATTATATAAAATTATCAAGTTTTAAATTTATTATTAATAATTAAGTTATTAGTTAATTTATTATTAATAATTAGATATTATAACTTAATTAGATTCTTAAATTTGATCTAAATTAATAACACTATTAATTCAAATTTTATATTTATTCTTTTAAAATTAATGTGTTAAAATATATATTTTAATTATTAATTTTATAAATTATGATTGTTTATATTATAATTTTATAAATTTAAATTAGTTTCACTTATGTTCTATTTTATAACATATCTATTTATTAATATCATTAATGTTATAAATATGTATTATTATTGTAATGACCTGTAAATTTATAGGAAATTTTTGTCATAAATTCTTTGGGATTTTACGAGTACGCAGTTTCTGACAGCACCAGATTCTGAGGCATGGTGTTCCCGAAATCAATTTCCAAAGTTTAGGTCGGGTACGTTCAGTGAATGAATGAGTGTGTTTTTCTATCTTTTAAACCGCTGCTCGGAATTGAAATCCGAGGGCACTGATGAAACTACATCGCCGATAATTTCGTAAGATGACCTTTACCGAAGATGTGTTTTCTCGGGAGGAGTTGTTAAAAAATTGAGGGTTAAATGTGAAGTAAATAAAAGTGTGGTCCAATTTTATTTTCTTTTTATAATGGTTATATCCTACGTGGGGTAGTTGGGGTGGGAACCACAAGCCCCGAACTACCCATCTTTGGATATTTGTGAGGTGGGTCCCACACGAGCCCCACCACACCAAATTCCTTTAACTCCTCTACCCCCCCTCTTAAAGTTGGTAACTCTTCTGAACATGTTTAACTCCTCCATTAGGTGGGTGACTTCTCCTCTCCTCACCTTCCCCTCATTAAATTATTCCAACAAACACTTATTCATTTAATTGAATTAAGTATTTGAATTTTGTAATTTGAACTGTTGGCATGTTTTAATAAAATGAGAGGAGCTTATTTTATTTTGGGGTTAGTTTTGTTGTGTTGAGAATTGGGGAAGGGAATGTTTGGTTTCTTTTGAATAACTTCATCCTCCCGTGAAGAACATCACATCTTCAACCAAGAATGACTCAGTGACTTTGATTTCTCCATTCCCTTCCTCATCCATGACTAGGGAAGAGACAACGACGCGGGAGTTCTCCATCGACGCGCTAACATCTTCTTCTCATCATGATAAAAGAGAAGACGATGTTTCCTCAGGTGAACACAATCGACGACGGAAACAATGACATATTTTGCGACGCTTGAAAACTGTGAAATACTTTTCAAGGTAGAGGTTATTTACGTTCATGAATAATTTAACATTCTTTGTTAATTAAATTGTTCGCTTGCTATCGACATAACTGGAGGAGATCAGACTGCACAAACACGACTGATCCGCCTCCCCTTTTTTTGTTGATCTTCTTTGATGGTTGTGACGAAGGCAGCATGGTACCATTGCACCGCACGGGAACTAGAAGGGTCGCAGCAGAAGCGGGCCATGGCGACGGTGTGCAGTGCCGTCGCGCCATGCCGGTGAGGCTGAAGGAGGTCACGGCCAGGATCGGACCGTGGCAGAGGGGTGAGGCGCCGTCGCACCGTGCCAGTCAGGCAGGAGCCGTGGCGGTCATCCAAGGGGCGTCCGGTCGAGCCGGCCGCCGGTTCCACCTAGAGGCGGGACACCCTCGAGCTCCGCAGTGACAACAGGCCGGCCTTATTGGCCGACCGTTTTGAAACACATGATGTTGCAACCCCCCCCCCCCCCTTCGCACCCCACTCAGCCACGAGACGAGCCAGGCCGCATGCCTGCCTAGTGGGGCCAAGCCACGCCCAAATGGGCCGAACCCAGACCTGGGTCAGGTCGTCCCGGTTTGGGCCGACCTAGGGGGTATCGGGCCGGGTCGGACCGGGACCAAACCCCCTCTTCTCAGACTAATTTGTTCAAACGCCCATAACAAGGGATACAGACCTCCGATCGATGCACAGTCGGTTGCGTTGGGATCCTTGGATCGAGTCGGACATTTTGGTATATTAAAATCAATCATTCTATAAATTTTGGTTATGGATGGGTTGGTTCGAACCCAAAACCAGCCGGGCCCTTGGAGCGGAAACATTTATAACATAACGACCGGTCTTTCGAATGACGTGTCATCGATCACATTGTTTTAATCTTAGAAAGATGGTTCTTTTGGCTTACTCTGATCAAGGATTGGACACAAATGGAGTACGGTCGGGTTGGTTTAAACTTAAAAACCAACCGGGCCCCTTGGATGAAAAAGCCAATAACTCTCAGATCGGGCGTCTGATTGACGCACTGTTTATCACATTGAGTTCCTATTGATGAGATGGAACTTTGTGATAAATCCACTCTGAACATCATGACAGTTGATGTATCAACACCTTGGCTCGTGGAGTGGACCCTCCCAGAATTGAGCGTACAGAGTGCGGGAACCCTAGAGATGGTTGTGACTATGTCGATGATGACGAAAGTACTTGGATCATATGTGGGTTTGGCAGCGAGGACGAATGTACATGGATCCTCCATTGGTTCGACAGTAATGAAGACTATACTTGGATCCTACGTGGGTTCGGTAGCAATGGTTACTATACTTGGATCCAACGTGGGTTAGGCAGCGACGACATATGTACTTGGATCCTACGTGGGTTCGGCAGAGGAGATGATTCAGAGGCAACATAAATCATCCCCACCCTTCTTCGTGTGGAGTATACCTGTGTGAGCTGAGTCATGACATTCAATCATTATCTTCAATATGATTGACTTACAATCCTGTGCGGATTGGGTTGTGCTTTCCTGTGTGGATTGGTTTGTACTTTCATGTGTGGACGGGGTTAAACTTGGGCTCGTGAGTTAGAGTAGAGCTGGAATTGATAACTTTGGTATATGTATGGGAAAATTCCTAAGTAGATTTTTTTGATACTTCGTGATTGTATATTTCCTTTTTGGTTTATCCTTTGTGGATTCCGGGAGACCTTCGGGGGTCTCAGGGTCCTTACTGAGAATCGTATACTCACCCCTACACGGGTTATGCCCGCCCTACATTGTGTTGGTTGTAGACAACAGACAATGCTTTTCGTGGTTGAGGCTTGTGGAGTGGGACGGTACCCGAAGGTGGACTATCAGGCGGGACGTACACGGAGTGGACGACCGGACTTGAGGAGCCGATGAGACAATCTATACTCACCCTTCAGGTGGGAGTTCATGAGGACGTCTTGGTGGTTTCTACTATACTTTTCAGCTGTTGTACTTTATTTTCTTAGAATTCTTCGTGATTGTATCGTTCCTTTGTGGATTATCTTTCGTGGATTCGGGGAGACCTTCGGGGGTCTCAGGGTCCTTACTGAGTATCGTATACTCACCCCTGCACAGGCTATGCTCGCACTACATTGATTTGGCTGTAGAAAACAGACAATGTTGATTGTGGTTGAGGCTTGTGAAGATGGACGGTACCCGGAGGTGGACTAACCAGTGGGACGTACATGGAGTGGATGGCCAGACTCGAGGAGTAGATGAGACTATATGTACTCACCCTTTAGGTGGGAGTTCTAGAGGACGTCATGGTGGTTGCTGCTCTACTTTTTAGCTGTTGTAATTTCTTTTCTCAGTTGTACTGTACTTTTAGTTGGGTTTGTATACTAGCCCATTTACTTTCCAACACTTACTTTTGTACTCATTTTACATAGTTTTTACTTCATCTTGTGTACCCTGTGGTGTTTGTTTTACTTATATAAAGGAAATTCCTTCCCTTTTATAGGGATTTGCGCCTTTGGTGCTAGTCTTCATCCCCTGGCCTATGGAAGGCGAGCCTGGGGTAGTCACAACACAGGCCCCGAGGACGGGTTCTGGAAAATTTGTATCAGAGGAGTCGGTTCTACCGTAGAACCCAGGACACTGATAATATTTTCTATGGTGAAATGGTGTTTAGGTTATTGAGCGTGGTTATCACTCCATGGAGTCCAGTGTTGGTGCAGCGGCCGATGTATCCGTTCACCAGGACCCTAACTTCTGATTTCTGACTCAATGCATGAAAACATTAATTGCATGTGTGTTAAAAAAGTTTTCATTGTGATTACTTTGTGTCAGCTCACTAGGTATACTATATTAACCGTGGTGCACCTGTTTCTTTTCAGGATGTCCCCACGAAGGAAACCAGCTAGGGATCCATGTTTTGTGCGAGGCAACAACCCACCGAGTGACGCGGCCTCGATGCAGGGCCCCATTACAGCAGAGGAAACGATGATACCTCTACCCGCTGAGCCACCGATGCCACTAGCCCCAACAGCTGAGAGTGCACGTCGCCTGAGTGCACTGCATGAGTTTGAACATCATAGACCACATAGGTTCTGCAAGAAGACGAACCCTCAGGCATCTGAGGATAGGATGGAGGCTATTTTTTGAGTTTTCAGATAGGTAGGGACACCATCAGATCTTACGGTGATCCATGCGGCGAGTTTCCAGCACGCGATAGTAGGTAGATGGTGGAGCCTATTGCTCCAGGTGCATGACAAGGCATCTCTCCTTTGGTCGGATTTCGAGATCCTCTTCTGCTCAAAGTTTGTTCCAGCCACCCTCCGTGCGGTGTGTATTCAAGAGTTACTACAGCTGCGGCAGGGCATCATGACGGTAGCCCAGTACTCGACGAGATTTACCGACCTCTCACGCTAATCCACGGACATGGTGCGGGAACCATTCTTCTGGGCCTGGACCATCGACCATAGACTGTGGCATGAGATTGGGGCTTATATGATCTCCCTCAGCACTCTGACGCAGGCAGGAGTACTAGAGTGAGCCCTTCTCATGGATAGCATCGTTGATGAGCCTACACCAGCAGCGAGGCCTACTGCAGGGTGACATGTTGAGGAGTATTCGGAAGCTGGTAGTAGAAATATGTCCCATAGGTCCAAGCGGACTAGGCCATCAGGTGGAGGACCTTAGGACACTGGTTCAGATGTGTGGTGAAAACGCAGTAGATCTAATCCTACGAGAGGAAGACATTGCTATGCATGCGGCGGATAGGGCCACATGGTTCGGGACTGTCCGACCCGCCGTGCTGAGGAGTAGCTGACAGTTGAGGGACCACCCAGGAAGAGGAATAGGTTCGATCGTGGCGGTCCGCATTGAGGAGGACCATGAGGTAGATGAGCTGGCCGAGCGGCAGGTGGTGGATGACGCATTTAGGCTCTACCACCACCACCAACATGAGGTCAACCCCGACTATAGGGAGCTGGCAGAAAGAGGCAAGCTCATCTTCAGGCAGTAGTGGCCTATGACCATGGTGCACCTGAGATGATTTGAGGTACTATCTGTGTCTACTCCACCCTTGCTGTACTTCTTATAGACACATGAACGATTCATTCTTTCATTTCCGCTGCCTTTTTTCAGAGCCAGGAGATTCCGACGGAGTTGTTGACTCAATCCTAATGGCTAGAGACTCATATGGGAGCAGACTCGACGATTACGCACTGGTGCCGGCAGTGTGAGCTTACTCTATGAGGTGAGAGCTTCGGCTGGGATATTCTTGTAGCGGCGTCGAGGACATATGACGTCATCTTGGGCATGGGTTGGTTATCTACGATCCATGCTCAAATCGTATGTATTTGGAGCAAGGTGCGATGTGTCCACACCGATGGGAGCATGTTCACCTTCACCAGCGAGAAGGGAGCCTTTGCATCACTAGATGGACTCACGTAGAGGAGAGGACAACCGATCACCCATTAGTTGGCTAGCCTCTTCCTAGGAGCACTTGATGTGCGCAGTCCGTGTTTTCCTATTGTGGTGGATTAGTATGCGGATGTTTTTCCTGACGATGTTCCTCGACTACCTCCTCGCAGAGAGGTAGACTTCTATATTGACATGTACCCTAAGATATCCCTGATATATACTACAACATATCAGATGGCTCTTACTGAGCTTCGAGAGCTACGAGTATAGCTGGATGACTTTCAGGGCAAGGGATTCATTCGACCAAGTGTTTCACCCTGGCTTCTCCAATATTGTTCGCCAAGAAGGCGGATGGGAGCTTGCGACTGTGTGTCGAATACCGTCACCTGAATCAGGTAACCATTAAGAACAAGTATCCACTTTTGAGGATTGACGACCTCTTCGATCAGCTCAAGGGAGCACGATGGTTCTCGAAGATAGACCTCAGGTCGGGCTACAATCAGCTCAGAGTTCGAGATGAGGATGTGCAGAAGACGGACATCAGGTGACAGTATGACCACTCTGAGTTTTTGGTTATGCCTTTTGGTGTGACCAATGCTCTAGTAGTGTTCATGAGTTTCATGAACATGATCTTCTAGCCTTAACTTGATCGATTTGTCATACTCTTCATCGACGACATATGGATTTACTCGACTACTGAGGAGGAGCACGCCTACCACTTGTGGGTAGTACTGGATGCACTCTGAGAGCACCATTATTATGGTAAGCTCTCAAAGTGTCAGTTCAGGATTCAAGAGGTCCACTTCCTGGGGCATGTCATCTCTAAGGTGGGATTTTCGGTGGATCCTATGAAGATCGAGGCAGTAACAGCTTGGGAGCCACCTAGGAGCATGACGAAGGTGCGGAGTTTCCTAGATTTGGCTGGGTACTATCGAGGATTTTTGCCAGACTTCTCTAGAGTTTCATCACCACTCTCAGCTTTGAAGAAGAAGGGGAAACCCTTCGTATGGTCGGATTGATGTCAGTAGAGCTTCCAAGAGTTGAGACAATGATTTTCCAGTGCACACATCTTGAGGCTACAAGAGGAGGGCGTACTGTACATAATTTTATGTGATGCATCAGGGACAGGACTCGGGTGTTTCCTGATGCAGGAGAGGGTAGAGATCGCCTATAGATCATGATAGTTGAGTTATCATGAGGAAAACTACACTACCCATGAGCTGGAGTTAGCAGCAGTTGTCTTCGACCTAAAGATGAGGCAGTACTATCTGATGGGCGAGCTCTTTACAGTCTATTCTGAACACCAGCGTCTTAGGTACATCTTCTCACAGAAGGATCTTAACTTGAGACAGCGGCGATGGCTCCAGTTCCTCCAGGACTATGACTTTGAGATAGCCTATACTCTTGGAAAGGGCAACGTAGTAGCTGATGCTCTCCGAAGAAGGACGTGCATTCAGCTACATCTAGAGGCGACAGTGCAGTTACCTACTTTGTAGATATCCAATGTGGACAGAGATGGGGCATCCTTTCTACGGCCGCTCACAGTCACTCCTCCACTTCTTCAGTTGGTCAGAGAGGCACAACATGGGGATGTTTACTCTAAGACCCGACATGCACATATATTCTCAAGACATGAACCTGATGGATTCTCTGTATAAGGAGATCACATCATCCTTTTCAGATGACGTACCATGGTAACAGTTTCATTAATGGAGGAGGTGCTGAGAGAGTTTCACACTTCCCCATTAGCAGTACATCCAGGAGTGGTGAAGATGTACCAGGATCATAGATGACAACAATTGTGTCTGGGTACGAAGAAGGTTGTGGCAGAGTTCGTTTCATGATGCCTCACCTTCCAGAAGGTGAAGGTGGAGCACTAGGTACCAGTAGGCTTGGTACATCCCTTGGAGGTCCTAGAGTGGAAGTCGTATTGGATATCTATGGATTTCTTGACAGGGCTTCCACGTTCTTAAAGAGGTCACGACACTATTTAGGTGATTTTCGGCCGACTCACCAAGTCAGCCCACTTTCTACCTATCAGGGAGCAGGGATCTGTGGAGAGAATGGGACGCCTCTACATTCAGGATACCGTACATCTTCATGGTGTGCCATCGACTATCATCTCTGATCGAGATGCGTGCTTTACTTACCATCTTTGGAAGGGGTTGTAGGAGGAATTTCGGATGCAGCTATGCCTGAGCACCGCCTTTTACCCAGAGACAGAAGGTCAGACGGAGAGGACCATTAAGACTCTCGAGGACATGCTCCATGCTTGTGTCATTGACATTGGTCACAGTTGGTAGGATCATCTCCCTTTGGTGGAGTTTGTGTACAACAACATCTACCATTCCACCATCGGGATGGCACCATATGAGGAGCTGTACGGCCGACCTTGCAGATCACCTCTATGCTGGATAGACCCTAGGGAGTCAGTACATGTAGGGCCAGAGATGGTCCAGACGACGATGGAGAAGGTACAGATCATCCAGGAGCGGATGGGGACTGCTTAGAGACGACATAAGTCCTATGCTGATAGGAGGCAGGGACCATTAGAGTTCAAGGATGGAGACCACATTTTCATATGGGTCTCACCTCAACGTTGATTACAAATATTTGGCTGGGATGGAAAGTTATCTTTGCGCTTCATCGGACCATTCCAGGTTCTCAGCAGGATAGGTGAGGTAGCTTATCGTCTGGATCTTCCACCTCAGTTGCACCAGGTGCACGACGTCTTCCACGTATCTCAGCTGAGGAGATACGTGCACGACCCGACGCATATCATCGATCATAGGGATCTAGACATCAATAACAAGGAAAATTTTGCAGAGGTCCCGGTGGAGATCGAGGATCGATTGGATCAGGTCCTAGGTGGACGGTCTATTCCTCTATTGCGCATCAGGTGGCATTATGGAAACTTCTAGGAGAGCACATGGGAGCGGGAGGCTCAGATGCGTGCACAATACCCTCATTTGTTTCCCTAGTTTATGATTTAGATCTATGGAGACGTAAATCCCTAAGGTGGGAGTAATGTAAAGACATGTAAATTTCAAGGAAATTTTTTTATTAAATTCTTTTGGATTTTATGAGTACACCGTTTCTGACAGCACCTGATTCCGAGACCCGGTGTGCCCGAAATCAATTTCCGAAGATTAGCTCAGGTACGTTCATTGAACGAATGAGCGGGTTTTCTATATTTTGAACCGGTGCTCGGAATTGAAATCCGAGGGCACATATGAAACCATATCACCGGTAATTGATTAATAGGACCTTTACCAAAGGTGAATTATCTCGAGAGGAGTTGTTAAAAAAATGAGGATTAAATGTGAAGTAAATAAAAATGTGGTATAATTTTTTATTCATTAGCTAATGCTTATATCCTACATGGGGTAGTTGGGGTGGGACACACAATCCCCTAACTATCTATGTTAGGATATTTCTGAGGTGGGGGCCACACGATCCCCACCACTTCACATTCCTTTACCTCCTCTAACCCCCCCTCTTAAAGTTGGAAACTCTTCTTAACATGTTTAACTCCCCAATTAAGTGGATGACTTCTCCTCTCCTCACATTCTCCTCATTAGATTATGCCAACAAAAACTTATTAAATTAATTGAATTAAGTATATGAATTTTGTAATTTGAACCCTTGGCATGTTTTAATAATATAAGAGGAGCTTATTTTAATTTGGGGTTAGTTTTGTTGTGTTGAGTATTGGGGAAGGGAAAACTTTGTTTTATTTTGAAGAACATCATCTCTTTAATGAAGAACGAATCAGCGACTCGGGTTTCTCCATTCCCTTCCTCCTCAAAGACAAGGGAAGAGACACCGACACAGGAGTTCTCCATTGACGCACAATCATCATCTTCTCTCCGTGATAAAAGAGGAGACAACGTTTCCTCGGGTGAACACCATCGATGACGGAAACGATGCCATATTTTGCGGCACTTGACAATAGAGAATTAATTTGTGAGGTAGGGGTTATTTATGTTCAGGATTAATTTAGTGTTCTTCGTTAATTAAATTGGTCGTTTTCAATCGACATAACGGGAGGAGATCAGACCGCACAAACAAGGCCGATCCTCCTTCCCTTTATTTATTGATCCTAATTTATGGTTGTGAAGAAGGCGGCGCGGTGCTATCGCACCACGCAAGAATGAGAAGGTTCTTCACTGAAGCAGGCCATGACGATAGTGCGCGGCGTCGTCACGCCGCACCGGTGAGGCTGAAGGAGGCCACAGCCAGGAGCAGACTGCGACACGGTCGCGTCCAGCCGGTCGGACAGTAGCTGGGGCCTAAAGCCATGGTGGTATTTCAAGGGGAAGCCGGCCGCGCCGGCCGACGGCGCCACTAGGAGGCGGGACCCCCTCGGGTCACGCAGTTACAAAAGGAAGGCCTTAATGGTAGGTCGGTTCAGATCACAGGGGGGTGGCGCCCCCCCCCCCCTCGCACCCGGTGCGACAGCGAGCCGAGACGCAGCCCGCCGCGGGCTGGACTGTGCCCAGGCGGGCCAGGATGTGCCCAGGCAGGCCGGTGTACGCCAACCGGGCTGGGCCGACCCATGGGTAATAGGGCTGGGTCAGACCGAACCCGAACCCCCTATTCTCGGACAGATTTGTTCAAACTCAAATAACGTAGGCTACAGACCTCTGATCGACACACCGTCTGTTGATTTGGGATCTTTGGATCAAGACGGTCGTTTTGGTATATTACACTCAAGCTTTCAGTAATGTTTGTATATGGCCGGGTTGGTTCGAACCTGAAACCAACTGGGCCTTGGAGCAGAAATTCTTATAACATAACGACCGGACGTCTGAATGCCGTGTCGTCGATCACGTTGTTTTCCTCTTAGAGAAATGGTTCTTTTGGCTTAATCCGCTCGAGTTTTGGACACAACTGGAGTACGGGAATGTTGGATTAAACTAAAAAACCAACCGGGCCCCTTGGAGGAAAAAGCCAATAACTCTCAGACCGGGCGTCGGATTGACGCACCATCTGTCGCATTGAGATCCTATAGACGAGATGGAACATTGTGATACATCAACTCTAGACTTCGTGACAGTTGATGTATCGACCCCTTGGATCATGGAGCAGACCCTCTCAGAATTGAGCTTGCTAAGTGCGGGAACACTAGAGCTGGCAGTGACTGCGATGATGATGCCGACTGTACTTGGATCCTACGTGGGATTGGCATTGAGGATGACTATACTTGGATCCTCCATGGGTTCGATAGTGATGATGACTGTACTTGGATCCTACGTGGGTTCGGCACTGATGGTTACTGTACTTGGATCCTATGTGGGTTCGGCAATAACGACTTCTGTACTTGGATCCTACATGGGTTCGGCAGAGGAGATGATTCCGATGCTACATCTATAATCTACATGCTCTTCATGAGTAGTATACCTATGTGAGATGAGTCTTGACTCTCAATCATTTTCTTCGATATGATTTACTTTCAATCCTGTGTGGATTGGGTTGTGCATTCCTATGTGGATTGGGTTGTACTTTCTTGTATGGACTGGTTTGAACTTGGGCTCGTGAGTTGGACCAGAACTGGAATTGATGACTTAGGTATATGTATGGGAATATACCTATGTGGAGTTGTTTTATACATCGTTATTGTATCCTTCCTTTATGGTTTATCTTTCGTGGATTATGGGAGACCTTCGGGGGTCTTGGGGTCCTTACTGAGTATCATATACTTACCCCTGCACGGGCTATGCCCGCACTACGTTGTGTTGTTTGTAGACGATGGATAGCGCTGATCATGGTTGAGGCTTGTGGAGCAGGACGGTACCCGGAGGTGGACAATCAGGCGGGATGTACACGGAGTGGATGACCAGACTCGAGGAGCTGACGAGACTATCTGTACTCACCATTCAGGTGGGAGTTCAGGAGGATGACTTGGTGGTTGCTGCTCTAATTTTCAGTTGTTGTAATTTCATTTCTCATTTTTACTATGCTTTTAGTTGGGTTTGTACACTGGCCCACTTACTTTCCAGCACCTACTTTTGTACTAAGTTTACTTAGTGTTTACTTCCGCTTGTGTACTCTATGGCGTTTGTTTTACTTATATAAAGGCAATGCCATCCCATTTATTGGGATTTACGCCTTTGGTGTTAGTCGCCACCCCGGGCCTATGGACTGTGGGCCTAGGATAGTCACGGAACAGGCCTCGAGGACAGGTCATGCCAATTATATATTATATTTTATTTATTTGATTAATTTTCTAATTATTACTTTTACATTTTTATTATTATTTATTATTATTGTTTTATGTTATTCAATTTTCTCCCCACCCAAATCAAGATGAACAGTGGGGGTTGTTCTTCTTTTTCCTAATGATAGATGTTTTCCCTGCACAGCCTCCTCCTCATGCTGAATCATCTATATAGTGGCATTAACCTCAGCTCTAGCGGCAGATGGCGCGGTATCGACCCGTACTCAAATAGTGCAATGATCCCCAACTAATCTTATTTTCATCATAAAATCTCCATTTAAATTCTTAATCTACATAACTTACCAGTCGTCCCATGATTTAGGGAGCTCGAAATACTTCCACAATGGAATTACCTGGACTCGGCTTCTCCCAACTCGGATGAAGAACCCAACTATATCCATATGCTTTAGCTGCTTCTTCTTCAGCGACATGTGGCATAAATCGAGGTGAAGGAGTGATCAGATCCTGATATATAGTCATCTACACACCCTCCTATCATCTTAGTGCACAAAAAAACCTTGGATTGACATCCATCAATTTGTGATAGAATCATTAGGATGGGGGATGTTCCTAGATTAATGTTTGGTTACGTTTTGATTGAGGCTTTGGTTTAGTTCAGTGCTGCACGAGAGCAGAGGGTGTTTCTTTTAGAGTTCTCCTAAAGCAGTGGCATGTGTTTATAAAGGCGTTGTGTAAAGGCATGTTGATGCAGTGTCGAAGGAACAGTGTGGTGAGATATTGGGTGATGGTTTACGGAATGACGGAGGTGAGGTATTTCTGAAGGGTGCTGTGGTTGCTATGGCACAATGAAGGAAACCGTGGCAAGGCAGAGGAGGGTTTACTGTGGAAGAGACACAGTGAGACCATGAAGAGAGTCATAATACCAAGGGATTATAGTGGGAAAATATGGAACCGATGTGAGGAAACACCGTAATGGATGAAACCAAGAATGAGAAAAACAGTGTCAACATGAACATTTGAAAAAAATAACTTTTCTACTATGAAAATATAAAAACATAAAATAAAATACATACATATAACTAATTAAAAAATAATATTTATTAAGTCTATTATAAACAAAATAATAGACTTAAATAATAATATGTAATTTTTTTTAATTAAATAAGTTTTGACGACAATTAATTAAACATAAATTAGAATTAATATAAAAAATAAAATTAAAAAGAAACTAAATAATAAATAGTTAATATAAGAACTAATCATTTATAAAATAAAATAAAATTATTTAAAATATTTAATTTTTTTAATTAATTAAATTTAAAAATATAATTGTTATATTATTAACCAATTTTGTTAATTAATGAAATTAAATCAAAGATATTTAATAAATGAATTAAGTTTTTTATCTTATATTTTAATTAATTAATTGTTGATATACATCTAAAAATTTTGTTATTCTAAATTATTAAATATTTAATGCAGTAAAAGATAAATCAAAAAAATATAATGGTATGTACAAAATAAGAATTAATCATTTAATTAATTAATCTTCAATTATCAAATTTTCTGGCAAAAACAACAAACTATGTCAAAATTTTATGGACTATAAAATAAAGTAAAAAACAAATTAACTAATTTAAATATTTAAATACATGAATTATTATAAAAAACTATTAATAAATAAATTTATTTATTTAACTAAAAAATACCACTAATTTTGTAAAAAGTTTAATAAAAATTAAATATATCAATAAACATTAATTAAAAAGTGGTGGAAAATTGTGTATTTTTAAGGCCACATATAATTCCCCCACTCTGAATCATTGTTTGTCCTAATAAAATCTCATGTTTTATTATATTTGAAAATAAAAGTATTCTATTAATAGTTTTTCTTAAAATATAACATGACTATTAAATTTAAATGAAGGAGAAAAACATGCCAATTCACTTTTAGAAAATGAATTGATCATACAGATCTTGGTTAGAACAAATTCTCAAATGGTAGTCCTAAAAACTATAAATCATCATGCAATGAAGATGTCATTCCTCATATGTGATACTGCTTAGTGACTCATATTTGTCAGAAATCAAGTTCAAATTCCAAGTGTGATAAAAGGTTAAGTTTCTGTGGAATTAAGAACCTAACCAATGAATCTTTGTACATTGAATTTTCACCTAGGTTCCAAAAATAATTATATATTTTTTAATCACATTACTAATACACCCTAAATGACTCCCATATAAACCATTTTTCCATTCTTCATTTGGCCTTCATCATTCTCCTCACTTTAATGATCTCATTTTATACCCAAGACATAGCATTTTATACTTTTTAAGCCTTGTATCAGGTGAAAAGCAATGTACAATGCACTTATTCCTAGTTTACAGAGGGATTATAGTAAACATAAATGTACCCATCATCTAGGGTCTCAAAGACTCACTATGGGATCCCAGATGCCCAAACTACTCCAGTTTTATTGGATTTTACAGAAAACCATTTACATTATATCAATAAGTTAATTACTTTAACAAATAACAAAAATGTGTCTCCCGTAGGAAAAAGATCCATCTTTTAGTTTCAAGGGAAATGATCATAACTCCACAAAAAAGTCACATATATCACTCTAAAAAATAGTCCATAAACAAAATTTCCATAAATCCACTAGGCAAGATCCCCCAGCAATCATCCAACCTCATTAATTTCAGATTAAAAACACACCTTGAATACCTGATAAATACAGTTCTTATGCATGTCCCATTTAAGTCATCCAAAAATTGTGAAATAATTTTGAAACATTTTACCCCATTTTTTACAAAACAATTGTCTGTTTCAGTGGGAATTGATGGGATTTCAATTAATAATGGTTTATCACATCCATGAATTGACCCCCTCCCCCACACATAAATCCCAAATTTGCCCCCAAATCTGAATTCTAAATTTGAGAGGATCAATTTGACAGTTAATGTTCAAAACAGATTTGGTATTTTAGATGATTAATGACATGTATAAAGGGACACTTGGATGTTAAAAAATTATTCATTTCCACAATGAATACATTATCATCATGTTCACAAGCATGTACATACATTAATATTTATTTCTGTGATAAATATTTTTTTCAAAAAGAACAACAACCATCAAGCATATACCCCTCACCCCCACAATTAGTTTAAAAAAGTGAGTAGATTTTAAACAATGAATTTCAGTTTTCAGTAGTGATATTTATGAAATTATTTTATTTACATAGTGACATACAACAAATATTCATTCCAATTAAAGAAGAAATTTTACATATACATAATTTTCAACATCAATAGAAAAAATTTACAAAGTAACAGTCAATAAATCACCAATAGTAACAACTAAGTCCTAGAAATGAGTTATATTAATGTGAATACGATTGTTTGAAATGAATAACAGAGTTAAGACACTCCACTGAAAAGGTTTGTTATAAATCCAAAAAATGCGAATTTAACTCCTTTATTGACAACATAAAAATTATCCTAAAAACATATATCATATAAACCAGGAGAAAATATTACACCGAATTACACAAAAATATAGCATAGAAGAAGCAATTAATTATAGGTTATAAATGAAACAATGTAAAGACAAAAATAACCATGGGTTGCCTCACATATAGCTCTTTATTTTAAAGTCTTTAGGAAGACTTTATTAAATCACATTTTTTCCTTGTGTTTTATTGAAAAAACAAAACAATGGGTTTCCTCCCATCCAGCTATAGGTTTATAGTTCTAGATGGACTCACCTAGAAACTAACTATAGTCCCTAGGTGGATGTGTTTTCTATAATAGAAATCACCACATTTGATAGGAGAAAAAAAATTAATAAACCATTGATAATTGTGGGATCCCAAGATAAACACCACAAAATACTAATAGCTAATAATAATCAGTAATAAACACCCTTTAACTAATGTAAGAATAATGTTTTCTACTTCCAGATTTGTTTTAGATATCACACATATAATATTTTTAGAAAGGGATAGAAATGTAGGCGCTTCAAAGGTTCTGGAAATGTCCTCTAAGCTAACCATTTCAACATCATTATAATTATATTCTAATTCAATGGGGCTAATGGGTGAGTTTTTATTAGTATGTTAAAGAATGGATTCTATTGAGTCCTTAATAGAATAATTTACGATGGAACTCAAGTGTGAATCCCCCTCTAAACTATTATTAGTATCATGAGAAGGCTAATCACCATTCATAGTGGATGAATAATGTGATAGATATAGAAGATAATTTGATTTATCACTAGCAGATTTAGAGTTTACAATGATATAAATCTATTCTAAAAGATCCACATCTGTGAATTCACAATGAACATCTAATACTTCTAACAAACAAATTCTACCTAATTCATGCAGGTTCTTAATAACTTTTTCATGTTCATATTCAAAATTATCACATTCTAAACTATGCCATTTAAGTGTTGAAATTGAATTTCTAAAGAAGAATTATACAATTCAATTTCAATATACATAGGTTCTAGAATTTTTAAATTAAGACAATTCTTTTCATGTAGGTCAACACTGATTTTGATTCCATTGAACAGTGTTTCAGAAATGTGATTACTATGAGAATGCAGAAATGAGAACTCAACAGTTGGTCTTTCTTCAAATATCATTCCCTCATCCTCGTTATCCCAAAACATTATAGAAATTATTAGGTTTACAGGATCAAAACCTGGAATATAGGTTATCAATTTAGGTTCAAATATTTTAGATTCTATGATTTTTAGTATAAGGTTCTCATCCAAAGAGTGCCCAATATTATGTTCAAACTCATTGTCCACACATTTAAAAAATTTGGTTGAAGAGTTTTTAACATTCATATTTTTATTCTAAAAAAAATCTTCTACACGAATGACATCCATTTCAAAACTCCTAAAACTGGGATTCTTCTCCAATGTTGGAATTATGAAATGAAGTGGGAATTCCTTTTCAATATGTTTCAAATCATCTTCAGAATTGTCCTACATAACTTTCTTAATGTTCTTTATTGGATATCCAATGTGGTGTTATTTGTTTAATGAGTTGTTTATTTCTAGATTTAGTTCAATAGAATCATATTTTTCAAGATGAATGTTTTATTGGCTAGTTTCGCTGTCACATTTCTCTTTAGATTGATTTTCAAATTTTTTATAAACATTTCCTTTTTCATTTTCTTCAAATTATTCTTGTTCATTAACCCTATTTTGTAATTCCAAGAGCATGTTTTCCAATATTTTTAATTTTTAATCTTGATCATTAGAATCTCTATGTTATATTTCATGGATTTTAGTAAACCATGTAGTCCATTGATCCAGCATAAAATCCAATTTAGAATCCATTAGGTCAATTTTTTCTAGGGTGTCAGGTCTAGGCTCAAAATATTCATTTTCATTAATTAAAGAAATCAGTTGTGGCTGGTAATAGATATACTACCATGAAGTGTGTCTATAATCTCCACAACAAACATAGTATGTCCAATATGAAAATTTGAGCCTTCATAATGTACCGTTTTGTAAAATTTTTTAGATAAAACATGCTCAAAAAATTCAAATAGAACATCATTATTATTCAATTTAAGTAGCAGAATCAAATTTACACATTTTTTTATGAAAACAATTTATATATAATTTTTTAATGTTTTTTATTCTTATTTTTCATTTTTCTTAACCCGTATACACACAACACATGCACTCCCCGACAACAAGTTGAAATTTTAATGTGGTATAAGGTCATAATGACCCAAAAAATTGAATTTATAAACTTATAGTAGCAGAGTGGTGCAAGGTCGATCAACATAAATGGAAGGTGGGTAATTTGTAAGGATTTAAAATTCAAAACCTCACTGTTTTCAACAATGAGGTAAATAAATTAATAGTTTTTTTTATCATTTTTACATTTTTACTTTTATATTATTCTATTCTAAAGGTATTGATAATTAAAAAAATATTTCAACTATGAAAATAAATCTTAAACATATTAGTGATAGAATAAAGACAAACAGTGAAATAAGGCATACCAACAAGACAAATAGCACAAATCACATGAAGTACTCGGAAATTCTAAACTACTGGTATGAATGGATATTCTCTCCACATCTTATAATTGAATAATACTTATGGATGACTATAAAATTTCCCTCTCTAAGAAATTTTATAGGCTGAGGATTAAGTCATGGAGTTCACCACACCAAAACATAATTGAAGTGAAAAGAAGTTTAAAATGTTATAATATAGAAAATAACTTTCCATAAATTTACAATGTTTTTTATGTTGAATATTTGAAAAATAAAATTCAAGATCATCCTATACAGTCAATAATGAAGTTTGAAATTGAAATCATAGAAGTCTGAACTTTCAAAATATTATAAATAGATTCAGTCTCACCAACTAATTCTAATTTTGTAAAAAGATAAGAAAATGGTGATTTCTAGATCATAAACCTGATGGATTTAAAATTACCGAGGTGAGAAAGATCAACCTATGATTATATTGTTTAAATTAGTGAAGAAAACCAAAAAACTTACATGAATTTTGGATAGTGGGAAGACTAAATCCCCTTGCATAGCCCTGCAACAAGGATCATTTGTCTTCTACTATGCTGATATGCTACTCTCGGAAGTCCGATCTCGAAAAAGTGTGGGCCATGAATGTGAATGAGTGCCTTGATCTGATCTCGGATGGATGTGATCATGGAATGAGTGAGCATGTAAATTTTTTTTGGTGATCTCCTTGAAATATCATCTGTCATATGCAGCAGGTCACCACATGTTTCCACCGACATCAAAATTCCCTCACTTGAGCACTGCACATGTGTTTTTTTCGCGAACCACATGTTGCACTAGATTTTCCCCTATATCTAAATTCGACTTAGTTGGTGGAGTGAATCTGGATGTTTTACCATCACTGCAATGAACTTGTATTGTTATAATAGAGAAATAAATAAATAAAGATCCATAGAGGGAAAAATAGTTATTTCTTAGTTTAATGTTATAATAAATAAAATTATATAATAAAAATCTTAATTGATAATTATTGAAAAATATTATTCATAATATTATTAATTTATAACTAAATATTTAATTAAAAAATTATCAATTAATAAATCTACTAATAATACGTAAGTTATTAGTGCAAGTGTTATTATTAATTGGATAGTATAACTTAATAAGATTCTTAAAATGGATCTAAATTAATTATATTATGAATTCAATTTTTATATTTATACTCTTAAAAATAAAGTGTTAAAATATCTATTTTAATTATTAGTTTTATAAATTACTATTTTTTATATATATATTTTTAAAATTTTCATTAATTTGACTTATATTCTATTTAATAACATATATATTTAATAAAATATTAAATGTTATATATAAACATTATTATATCTTATATTATATTTATTTTATGTATTTATTAATTATTTACTTTTACTATTATATTATTATTTATTTTTATTTTTTATGTTAATTATTTATCTTTCCCCCCGAATCATGCTGCAAAATGGCTGGGTTGTTCTTCTTCCTCTCGAAGAATTGTATCTGCCCTGCTCAGCCTCCTTACACTAAATCGATTCCAGATTGGTTGCAGCCTCAGTTCTTGTGGCAGATGGATTAGTATCGACCGTTCTTCAACTGGTGCATCGATCCCCTACTAATCCGGTCATCATGTTCAAATGAAAATTTCCATTTGTAATCATCAAATCTAAACAGTTTTCGCTTGATCTGGGGTGCTCAGAATCCTTCCACAATGGCAATACCTGGACTCGGCTTCTCACAACTCGAATAACGAACCAATATCTATCCGTATGAATCAGCAAGCTTCTTTTCAGTGACCAGGGATGCAAATATATGAGATGGAGTGATGAGATCATGATAGCAGCTCAGCTCCAAACCCTCCTGTCATCACGGTTCTCAAAAAGTACCTCGTATTGACCTCCATCGAGTAGATACAACTTCAGTAGAAGGTTGAATGTTCCTAGATTCGAGTTTGGTTAGGTTTTTTTTGATGATTTGGATCAGTTTAGTGGTGTGAGAAAAGATGATGGGTCATTCAAAATTCTCTTAAAGTGGTAACGGGTGTGGTGAAAGGGGTTGTGTAATGGCAGGTTAAATCTGTTTTGAAGGAACTATTTAGTAAGAAGCATGGTGATGGTTTAATGGCCGAGTTGAGGAACAGTGGATTGTTGTCACGATTGATGTTGGACCATGATGCAAATAGTGTCATGTCTGAGGAGGGTTTACGGTGGTAGAGACATGGAGACACTATGAATTGAGTCCTGGTACCATGGGGATATGGTGAGAAAACTTGTAGCAAGTGTGAGGAAACACTGTAAAGGCTGAAACTGTTAAGGAGAAAAATGATGTCTCTATGAAAATCTATAAAAATAAATTTTCTAATATGAAAATAAAAAACATAAACAAAAATACATATTAAAAACTAATTAAAAACAAACATTTATTATGAAAATTATATAAAACATAAAAAACATAAATAATAAGAAATGAGAAATATAAAACATTAATTAAATAATTATTAACTTCAATTAAATAAACATAAATTATAATAAAGCTAAACGGAAAATTAAAAAATTACTAAACTACAAATTATTAATATAAAACCTACAAATTAATTAAAAAAAAGATTAATTATTTAGAATAGTTATAATTTTTACTTAATGAATGAAAAAAAGAAAATAATTATATTATTAAGAAATTATATTAATTAATGAAATTAAATCAAATAGACTTAATAAATGATGTATGTTTATAGTATTATATTATAATTAATGAAATCTTAATTGACATTTAAAAAATATTTTTTTTTCTAAATTATTAAATATATAATACTGGAAAATATAAATCAAAACTATATTACTTAATGTTCAAAATCAGAATTAATTAGTTAATTAATTAATGTTAGATTACAAAATTAGTAGGCAAAAACAACAATCTATGTAAAATGATTTTAGAATGATAAGTAATGTAAAACATAAATTAACTAATTTATAGATTAAAATACATGATTTAGTACAAAAATATGATTAATTTTTAAATTTAATTATAAAAATACAAAATATAACTAATTTGGTAAAAACTATAACAATTATTTAATAAAACAAAAAAAATTAATTAAAAAGAAGTGGAAAAATAATAGTTTTTAAGGCTGCATCAAATATAATATTAAATATATTATATAAAAATATTGTAAACCTATTTTAAAATATTTTTTAGGGTTGTAGAAGGATACTAATCTTTTAAATGGAACATATAAAACATGTTCCATACATTTTTATATAATGATACTCTATGAAAACATCTTTGATTGACAAAATATGAATCAAGTATCAATATCATCTAAAATCAAATTCAATATGATGATAAATAACTCAATAAATTTTATTCCTTCTTTGTGGATTAAAAAATATAAGTTCATTGACAAAATATCCCATAAAAACAACATTTCTCATTTGAATTCTAAATGAATAAAAATAGGAGTGCGAAAAAATCATGGTGAAATTCCCCAATTTGGATGCGTTTGGTGGTAAGGTGTGATATTAAATGTACTGGTATACAAAGTTCGTTGAATTTAATTTCCACACCCTCAAAGATACAACATTTAATTTAAATTATGTACTTAAATACTATAGAAAACTATTAAATATTATCATTTAATAAAATTGATTATTCTTTTTCTGGAATCTGTGATGTAGTGTTACTCTTATTAGGAACTTGTGGTTAAGTGGTGTCTTATAAATTAATTTCATTTCTTGAATCCTATACTGATATATTGGAAAACTAAACTATCATAAAAAAACTAAACATTCTTATTATGTAATATAACTAACATTAACATGAATTATTGATCTGTCCACTCTATTATTACATGATTTTCATTTGACTCATATTATATTTAAAAATAATAATACATTTTAAAATGGGGGACAAAGTTCCACCCATCATCAATACATTTTTTAAATTCCATTTTTTATTAATGTAAATGTGAAATTTATTTTCACTTTTTTATTTTTATATAATATATATAAATATAGTCCCAATCTGTAAAATTGGTTCATAGAGCCCTATGAATTACAATTTCATAAAAAATATTAATTATAGAGATGTGAATTATCTACATATGTTTTCTTTTGTGTTGGGTATAACTCAGCATTACAACTTCATGCCTCAATAAGGGGTCAAAATCCAAATAGTCTAATTTCCATAGAAAACTCAGTCATTTCCCAATTTCAAATTCTACATTTTCAAAGTCTTTCATATCATTTACATGATATAATTCATCTCCTTGCCCAAACCTAGATGTATTTTTATTCCATTTCATTACAGAGACAATAAATGTGATATTCTTTAATCTAATTGCCTATGTAATTTCAATTCATCTATTTTTTCTTTAACATCATGTCCCCTTGCATAATGTTTTTCTACATACCAATATCATTTATAGATTCTATGAAATTAACATAAAATCCAAATTGGTGTTAATCAATGAGATCCAGTGTCATTTTAGTTACTATGGTCCCTTTTTAAACATTTTTTCAATGCCATGTTATACATTATATCAATAAAGTGATTATAGTAGTGATTGTAACAATAGTATAAGTAATATATTGGGATATAATGTAGATGACATAGAGTTTTAAAATGGATATGTATTGGGATTTTGGTTATGGTTAGGATCATATGGTTTTTAAGAGTTATATTTTTATGTGAATTTGGTCAATCAGATTGTGGTTATTAATATTTATTTTGGAATTTGTGATTGGATAAAATAATTATTTTGGTGAGGTGTTTAGATTTGGGAAGACATTCTGATTTTGGAGGATTATATTGAGTATTGGGTGAGGGGGAAGATAGAGATGTGGAATGCATCAAATGAACTATTGAATAAAATGGGCAATGGTTTAAAATAATTGGATATATATTTTTAAGATGGTTTTTTTGCATTTTGTAACTATGGTGACTCTCTAGTAAAATGAAAAGGATGGGGATATCAGTTTCCCAATCTAAATTATGAAAGGGTATAGATAATATTATTAAATGTAATTAGAAATATGAATGGTGTCTTTAATTGGTAACATGTAGAAAAATATTATTTTGGGTTTGTGATTATATTTGGGATGATATTTTTATTTTAGAGGAGTATATTGACTAGAGGGTGTGTCTGTTTATGGAGAGGTGGAATACATCCCAAGTTATATAATGGAAACTAGTGAATGGTTTAAATATATTGGAAATGTGTTTTTGTAAATTTTTGTGGATTTTTGAATGGTGGAGAGTATCCATGGAAATGGAATGGTTGGGGTATCAATTAATCAAAATCAATGGGGAAAGGGTGTGGATAATATAAGTTAATGTAACCAAAATAATTAATGGATGCATTAATTAACCAATCCCAACTAAATAAAAGAAGAATAAGGACGCCTAAAAATTTTAGGAGACGAGACACTTTGGAGATGAAATAGATGATGAAAAATTATATGGAAAAATTATTGGGATTTAGAGAGATACATAAAACCAATTCAATACAATGAAACATGTTCTTAGGATTCATGTGTTGTAGGATTTAAATGGTTAGTCCTTTTTTTGGAAATCCATATATAGTGTATTTTTTAGGGACCCAATCTGATGTTGTGCAATATGTGTTAAAAAATTTCATTGGGGTTGACCATTGAGGTGTAATCTATTGGATGTTGGGTTGATGTGCCAGAAATTTCAAGTGGATTGGTTCTTACATTTTCCCATCAAATTGGGATCTATTGTGTTTCGATTTGGGAACACTTTGTGAATAGATAGTAATAATATAGTCAATTTTTTAATTGTAATCATCTTCAATGTTTTTCTGTTACTATTTTTTGGTATACTCGAGCATTCCATAAAAACTAATTTCCATTGTAAAACACCCTGTAGGTATTTATTGTTTAGATAATGAGTTATGGATTATATGATTCATATATATGATAATTATTTTATTTTTATTATACTATATGTGATGTGAAATTTATTTTTGTTTCATGAAACATATTGCTGTTGTAAAAAGTTATATCTTCCTAAAGGAATTATAATATATTTATTTATAATTATAGTAATTCTTATATTATTTTTTAGGTAGTAGGTTTATCTAATGGGATGATTTTGGGGAGAATGCATAAGTAATTCCAGGAAAGACTCAATTATCCTAAATATATCTAAAATATTATTTTTAAATTAAAAATGAAAAATTATTAATAAATATTACACATGTTACACTCTCATTAGTTCTTTATTTAATGTAAAATTCTTGAAACAACTATTCTCAATGTTTATGGTTCAGTGAAACATATAATCCCCATTATGATTTTATCCATGTATACCTATTGGTGATATCAACTATCTTTTAAATAGTTTCCCAAATTGTGTGACCTTGTTTGATAATTTATAAATCCTTGAGAGGTTGGATGAAAAATATGTGATATTTTGTTTTGAATAAATAATTTTTTATTCTATGTAAATTGGTCTCATTTCATTGTTTGATAATCAATGGGTTGTTGGAATGAAAATGGATATTTTTTTTTTCCTTTTAACAAACATTCCACAAGCTAATAAAATTCAAGATCTAAAATGGAAATCAGTAAAAAAAATATTTTTACAGTGCTTACCCTCAATGTGGGAATGAAGTAATTTCCCCATTCAACTCTTAATGAATAATTATATTAATAGAATAACATAATTATAAAATAAATGTTGTGTCTAATTATTTCTAATGAAATGGGTCCGCTATACTTCATAGGTGGGTTGGAATTATGACACATAAAAATAATTTGTATAAAAGCATATTTTTTATATTTTATTCCTTATTTTCATTCACACAGTCCTTCCTATTAATGTAGTTATGCAAAAATAAATTCTCTATCATATTATCTATTTTATAAAAAACAATCATCTCCACATATTTTTTTATTTCTTATAAATATTAAATAATGAACACTTGTGAGTAAAACTCTATAACTTGGTATATTTTCCTCAACTATTGTGATCATCTCAGAATCTATTATCAGGCCACTCTCAACTCATAATACTGATCTATTATATATAATTTTAAATCTTTGTTATAACAATAAAATTATTCTTTCTCTTGAATTCCCAAAATATTATTAAGTCAATATAGGGTAAAAACTATATTACTAACATTTATTGTATGGAATTGTTTCAAATTTTTCTTCCATTATTCCCAAATATTTTGTTTATGTTTAACGGGTTCATAGGATTTGTATTCCCCTTCCATGTGTGAGATTATTCTTCATCTAAGATCATTCATTATAATAACACTTGGTTGTAGTATTATCTCTTTCATATTATCTATTTTCATTTACCATCAATTTTTACATGTGAGTATTTTTTAAATTTTAACAACCCATGAATTTTATGGTTACATTTTCATAATTAAATAAAATGTAAGTATCTTGTATTACACACAAAACTGATAAAAAAATAAACCATGATATCTTTATAAAATTATTAAATATTACAGATATTATATTTCCACTAAATTTGATAGTATAATTAGAAGAAAAAAAATTATAAAAATAGTGAATAATTGTATAATAAAAAAAATGTATGTTTATTATTAGAAGATTAATTTTTTCATAAAAACAATTCTATGTTAAAATTATTAAAGTAATATTAATTTTTAAAAAATTGAAAACATTATTCACTAAAAATTATATGAATATTTCTAATTTTATTGATAAAATTTTGTAATCGATTTAATTTCATTTCACAAAAAAAATTATTTTTCCAATGTAAAATTTAGTAAATACTATAAAATAGTTATTTTTCAATGAATGATACATTTTTATATATATTGTATTATTTAAATATTATGGGTTTATTTTAAATTAAGAATCTAATATAATGATTAAAAATATAAAAAACATAATTAAAATGAATTTAATTTCTAATCAATTTTAAAGAATACTGAGAATGATTTATGAATCATTTATCATTTTTCTACAAAAAACAGTTTTTAAATATATTAAATGTATTAAATAAAATTTTAATATTCATATATTTTTTAATTTAATTATACTATATGGATTCCAAATTCATATTCATCATTAATTTTTTTAATATTGGTTATCTAATATATTATTGATACAACAATAAAAAAGTTTAATATTTTACCAACGTTAATTTGTATTAAAATTTGTAATGTAGTGTACCTTATTTTTTAATCCAATTTGAAACATTGATGTTATATATTACCTTTGATAGTTTATTAGGTAATAAATAAATGTTTCACAATTTATTACCCATGTAACTAACCCCCCTCTAATGTAATTCCATTCTTACCCATCACTTAAAAGTATTTTCCAGGGATTTTCTCCCTTATTCACAAATAAAAAGAGCTCACTTATACCATTTTGAAACCCACACCGCATTTTTAATTTTCATGAATATTGACCTAAATAATTATTGTAGATCATTGTATGTATTTTTAGGCTTTTCCCCTAAAAACCATACACTAATAACTTCATATCTAATTATAATTTATTTAAAGAACTCAATTATCAATGATGTGACGGTGTAGCCGAATAAGATGTATTTCATGAAATGAGTTTCTTATCTCCAATTTTTCACCAATTGTGATGTATTTATAATTATAAACCATTTTTTATAATGGGTTTTCCACTCCAACATTAATATTTTATTTCATTAATATACTATATTCTATTATATTGAGTTTTCTACTTCTCATTCTGAATGACTACTTATTTAGTAGAAAAATACAGGATAAAAGTATACGGTTGTTAAGAATACGTCACATTCTAAAAAATGAAACCTATATATGTCCAATTTTTCCAAATTGATATAGTGGTCTTTATTAAATAATTATATGACTTTTATGGAATATTAGTTATATTTTCCTTTATATGTACTGTAAAAATAACTTTTTCAATGTTTCTCTACTATTTTTTAGAAGAGGCCTACAAAACAAATAATATTTTAAAATTATTAAATATTTAATTATATAAATTTACTATATTGTTTTTTATTTTTAAGGATATTTTAGGAGTAACTATTTAGGTTTATATTTCCATAAATTTTCTCATTCCTTCTCAATTTATTTCTGAATGTATGTTGAATTTCATCTATTGTGACAAATTTAAAAAGGTTTTATGAAAACATGTATGTTTCCAAATTGATTTATTTATCATGAATTCATGATTTTACCACACTTAATATAATATTATGATGTTATTAATTTTTTTAATAAATTGGTGTCTTATTAATTATTAATTATTTATTATGTTTTTTTTTAAATTTTTCCAAAAAATTAATTTTCCATGCATTATTTAAGATATAATAATTTAAATATTGTGGAATATATTAGTATAAATGATAACGGTTGGTGTATTATATTTCCCTATAATTAATTAATTTAGTTTTATATATATTGACACTCTTTGGAATAATGATAATTAGTTTTTTCATATATATATACATGGGGATAATGGGTTGTCTCACATTTTCAAGCATAAACATAATGAGTTTGTTCTCATACGCATGGGAGTAATGAGTTTTATCTCAATTTGTTTCCTAAGATTATTTTTCCCAATATTTTATGTTTTTTTAAATTCTTTACAACTTTTAATTATGCACATAATTTCAAATAAATGTCATGTTTTCACTATTACTCCTTATTTTTATCGAATCTGGAAATTTTATGTTTAACACACATGATGTATGCTGATTTGGAGGTATTTAAAAACTTTTTTTATTTTTCATGACACCTTATGATCTTATAATTATATTATTATTATCTTATATTTTTATTATAATCATCTATGGTTATATGGTTTTTTAAAATATATTTATCCTTTTTCTTATCTTTTCATTCATGTTTATTATTAAATACATTATGATATGTTTTTAACATACATTGAGGTCGATACCATTCATTTATTATGATCCCATGCCCCATTTTATGATGATTATATCATGTTTCATATATAGAAATAGGTCTATAGTAGTGTGGTTAAAGAAAATTTTGACAATTTTTATATAATATTATTTTTGTATAGCTATTATCAAAGACATTAAACCGTGTAGCCCTTGGTTCATGTCATTTTATGTGATATTTATTATATAAATAATGAGAATTAATGTTTTATTCAAGTTTTTTTCATCGTGGCTCAAATTATTCTGTATCAATGGATGCCATTGTTTTTTTTGGCGGATTATTATATATTTTTTATATTCGATTAGAGAAATTAATAGAAACCCATAGGGACATGTCTAACAGTACGATGGAATCTGAAAGATGTGGTATGTGTAGATTTTATAATATCGTAGTAAAAACATCCAGGCATGAATAATAGATACCTATATAGGCTATTTCATTGATGTATCTATTAGGTAATAACCCTAGGAATGGATTGTTGTTTATAATCTCAATCGTGACCTAGAGCATGGAAAAGAGTCCAAATTGTAGACCTGGTTTGAAACAAATGTGAGATATTCTTGGAATGAATCACAATAACAATATTAATCATTACAATAAATTCAAATATATTAAAATATATGATATAAAAACTACCATTGTTATAATATATTGAGCCCATTATATTCATAGTATAACATATATATTCATTTATGATGTTCAATTTATATGAATTAGTTTCCTTAGATGTACATTCATTAATTTTTTTAATGTCATTCTAGTATTCCAATTAATCAGTGTAATAGTGAGAACTAATAAGAACCATGTTAATAATTGGTACAACAAACCATGTGGAAATTTACAAAATCAGAAATCTAATAATGATTTGGTTGGAATAGAAACACTCATGGAATTGCTCATATATCTTTCTCAAACTATGGGAAAAAAATAAATCATTTTAATCACCCAAACACCCAAAGGACGGAGAAAATCCCTATCGATTCATTCAATAGAAATCATAATCTCCCTTGAATCGGTCCATCTAATCCATTAGTTACTGAGTACTGAGACAGAATATATAAAAAATATTGTTTTCAATATGCTATGCTCAAAACATGATAATGTATTTTTTATATAATTCATTTGTATGGTTTTAATAACAAGTTGTGAAATATAATTATGAATACAAAAAATGAAAAGTTTTACTCTATTGGAAAGGAAGAGACTGAGAAAATATTTTTTATAAACATATTTATTTTGGATATTAATCGAAATCAACTTATGTATTGATGGAATTGATGAAAAATAGTGAAAATCTATTTGATCATATGATATAAATTTCCCAATATTTGTTTGGTATACCTCTAGTTTTATATCTATTTCTTTATGATAATTCGAATTGCTTCTTAACACAGTAAAATCCTATTATTTTAATGGTACTAGAAGAGATACTTTAGTAGTTTTGAATAGATTTATCAATGTCGCCTTATAGTAGAGATATAAACCATAAAATCTCAATATTCTATCGAAAATTAAATGATAATGGATTTAAATGTAATCTCCAATGATAATACATATGTTTTGAAGAAATTTCAATTTCTTATATGAAATAAATATATGAGAAATACTTATAATATTTTTTTGTGGGATTATAAAAGTGTTTTATTTGTGACAATATAGGAAACCAATCCCAAAACTAATGAACGAAGGATAAAATAATGATTAATAAAATAAAATAGATTAATGTTCCAACTATTGATCCCACAGACTATAATGTTTTTATGGAAGGATTTCTAGCATTATGTTGAAATATTCCCACACTCTTGGATTGGTAAATAAAATAGGCCCCAAAAACCTTCTAACCCAAAAGAATAAGGAATAGAATTTTGAATCAATAATGCAAATGAAGATGAAAAAAATGAATACTCGAAAAGTACGATGGATCTCTTTTCTATATCTAATAATAACAATTATTATTCTAGTGTATCAAAATATATTTTATCACATATGTTTTTTACGTATATGGAATAACTATCACAAGTAATTGATATTGAAAAATCTAATAAATCATATTGGGTAACAATGATCATTTCTATGATATATAAATCATAAATTATTGATATATATGGGAAAATACTCTATATATTTATAATTATTCTTCATTTTTTTGAATTTGACATAATTTTTGTTATGGATTAGAGATTCCTACCATAAACACATATAAACTATTAAGAAATAGAAATCTCATTTCATCTCCCAAATCATCTAGTAATCAAGTTCCAATGAAATGATGAATATAATCTCGCTAAGTAGAAAATTATATAATATGAGATTTGATACACAACAATGAGAGACTATTGCCTCAAAAGAATAAAGTGGAACTACAAAATAATAGAAATTCCTTTTATATGGTATTATATAAATGTATTTCTCTATCAATAGCCTTTCCTTCCACCATAATAGGAGCATGATTTTATAATTGAAATTATACAGAGATCCATACCAATATCAAAATGTTCATATGTAATGGATAGCAATGTTTTGTGGAAAATTTAAGAAACCAATATTAGAGAATCTAGAAATGGTTTTAATATAGCCTAATTATTCACCATAATGGAACTAGACTCCTTTTTCAAAAATATTGATTAAATTTTTTTTTGTGTTGATTATCTGTAGGATGATAAAATCATGGACAAGAAAAAGTAACATCTACCCTATATTCCCGATATAATTTATCAAGTCAAAGGTGATCAATATTTTACAAATATTTAACATCGATTAAGATACCATTTCATCAAATAAAAAATAGAAGATATTTTCTAAGGTTGTTTTTACATGAGGAATGGAGACTACGAATTTATATTCATACAATTTGGAATTATTAATTCTGATGTAATATTTTGGAATATAATGAATATAGTCATTATACATTCGATAAGGTATTTTATTTAAAAATAGTATTCATATATATATATATATATATTCAACATAAAATAAATATCATGATAATAAATTGTAGATTTTTTTAAAGACATTTAGAAAATAGAAACCAAATGCTAAATTTAGAAAATGTGAATTCTATTATCATATATAATCATTATTAGTGCATGAAATAATTACATTTTAAAATTAGTAGATTTATCAAAGATTGAAGTTATAATGGAATAACCAAGATAAGAAAATCTAATGATGATAAGTTGATTTCATGGGCCAGTAGGATCATATTGACACATTGTATGGAATTTCTCATGGCTACCAATCCTACTAACCATGTTAATGTCCATGGGAGTGATGTTATTCTCTATAGGGGAATGTAGAGTAGAGATTAATGTACTAAAAATGAATATTTTTGTTGATCCTATAAATAAATTAAAATTTATTTGGGAAGGATTTTTAATATATATAATTTCATTGAAATTTTCTGTCGGTTGTTTCCTCATTCAATATGAAAATTTAATTTCTTAAGCCTCAATGAAATAAAAAATTCCAGTGAAAATTTACCAGGATCTAGATTTGGAGTAAAAAATAGTTATATTTACATTAAAAATTTAAGGGAATAATATCTATAGTGAATGGTATTATATATATACACCAATAAATAGATCGTGAAATATATATTTTTGTATAATGAGTGGAATATGCACCAACTGAGATGGTTGGAATTGAAAAAAGATTAATATTTATTAATACATAACCACTGAGGGACGAAAAATAAGGTTGGTGATGATTTAATAAGAATGGATAATTATACTCTCTTTATGGTGAGGAATGAAAAAACCAATACACATTGATTTTTGGAGGTTAAATCATTATTTTTCAATTAGAGGAAATAAATCCATTATTTCTCAACTAAATGGACCACATTAAATCCATATAAAGATAAAATAATCCTAGATATATTATATAATGTTCTAGAAAGAAATTATTATTATTTTTGTTCAAATATGATAAATTTTGATTTATATGGATTAGAAAGTAGAATTGCATTAAAAAAAAGAAAATTGATGAAATTTTTTTTGGGTGATTCACATTACTCCTTTTTTCTATACATCCATGAAGTATTATGATTTATATATATGTACAATAAAACTTATAATAGGAAAAAATAAATAAAATAACTAGAAAATACCTATCTCGATGATTTTATTCCAATATGTTATGTTTAAATGAGAAAATTTTATGATTTTATTTCAACCAGTGCCCATAAAAATATTTAAATGATAATGTATAACTGTGACAGACAAGATCTGATAACCATCGATACCGGCACCATACCAATCCCATGGAAAAACCTGTATGTCATTCCTGATCCCCAAAGGCCGGAACTAGTTTCCTTGCATCATAAAATAATAATTGGGAACAATTTACCCATGTTTACATATATACAATGAAAAACAAATACAATAAAAAATCAGGATTTTTCAAAACAAAACCATCTTTTACAAAATTTCAGAACAAAATTACATATTTTAATACCCTGTTTAAAGACAATTAAAAACAATAATACCAAAAAATGACAGTCCAAGAATCTCCATGTGGTAAGAATACCTCCCGCATGCCATCTCTACAACACCACATCATGATTGCCCGCTAAAAACCCAAACCATTTTGATAAAATCTATACCCAAACCAACGAAAAAAATAACCATGTCTACTAACTACCAAGGGTGTAATGGGGGTTTGAGAAAGTTCCAAATAGGATAACACCACTAATATATTCCATGGGATAACAATTAAAATATGGAAAGATTATATGTTATCATAAACTTGAAATAATAGTTACAATTTCTAAAAGATACAACTTGAAATAAAAATAGTTTTAATGTGGGATACATTAATGAATAAACACTTTTAAAAATAATTACAAATATACAATATTTATCATTCAATCATACCTTATGTTGATGGTATGTATAAATAATCTAATGTGCATAATAAATTGGAAAATAACCCCTAGTCACAAGATTATTGTGGTTCCCTGGTACCTTGTATCTTGGTGAGAGTAACCATCAAAATATTTGTTATCATGTAGAATCAACTAGTAAGAAATGTACACATACACTTTGGATCCCAACCATCATCATAATCATATTTTATTTAGTGTTGTCATCTTTAATCTTTTTACATGAAACTGAGGACAGACCCCACAAGATACCAAGCATACTAGTACATGTCCACCCACCAAGATACGTGAGTTTCCCTCTTATTCTCAGAAAAGTTCAAAAATTCATGAAATAATATTTTCACATGAAAATAACACTTCCACATAACACATTCACAATAAATCCCACATGTAAATAAAAAATGTCACATCATCCCCCTTTTTATTCAAATTGATTTTGAAATAAAACTCACCCAAACATAGCCCATAACATATTTTGAATATCTTTCACAATTCATCAAATCCATTAAATTTTTTATAAAATATTTTCCAATCTAATAAACATCACATAAAATCCCACTCACATGTTACATAATACCCTTTTCGTAAATATATATCAATATTATGCATCACACTCACACAAAACAGCCCCCAAACATGTTTCACGCCCAGATCACAATTTCGTAAATCACCTTGACCAATTTAAATCATTATCAAAACATTTGACCTCGAAACTGACAAATTTATCATTAAAACACTCAATTTAGGTTAACAAACTCAAAAAAACATTATATATACATCCTTTTCAAACTTTCATTAACCCAATAAAACATTTACAATTTTCATGAAACAAACCCAAGCGAAAAAACAATTTTTTGCAGATAACCCATTTCAAAACCGCTTTTCAATGAAAACATCACACCAGTACCAATCAAAAACAAAATTTTAATCCCTATTAATATTTAATAAACCACTATAAATTGTAATAAAATGACCTCAAATAATACCAGAAAATATTCCCAAGAAAAACAAACATTTTCCTAAAACGCTTTCACAAGGCCTAACATGGTTTTACACATAAATACAATTCCAAAACCCTCTTTTAAACCCAATGTCATGCCAAGAACCTTACAAAGAAGAATAGAAAGCCAGAACAACATTTATTAAGACACTTTCATATGTTATATAATACACCCGAATACTACCCCAAGAGTTACACATGAAAAACAGCCAATTTTAAGCAGAAGTGAAACATTAAAAATTAAAGGCTTATCCAAATCCATCAGAAACACTTTATTGCACCAAATAAATCAAATTAAGAACATTAAAATCAGTAAATCAAGAACTATAACTCATCAATAATTTCGTACACATGGAACCTACATTTTTTGTGTCAAAATTTAAAAAACATGTTGTGAAACATATGCCGCACCATCGTCGCACCATAATGGGGTGAAAACCAACCCTAAACCACATGATTTAACTGATAAGTCAAAAATAAAACCCTACTGTTGACCCTTAACTTCTAGAAATTATAGAACTCCATGAATGTGGGAGAAAATCCTGAGAAAAATGGAGGAAACCAATATGGAATCACTTACCTTAAACAATCTTGAATAAATCTACCCAGATCCACCAATGGATATATCTCCAAGCAACCAAAACTGATTAGAAGGCTTGAATGAGTCTGAATAGGATAACATGGGACTAAAATGGGAGATAAATAGTGAAAATTGAAAGGTTTATGAAAGAAAAAAAATTAACTTCTTTATTCTGGATAAATTGAGAAACCTAGAGACATTTCGCCCAGATATGAACTCCAGATGAGCTCCAAAGAGACGAAATAGATATTTAATGTGAGACTACGGATTATCGAATTGGGTGTAATGTTTAATCACCAAAAAATTAAAAAAATCATGAGATATTGAATAATTAAAAACATAATTTATAGTAGAAAATGGGCTTAAGGGCTAACCCAAAACCATAATAAAAACCAAAATTCATCATTATTATGGATTCCAATGGGGTCCAAATTTCTAAGATGGTTCTAATATACCAATGTATGAAAATTGGGATGTGGAATGTGTATAAAATTTTGAATAAATAAGGAGTTATCAAAGAAAAAAAATTAGTTTTAAATCTGGAAATTGGCTCATGGTTTGGCCCATATTTTTAAAACCCACTATTTAAACCAAAATTCATGGGAAACCCCAAAATCAAAATAAGAAAGGAATTTAAATGAAAAATAAATTAAAAATAAGTCATGGATTTGGAAATTATACACAGCACAAATCTTTCTTCCATTTGAAATCCACAACACGGCCGAAAGCAATAACCAAACCCAACCGAATGGACGAAACAAATTTCTTTGCCAAGCTTCAACACCATAGAGAAGGCTAAGATATGTCTGGCAGATAAATCAAGGAAGAAATAATCTCCCAAAACAAAATTTAAAACACTTTACTATAACAATTTAGCAAGTTCTTAAATAATCCCAAATGAAACACCTCAAACTCCGTCTGAACAAGTCTCTTTGCAGTTTACCCAAATGAATAAAAATATCGAACAACGTTACACAGACCTTACTTTAAACAAGTCATTGGACACCATCCAATATCAAATTTTACCCATGGAGGTTGTTGGTTGATATATATCTATGACAGAAAATACTTACCTCGAAGACACAATGAAGTACCAAACCATGTTACTGATACAAGTATACACAAATGAGATCCCCACCATAAAAAAACTTAAATATTCCGGAGACGGAGTCAAGACACTAATAGGAGGAGGGATGAACGGACTCCCTGGTATAAGTGGTAGAATCTCATAATATTTTTCTAAATGAATATACATAAGAAAAATAGTGGGTGTCCCCACCATAGGGACCAACAATCTAAACAGACTAGCATAGTACGACATGAATGGACCCCAAAACATAAAGAGTTGGAGCAGCCGCATAGTTATTATGGATGGTTTGGGAAACTGTGCACTAACCATACATTGAAATATTCCATAGGGAAAACATTGAATGATTACATAGTCCAAAGAACATGATCGTGTGAATTCTACTGTCTATTAAATTATGGTTTACTATGTTGGGGCATGTTTACTACTAACTATGCAAAAACCATGTGCTTTAATCTACCTAGACCAAATTTCCATATTTTCTCAAAAAACCAGAATAAAACCAAAGGGGGAAACTATGAACTCAGGATACAACATAGAAACGAGGCCCTCCCACCAATAACTCTAAATGAGAACAACTGGAACAAGATGATGACAACACGGGTTTACTATATTCCCATGTTTCATATCGAGGATATGAATTTGTACAAGGGTATGAACAACAATGAGATTTCCCCTAACTATGCACCAACTTCACTATGAGACATATGGCTAGAGCAGAAATGGTTGAAGCATCATCGGCCTCATAGTTTGGCTTTTGAAACCCCCTGAAGAGAACTTCTTCTTCTAGAGCTTCAAAAAAAAACTACAGTATTACCACTAAGGGGTTTACCATGACATAACACATTCAAAAACTCACTTTAACAAAACCTAAAATTTCATTGAAATAAGTGATTCGAAGATGAACACAGATCACACCTTGTTTAAATGGATGATAAGTAGAATGAAGAATGGATATATAGAAACACCTTCTTCTAAACAATGTATTCTAGGATGTCATGAATGGAGACACAATTATGGAAAAAATGAATCATAAAAGATCACACATCTTCACCTTTACAATGAAATGATCATGTGACATCACAACGTGTCACCGAACATGTCCAATGCGACAGATAATAACAATACATGGAGGGGATCCTTATAGAATGTCCCCAAACATCACATAATTCCAGAAAGTGGCCATAACAGCCTCTCATTACTATATTTCCAACAATGGTGGTTTTACTTGAAATCCATTTTCAAATAGACTACGAAGGACCTAGAGGCCCTCTTAGGTACCATCCATGCACTCATCCACACTACCAACCCAGGACCACCTCCACCTTCGATGAATCATTTAACTTATGACACTATGGTATATTTAAACCATCCACGAGAACTCTCCCATTACTAGAGGATCTAGAAAAACAATAATGGAAAAGGGTGTAGACTATAGATCTAATGCTTGAGAAAAATA
Source organism: Viscum album (assembly GCA_963277665.1). Lineage (NCBI taxonomy): Eukaryota > Viridiplantae > Streptophyta > Magnoliopsida > Santalales > Viscaceae > Viscum > Viscum album. The sequence goes on from OY728150.1 coordinate 189,263,745, forward strand.
TTCATTATATTGATCAACTGGGGAATTTTCCAATGGAGAAACAGTCCGAGTTGCACTTCAATAATTAACTAACTCTTAATGGGGGTGTACCTTATCCAACAAAAGAATTGAATGACCGAAAAAATCAGTTATGTTGGTCCAAACATGCCACAAACTAGAACCGAACAAGTGAGGGGAATCGCTGTAAAGGCTTCCTGAACATTTCTAAAAAATATTCAATAACTAGACCTTCAAACTATCTTACCAACCAAACACAAACCCAAACACAGTTGAAACATGAGGGGTTATTGAACTCAAAACATCCAACAACATGAACATTTTCAAAAAAAAAATATACAAAGCATCCCAAACAGGTCATCAAGACATCATGTTTTCCTTTAAACAACATTTCTTTGAAATCGAATCGTTTAGCGGTTTGTGTATCCACTAATGGTAACCCATAGGCATCACAAATCAATGTTCCTATGCCACAATAGGCACCCTTCCCATATCCACCCCAGCACTCATCTAGTGTTTCTAATAACCATCCATAATCTCATATAACCCAATGAATGTGGTCTCTCATGAAGATACAAAAGGTTAAATAAAAATTTCATTCCACTTTTTAAAAACTGAAACGGTCAACCAACAAATCATTTTTTCTCAAGAACACTAACCACGAGATCCAAATACCAGTTTATAGCATACCAAAGTTTTCAGATAGGCACAACAATTTAGACAAGAACTCACTTTCATTTCATTCCCATCAATTGCAAAACATCTCATCCCATTAAAATACCTTTATATCATTTAGAAAACTCTTTAGGAAACACATTTTTTAAATGAACTTTAGCGTAATTCCTTTTTTCAAAAGAGTTGTAAACACACCATTTTCTATTTCATGAATATTCTAAAATTTCAGTTCCACCATTTCCCAAATCCTTCCATTCTCTATTTATAAGAAAATCATTTCACAAAAACATCACAGTTCTTAAAAAAAGAAATTTTTACATCAAAATCGAACATCCAATATTTCCAAACTAAAGGACACTTGACAATGCGAGGGGAAACTAGTTTTGGTGGGTGATAAGGACTTATGGTTGGTGGATATATTTCAATCACATAACCATCATGAGAATTGTTGAAGGTACATATCCCTAGCTCCACCTAGCTTACATGTCCCTGTGAGCTCACTAGAACCATTAACCCAACTATCTTTTCATTTCCCTTAATCATCATAAAAAAACATGGGATTCAAATGAATCCCAACTTACCATGGAAACTCAAATCCTGTAATGAGGTGTGATGGCCATGCACACTACAAAAAATAGTATAATAGATCTCTAAAATCTTAACTCTCTTATATGGAAATTGTTCCGCATATAACATATCCCAAAGTGTTAGCCTCCTTTGATACAATTTTTTTACAAAACAGATCTGGTCTCAATCGTAACTGGCACTCATCCCCGACCATGGGAAGACCCGAAGGGCATTCCCGGCCCTGAAGGTTTCAAAAAAGTTCCATTTTATCATAAAATGAGAATTGGGAATGATTTACCAGAGTTTATAAACATAAAACAACAATCAAATCCAATAAAAAAATCTAGAATTTTTGAACAAAACCATCTTCTAAACAATTTCCAAACCGAGTTATTTAATTTTAATAATATTATTAAATACCATTAAACATGAATAAAACAATAAATTACAGCCCAAGAACATCAACATGTGAAGAGGAACCACCCTAAAGCCATCTCCACAACACCACATCATGATAGACCACAGAAAACCCAAACCATTGACACAAAAGTAATACCCAAATCTGCAGAAAAAATTACCAAGTCTACTTACACCCAATGGTTTAAGTAGGGTTTAAGACAAAATCTATAAGGATAACACCACTATTATATACCATGTGATAAAAATTACAATACAGATATCTTGTATGTTTTCATAAAGATGAAATGCTAGTTACAATTTATAAAAGTTTCATCATTAAATAAAAACACTATTCAAGTGGGATACTTTAAAGAATCAACACATTTAAAAAATAATTCCAATGATACTAAATATTAAATCCAATCATGACATATTCCAATGGTATTCATATAGTATCTAATCTTCACAAACAACCGGAAAATAACCCATATGTAGTAGCTCATAGTGGGTGACATGTACCTCATATCTCGATGAGAGTATCCATCATAATAACTATTCTCGTGTACGATCCCCTAGTAGGGAACAAACCCATAAACTATTGGTCCCTAATAATCAACATAATCATATTATATTAGTCTTTTCAACTTTAATCATTCTTCATGAAACTGAGGCTAAACCCCACGGGATCAATGGCATTCATGCACACGTCCACCCACCTAGATACCCGGGTCTACCACTTGTGCTCAAACTAGATCAACAGGTCATGAAAAATAATTTGCACAAGAAAATAACACTTCAAAATCACACATTAATCAATCATCCCACATATACATCACAACAGTCACATCATCCCCCTTTTCATTCAAAATAATTTGGAAATCAAACTCACACAAAAATAACACCCAACACATTTTCCATATCATTCACAATTCAGTAAATCCTTTAACAATTTTAGAAAATATTTCCCAAGATGATAAAATTCACCTAAAATCCCACTCACATGTTACATAAAACCATTTTAAAAAAAAATCATTATTTACATCATACTCTCACAAAATAGCCCACAAACATGCTTCTCAACCAAATCATAATTTTATAAATCACATAATCAAAATAAAAAACATTATCATAATATTTGACATCACAACTAACCACATTATCTTATAATAACTCATTTTAGGTGAAAACACTCACCAAAGAAGTACATATACAACTTTTTCATACTTTTTAAACCTAATAAAACATTTACAATTTTCATAAACCCATCCCAAGGTTTATAACTATGTTTTGAACACAACCCATTTCAAACCCCTCTTTCAAATACAAAATCACACGATTACCAATCAAAAAATGAAATGGATGACCAATAAATATCTGTTAAAACAACTATCATGTATTATGAAATCACATAGAATAATACCACAAAATATTCTCATGAAAAACAAACATTTTCATAAAACACTTCCAGGAGACATAACATGGTTTCAGACATAAAAACCTTTGAAAGACCATATTTTAAACACAAAGCACCATTAAGACCCTAAAAAAAGAATTGGATGCCCAAAATACATTTTTATAACCAATTTCTTATGTTATAAAATAAAACTAATTACCACCTGAAGAGATACACCTGGAAAACAACCTATTTAAAGATAAAGTGAAAATATAAAATTAAACACTTAACCAAATACATCAAAAATATTTGTCGCACCACATAAAACATATGAGAAAAATGAAAATTAGTAAATCAAGCTATCTAAATTATAAATAATTTCATAAACATATAACTACCTACCTTTTTTCTCAAAACCCTCAAAACATTGTGAGAAACATCAACTCCACCACCACTGCACCACAAGGGGGGTAAAAACCGACCGTACACTAAAATATTTGAAAAAAAGACAACATATATGACCCTAGGTTAGAATCCTAGATTCTGGACATTTTAGAACATCATGAGAGATGGTGGAAACCCTATGGTAAATGGAAGAAACCAAGAAGGAATCACATACTTTGATCAATTGTGATGAAACCACCCTAAATCCACTAATGGATGAATCTCTAAGAAGCAAAAACTGAATTTTAGGCTTGAATGTGGATCATTATATTATTTGGGGAATTAAATGGTGGATAAAGAGTGAAAATTGAATGGTTTTTGAAAAAAAAAATTCTCAAATATGGAAGACTTGAGAAATCTTGAGAAGTCTTTCCCAAATTTGATATACAAATGAGGTCCAATTTAGCCAAATAGATAATGACAGTGAGACTCGTGTTTTTTTATTTGTTTGGGTGGTTGAATCACAATAGAATATAAAATAATCAATAAGATATCAAAAAATGAATAAAATAATTTAATGTAGGAAATGGGTTTACGTGCTGTTGAAAACCCTTAATAAAAAACCCAAATTCATCAGCATTACGGTTTACTATGGGGTAAAAATTGAGATGGTGGATTTAATATACCATTAGATTCCAATTAAAATGTGTAATTTGTGTAAAATGTTGAAAAATGAAAGAGTTATATAAGAAACTAAATTTATTTTTAAATCTGGAAACGAGTTCATGGTTTGGCCCAAATTTTGAAAAACCACAATTTCCTAAAAAATGAATGGAAAACCTCCAATCGAAGTATGAATGGAAATTAAATGAAACATACCATTAAAAAAAGTAATGGATGTGAAAATAACGATAAAATATATAACATTAATCATGATAATATCTATAGGTCATAATCATATTTGGTATTTAGTAGATAAATTAAAAAGGTAACCCATTTTATTACCATCAAAAAATTATCTTATTTTTAACAATTAGGTGATATATACGTAAGGAAAATAGTAACGATCTATAGATTACCATTATCCAATATATCATATCATTACATGATATTTAAATCAATGTTTTAAAAAGATTTACAATATGAATAAGAGGCAGAGATTAGTTTCATAACATTTTATTATCCGAAAAAATATTTCCAGTCTAACGGAATAAATAAAACTATAGATGACTTAGTAAGATATGATTCGATAGTTATTCAATTATTTTCAAATAAAACACCCCCATACTAATGTTTTCGTATAATAACAATTTCTTTTCTATCTTAAATAAGTAACCCTGTAATGAAATTTATATGAAAATATATAGAACATTAATATGTTGTGATGACATTAGAGAGATGATGCTAATATGTCTGGACCTAGTCTATGAAATGGGAGAGAATATTCAAAACATTCTATAATATATGAAATTTGAACAAAATCAATAAACGTGTTATTAAATTAATCATCGATGATGCCAAGATTATTATGTTGGTGTAAATGTGTTCATTTGAATGTCTATATGATTCCAGTTTATGAGAATTAGGATAAAAGAGAAGCTTCACCATAGAAAAATTAATACCTATATGATGCTTGTCTACTTTAGGTTCATAGCCTATTAATTTTTGCAACCTCCTATCCTATCAGAAGTTCATTATGTGTTCAAATATTTAATTTTTAGGATTTATATACTAGATACATCACATGTATTAATCTCAAAAGATGTAAAATTAGAACATTTCCTTTAAATGAAGGACTAATAGTGAAAAATTAGATCGAATATAAAAGTTTATGGAAAAAGGAAACTATTCTGATGAAATTTCAATTTTGGAATCAAATATTTGAGGAGGCCAAATGGGAACCATATAAATAGAGGAGAGTGAAATAACACCACTTTTTTCAATTAAATAACAATATTTTGAATATGAAATTATTTTTTTGGTCAGTATTGTGTAATGAATCATGATTTTAGTAATTAATCATTCATAGTTATATACAATATGAGATTCTTTTATTTCACATAATAGTGATATAAAATAAATACCATTTTACCTTAAATCAATTATTAAATATTACTATTATATTATATCCAATAAATTAGCAGGGTTCACAATAGTATACTAATTTAAAAATTATATTCCAAATTTTATTATAAAAATTAGATCATTTTATTATATGAAGATACATGTTTATTTTTTTAGAATTATGATTACATATAATAATATTAATTATTTTACATTTTCGAAATTTAATTAGATAATATGATTATCTTGTTTTTAATTTTATTGATCAAGTTAATTAGATTTTTAATTTTGATTTTTATACATACAATTATGTTACCATGGCGAATACTAGTTACCTCAATATAAAAATTATCTTACAAAGAATAATACTTCTCAAAATGTTGTGTAATTTTTAAGAATTTAATGAATATATTTTTAATTAATATTCTAATATTTTTTTTAAACAAATATATAATTTAATTAATAGTTATTTCAATCGTGATAAATTCAATATAATATTAAAAAAAATTAATATTAAAAAAATAAAAATAAAAAAAAACACATTTAGTAAACTTTATATACATTAAATTAAAGATTATTTTTTGTTCTATTTTTAATGTAATTGGAATAAATGGACTTCAAATTCAGCTTCATCAACTTGATTTTTTATGAAAGGTCGTCATATTTTTTTATGAAATATAATAAGAATGATTGATTTTTGAAAATGATTAGAAACTGTTAAAATGAGTAAAAATGTGTGGCACAAATTTCAAAAATTAATTTGTAGCATAAATGTTTTAGAAGACATTTTATGGGATAAAATGAAATACATATTGGAATAATGAAAAATATCCCCACATAAATCACCATGCTATCGTGAAATTAAATTATTACACATTAAATGACAATATACTACCAATATTTTTCACTTGATTCCACCTATAAAATAATATGAATTCTATCCATTCCAATCCAATCCCTTGTTTTTAATTTCCTTGAAATTCTATCCAATTCAATTCATCAAGAACCTATCCACACGTTTGGTAGAATATAGCCTCCGCCAAATTCCCCATGGACTTTATTCCTATTGTGTATCATATATCATATTATTTAGTGTACGGTAATGGTTGACATTATAAAATTAATCTCCTACTTTTCTCTATAAGCTACAAGTAATCATGATGATATTTTTGGGGTAAAACTGTCTATGAGTTTGTTTATTGGGGTTTTTAGAATGGGATCATACTTGGGATGGATGAAAAACAACCATCATCTCATCAATGTGGAAAAAAGAACACAAGTAGTTCTTCCAGTCCTCTCAACTAGCTCGTCTCTGGTGACTAACATAATGGCAAGGTCCAACAGCTGACCAATGCACCCCATCCTAGGGTAAAATTAATTAACCATACTTTATTGTTTTCACCATTAATTTTATATTGAATTAATTGTGAAATTATGAATCACATGTCCATTATTTCGATTTTAAAAATCCCATATTTAATATTGGAACACCCATTCCTCATCCCTTTCCTCTCCAATGTTTGAACGATCCAGTGATTCTAGAATAGTGAGTAATTTCTAGAACAATAAAAAATCCATCATCAATAATGAGATATGGGAAGGGATATGTGATAGATCAATGGTTTCCATGATGATTTTATGATAATTTATCAATTTCATCATAAATTTATGATGGATCCATCATGTTTAAAACGTTACTTAAAAAAACCGAGATGTACCTTAGACAATGTATATTCAATGGCTAAGTGGTTATGAATAATAATTTTAGTCCAAGTAATGATAGTTGTTTATTGATAAGAAATTATATTTTAATGATTCTTTTTTAAATTATTGCAGGATTATATGTGTCAGTCACAACTCTCGTAACCATAGATAGATCACTCAATAATGGTTAAATATTTTTGGTAAGTCATCTTAAATTGAAAACAAGGAGTCTCTCCTATTATTGATACAATTTTACTTTGAGGGAATGTTGATAGATTAATGTTCCTTAGATATAATAAATTCAATATTTTATAATTGATGATTAATTATATATACATACTTTGATCGATAACATATATGGTGGATTGTTATCTCATCCTTCAATATACAAAAAAAATTGATTTAATAGATGAAATCAATATATATATTATTCTATGAAAAACATCATGAAATAGTTTTTCATTGAGTATCATTCAAAATGTATTTCTTGAAAAACAATCTGAATTAGGTGTCTTCATTGTGGGATCTATCTCTATGTGTGTGTACAATGATATTTTGCCATTAAAATATGATGAACATGGGTGATCCTCATAAATAACCCTAGGGTTGGTGGTTCCTTGTCATTTTTATCTATCATATATACTATTTTACATTCTATGACCCTTGTGTAGTCATGTATTTTTTCTTTCTAAACAGTGGGGATTTCTTGGGGGTATGTTAATTGTCCTCATACTCATATAAGATCTTATTTTCCATGATTATATTTATAGTATGTTATTTTTTGCATGATGTTTACCATATCTTTTCATATGATGATACTATTCAATTCACATGATCCCATATTGTGGGTTACGTATCATATACTTCCTTTTTGGGTGTTCATAGATTTTATAGGTCAGTTAATAGTATTCATTGAAGGTCAGACATCAATATATGTTTACACTTATAGAGGGAGGGTGTACATCATGATATGATGATGATGATGGGACCATTCATGGGGTAAATGAATGGTTGCCATATAGCTGGGGTATAACTTATTTCCATTTGGAAAACAAGTTATGTTTCCGAAATTGAATCATTGAGGGAAATGATTATCATGATCCTCGGGATGACTTGAGGATACCATGATACATGTATCTAACATTCTGAATAATTCTTAATCATTTTTGACGACTCATGATTATATTTATTACATGGATCCAAAGAAAAAATTTGTGGGGATTGTGGTGGACTCCTTAAAAATCTTTTGTTTAATATTTTATTGTTATTAGTGGTTGTTCATTTATTCTTATTATAGATTATTTATATTATACATGATTATATTTGTTAAGGATTCATAGGTTGATTTAAATATCTTTTTACTACACACACACTTTATGATAATTTTGATACCAACAAAGTCTTCACGTAAAAATTTATAATAAATAGATATGAGGCCAGATAATATGGATGAGCTACAGATCATGGAGATGGGCGATTTATAAGAATGTACTCCAAAGGATAATATTATTTATTTATTTGTTTACCTGTATAAAAAATTATGTTATATTGGGTTACCAGACTATAATCCTGATTATTTATTTTGTGAAATGTTTCCATTTTATAGTTTATGTTTTTATATTTTTAATATGAGTTATTAATTTTTTTATATTAAAGTTGAAAATATAAGATATTGAGGGTATATTATACCTAATGATAGACATGAGAATGTTACCACTAGTTGGTAGACTATTTCTTAATAAGAGTCCCAATAAGGATTAAATCTCCATATTTATGGACTATATACCTTCACTCAGAGTCATAAAACTATTTCATATTGGGAGAAAAGTATGAGGTCAATTGACATTCAAGATTGGACCCGACTGTTCAGGTTGAGGAATTTCAAAATAGAATCACTTTGCAATTGTCAATTTTTTTTTGAAAAACACAATACATTTCATGAAGGATATATGTTACTTAGATGTTAGGTATGTGAGTTTCCATGTAACATGATATATCTTATGAAATGGATCTATGAGTTATCATTGACATAATTGCTAGTATAGTTTTATTATAATCCAGGTTTATTAATGCATAATGATTTTTAAAATATTATTAAATGACACACATATTACTTTTTCATGTAATATATTAGTTCATTTATTTAATTATAGTATTATATTCTTTGTTTGGTATAAACCGTCTTAGGGTTTTTTATGATATATATAATTTCTTATAGTTGTGATATATATATATTAGAGTCAATTAGTTGAACATAATCATGTTTTTGTCTTATATATATAAATATATGAAAATGAATAATGTTAACAGATTGATGAACTTGGGTAACATTTCAGTGGGTATACCATGGATTATATTTAGACTATAATGACAACCATGACTGATCCCACAGATAGAATATGATTTATCCTAATGACATTGGGTTTCTCTAAATGTTTCCTTTTCATTTAAAAAGACGTGTCGCTAAGGGAGACTCATTGTACCACCTATTTACATGGTCCAAGATACACATGCCTGGATGGAAACCCATGTTAACCAACCTATTATTCTAGGTGGTTGATATATAATATACTTCTCCACACGATCTAGTAGTGTACGTATCAATATCCCTCATCCAAAATTCCTTCTAAATTTTCTTTCCCATGGCGGAGGGGAAACAAGATCCATAGTCAACAACACTAGAGACATCCAAATTTAGCATTCACCAGTCATTCAAGGAACTATAATACCAATGTATGTAACAAACTAGGTAGAGGTCATCGATTATGTATTTGACCTATTTTATATAACCATAAACTCGATGGCGAAAATTGTGTTGTTTATTTTTCATGGTATTTCAAGAAGTTGGTGAAATGTGATCAGACATGGTGGTAGGAATAAGGATCTCACCTATGAGGTCTTTAGGTATGTGTTCTATATGTAATTGCGTCATTCTACAATGAGGGAAAGAATAGTTCTTGATTACATGTCACTATACAAGGGGTCTATGTTAGTATCCAAAAAAATTCAATTCACCATTATTTTAATTTTACCTCCAGTATTGTTTGTAAACGACGGAAGTATGTCAAGGAAACATGATAGAGGTAATTTTATTGAAATTAGGTTGAAAATTCAGAATATTACACCTAGGAACATGCTTGTTGGTTATTTAAATTCCCATGTCTATCTATATAGTTCTTGGGTATGATTGAGTAGATAGTTTCCTTCAACCCTATAGAACATTGATGGATGGACCTATTTTAATGTTGATGATTTTATCTTTTGGAATCAATAAGAGTAATATTGAATAATTTGTTTATATTAGTAGTATATAGGAGGAAAACAGTATGGTTTTTTCTTCATCACCATGTATGATTTTTATAAAACATCAACTATAGAAGGATTATGAATTATTGTACATTCCACACACCACCTCTGAGACAATGATGGGGTTATTGAATGATTGGTCATCATCCTAAGTTTTTATCTAGATCACAATGTTTGAGGAACCAAAGGGATAGGTTATTGATATTATATATTACCCATGGATCTTATAGTGGTCCTTAACAGTAGCCTTAGATTATAGCTTACCATATTTACAATGTATCTCATGGATGGGTCCACTAAGCTGAACAATTTATTATTTATTTAGTATTTCAAAATATGAAAAATTGTGGTGTGAGACTAGCTACTACCGAGGTAATGTTCAATATAACATATAAATTGTCTACTACCTTCTTAGATACAACATTTTTTCATTCATCCAAACAGTCACAAGTAAGTATATGAATGTACTTTCTGGTCATGTAGTCTTCTATGATACATTCTCTTGACACCACATTGTGAAAGAAGGTGGACTATATTTGTGGATTTGAAGAGTCTCTTATATTTTTTATGGTAATGGGTATCTATGATACCAAGAAATCATGTGTATGATGATCTTTGATGTGATTCATCACATGTATGAGTGGAGTAGTGTCTACACTCACATTGACTCGTATGAGAGAGACATATTGTTTACCTCACTGAAGGGATATATGTTCTTGATGAAGGGAAAATAGATGTTGTTTGATGGTATATTTGGTCAAAACATGAGATATTCCTATAAAATAATGGCCCACATATTGGGATTTTTGCCTTTACTAAGATCAATGGAATCCCCTATTATATTCTTTTACATTAGAATTTCTATCTGAACATATTTTTTAATGACTTCATATGAATTCCCGCTAATGGAGGAGTTTAAATTGAGATTGAGTTAACATCATTAACACAAATCATTATGATACCCTTTATGATATGGAACTATCTCAGATGATATATCTCATGGTAATGTTGTCGGAAATGGGGACAAAGTGTTTTATCATGATGGGACCATTACTATGGGAGATGTTGTTTTGTGGAAATGAATACATAAAATAATATTTGTCTCTAGGTATATTGACTAATTTAATACATGGTGATGAATAATAGATATCCTTCTCCTTGGATCAATGGTCTATTTGGTCAATATTGTGGAGAACTTTTGATCTCTAAGACTCTTATTCGATAAAAATATCACTACATAAATTTAAAATATGTAGAAATATAGAAAAATAATATTTTAGAGAAGGTATGGGATATTTGAGTACTTCTTAATTTCATTTGGAATGATGAATGCACTAAAAGGGTTCATGGATCTCATGAACAAGGTTTCAACCCATGCGTTTAATCTTTCATCATGGTGTAATATAATAACATCCCAAAATATTCAACAACCTGATGGAAGCATTCCATACATCTTGATATAGTCTTTATTATTCCTTTTGTACACTAGATTTATACCAATATATCACTGTGAAACATTTTGATTAATAGAGTATTATTTTGGGGTCATTTTGTTTTTTAGGCTGGTTAATCCATGGACATGATGAAATATGATGCAATGATTTAATAGAGATTCCCCTGGGATATGGTCACGATCACAATATGTCCAGGATCAGTGGGATTCTACTAATGCATTATTCAATACTTCTCTAATTTTTTCAAACCCATGAATACACTGATGAAGAATGAAGTGATGTATAAGAGGCCTTACCAGTATGAGGAGTTGTTTCATGAAATGGGGTTTAGGTTAAATACAGCTCTAGTATTGACACATCTCAATAATGTATTTGTCTATGTTTTTTTCAATAATGAATTAGTGGCCGGTTTGGGATTTTTACTACATCAAATGAAATGGGTATTATCTTTTGAGTCTCATCAGCAGTAACCTCCTAAGGAAGAATATCAAATATGTGACATGTATATAGAGGTTTCGGTTAATGCCATGATGTTTTGGTGTAACTATATATTTGAATATTGTTTTTTATACTTTATCTACAATACCATCAACTAAATACTCTCACATTGGTACATGAATAGGTGGATGAGGATCTAGGAATAACATATATAGATGCCTAAATTTGTGATGAATTAGGAAAACATTAATGGTATCACTATTTAATGTTATATTATACATAAGACATAGGTAGATCTGTATCATGGTAAATGGTATTTATAATAATAATAACCCTTGATTAGCATGTCAGATGAGTAGGGGATGTATTCTTCATAGGACTGGGTATCAATGGATTGTATCCATTTGGTGATCAAATATTTATTTACAGACCGAGTGAGGGACGGATAAGAAATTAACCCTGGGTGTGTTTTAATAATGGAATGGGAAATAAGGGGTGATTTGATAACTGGGTGTCCGTTGGATAATTCATCACATGTTTTTGACTACAACAAGATATACATTGATTATGGGGAGACATTCAAAGAGTTCTCGTTGGAGATAGAGGATCGACCGGAGTAGGTCCTTCGTTGGTGGTCGATTCCTCTTATGCGAGTTTTGTGGCAGCATGGGAATGTTCAAGAGAGCTCATGGGAGTGGGAGGCTTAGATACATGCTTAGTACCCCCATTTGATTCTTTAGCTTCGTTGTGGCTTTTGAGACATAAAGCACTAAGGTGGGGAGAATGTAATGGTGATCATGTTGGGGTTATTACTAACTGATACTGTGTGGGTCAGATCCTGTGTAGGTCAGTGCTCAGTGATCCTATTTTGGTCAATTCATTCCGATCCTATGTGGTTTATATCCTTTGTGGGTTAGCACTTAGTGATCCTATGTGAGTTAGCGTATACCAATCCCGTGGGGGTCAGGGATCATAGATTCTATGTGGGTTAGAACCTATCAATCATTTGTGGGTCAGACCCTGTGTGGGTCGGAGCACAATGATCCTGTGTGGGTTAGAACATACTGATTTTGTGTGGGTCAACAACAGATCCTCTTAATAGAATAAGATGATCTAGCTTTACGAATAATCATTTGTAATTCTATACATAAGTTATACCTTGTGTGATATGTCTTTTTCATTGTGATTTGTGCTTGAGATCATTCATTAGAGTTATTATTTGTGGAATTCTAAGAGACCATGGGGGGTCTCAGGGTCCCTACTAAATATTTTTATACTCAGCCCTGCACGAGCATCACCCTCAAATTGTTGTGTCTTGTGAAATGATGAAAAACTCTGACTTTGACTTGAGGATCTTGGACTTGATGGTGTATGGAGGTGATCGGTTGACGTGGAGAGCTATCATGATGAGATATACCTACCCTCCTGCTAGGATCCTTGGTAGGATACCTTAGGAGCTATTTTTCCTTTTACCTTCACTTACTTTTTATTTGGACTTGTATTCTTGACTCTTCATACATTTAGTACATACTTTTACACACATTTGAGAATTTTAGTAGTGGTTGTATCTTTAATTTTCCATTGTGTTAGACTTGGGTGCATTGTGACCTGTCTTATTATGTAAAGGATTTTAGGCAATGCCTTCACAATTTATTGATATTCTTTTCTAGTGCTATTTTCTTACCCCTGTCATATGGAAGGATGGCTTAGGTTAGTCATGACCAGGGCCCCGAGGGATGGGTTCTGACATATGATCCATGTAGTAGAGAGGGTTGTAGAATTTTTTTTTCATTAGAGAAGAGAAAATCAGAAACTATAACACATCAATGTGGGTTTTCCATCCTAGAGTTAAAATAATGAACAATCCATTCATGTGATAGTTTTTGTGGAAAATTATAGAGAGGTTCATTTCTAGATTAACTACTAAAATATATACCTCTAAGCTGATTAAGGATGAGAACCACCATTCTGGTTTTCTCCTCCATCAACTTTCACTTCCATGGTTGATGCGGTAAGACGGAACAATGAGATTTCTTATATTTTTAAATAAGAACATAAAAATATTTTATGAAATTTTCATGATTTTTTTGAAATATTAAATTATCCCATTACTTATCGATCATTGACAACCACTCAGTATCAAGGACGAGAAATTTATATGTCCACTAGACTCTATTATATCATGTACTGACATTGTGACTTTTATCTGATAGAGAATAGCATATTTCATTAATTTTTAAAATTTATTGAAAAAGGAATTTTAGAATTTATTTATATTAAGAATATAATACCATCATCAAATTGTTGAACATTTGGAATATATGTTACATATTTTATGGTACCTACAATGGGTTTGTGTAATTTACATAAATAGAGAAAGAGATGATCACCTAAAATTGTTTTTTTTCCCACAAGAATACTTTCAAGGAAAAAATAAAATTGAATATTATGAGGTCCTTATAATATTTCAATTCATTAATTTTCCGGGATATAATGATATTGATGAAACATTTTTTGTGCTTATTTTTGTATTGGATACCCCTCAAAGGGTAAAGATGATTTAGAAGATATTGATCATAGCTCAGGGTGTGAAATTTTTTATACTTTCCATATTAGGATACTAGGGGACATTTATGTGAGTGATTTGGTTATTCAGATAGTTAATCCATTGTTTGTCTAGTAAAGTTTGAGGAAAGACGAGAAGTTATTTTTGGGATATCTTATATCATTCGATCTCACTATGAAGGATGGGATAATGGAATACTTTCTAAATTGTACATCTTGTTACGGTGAAATTCACGCAATGTTTCACATGTCATAGCTCCATAGGTTCAATATATAACCTATATATTTCATTATCCATATGAATTTTTAGATATAGCCTAACGTGTTATACGTGTATCATTACATGAATATAGTTGAACAGAGTGAGAGAGAAAATTAATCCAGGATGAAACAACTAGTTTAATCTCTACAGACTCATGGAATGATTTAAAAGGATACATATGAATAATATGATGTTTTTTTTCATAATGGATCCAAATTGTTTTTGAGTATATCCTTTTGAGGCCCTTGTTTAGGAATATATGTTACTTGATGGGGATAATTTGGGTAGCCTTTTTTTAATGTATGATATATATTGAGATCATATAATTCCTCACTTATTTTATTCCACATTGATATGAGTAATTGAGAGTATGTCTTTCAGTGTATATGGGTTTAGGAATTTTAACGCATAGATATTTTAATAACATATTTATTTTTTAATTATTTGATATATTATGTCACCCCAACACTGTGTTCAAAAAAGCTGTGAGGAAAAATTAGTATAAAATGACATTATTACTGAGCGTTGAAATTATAGGTAAAAATTAAGAATATATAATATATGTAATAAAATTTCCAACCCAATAGGAGTTTATTTGAATGTTCAGATGAAGAAAACACAAATTTTAGTAAAATAAAATTATTATAAAAAAATATTATTCCTTTAAAAATAAGTTTTTTCTTATCATTTTGAGTGAATATTAATTATTAAAATTTATATAAAAATGATTTGAAAAAATTAATTTCAATTTCAAATAAATATTTTCATTATTCACTAAAAACGTTATATATTATTTATAATATTGTTTTTTAAAAAATAATGAAAATAATTAATTTTTTAGAAAAATATAATTTCATTAATTTATTTACCAGATAATATTTTTTGTGTGTTATTGTTGATTAGTAATTACGTTAGTTTTATATGAAATATTCCATTTATTTATTTGGTAAATATTTTATAGATGATATTTTTATATGAATATTCTATGTTTTAGAAGGTAATGTTTCTTAGAAAAACTAGTTTTTATGGAATTTTATGAGTTTTATTTTAAATTAAATTCTACAACTTTATTGTTTTGAATTTTTAAAATTGGATGTAAAATTTATATTTATATGTTTGAAAATTGGAAATATGCCCCTTTTAATTTTTTCACAAATGAATAGTTTAATTGATAAATTCTGAATCCATTGTATAAGGTAAATTGTGTAATTTAGGTAAAGTATACAATAATGTTGTCAAGATAATGACTACAAAACATTACCATATTTTATTTGAATATTATTAATTGAACTTTAACACCAGATGATCGATATTATATTACTTAATGGACAATTTTCCATGATAATGAATTTCATAATATCTGATTTAATGAAAGTCCCAAAATGTCACATTCCTTGTCACAAATAGACCTTATGTGTCCACATGTTGACAATGGTATGTTAATAATGAATCTAAATGTGAAATTTTAAATTAAAACAAAAATATATTTTTATATTTATATTTTTTATCTTTTTTGGTCACTTAGAAGATATTATGATATTTATAATATTTTATTTAATAAACATGTAAATATTTAACATCCATGTTTTAAATAATATATCATTTGTAATATTGAGTTTCCCTATTGTTATATTTTTATGTTATATATACTGCCAAAATATAGAAAATTTATCTTCATCATGGTATTTTATTTTCATCTTTTAGTGAATCAATATGTATATGCGCAACACTAAAGGCGATAATAATTTTATTAATGGAAATTTCAAATAAATGTTATTGAACAAATGAAAATAAATATATATGTGGATAATTTATGTGATAAATGAATTTTATAAATGAAAATGAAATATTAAAGATATAACTAATTATTTGGTTCGATGTTAACTTATTTTTTTAATTATTTTTAAATTTCATGTAATGAATAGTTTCAAAATAGAAATTGATGATATTTTATAAAAAAAATTAATTAAATTATATAAAACTAATAAATCATATTTAAAAATATGGGATAATTATAATATGTTGTAAAATTTAATTTTGTGTTCATTTATTTTTCTATTTGGAATCAGATCAGTCAAAATTCAAACCTATTTAATATTGAAAGAGTTATTACCCTAGTTAAAAATAATACAGGTTACTAAAAGTTATTAAAAAATAATAAGGTTTAAAATTATAAAAAAAACTATAAAATATATTAGTGGAGGGATTATAACAATCTATCCTGTTATCTAATAATCCTTGGAAATTTTGAAGTATTTTTATTAATTTTTAATAATTCATAAAATAATATTCATTGACATTTAAAAAGTGACCCCCACATCAATTATAAAAGGGAACCTTATACCACACAAATTCACATCAGTTTGGAAATTCAAAATTCACTATCCCACATGATTTTATCTTATCTAAATTCGTAGACACATTATGGTTGTTCTTTTATTATCCATAGACCAACCATAGTGTCCCTAATAGATGATCTAATGGAAGATTACAGAAGAAGTGGTGATCATTTTTACTAACTCTTTCAACATTATTTCTTTCTATATGTCATCTTCATGTCATGTTTCCATTTTAATGTAATAAATATTGAATCCCATATATGATTATTTTTTTATTATTATTATTTAAAAACCATATTCCACATTTTATGCATCCTATGAAAAAAAGAAATACACTTGCGTAAGTACGACTTACCATATACACATTATGGTATAACAAATTTTTGATCACCACATTATTTGGATGGGTATAATGATTTATATAATATACATATACATATATATAATTTATAAAATTATTTTTACTCTGTATAAAAATTAATATACCATCCAGTTAATTATAATTTCAACATTATTGGAACAGTTACTATCACTCATTTGTATGTATGACCTACCGTCTCCACAATGAGATGTGATTAATTTACCATGTTCACCATGAAATAATGATTATATAAATTCATATAATTAATAAACATGATATATATTAACATAATATAGTTTCGGGTATGATGCAACTATATCATATTAACAATACATGAGACTTAGATGTCCAAAAATGCATAGAAAAATAATGCAGTTAACACCCAAATGAAGGGTTGTAATGAAATATTATTACAAAATATGTGAAATAATGATAAAATAGGATCATATATGATTTCATAAATATGAATATGGGGTTTTTATAAATAAATAACAATATTTAATTTAATAGAACTTGTTTTTAGAGTTGTATTAAACAAATCAAACTTAGGGAGAATGTAAATTTGAAAATACCTTTATTATTTTGGACTTTTATAAATTTGTGTAAATTGAGGAATAATTTTATTTCATACCCATGATTCTTAAAAATATTTTCAATTATATTTAAACTATTTTCAACATTTTTTCTTGTCATCTTTACACATGTGTGAATTATAACTACATGGTTTGAAAGGAATCATTTTTTCATTTTCGAAATGTGTTTTTGTGGATTTTTTTGTAAAATGTATGGATTGAATTATTTTTTATATTATAAAGACTACACTTCTTGTTATGGTTTCATCAAATCATAAAATACTGAATCATCCATTAAAATATTACAATGTGATTTTGAAGAAAAAATATTTTTCTTTGTAATTTCATACATGTAAAAAAAAATTAAAAATGAAAAGTATATTTTACTTAAAAATTATATCATGCTATAAATAATTTTTTTACATATATGAAAGCATTATTTGATGATAATTTTGTTTTTCTAGGGTTATGATTTAATGATACCAATATTATTCATTCTATTAGTGGTTTCTTTTTATTATGGATTGATACATAATGATTTATTTTATTTTTTATGGATTAGGTTATAATGAAATGTGTATCAAAACCATTTTTATAGGTGTATTATAACATGATGAATGATTTAGGTTCATGTGGAACACAAATCGATGGGTTTTATTATGTGAATGGTGGGAGAAATATCACCCTGCAATTCATCAGGAAATAATATATTACTCATGGGATAAATAAAACTAATATGGGATGTGAACATGGTTTAGTAATACCATAATGTAACAAGTTGTAAACATAGATTAGTAATTTTGGGTTGGAATGAGGGTATAAATCTTCTCATTAGACGACTTTTACCTATATTATGGTATTGGTAATGAGACATTACTAACATTAAAATATATTTCTATTCCTATTTCTATTCCACAATTTAAAGTATTATTTTTTACTCTCAAAAACTATTTTATTTATAATTCATGTCTTATAAGCTTCTATGATTTCACCATTACTGAAAATCATGATCCTTGATATGTAGGATATCATTTTAAAAAGTTATTTTCATATTCTTATGACCTTATACATATATGGTTTCCCATGATTAACCTTACTCATCATCTCAACCCCCAATTTTCACGTGTTTTCTTTCTGATAGGATGTGAAGATAGGCATTAAGTAAGATACATCAAAACAAGTTTTTGTTATTAAGTAATATGTAGGAGATGATGCAGATGTTGTATGAATCATTTTTTAATATTTATGAGATTCCAAATACAGTAAACCTATATATTCATGAAAATTCTATTTATTTTATGTAAATAAAAGTAATATTTTTTTAATATATGTCATTGAAATGTAAGGGATGTTAAATATGGTATCATATAGAGGATCTGTTAAACTTTTTTAATTTGAATAATAAAACCATAGTAAGAACCCTAAGGCTAAGTCTACATTCATGATACAATCATAGTTTTTTGGCGATGACTATAAATAAACCTGGATAAAATCTAATGTTTATATAATTGAAATTTTATATATAATTTCATATTATTACGATTATTTTTTCTCACTCTATTCTTTTTGGTTTTATTCATTTATTGGGACCTGAAGTAATCATGTTAGTATTGCATGTAATAGGAATTAAAATTAGTTTTCTCTTAATTAAGTAAATTTTATGGGAGCCAGGATG
This sequence comes from Viscum album, assembly GCA_963277665.1. Classification (NCBI taxonomy): domain Eukaryota; kingdom Viridiplantae; phylum Streptophyta; class Magnoliopsida; order Santalales; family Viscaceae; genus Viscum; species Viscum album. The sequence continues at coordinate 189,283,900 of OY728150.1, forward strand.
AAAAATAGTTTTACTCTAATCACAAAACATTCCCAAGATTTGAATTATTATGAACATCCAATTGATAATTAAATAGAATGCATTTATATTAAGTCCATCATGAGGAAGTCGGCACCTTCATTTAGTGGGTATATTAATACACTAGTATACTGATAATGAATCAGCACCACAGAAATTTTATTTTCATTTCCCCAATGTTCAGAAGATGACAATGTAATTTTGGTAGAATATTTTTTGGATGGTAAAGTAGATCAATGTCTTAATCTCATCAGAAATATGTGGAAATGAGAATTAATTTATTATATTGAATGGTATGAGTTCAAGGACTTATGTTTCAACAAGTAATTTCTCTATATTATTTAAGTGAATATAGATAAGGAGATCATTGATCTTAATCAAAAGGATGATGAATCATTTTGTACCAACCAATAGAACATTACAGGTCTTATAAGTAACACATACAGAATTATCACACATCCTTAGATTATGGTTTATGAATTCAATAGTTTTAAAAATAATTTTTTTTAATGGAGTTAGATATAAGGGACATTAAATGAAATGATGATTTATTGATGTTATCTCCTTTTTTATGTATAATTGGAGTTACATATAAATATTTTGGGGTCAATAAGAAGAGAAAAATAAAATTCAAGGGAAAATAAAAAAAAGTTAAAAGAAGATGAACATTCTTTTATTCTCATATAGATTAATTAAAATGATGGAAATTGTCTTATGGTGACAAGTAAATGTTTAATGTGTTGAAGATAATCTCATAATGAAATTTACTACATATGTGATTCAAAAATATATTTAAGCATGTGAATATTTAAAAGGCCATAAACAATTCAAATCCAACATTTCAATGCTTCAATTGCATGTAAATTGGGCATTATTCAATACAATATTAATATCTGATGGCTATCAATAATTATCAACATATTCATCCTCTTAAGGTCATATAAAGTAAAAAATTGCTAGATTTGATTATTTGATATGTGGATTATGAAAATGTATTGGTGAATGTTACATTTACCATCCACTCTAATGAAGTCTCTATTTATTATTCTGCATCCACCCACTATTTTATTTCTAAAGAATTTTCAAATGGTATGATTTTATTACATCAATAATAAGATGTTGATTAATCTATGAAAACACATAATTACACACCAGTCACATAAAATTTCTATAAATATTATTTCATTAATGTTTGTGGGGTTGTTTTTTCTGAAAACCTCAGGATTCACAATTAATTTAATGTCATGAGATTCATGAAATGGATTGAACATAAAAATATAAAGATTATTTCAATTGATGGGGAATGTAATTTAAGATGAATCTTCAATAGAATCCCAAAAAAGGATTCAAACTCCATACTGTTTCACACTAGGTTGAACCTGGTTTATTGGTTACGAGGAAATTTGGATCAGTTACAGTCTTCCGTGATTATCAAGAATGTAATAAGATCACTACAATGAAAAAGTATCCACACACATGTGTTGAAAAATTATTTGGTCCAGTACATGGTGCTCAATACATCTCAATGATTAATATTTATTCTATCCACCATTAATTTAGATTCTATAAGTAGGTAATACTGAAGATTTCATTCTATAAAACTTATAGACATAATGGATTTATGTTAATTGTTTTTAGTCCTACTATGGAATGTAAAATATTCAATGATATAATGCATAAATTATTTAAATAATATCTTGATCAGTTTGTAGTAGTATTTAAAGATAATATTCCTTTCTATTTATATATAAAGTAAGAACATTAATATCGCATAAGGATTGTCCTAATGATCTAGATAATGGATATGAATTTTATAAAACTTACCATGTGTGATTTTTCTCATAAGAATGATTCATTTTTAGGACACATAATCCAAAAAGGGTTGATATATGTGGATCCAATAGATAGATAAGTTATTAATAATATTCCTAGAACAAAATGTTATGTGAGATCTAATGTTTTCTATTATTTTCAATTTATTATTTATTTTTTATAAAATCATCCACATTATTATCTAACAGAGTCACCATGTTGACTTGGAAAGGATTTATGTTCATATGGGTGGAGGAATTGTAATAGAATTTTATGGAGAAAAAATGGTCTGTTAGTGAACATTTTCTCACACTACCTTGTAGTAGAGAATTGTTGGGGATCTATAGTGATACATTAAAAAAATGGTTAGGATGTGATCACAATAAAAATGATTTGATGATTTCTTTTGGCTCATGAAAATTGAAAATCTAAAAAAATGAAAACCAACTCTAGATCTATAGGTAGGTCAAGTAATTATTCACTTATGATATAAAAGATTTACCCTTATGTAAAATTTTGTGACATATACAAAAATCATATATTTATAATGTATATTTTCACTCAAAATGAGATGATTATGAACCAATGAAGATGAATAGAGTTGATTATATATTAAGACTACTCAATACATTACAACCATGGGATAGAGTACACAGTGTCAGATACATTGGTTCAAATGGACAGTGCTGCCCTATAAATAAAAAATACAAAAAAAATATCTTACAATTCATGTATTTTTATCTGATGGATATAGAAATTTTAAATGAAGGGGGGGAAATATTATTTTTCTCAAATTATTGTTCAAATAACAATTCAATTGATGACTAAGGAATTAAATAATTAAGATGTATATCTTCAAAAGAAGGTTATAAACATTTCTATGTTTTTTTGATATAGAACAATGATGTTCAAGATCCATTTTTTATCCCCCATACAATAATTAATGAAGTGGTTATTGGATGAGATTCCTAATTCACCATTACATATTCATTATGAATTTACATAGATCTATAGGGACCTAAAAGAGTACTTCTTATGGGATGAAATGAAGAAGGATATTAAATAATATGTTTCTCATCATTGTTTAGAACTATGTTATGGATGATAGGAAAACATATAATGGGATGATACAATCATTACCCATAAATGAATGTAAATGAGAAACTTCCACCAGGGATATGGTCATTAGACTTCGAAATACATCTAAAAACAATAATTCTATATGGGTTATAGTTGATCACCTTAAAAAATTATAACTCATTTTTACTCTGAGATAAAATTTCTCACTTGATCATCTAAATTATTGAAGTGGAAATACTTAATGGAGTTACATTTTCCATTATAGCTGATTGGGACACGATGTTTACCTTCATGTTTAGGAGAAGTCAACAACATTCTCTGGATATAGAGTAACATTTCAATACTAATAATCATCCGCAAAAATATGGTTAGACTAAGAGAAAAATTCCAACAATAGAAGACATGTGGATTACTTATTATAATGATTTCCAATGAGTTTTCGATAAACAAATAACTTTAGTAGAATTTTATTATAATAATATATATTTTTCTAGTATCCAGAAGGATCATTATGACACGAATATGGTAAAAAAAATGTTGAACTCTTTCATAATGGAATGAATTTGGGGAAGGAATGCCACTGGGACCTGGTCCGGTGGATGAAATTACATATAATTCTAGATATATTGAACATTTCATATGAGAATATTATAGTGGAAAAAAAAGTAATGTTGTCAATCAATGAAAATACCAAGAGTGTTTTGTGGGTGAAAACGTATTCATATGAATATCTCCTTATAACATATTAATTATATTTTGAATGAAGGTAAATCTATTCCATATATATATCGATCCTTTTGAAATTATTTATCATGTTGTGAATATTGCTAATTGAATGGTGCTTCTGTTGAATCTCTCTCTAGTTCATGATTTTTTCTTGGTATATCTCTTTATAAAGAAGATATTTTATCCTTAAAATCTTATAAACACTAAGGTCATACCACTAGAGTAGGATGTTTCTTATGATGAAAAGAAATAGATTTCTGATTTTATACAAATATTTCTTGATACAAGACCACTCACTTGGTGAATGTTTTATAAAGAAAAAATCATTTTTAAAGGATATGTTAGAATATGATAACGGGATGAGGTCGAGGTACCATTATATGTTTATATCATAGTGAAAAATTTAGAGGGAAAAAATATTTTTATGGGAATTGGAATACATCACCTATATATATTTACGAAAATTTTCTCTTTAAATAATTTGTTATATAGTGTTTTACGCAACATCGGGTTTAAATGAACCATGACTCACTATATGTATATAATGACCATTATAACCTAACCATAAAATTGGAGGGAATAATTATGAATAACTAATTTGTGAAAAATAATGTTAAAACTAAATATTAATTTATATATAAATTCTTCTATAAAATCGTACACTTTTTAGTAAAATCTCATTATTCCAAAAAAATATATTTTTATCTCAAATGAGTATTTCTTCTCATTAAAGGTAAAAATTAATTATTATAAGACCAATAAACTATATTTGTGAATATGAGTTACATTTTTCTATTCCTAATGTCTAAATTATACTATGATTTTTAAAATTTTATGAATACATTTAATTTTTAAGGAATAGTGATAACATAGATTTTTAATTTAAAACACATTTTCTCTTAAATACTATAGAATGTAGAATTATGTTTTCTAATATTTTTTAAATATTATTAATTATTTATTATTTTTATTTAAACAAATATTGATTTTTAAAAATTATTTTATACTTCATTTTTTTCATAACATTTAATGTTTTAAATTGGATTTTTTTTGAAAAAAAATTCAGATTCATGGTTATTTATTAGATTATTTTTTATTATATTATGAAACTTGTAGGTTTTTAATTTAAAAAATAGATATCAATTTGGTATTTCAAATTATCTTATTAGGTTAATAGGTAACTTTTTTTGTTCTTGTCCGATATGAATAGTTACCTTTGTAAATTCTATTACTACAGTAAAGGGTAAATTGGGTAATTCTGGTTAAAAATAAAATGATCATGACTATAAAATGACCCCAAAACATTTTCAAATTTTATTTGAATAAATTAATTCGACACTTAAAACATAAGGATATAAACTAAGTTGATTAATATATAATGGTCAATGAAAATGTACTATAGAATATTTATATCCAACAATGTCATAAAATGTCAATTTCATTGTGTTAAATTTCCCTTATATGTGCACATGTTGGTAAAGGTAAGTTATGACTGTATATTAATATAAATATTTATCTTAATAAATTTATTATCAAAATTTAAATTTATTTTTTACTTTTTGGGTCTTGCAGATCAGATAATGATATTTATAATTGTTTTTAATAAAAATGTAATCATTTCATGGGAATGTTTTAAATAATTTATTTTTTTACAATTTGGATAAACTAAATATATATTCAAAAATAAATTTTATTATAAAATAGAGAGGTTAATATTTATCATTAAAATTAATTTTAATTTTTATTGTAGAAATACCTATATTAAATAATTATGTAACATTAATGTAGTAATTATTTTATAAATTTATATCTAAAATAAATGTTATTATAATTATTAAAATAAATAAAATATAAGTTAATTAATGAGATAAATATTTATAGATGAAATTTACATACGACAATTATAAGATTATATTTTTTCTGATGTTAAATTTATGTATTAATATTTTTGCAAGACCATGTAATGATTAGTGTCAAAACTGATAGTAATGATATTTTATCAAAATAATATTTTCTTAAATTATTTAAAATCATGAATTTTTTAAATATAAAAAATAATTATAATAGTATATAAACTATTTTATATTATTTTATTATGGCCTAATTAACATCATATAAATAAACATTAGATATTTTTTAAGATTAAAAATGTTTTTACTGTAGTTTAAACTAAAATAGGTTTACTAGGGTTTAATGAAATTAATGTGGTATACAATAATACCAAAACATGTCAAAATTTATTTAATGGTTATATTGAAACATTGTATCATATTATCAAATTATAAGAGTCCTTTTGGAGGTAATTTGGTTGAGATTCAATTAATTATAAAATATCATTTTATGACATTCCAAAAGTCCCCCTCACCTCTATTATAAAAGCAAACCTCATATCTCACATATTCACATAAAATTGATAATTCAAGTTCAACCATACCATAGAACATTCTATTCTCAAATTCATTATCCACATTGTAGTTGTTTTTTATAAAAAAACCAAACCTGGTGCCCATAACAGTAGAACTAAAAGAACTTCACCGAAGAAAAGGTAATCATATTTACTGAGTCTTTCATATTTATGTATTATTCTACTTCCAATACATATATTGATTTAATTTTAATGTAACAAATACAACATAAAATATGTATTGAGTTGTTATTATTATTATAAAACATCCATATTCTACCTCTTATCAATCCTATAAAAAAATCACTAAACGTGAATACAACCAACTTACCGTCTTGAGGCCGTAGTGTAATATAGTTTTTATCACCACATTATTTGGATATGTGTAATAATATAATGTATATATATGTATAAATTTGTGTGTGGTTTATATACAATGGTTTATTGACTTTGGGAAAAATTATTAAACTATCAAAATCTTTACCATTTCTCCATTTCAGAATGATACAATCGCATGTGTGTATGTACAACATACCAACTCAAGAACATGATGTGATTCGTTTTCCATGTTCACCATTAAATAATGATTATATAAATGTATATAATGCATAAATATATTATATATTACAATAATATTATCACGACATGACCCTACCCGGGCTCGAGCCGCAACTACCCCAAGCCCGCCTCCATAGGCCAGGGGCTGGCGACCAGCGCCAAAGGCACAACAACTCGGGAAGGCCCTTTCCTAAGCACCTGTACACACCCACACGTAGCAAACTCAATGAAAAAGTGCAGAGTAAAAAATAAATGTAAGGGGAAACTTCTATAAATAAACCACAAGAGTGCATCGACCTTTAAACGGTACAAGATACAAGCTGAAAAGAAAAGGGACAAAACAGACGACCAACCAAAAAGTGCCACAACCTGGCAACAAGTAAATGAAAAGAAAAAGATGACGCGTCTCCCACCTTGAACCCGGCCACGGCCACCCCACGCAGTCCAATCTCCCAAGCTCCTACACTCCACTGAAGCCACACTCCATCTGTTCGTCATCTGCAAGGGCACACCAAGTGCGTGCAAATTCCAAGAAGTAGTGAGTACAAAAATACTCAGTAGGATACACCAAAGGCTTGAGGGAGCAACAAAGGAGGTACCGAAGGGTGAGCTATAGATCGAATAGGGAGTGGATCAAAAGTACAACAGAGAGTGCAGTAAAGACTCCAACTCAACCCAACCAGCGGAAAGAAGGTAGACTCGTCCAGACACAAGGAGCTAAAACGGTGAGAAGATGAACATACCGTCAAGTCTTCTCTAACTATATCATGAGAGTAGACTGGTCCAACCACGAGAAGCTAGACATGGAAAGTACGTGGCATACCCTGTGCGTCTTCACCTCTCCTAGAAGGAGGGTAACCAAACCCATGAAGTGGGTACCGAAAACAAGGTATATACATCTCCATATGCTCTGTCCAGAAGCCCGAACAAGACCATAAGGGGATCTCCATCCCGTTTCTCAGCCCAAGAAAAGAGTAGCCAACAGTCCTAGAAGTATACTCCATCGATGCCAAGCATCCCGCACATCTGCCCCAAACTACATGTTAAGGGCTCAATCACCACACCGTGACACTATCGTATTTGGGCGGCACTGAGTCACCCGCACTATTTTAGATCGAGTCACAAGAACGTGTCTCGGTGGGAAAAAACTCCCCTCGTACTTGAGTGTTCTGGGTTAAGTCAAACCACGCCTCGTCACTGCCCCACAGTCGAGAGGTCTCGTCAAAGTCAAAGCTCGTCACAACAATGACCCAAATAACCAAGGGTCCCGCTCTGGTAATCACTGAGGAAAGCTACAGGCTATCCTGGTTGAAAGGACTGAGCCTGGAATGTCAACGAGTGTCCCACTCCCCTGCCCTGCTGGAGGGTAATTCATAATATGATATCGGGTGACCCACTGCCCATCCCTGCTGGAGGGTAAACCATAATACATCATCAGGCGACAAACTACCTAGCCCCGCTAGAGGGTAGACCTCAATACATCATCAGGCAACCCAATACCCAGCCCCGCTGGAGGGTAAACCTGGAATAAGTCGACAGGCGACCCACTACCCAGCCTTGCTAGAGGGTAGACCTGGAACTAGACGATGGGCGACCAACTGCCCAGCCCTGCTAGAGGGTAGACCCTAAGTGGTCGTCGGGCGACCCACTGTCCAGTCTCTACTATAGGGTAGACCCTAATAGCGTCGGGTGACCCAATAACCAGTCTCTGATAGAGGGTAAAACCTAGAAGTTAGTGAGCAACCCACTGCCCAGCCCTGCTGGAGGGTAAACCCAAAGAAGTTGATGAGTAACCGACTGCCTAGTCTCGCTGAGGGTAAAACTCATAACTTTTATAGCCATATCTACTGGAGGGTACACCACTGGCCAACCGAACACGGAGTGGGTATTTCACAACCACCCAACTCCAGAACAACTATCCCAAAAGAGTTTCAGCGCCTGTTCCATCACGGGGTTCCACTAGCACCGCTACTGGCTGATCCATCGAGAATGAAACCAGGGGGAGACAACTCAACCCTGCTGGTCAAAAAACGAGCACAGAGCCAGGGGAAAAACACCACCCTGCTGGTCAAAAAATCACACATAGGGACCCTCTACATCACGAGAGGTCAAAGTACATAAAGCAGAACATGGAACACACATGGGGCCCACACGACGTGTGGCCCCACGACAACTCCAACTGAGCGCACAAACGTTCTCAGGTACAAACCACACGTACCTCCAAGCGCTCCTGGATACTCCCAGAGTATACCTCGTCTCTATCCAAAGGGCTATCGTGCACACGACACGCAACGTCAACGCGGAGGCGTGACGTAACATTTCCAACTTTCCGCCTCAACGATTGGGGCATGGACAACCACATATATTCAAGCTTTACTTCACTCACATGGGGGGTGCACGTGATCACTCGCCAAAGTTCCATTACAAACACGGTAGAAGGACCACCACCGGGGAACCTTCACATTTCCACATTTAACAAGATTGCGGAAGAGTCTCCGTACAACCAAAAGGATCGTACCATTGTAATCCTCACGGAGAAACACGCGAGATAGACTATATACTCGCCTCAAACAGATATCCTATGGAAAAGTCACCAACACCGCCTCACGCCCGAACGACATCCCGTGATCTCGAGCCTCGGCCCCGAAAACAGTCGGGCGCATTGCACCATTGCGACCCCCTCAGGAAAACAAATCAAAAGCACTACTCACTTGAGTGCAAAGGATATCCGGAGAAAAAGATACGTTTCGGCACACCACAGACAAGCGGTGCCACATGGGACCCGCATCCTGGTCCCAAAACTCAACAAATGGATCGCACAGTTGCGATCCTCTCGAAAAAGCACACAAGATGGACTATCCACTTGTCCAAAACGGTTGCCTGTTAATAAAGATGGAATATCACCGTCGATGCCCAAACGGCCCTCGTGGGCCCCACACTATCGTCCCGAATTAGAGCGGCTGGATTGCACCTTTTCAATCCCCTCGGAAAAACATCCAGAATCGACTGCTCGCACGCCCCGAACGGACGCCCGGTGAGAAAGTCGCTAAAAGCTGCACACAGCTCAAAAGACGTGCCGTGGGGCCCACACCTCAAATCCTGTCTCAATGCCCGAAACCTCCTTGGAAACCTCCGCCTCAGTGCCAGGGTCCCAACGCCTCTGACGGCGCTCAAAACGGATGTCGGACGCGTCCGCGCCGTCCAAAACAAGAATCTCGGAAAAAACGCTCATCAACTTAATGATGTGTCATGCCTCCGAGGCCCCTCGCTTCAGGAATTAAAAATTCCAAAAACCATCTCCAAACGTTACCCTCGACGCAAGGTCCGCACGCTCGTTGACGGCGCGCAAAACAGATGCCCTTAGTGAAAGCTACAGACGTCGGAAATTCAAAAGGCGGAAACCGCCCTCGGGCCGGACCAGCCCGGTCCAGCCGGTCCGCCCACAGCCGGCCCGCAGCCCGGCCGCGGGTCCGGTTCACTCCGCCGCGGCCAGCTGGCCGTGTCCTGTCACCACTGACCGATCGCTTCCTTTTCCGCAGAGCCCGCGTTCCGTGGGTCGCGCACCCCGCGGCCCCCTCCCTCTTCGCGCTACGTCGGCGCCGCCCGAGACCCCGCCTCACCGTCGTCCGCAGCCACCTCCGTCGTGCTCGTCGTCCGCCACTAAAGTCGCCACCTCCCTTCAGATGCGCGGACGCCACGCTGCCTGATCCTCGGACGGCCGCCACCTACAGGTGTCGCGCCACCGCGCCTCGGACCGCCGGAGCGCCCAAAACGGTCGGAATCAACCACAAAACCCGCAACCTTCGGCGATTATCCCCGGCCTCCTCCGAGCTCGGATTTTGATTCTGAAAGATGCGTTGGAGAGATAAAAATTTATACTACGGGTCTATTGGATTTTTTCAGAGATTAAACTTCAAATTGACGCATTAATGTGAATTCAACGATCGGTTCAGAAACGAAAAATCAACGAAAAACCTCCTACCTCGTTGGGCTTCACCCGAAGCTTCGCGTCGATCCGCCGACACCACCACACCTCAACGGAGTCGCAGCGCTAGATTGTCTCGCCGGAGATGGATTAGGAGAGGGGATAGGGTTTCACCAGGGGGTTCAAGGGATAAGGGAAGGGGGGGAGGGTTTAAATAAATTAATTAACAATTTAATTAATTTAAAACCCCCGAAAAGACCTGCATCTGAAACTCCCGACGGGGTCGAGGTTAGGCCTTCCATAGGGTAAACAACACCTCCCGAACACAATGGCAGTCTTGGAATTTTATTCCGAGCTTCTGTTTAAAACTAAAAAAGCTGAACGCCCAAAGCCACCAAATTATGAAAACGCCCCTGGGGCCATTTTTCACAAATAGCCCGCACCCGTGAAACTTATACCCCTCCTATGGTAAACGTCAGGCTCTGAACTCAATGGTGCCATCAGTTTTCCAACTTGAGCCACCGTCTAAGATATACTCGAGTTTCAACACTAAAAAAATTATTTAATTAACCGTTTAACGTTCCAGAAGCAGGCGAGGGGTCCAAACGTCCCATGCCGACAAGTTTTATGTCGTTCCTAGGGTAAACACCCCATTCCGGTCCAATCCGTACACTCGGATATCTGATCTGGATCACCGTTTAGGAGTTATCTCATTTATTTTGCATTTCTAGTGTGAACGCACTGAAAATTTAATTCAGGCCACACCGGGTCTCGAAATTGTATGCCTTCAGAAGGCACTGCTCTGGAATAACATCAAGAAATATTCCAAAGACTTTCACAGTAAATATTGTGTTCTTAAATCATTACCTCCTTCATGCCTTTCATCCCCGAAAAGCATATCTAGGGAGCAAAATAGGGTACTAAGCCCACACCTGGCTTTCTCATACACAGAATAACCCACACACATCTCTGTGTCACCGCACAAAGACCAAAGGATTGATCTGTTCATGCGAGGTAGTCCCTTGCCGATGACGTGCATAGGAGCATGCACGCTCCTTCTCGGGTGAGTCACGTGGGAGACATCGTGCACCAACTCAAGACTTTGGGGTTAGGTCAAGGCGGTGGGGAACCTCACCATCCCTTTGCACGGTCTCAAATGGCCCGAAGGCTCTCGGGGGTAGCTCACCTCCCCGGTCAAACATCTACGTCGTACACCGCGATAGGAATCACCGATTGGGCATGGGACAAGGCCCGGGGATTACCTCCTTCAGAATATCCATATGGTGAAGCACCCAAGGATATATTTTCACACAAGATTTCACAGTTGATGTCTCTCAACCGAGACTCTCTTACACACTCGGAAAGCGATGGAGTCGACACCATCAACTAAAGGAAATGGTCTTATGCCTTTTTCTTTACCAACACAGTGTTACACCCGATGCCCTGCATCACCCTGGTAACACCTCAAACAAGGAGCAAGGAGAAAAGCCTTTCCCACGCAGAGTCTAACAATTATACTGCATGAAATAGAAGAGTCGCACATGGTACCTCTCAGCATCCCATGCTCTACAGGATCGTAGACATCCAAAGCTCGCGGCTATCCGCGGTCCCGACTGTCAGCTCCAAGGGCCTGAAGTGGACCACCTAGTGGTGATGGGGAGACCTTGTAACGTCGTTCCCCACCTACAGATCCTCCCGCTCCTCTGCTAGCACCACCTCTCTGGGCGCTACTCCGATCACGACGCTCCCTCTGCCGTGGTGGTGCGCTTGCTGCCTGCCCGAAGCTCCCAGCAACTCGGGTCGGGCATTCTCATGCCACATGATCTCACCCATCACAAGCATAACACCAGCGCTCTTTGGGATGCCCTTCTGCCCTCTAGTGCCACTGTGGTGTACGACCACGACCTAGGATCCACTCTCGGAAGGGCATCCTCGGCTGATGCCCATGCTTTTTTGTCACAGTGGTATACGACGACGTCTCCGAAACCGGAAATGAAAAGGCCACCTGCGACGAGGTCCTGTCCTCCGGCGCCTGCTAGCTACGGCAGACGTCCCGGCTCCATCACGCCCGCTATCACTACCAACCGCAAGAGGTGACAGGACGCTCTCTGTCACCAATGCCTACTCTAGCTATCCAAAAAATGTGGAAATTCCCAAGGGTACTATGACAGCATGAATCTCTCGGTGGAGACCCTGCTTAAACATCCACTCTCGGATGTTGTCATCATGGACCAAGTCCGGGTGAAAGAGTGCATGGTCTGCAAAACTAGCTGCGTACTCGGCCACCATCATCCCTCCAAGCTGAAACAGTGGAAACTCATGAATCCAAACGGAGTGCAAGCAGGAGGGGAAAACTCCTCACAGAACAACAACCGAATGTCGCCCCACGAAAGCGGCGACTCGTCTAGAAACCGAGTTATGAGACTCCACCAACGCCAAGCTGGTCCACAAAAAAGGGTGGTTTCCAAATCCATGCTCGGATTTTTCGGCGTCTGCACAATCCTGAAAAGGCAAACCACCACCTCGAGCCAAACCTCTACTGCCTGAGGGTCTGGCTCACCACTGAACCTCAGCGGTCTCTGCCGCTGGCACTCATGGAGAGCACTCAACCTTCGCTCAAGAACAACCTGCTCCGCTGAAACTCCCTGCTGCTCAACAAGTAGGGGTTCTGCTACCGGCCCACCCGAAGAAAGGGGCTCGCATGATGGGTCCTGGACTGTGGCCTCATAGCTCACAGGGTCTTCATCACGAACCGGAGCTGATATCCTGGCTGGCTGTCTTCGCGGAGACATCCTGAATATTATCAAGGATTGTTGCGGCCAGATGAGCATATATGTTTATACCAATAACCACAATGGGGAGGTGACTCAAGAAGGAAAGTCAAAGACTCTGTCCAATGTGATGTACAAACCAATTCTTCCCTACTACAAGTGTCTCAGCATGCCGAGTCGACAAGCGGGTAATCAAGGTCCTAGTGAATGGATACGTCGACCGTCACACCATCACTGGACTCCCTGGCCTGAGAGCCGCTCTCGAGACACGTTAACATTGTTTCCCTAATTCCCAACCAATTCCTTTTTAGGGACGTTCGCACAATGCCCCATGGAAAAAACCACCTCTGAAACCACTTTGTCATGACCCGGCCCTACCTGGGCTCGAGCTGCAACTACCCCAAGCCCGCCTCCATAGGCCAGGGGCTGGCGATCAGCGCCGGAGGCACAAAAACTCAGGGAGGCCTTTGCCTAAGAACCCGTACACACCCACACGCAGCACACTCAATGCAAAAGTGCAGAGTAAAAATAAAAGTAAAGTGAAACTACTATAAATAAACCGAAAGAGTGCATCGACCTCTAAACAGTACAGGGTACAAGCTGAAAAGAAAAGGGAAAAACATGCGCCCAACCAAAAAGTGCCACAACCTGGCAATAGGTAAACGAAAAGAAACAGCTGACGGGTCTCCCACCTAGAACTTGGCCACAACCACCGCACGCAGTCCAAGCTCCCAAGCTCTTACACTCCACTGAAGCCACGCTCCACCTGTCCATTGTCTGCAAGGGCACACCAAGTGCGGGCAAAGCCAATGCCGGGGTGAGTACAAAAATACTCAGTAGGATACCCCGAAGGCTCGAGGGAGCAACAAAGGAGGTACCATAGGGTGAGAAGTAGATCGAATAGGGAGTAGAACAGAAGTATAATAGAGAGTGCAGTAAAGAGTCCAGCTCAACCCAACAAGAGAAAATAAGGTAGACTCGCCCAGACACAAGGAGCTAGAAATGGTGAGAAGACGAACTTCCCGTCGAGTCTTCACTGTCTATAGTAGGAGAGTAGACTCGTCCAACAACGAGAAGCTAGAAGCGGACAGCACGTGGGATACCCCGCGCATCTTTGCCTCTCCTATAAGGAGAGTAACCAAAACCAAGAAGTGGGTATCGGAAACAAGGTATATACATGTCCATATGCTCAGTCAAGAAGTCCGAACAAGACCGTTAGGGGATCTCCATCCCATTTCTCAGCCCAAGAAATGAGTAACCAACAGTCCCAGAAGTAAACTCCATCGATGCCCATCATCCCGCACATCTGGCCCGAACTACAAGTCAAGGGCTCAATCACCACACCTCTACACTATCAGCTTTGGGCGGCACTGGCTCGCCCGCAAGGTTTTAGATCGAGTCACAAGAACACGTCTCGGTGGGGGAAAAACGCCCCTAGTACATGAGAGTTCCGGGTTAAGTCAAACCACACCTTGTCACTGCCCCACAGTCGAGAGGTCTCCACAACGTCAAAGCCCGTCACAACACTGAATCGAATAACCAAGGGTCCCGCTCTGGTAATCACGGAAAAAAGCTACAGGCTATCCTAGTAGAAAGGACTGATCCTGGAATGTCAACGAGTGTCCCACTGCCCAATCCTACTGGAGGGTAATTCGTAAAATGATATCGGGTGACCCACTGCCCAGCCCCACTGGAGGGTAAACCATAATACATCATCAAGAGATCCACTGCCTAGCCCCGCTGGAGGTAGACCTCAATACATCATCAGGCGATCCACTGCTCAGCCCCGCTGGAGGGTAGACCAGGAATAAGTCGACAGGTGACCCACTGCCCAGCCTTGCTGGAGGGTAGACCTGGAACTAGACGACGGGCGACCCACTGCCCAGCCCTGCTAGAGGGTAGACCCTATGAGGGTGTCGGGTGACCCACTGCCCAGTCTCTTCTGGAGGGTATACTCTAATAGCGTCGGGTGACCCACTGCCCAGTCTCTGCTGGAGGGTAAACCCTGGAAGTCAGTGAGCAACCCACTGCACAGCCCTGCTGGAGGGTAAACCCAAAGAAGTCTATGAGTAACCCACTGACCAGTCTCACTAGAGGGTAAAACTAAGAACTGCTCTAGCCATCTCTACTGGAGGGTACATCACTACAGAATCGAACACTGAGTGGGTATCACGCAACCACCCAACTCCAGAACAACATTCCCAAAAGAGTTTCAGCGCCTATTCCATCACGGGGTGCCACTAGAACTGCTACTGGCTGATCCATCGAGAACAAAACCAAGGGGAGACCACTTAACCCAGCTGGTCAACAAACAAGCACAGAGCCAGGGGAAAAACTCCACCCTACTAGTCAAACAATCACACAGAGGGACCCTCTACGTCGCGAGAGGTCAAAGTACACAAAGTAGAACATGGAACGCACATGGAGCCCACATGACGTGTGGACCCATGTCAACCCCAATTGAGCGCACAAACATTCTCAGGTACAAACCACACGTACCTCCAAGTGCTCCCGTATACTCCCAGAGTATACCTCATCTCCAGCCCAAGGGATATTGTGCACGCGGCACCCAACGTCAACGCGGAGGCGTGACATAACATTGCCAACTTGCCGCCTCAACGATTGGGGCACAAACAACCACATCTATTCAAGCATTACATCACTCACACGGGAGTGCATGCAATCACTCACCAAAGGTCAGTTACAAACACGGTAGAAGGACCACCATCGGGGCACCTTCAAATTTTCACATTTAACAAGACCACACAAGAGGCTCTGCACAACCAAATGGATCGCACCGTTGTAATCCTCGTGGAGAAACACGTGAGGTAGACTACTTACATGACTCAAACAGATATCCGACGGAAAAATCACCAACACTGCCTCACGCCCAAACGACATCCCATGATCCCGAGCCTCGGCCCTGAAAACAGTCGGGCACATTGTGCCATTGTGATCCCCTCGGGAAAACACGTCAAAAACATTACTCACTTGGGTGAAATGGATACCCAGACAAAATGATATGTTCTGGTGCACCGCACATGAGCGGTGCCACGTGGGACCCGCATCCCGGTCTCAAAACTCAAATAATGGATCGCACAGTTGTGATCCTCTCAAAAAAGCACACAAGATGTACTATCCACTTGTCCAAAACGGTCGCCCGGTGATAAAGATGGAAAATCACCATCGATGCCCAAACGGCCCTTTTGGGCCCCACACAATCATTCCAAATTAGAGTGGGCAGATTGCACCATTGCAATCCCCTCGGAAAAACATCCAGAATCGACTGCTCGCACGCCCCGAACGGACGCCCGGTGAGAAAGTCGCTAGAAGTTGCACATTGCTCAAAAGACGGGCCATATGGCCCATGCCTCAAATCCAGTCAAAATGCCAGAAACCACCTTGGAAACCTCCTCCTCAGTTCTAGGGGACCAACGCCGCTAACGGCGCTCAAAACGGACGTCGTACGTGGCCGCGCCGTTCAAAAAAAGAATCTCGGGAAAAAAGTGCGTCCACTTAAAGACGCGTCGCACCTCCGAGGCCCCACTTTTCAGGAATTAAAAATTCCAGAAACCATCTCAAAATGGTTCCCTTTACACAAGGCCCGCGTGGCCACTGACGGCACGCAAAACGGACACGCAGAGCGAATGCTACGGGTGTCGGAAATTCCAAAGTGTTAAACCCCTTTGGGCTGGACCAGCCCTGTCCGGCAGGTCTGCCCACAGCCGGCCCGCGGCCCGGCCGCGGGACCGGATCGCTCCGCCGTGGCAAGCTGGATGCGGCCTGTCGCCACCAACCGGCCTTGATGGCCGGTCGCTTCTGTTTCCGCAGAGACCCGCGTTACGCGGGTCGCGGTCGCCGCACAGGGGGCCACACACCCCGTCACCCCCTCCCTCTTCGGGCTACGCCGGCGCCGCCCGAGACCCCGCCTCGCCGTCGTCCGCAGCCGCCTCCGCCGCGCTCGCCATCCATAACTGAAGCCGCCACCTGCCGTCAGATGCGAGGCCACCACGCCGCCTGATCCTCGAACCGCCGCCACCTGCAGGTGGCGCGCTGCCGCGCCTCGGACCGCCGGAGCGCCCAAACCGGCCGGGATCAACCTCAAACCCCACAAACTTCAGTGATCAACCCCGACCTCCTCCTAGATAGGATTTTGATTCTGAAAGATGCGTTGGAGAGATAATGATGTATACTACGAGTCTATGTGATTTTTTTGGAGATTAAACTTTAATTGATGCATAAATTGGAATTCAAAGTGCATTTTGGAAATTAAAATGCAACGAAAACCCTCCTACCTCGCTGGGCTTCGCCCGAAGCATCGCGTCGATCCACCGACACCACCGCACCTCGCCGAAGTCGCCTCGCCGTACTGTCTCACCGGAGATGGAGGAGGAGAGGGGAGAGGGTTTCACCAGGGGGTTCAAGGGATAAGGAAAGTGGGAGGGTTTAAATAAATTCATAAACGATTTAATTAATTTAAAACCCCCGAAAAGACCCGCATACAAAACATCCGACGGGGTGGAGGTTAAGCCTCCCCTAGGGTAAAAACCACCTCCCAAGCACAACGGTGGTCTCGGAATTTGAGTCTGAGCATCTGTTTAAAGGATAAAAATCTGAACGCCCAAAGACGCCAAATTACTAAAACACCCATGGGGCCATTTTTCAGAAACAGCTCGCGCCCGCGAAACTTATGCCCCTCCTAGGGTATATGGCATGCTTCGAACTCAACGGTGGCCTTGGTTTTCCAACCCGAGCCACCGTTGTTGAGATACTCGAGTTTCAACACTAAAAGAATTATTTAATTAATTAATTAATCCGTTTAACGTTCCAGAAGCAGGTGAGGGGTCCAAACGTCCCACGCTGACAAGTTTTATGTCGTTCCTAGGGTAAACACCACATTCCGGACCCATCCGTACACTCAGATCTCTGATCTAGATCACCATTTATGAGTTATCACATTTATTTGGCGTTTCCAGTGTGAACGCACTGAAAATCTAATTCCGGTCACATCGGGGCTCGGAATCGCACGCCGTCTAAAGGCGCTGCTGTGGAATAACATCAAGTAATATTCCAAAGTCTTTCATAGTAAAAACTGGGTTCTAAAAAATATAATTATGTATATGATGGACATATATCTTATACACAATAAATGAGTCTTTTAATAAAAAACATGCATCAGAAGATGAAGTAGTTATCACCCAAAAGATGGGTAATAATGAAATATTATTAACAATCATGTAGTAAGAAGACATAATATGATCATTTTTGATATTATAAATATTAATATTATTAAGTTATTAATTAATACAATCATTTAAGCCAATAAAAAAACTTCATATATGTGAAAAAAAATAAGACCTAAGGTAGGGGTTAATTTCACAATATCATAATTATTTAGGATAGTATATATGTATGTATATACTATGGATTATTTTTTATCCATTACCATGATTCATAATAATTTTTTCCTAAAATATTAATACTAATAATTTAAAAGAATATAATTTCATTTTAATACATTTATGAATTTTTACTAAATGGTTTCAAAAAAATAATTTTTAATTTTACAAATGAATTTCATTGTGAATTTTTCTAGAAAATATTAAAAAAATGTTTATCGTCTTATATACTATCCAAATATTTTTATGATTTCATTAATCCCAAATATAATAAATCTTCCATTATAATATTACATGTTTATTTTTTTTTAAAAATTTCATTCCATTATAATCGTGTGTAAAAGACGGTTTCAAAATGGAATGATTATTTTTCTCAAGAATTATATCAACTAATCTATGAAATTTATTTTTTATGTAAAAAAATGTAATTTTATGTTACTAATGCATCATTGGGTATATGATCCATGATACAATTCTTATTCATTCTCTGAATGGTATGTGTTTATGATGAATTGATACATATCAATGTTTTTTGTTTTCAATTGGTTAATATATTATGAAATGTATATGAAAACCATTTATTTTTATGGGTTATTATATATTGATTGATTTAAGTCAGTTTAGAACCCATAAGTATGGATTTTTTTGATGTATGTTACCAATATGTCCCTACAATTCATTAGTTAATTATTTATATCTGATAAGATAAACATGACTAAGAGGGAAGTTAACCTAGTTCAGTAAATCAACACTTGAACGAGATGTGAAACTAGTTCTGTAATACAGTTATAGAATGTGGAGTGAAATCAGTTAAACAATGGACTTTGTGAGAAATTATAGTCTTGGAAGTGGACATTGAGTACTATGAAAATAATTTTCTATGCTTATGTGTATTCCACAATTTCACATCTTATGTTATAGTACCATGAATTATTTTATTTATAATTGATGTCCTATGAACTTCTATGATTTTGTACAGAACACAATATCATTATACTAGATATGAAGGATATAATTTTCAAAAGTTATTTTCATGTTCTCCCTCCCTTATGCTCAATTTATCATCCTTCATCACCCTTAATGAGCATATATGATCACCCTTTTCTTATGTTCATTTTCCGTTGGATATGAAGAATGGTATCAAGTAATATATGTAGAAAGGGTTTTTGTTATAATGGAATAAGAGGGGGATGATATAGATGATTTATGATTATGTTTTAAATGTATCCAGGAATACAAATAAACCAGACCTATATTGTTCAAATGTGGCGGTATTATGTTATCTAATTTATTTTATTCCTATTAGTTTTATTATCTATTTATTAAATTTATAGGATATTAGAGAATTAGTTGATGAAATTTTGAGGGAGGGCTTCGACTTGGGGTGTCTTTAAAATGGTTATTATATATTCGATGGAATCTACCATCCATCCCATGGTGTTATAGTATGTATTTATAATTTTTCACAATCCATTAACCACCTTGTGGGGTATAAAATCTCTAACCATTCAACATATTATAAGACGATTTTAATCATAACAAAGAAAAAAATAACACGCTAATAATTGTATAATCTAGTGTCAAAGGAATGTTAAATTCATACATAGAATGTATGAAACAAAAATTAAAAAATATTTTATTTCATCTCTATACAGAACTCCAAGATTAATTTTTTTATTATAACTACATAGGTAACATAAGGAATACATGGAAAATGGTATCAGATAAAAATCATAGACATGGATATAAACTATCAAAAAAGAAAAAATTTGGGTTAAAAGGTCAATCATGATGACATAAGAAGCATTGGAACATGGATTAACATATAGAAGCATAACATATAAAACATAATATTATGAAATGATGTATTCAATGAAATATTGGAGAAATACTCAACCATACATAATAATTAGTCAAGTATATCAACCAAAGAATATTACACATGGAGGATCATGAGTTAGGGTATCCACCCAGACCATCATACATGATGAGAATTAGTCAAGGATAAGCATTACACATTAATCTCCATGAGACTAATAATTTCCCATTACATTAAAGGCCATCTGGGTTCATCCATCATAACATCTACATAAATATGTCTACACACACCATAACAAGATCGTGATATAAAGAATTCATAGAACCACAACCAAATAGTATGTTTTATATTCATGATTCAATATATTGTGTACATGTAACCACATCATTGGCAGGTACCACTATAGATATAGGGATATATATTTCCCTTATTTACTTCAATCAAGGTTTTCATTGCGGATTTTCTCCATAAAATCTTGGTTTAGGGAAATGTTTCACATAATTCCCTTATTCCATGTAGTTAAAACACTACACTAACAGACATGTTTTGATATGAATTTTCCATTATTCTTTAATATTACTGGGATTATTCATATTTTTTAATAGTTACTAGACATATTCTCTATTAGTCTACAATTTGATAATCTCATGGATTACATTAGTTTGTTCCCAAGATACTTCTTCCAATATATTTGATATTTGGGATTTTAGGATTTTATTTCATCATTATATTTATCTCTTGATTCATTTATATTAAAGTAAATTTTCCACTATTCATCATATGACTTATGACAACACTGTGATTCCCTGATCTATATTTCAAAATTAAGGTTTCAATGGGAAACATCCTCATTACATTCAATTTCTCTATTCACCAATGTGTTTCATTGACCCAGCTTTTGTCTTCCAAATAAGTGATCAACATGTCTTTCAATGTTCTAGAAAAATAATCGTGCATATCATGCAAGCTATGTGATGTTTTCCTCATAATCCCTGATGGGAAATTCTTCCTTCTATATTAATATTAGGAAATTCCCTTTCTATCTTGATATGGAGGGTTCCTATAAAATATCTATTGAATTTTATTCATAAAAGCATCCCATGCCATGGAATCAATTTCCAACTTATACATTGTGTCCATGATGAGTGTCCATCACGGAATTACTTCCTAATAAAAATGATGGATCAAAATTAGAAAATTTATCTACATATGAGAATAGGAGGACAAAGAGTATCTTCAAAATGGAGTTAATCAATTATTATACTATAAGAGGATCACAAGATCAAATTAATTTTGGATGACGTTGATTCATAGAGGATTTTACAACAACATGAACTCTTTTAGAATAATGATGCTATTGTACATTATTTATGTTATTATTCATAACTAAAACTAGTTGATAATGTGCAATCATGAAATATTTACCTCTAATTCCCATAATATTTGTTATTTCATTAGCGAAATCATCACATTTCCTATGACAGTTTTTGTTGTAATGGGTTCTCATATTTAAAACCATTAACTATAAAAAATAATGTTCAATTATGGGGTCCTGAATACATAGATAATAAGTATATATAAATGAAACATTGAACATTGATGGAAAAAAATTTAATTGAAAAGTATATCCTAACTATTGATTCCCTACATTTTAATATTGGTTATTGGTGGTGATAGGCTTATCCATATGGTTTTCAAAAAATGTACTATAGTCCAAATCTCTAACATATCTTAACCATGCTCTGGTATAATCTATAACATTCCTAACCTTTTACAAATCTTATTACACAACTTTATTAAAAATATACCACTAATTACATGAAAAGGATGACAATTTATAGTGTCTTTATAATATTAGATTGATAATTAGAAATCATGTAACCAAAATATAAATACCATTAATTTAATGTAAACAAATATATACTTATATAATTTTTCCTCTAACATATTTATTGGATAAAATCAGGAATACATGAAAAATTGGATGAAATAAAAATCATTTTATAAAAAATTTAAATATTAATAAAGACGATATCTGGGTTTAGAAGTTATAACATGATGACCGAAACAGTCTTGGATCATGAGTAACCACATAGAAGCATAATATATTGAACATGGGATCATGTAATCCTGGAATCATAGAAAATGTGGAGACAACATAAAAAATTACATTAGCATGAGTCAAGGATAACCACCATACCTATTTCACATAGATGGGTATGATTCATTACTTTTCACCTTGTCTATTAAAAAAGATTTTCATGAGTCAAGGATGACAACCAAGTCCATTGCACATGACATCTCACGAGTCTAAAAATTACCCAATGCATTAGAGTAGTATATGGGGACAAAAATCATGATATGTTAATGAATATTTGTTCCACATGAGGGATAATACAAACATAATCAAACATAATCAAAATGGTTACCATTAGAAGGAAGTTAGTATCATAATCATGTCAAAAGGTATAAAAATGGAATAATATTATAGAGTATATAAAATAATTTATTTCAAATATAAATATAAATTAATAGGGTAAAATAAGAATATATCATGATAAGTGATTCCAATATTGAAGGAATAAATGTAAAAATATTGTTTATGAAATATTAGAAGTAAAATTTTTTATTGAGATATAAAGATAATATTAAATAGTATACAAAGTGGAAAAGATATAATATTTTATATGAAACTAGAAATAAATCAAGGAGTATTTTAATGATAAGATTATTTAATTATTAAGAATATGTGGGGATTAAAATGAATTATTGAGTGAACATGAAAATGGATGTGAAATTGGGATGTTCCATTTAATCGAGAGAACTTATCGAGAAGAATTGAGAAGGGAACATTATTAAAATATGTATTTTCACTTTAAAATGGATTAATGGATCTGAATAGTTGATTTTGTAATATATATAAATAATTTAGAATAATTATATAAAATTAATGAATATTTATATTCGGGTATGGAGAGAGAATGAGTGACCTGAAGGGGAAATGGAGGTTTATATAAAATCAAATACCTTATGTCAAAAATTGTTTTTCATGTGAACATAATGTTCAATATAATCAAATGAAATCCGTTAATTAATTATTTCAAAACCCATTATAAATTTATTTTTTTATAATATTTTTATCCGGTTCATTTAATGAATTTTTGATAAGTTATAATATATATTTCATAATCTTGGAGTGTACGTATCATTGGTTTCAGTGATTAGTTAACTTGTATATGTTTATAGACGATCATGAAAAAAATAGTTTTCCCTAAATGAGATTATATGTTATTAATGAACATATAGAATATTAAATTGAATTATTAATCATTTTTTTGTATGTGATTGTGACTCCTTAGATAAATGGTTAATGATACCCATTTCTAATATATTGGCATTTTTTGGATCATCACGAACTGGTTTTGATTTATTAAATAATATCATGTATATATAATGATTCATGAATTTTAAATATGATGTTAAAAATATATATTAATATACATTAAAAATAAAAATGGTTTTATGACCATCACTAAATGTTGTAATATAAATTTAAAACATGTCATCCTCATACGTAATAAATCAACAACTAACAGACGATATTTTTATTTTGAGAATAAAAAGTTAGTGTAAATGTAGTTATAATTCATTTTTTCATTAACACAATAACATTTTGGTATATATTATATAATGGGGTAATCATGTAACTTGAACATGGGTAGGGTATTATATTGAAGGAAAATAATTGATATTTAAAATGAAATAGTAAAAAAAGAAAGCGGGTTTTACCTATACAATTCTTCTCTTTAAGAACATACATGAGGAAATTAATTTTGGTAAATCATTTAGAATAGAGGAACCAATATTATTGGGAGATAATTTGGATGGGTTTTCAGTATAATATGGAGAAGAATCATGTATTTTGGGGTTTGAGGAGAAGAGGATGCGAGGGATAGTATTTTTAGTTTTGGAGAGGGAATTTTTTTTATAATTTTATTCAACTGTTTATTATTTTTCATAGAGAATATTAATAGTGAGGGTTATTGAGAATAAATATATTAAATAGGGAATAATAGTTCAAGGTAATTTCCACTTACATCAACCACGATGCAACCATGACTCAGAAAATCATTTTTATACTTATAATATTAAATACAATAAATTTTCGTAATTCACAATAAACCAAAATTTCAAATAATTTAGAAAAATACCAAAAAGCAGACCTAACCATTTTTTATAATTTGAATACAATAACATACTCCATTTGAGGAAAATATGTCTCTAAATTTGATGGAATTTTTTTTATCTAAATTCATAATTTATTAGAAATTCAAACTTTTAAAATTATGACTGATTTTATAACTCATTAAAAATTTAATTAAGATCAGTTAAAATTATCTTATAATCATAAGGTAAATAATATTAATTTCATAATATATATAGTTAACAAATATTATTTTAAATCATTATAGTAAATATAAATTATTAGATAAATATTTTTGTTTCACAAAAAAACCAATAAATAGTTTTTTTATTTTTTAAACATTTATTTACATATTCCAGGATATAAATATTTGATTTTTTAATTTATTAAATGCCTAAAATATATTTATTCATCCATAGATGTGGATACTATTATATTTTCCTATTTACTATTCTTAATGGTTACATTACTATTTTATTGGTCTTGTTATTATTCTATTAGTATTGATTCCTTAGTTTATATAAATTCCTATTATTTCATTATTTCCTCATTTATAAAGATTTTATTGTATTCTATAACTGATGTTTATATGATTTATTTAGTATAACATAATTATATTATAGGAAATTTTATGCGTAGAATTTTGATATGTTACAATCTCCTTCATTGATTCTTTTAGTTCCCATGTTTACTATTTTTTTC
The DNA here is from genome assembly GCA_963277665.1 of Viscum album. Classification (NCBI taxonomy): domain Eukaryota; kingdom Viridiplantae; phylum Streptophyta; class Magnoliopsida; order Santalales; family Viscaceae; genus Viscum; species Viscum album. The sequence goes on from OY728150.1 coordinate 189,309,318, forward strand.
TTATTGTTATACAATAGTACAATGAACTAATGAGTAGTCTTTTTGTGTAGAACAATATCTCTATGGTCCAAGATCATCACTAGTTGCTCCTTAGAAGAGATGTTATATTCTGACTATACCACCTATAAATTTAGTAAATGGGAATTATCTAGTAAGTATATCCTTAATAGGTATATATGGAATACATTACATAGTTGAGACATGTTTGGTGGATGTTCTAGTTGATAGGCCACATCTCTAAAATGATCAAGGATTGGGAATGGGATGATGTAAAAATGTAATAATATTATATCTTTAAAATCTCATGATTATATTCCATTGAGATATGTAGTGGAATACTATATCTCCAACCTTAAAATCATGGTCTCATCCACAGTTGTCTACCCAGCCCTTTTATTGACTATGGGATCCATTGATGTTCTGCATTATAGTTTTCACCTTTTCCACCATTTCATTGACCATTTCAGGTTATATAACCTTATGTTAACACACTATGTCACAAAATTGTGGTGTTCTATATATTAAAAAAATGATTCATATGGAGCCATTTAGAAGCTTGAGTGGAAGCTATTGTTGTAGGAGAAATTGGCTGGTGGTAGGTGATAGTTCCATCCTCCTTTGAAGCACATATAACCAGATAACAAAATGTTTTCTTGTTTATGAATAGTTGGCTCAGATTGGACATAAATTTGAGGGTGATAAGACATATTTATCTTCAAATCAATTTTTTTATCATTATGGAAAATTTTCCAAAACATGGAAGTGAATCTCTAATATTTTTCAGATATAAACCAGAGTGATACTCCATGGAGCCAGCCTAATTTTTTGATGTATATCCATGCATGTGGGATGAGTGATATGTCATCTGAAGATATAATAATTTGACAATATTAGTAATAGGATACACAATAACTTGTATATAAATATTTAGTTTAGATGTATTTAGATATCTAAGGAATATAACAATGGGGTTGTTTTCCCAATTCTATGTTTGATTGGGTAATAGTTGGATCAGCCACTTATATAGTTGTCCTCTCATCATTAATATGTTGACATACTGAAAAATTGATTTTTATTCAGTGATAACCTTATTTAGAATATCTCACCAATTGTTCAATCAAAGATCTCAGTAAAACAATGTGATGCCTATGTGAATAGTCAATGTTGAGAAATGTCCATCATTTATAAGCACATTATATATATATATATAGAATGGATGGAACAAATAGTCATGACTGAAAACTCATGACAGCTTCCTCATGAATTTTAGAATCTAAGGATTTTTTTATGATTTATTCCACGTTTTTCTATATCCCCAAGTCAATTCATTGATCATCCTTTATTTTTTCCATGAGTGATACATGAGAAATGTATTGATAATTGACTGAAATCCCCCCTCTAAATGAGTCCCATGTCCATATTTTTTAGGATATATAATATTGGATCCTTATCATTTCTCCACATTAATAAAGATAAAGGATCCATTCTATATAATGAATATTCTAACTTATTTTCTCTATGAGGATGGAAGGGGATTGAGAAGTTGAAGTCCATTATGAGTTCTAACCATATTTTTAGAAGTATATTATTCTCAATTTATGTTAATATATAACTTATGATCTAGTGATCATAAAATTTTTTACACATCTCCCCACAATGATAATGCATCCCAATTTTCAGTGTAATATTCACTTCACCCAACTCACGATCATGTCTAGGATCATTTTTATGAATAATTTTAAATTTCCTTGAGATGAAGGATATCACGTAATCATTTTTAATCATTAAAAACATAATAAATTCATTAATGCATCATTGTACACCATTAATTGTCCCCCACGTGTTGGTAGTGTGATAACTAGTGCATTGATAAGCCTTTTCTTAAACTCTTTAAAGAACCCTTTACATTCACTAGTGTAGATAAAAATTACTCCATTATGAGTAATCTTTGTTTGTGTGTTTTAAATTCATGATTAAATTTTCAAAAATATAAGTTAATACATATATTGAAATAAAAAACTAGGGAGCTCAGTTAAAATTCTTTTTCAGGGCCACTCTTCAATTACCGTTTTCGTAGAACGCTCTATAAATATTCTTTTCATAGTGATAAAATTCCTCATGAATGACAGTTCCTTTACCCAGAACTCACATTTGATGTACTATTCATATATTTTATCCCTTAAAAATGATTTAACATGGTAATCCAATTATCGTCACGTTCCTCCTTTCATTTTAATTATTTTAAAATATTGTTAATAAATACTACCACATGTTGGTAGAGGCAATATCTAAAGAACATATTTATTAAATCCTTGAAATATTTGAGAATTATTGAGTCTTATGGGCACTGCAATGAACTAATAGCTTCCAAAATTCGTTCAAAATGAAGTCATTGAAATATCTTTTCTCAACAACTTCAATTAGTAATATCCTAAACAAAAGTCCACCTTAGTGAAATACTTTTCCCCACATAGTTGATCCAAAATATCATATATCTGTTAAAGGGAATATATATTCTTTTTGTAATGATATCATGATAACAAATGCATAAGAACATTTATCAATCATTCTTTATGAAATAGTTGACTTGTTCACCCCATGATGAATCACTCAACCATATAAAAATGTTTTCCCAATTCTCCTTAACTGCTTAATCAATTCCTATAACATAATAGTGGCCATTTTATAATGTTACTTTAATATAAAAAATGATCTAGGAGTAGTTTAAAATGATAACTCAACCACTTGAAGAGGAGGAATACAATATTATTCTTAAGTGAACATCTTAGTGAAGTCCCTAAAATTGGGCATGTCTTTAAGTGTGATTATCTATATTGTGAGAAACTTTTTCCCTAAATACGCATGATCATATGGAAATAATATAAAAACCTGATAAAATGATTTAGATATATATTCATCATCCTCCTTACACATGTAAAAAATTGTAGGAATCATCAATTTGTGACGAGTGATAAGAAATTCTGGATTGTTGTTGTTGGATGTGTATAAAGAAATTCAATTCATGCCCAATATATCATCAAAATCCACTGAATGAATTATGAAATGATTTACTAGGAGGTTATGTCCAAAAAAATTAACATGATATGATTTATATAGTTTGGATACCATAATTTCCCAATTTTATTTTCTCAAATATAACCGAACCTCTATATTTTAAGGTGGTATTTGAATATTTCTACTAAACATGAAAGTTATGAAATAATTCCTAAAACCAGAATAAAATAGGATATTTTCTATTCACGAATGAATAACCAATATATCTTTCACCACATCATTTTCAGGATCCATGTCAGTGGTAATGATAACATATTCCCTTGCTTGCATCCATGAAGGAACTTATTATTGATTTCCTAAAAAACCCTTGGATTAGTGATATTGTTCAAATAATTAACAAGATCCTCATAGTTGGGTCAATACACTACATTATGAGTAATTTTCTGTTCTATCCTTTATTCTTCCAAATTATTGGGATTCATTATATCCATTTAGTATTTATTAGCCAGATTTTTCATCCATTGTCATTTAAAGAATATATTAGTTACCATTAGATAGATCAGATGATGATTATTCTGAAAAAATTGATACATTGTAGGTTTTTTTTTTATTCCATAATTGAGTTTATTTGTTGAACCACCCATTTATTCATATTTTTGTATTATTTCATCTTGGATAGATGAAACCACTGAGGGTTTCTTATCTCTTCGTCAACCATAAGTGCACAATGTACAATGTCTTTGTTTATGTCAATTTCATGAATCACCAATGCCTTCCGTAGACATATATTTTGTCAGATAAATAAGAATTATGTCTATCATTAAGAGTTCATGAAAAATAATGATGCACAAAAATAAATCCTTGTGATGTTTTCCTCAAAAAATAATTACATACTATTCTTTCTTCTACTTGAATATGAGAAACTGTTTTTCCATATTAAGTCGGTGGGTTCTAGGAAAATATTTATTGAAAAATATTTTCATCAAATAATCTCATTCCATAGAATCAATTCTCTCCTTTGACTTTGTGTTCCTGATCAATGCCCACAATTGAAAATCATTCCCATAAAAAATATAGACCACTCAAACCAATTTATATTCTTATGAGGAATATAAGTCAAAAAATATCTTTTGAATAGATTTGATACTTTGCTCTATTAGGAGGGGATCCAAATATCCAGAAGTCATAGGTTGTATTTGATGAATGAAGTAATAGACCACATATTTCCCGCTCTTTTAATAATTAGGTCATTACACATGATTCAAGTTATTATTCATTAATTATGCCTTTTGATCAATTACATTCATGATTTTTTGACCTCATATTCCCAGAATATTTAGAATTTCAATAGTTAAATCATCACAATTCATATCACATAGCTTTTTGGAATGACTTATCATATTTCAAACCATTAACAAAGAAAAATATTGAACAATTAATGGAGGGCCTTAATACTTGTCTCCTAAGAATATAAAAATGAAACATTGATTATGGAGGGATAATCATGTTGATGAATAGTATATCCTATGTTTTGATACCTTAGGATTTAATATATGTTATCAATGGTGATAGAACTATCCCAAGGGCTATTTATATAGTACTCTATCCCTATCCTAAAAAATTAAGTAGACTGTTCTTTAATACCTACTATAACAACCCTAACCTATTAAAGATATTATTAAATTATTTTAGGCATCACGTTCTATAAATTAAATTCTAAAGAATGTAATGTACAATTTATTTATAATACTAGGGACATAAATTGAATTTTTGAAACCAAAATGAAAATATTTGTTTAGTATCCATAAAGAGATCATAAATTTATTTTTAATATAACATCTTCATTGGTTATCTTGTGGAATATATGAACAATTAGATACACTATAAAACCATGTATAAAATATAAGAATATGAATAAATAATATCAATTTGGTTATAAGTCATAAAATGATGAATGAAAAAGGCATGGTACATGAATAAAAATATAGAATTATAACATATAGAGAATTGGAACAAGTAATAAAGGAATCTTAGAAATGATAAAAAATCACACAAAAGGTCATAATAATGAGTCAAGGCTATCTATTAATACCATTTCACATGGAGGATCACGTGTTAAGGGTAACCACCATCACTCTTGCACATGATTAGCATGAGTCACGGCTAAGCACTATATCCATTTGACATGACATATAGTATGATTAAACATTAACAAATGAATCAGATAACTATAATGGAGTACCATTAAAAACATGTTCATGAATATTAGTTTCATATGAAGAATCATACATATGAAATAAAAAGTTAACATAATAGTTACCCATGGAAATAATTATGTATCTATTGGTTCATATGATATTATTGTCCACCATCTATGATTATAATGGTTTTTATTATCCCATATAATGTCATATATTAACATATATCATACCTCATGAAATATCCAAAATTATACCCAATATTATCATTTATATCTTATCCTTTTAATAATAAAACAATTATGTTGGTTTAAGTCTAAACAAGCTTATAACTAATTATCTATGTGTAAAAATGACTATTAACACTTTCGTAGATTTCTATACCATAAGACAGATAAAACAACTAATATTATCCAGGTATGAGTCACTAACACTGACATTTGAACTGAGACACTGAAAGAAAAATTCATCACTGAAGCATTGGACTCACCGATGTAGACAACCAACCGATGCGTTTTACTAACCGATAAAGATGACATACTGATGCATATGACTCAACGATGCAGATGACCTACCGATGTATATGACTAAATGACGTAGACAGCCTACCATCAGTCCACGTAACCTACTGATGCATGGTGATTCTGATACAATGATTCCCAATAGTTAAAATGAGTCACTGCAATTATGAGTGACCCGCTCATGGAAAGACTGGATGAGTGAAATATCGAAGGGTTGGGTCACTGATAGATGGATATACCAACAACTGAGACATCGACTGATGTATCACTGATAGGAAAACTCACCAATTTACAGACTCACTAACATAGGAGTCACTGATAAACTGTATAAATTTTAATTTATCCAATATATATATAATAGTTATATTTGAGTCATTTAATGATACTGACATATTTAATAATAGTTTGTAGGAATTTTAGTAGAACGTATGAGGTATGATGATCCTATGAATAAAGAAATACCATTCTCTTTATTGTCCCTCATTATTGGAAATGATTTTTGAAGAGGGAAGAAATATAAAAGAGATGTGTTGTGTGCCTATGTGTAAGACATACAAAAGAACATCCATGACTCTCGTGAAACTAGTGTGAACTCAAGATGAAAAGTTAGAACTCAATGGGAAATCTCAATCAAGTTGTATATTGAATAAAAAAACACATTATAAAATCAATGAAGGATAAGGATATTCCTACAAAACCATACTTGTTCATGGAATTCAGAACACGACACTTTGTTTTATTATAAACTTCTAGAAGAAGACTAAAACCTCTCCATAGCTACATTTGAAAAGTCCAAAGGAGAATTTAAAGACCCATATTGACTTATAAATCATTTCTTGTAACACCCCATTCTTCCATGGTACATTTCTATTTTAATAATACAACATCTTTTGATGTACGCAACTTTGAGTTCTACCAGACCACAACAAATCAAACTAGCCGTTATAGAAAGTAATACCCACTTTTTGAAATTTTTTACATATTATTTTTTAAAATGGACTTCATTTTTTTATTCTAAATATCAAAATTAGCTTAGGGTGGTGTTTTGGTATTCATCTAAAAACATTCATTTTTTGATGAATAATGAAAACCTATAAGTTATTATATAAAATCAACATTTTACTTAAATAATTATTTTTTAATTTAAATTTATTATAAAGACAAAATAGATACATAATACCTATACTAATACAATTTAATTCATGGGAGTAATTTTATAATAAGATATGTTACGTAAAATTTTATTGAATTTTTAAACCTCTTTTATCCTCATTCTAGGCATATTTTCAAATTTGCATAAAAAGTAATTTTACCACTTCTGTGAATCGAATTTCAAAAATTTGAGAGTCACAGTTGACATCAGTAGGTAAAATGTGGTTCAATATAATGAAAATAATTTTTTTGAATAGTAACTTTTGAATTTTATTTACCCCGATTAAAAGTAAATAGGGTAATTAAAGGTTAAAATTACATTATAATTATCCTAAAACATGTACTAATTCTATTTTATAAGTGTATTTTGACTAATATAAACCATAGAAAATAAATATGACTCTCTTTTATCAACATGGATTATATTATGACATATATTATATTTTATTTAATGATGAGTGAAAAGTATAAAATTCAATGATTAATAACAAAAACATTTTTAATATAAGGTACTACAGAAAATAAATTTGACAATAATTATTCATTATGACGAAAAAAATATTTTCTACATGTTGGTATTTTATTTATAATTTTTAGACATTAAATAATTAAATTTATTTATAAAACAATTATGATGCAATAATTACCATATTATGAAAGATTAAAAGTAATGATATTATTAAAATTCAATATATATGTAAATTGAGACATTCAAAGAATTAAAATTATTTTATACGTTAATAGGTCATGTTAGTATTGATATAATGTAATTTTTTTGAAGTAATCAAGTTTTTTACTTGCAAAAAACCATATACTCTATAGTGTCAAAATTGACATTAAAGAGTTTTCAAAACAAGTACTATATTATTTTATGATATAATATTTATAATAATATATGGTTTAGCCAATGTTGTTTTATAATGATATATATGTCATTAATGAACCATTTTATGGTCACTTTTCAGTTTATATTATTTTTATTTACCATTTATTATAATAATATAAGAACACATTGGAAAAGATAAACTATTTAACTAAGAGTTAATCTAAAATATAAGTTTAATATGGTGACCTAGAATTGTCTAAAACAAATTGTTTGAGAGGTTTTAGACCCATAACTTCCATATAATTGAAATAAATTAATTAGTATTCATTATAAATAAAAAATTATTTTATAATAATATAATATTTCAAGCCTTTCCCAATGTGACCCTCACATTTATTAAAAATGGTACTTCACCTTCTCTTAATTTCAAACTACCAATCAATTTTGTCTCAGAAAAAACTACTAAAATATCCTCCATGATACCGTAAATTAATCCTAGATTCTATATTTTGATCTCAATTCCAACCTACGGTGCCCTTTTGATCAAATCAAAAGGATTCACCCAACGAACATGTAATTACACTATCACCACTTTCAAAGTTCTTTTCTTCTTCCACTTCCTCTTTCATTGATGATTCCATAATAAAATAATAAATCCAGTACCTTTTACATACTGAGATGTTATTATAAATGTAATAACCATATTTACTATTCTAACCATCCTATGAATGATAATGTCACCATATGTGCATACGTAAGACATACCGTCTTCACATCGTGGTACAATTTGTTATTCAAAACTTCGTTATTTGTATGGGTATAATAATGATTATAAATCATATAAATAAAACATATAACATTTTAATGATTATTTATATATAATATTCCATCCAATTACATATGATTTCACATCTAATATAATGAAATTGTTGCTTCTGCGTGCGTATGGAATACCGTCTCCACGATGCGATGAGATTTTGTTCCCCATTGTAACCATTAAAGAATAATTTTAATTTGATGATTACAAATAATGTTTTATAACATAATATAATTCTGGATTTTAATCCAATACATCTTATCCCTATCAATCATGATTTAGGTAGCAGAACATATAAAGGAATGCGAATTAGTTAACACCTGAAAAAATGATACTACTAAAATATTATTGACAATGTAATATTAGAGGATCATATATGATATCATATTTTTGTATTTGGTACATGTATAATTAAATAAAAATGATTTAAATATTATAAAATGGGTTAACATACCCTCGACTAAAGAAAATTACAAGCTAAGGGATAATTTTACAATCACTTTATTATCCATGTTTGTTTTTATGTAAGTATCTAAGAGGACTTATTTATCATCCACATCCGTGTTTCTTTATTTCAACACATTTTCTATATTTCATAGAATATGGGTTAAATTCATTTATACCCTTGTTTGAATATTTAAAAAATATTTTGAACAGAATCATTCCATCACTTTCCAAATAAGGTACTTAATGACCATTTCAACAGAATAGGGAAATAATGTTTTTTAACTTATATGGTGGGTGCAGCTATTTTCTTACGTTATAACACCTTATAATATTATCATACTAGATTATAAAAATAATTTAAAAATAATTTTATTCTTTAATTTTGAATGATTTCAATGTATAAAGTGATATTTCACTCAAATAAATTTGGAATTTATTTCCTCTATGTCAACATCCATTGTTGGATTTTGTACTTGTTGGATGTTGATTTATTATGATAAAATATTCAATATTGTATTGATGGTTTTGAGATATGTCTAAATATTGTTGTTCTATTTTTATACCATTAATGGTTTATAGTTAAGGAATTGACATTTTTTATGCGTGTTTTAAATATGAATTTTTAGATATATTTCAAAATTTTCATTTTAGTAATGCATTGGATGTAGTAAGTGACGGGTGGGGCCCGATATATCCCCTCAATGCATCAGAAGGTCTCATATGACCAACTAGTGTCATTAGACAAGGACTTAAAAAATCTTATTTTTAGTTTTGGAACGAGGCCATTACTATGTGGTTATGTTGTCTGTTATTATGCCTTCCATTATTTTAAAATTAGATATTGATATAACATGATATTATTAGACTAGTAAAATATCAATGTGAATAAGTAATTGGAATTATTTGATTTATATTTTCTGAATTATTCTGAAGTTTATGATTAAAATGATTGTATTTTAGTCTTATATTTTTCCTTAAACGTTTATGATTATTTTTGATAGTTTCCGCAATATTATTATACTTACTAAGCAACTGGGCTCACCCATTGATTATATTTTGTTCATAGGATTTGAAGAAGTATATTATGATTGAGCTGCAAGGATAGGATAAGGGAAATTATTGTATTCATAAGGGAAACAATGTTGTTGTTTTTTCATAATATAATGTACAACGTATTAGTGTGTCTAGTACTTCCAAGTCTACATAACTAATCAATCATTTGAGACTTGATCTCTTATGATCATGCCCATGTTATTTAATAATGCACGGAATCTGAGTTACTATGTTTGGGGTGTAACATTTGTTATAAGAGGATGTTTAGTACAAACCATGGAAACTATATTTAGATAAACTCTGATTAGAGACATAATCCTAATATATACATTAAGGATTTGTATAGAATAACAACCTATAATTTTGGTAATGTGGATGTTTTTTTGAATTTTCTAAGAAATACATCTCCGCCTACATATGAGCTAGTAGAGGCGGTTCAGGCACATTTGTATCTAGGGGTAAAATCCAAAAATACTACATTGATCTAGACTCGAATGGGAACTGGTGCACGACAATAGGACATTACAAACTCTTGGTTACGACACATCGATTGCAAATGCTAAGGATAATGCCCATTTTCATTACAAAAAATTCGTAAGGATTTATGAGTAAATAATTCCTCAAAGAATTTTTTTTAGGATTATGTATTATATGCATAAACTGGTCAATTTATGTTACATAATTTACTAGTTTGGAATTATGTATTGCAATTCATAAACTAATTTAGTGTATGAAATTGTTTAAAAGTAGAGAATAGTGTAAGGAATGGAAACCATATCAACACACGTAATCCATTAGGGATTTCCCTCATACTGATGATAATTATAGTGGAGATGGTGATGCAAATGGTGCTGAATAGTATATACACATACTGGGAAATCTCACTCATGTAATTAATTATAACCTTACAAGTATGGAGCACCATGATCCATGACATAGAGGATAAATGTTATACCACTTCCGGAGGAAAAAACCACAAACATTCAATGGAGATAATAATCCATTTTAACTAAAAAATGGATAAGTTCTGTTGTAAAAATATTTAATGCTTTTGGGTGTAGTGAAAGGGAAAAAGTCGTCATGGATGTTTTTTGCCTCACATGAGAAGTAGTTCAATGGTATTCATTTATTCATAACACAATGGAGGATGAAGAAGTGTCAAATATGGGATGGAGGGAGTATAAATATATTATCTTAGAAATATATATTTATCGTAAACATCAAGTATATTTGGTAAGAAAATATCTATGTCTGAGAAAAAAGGAAGATTAGAATTTTGAAAAGAATGAGGGTAACATTACAAGTTTATCAAGGAATGCTTTAGATTAAATACGTAACCCAAAGAGTATAATAGTTCAATTCTATTTTAGGTTAAAACCACTGCTCTGTCGAGTATTATAGTATCATAATCATCATCATCATACTATGATATAGGTTCATGCGGTATGAGGAAAGAAATTTAATTCTCTATGTATTATGACATAAAAGAAAAGAAAGAGAATGAGATATCTATTGATCACTATATAAATGTAAATAAGGAGGAGAAGAGAAATGATGAATTTATATCCTGTAGTAAATGTGGGAAGAAACACCCAGGTACTTGGTTGAAGGGAATGAGAGTCTTTTACTTGTGTGGAGAAAAAAGGCCACCAATTTCATGATTGCAATAGGAATAAATATGTTATCAATGATGAATTATACAATTTTAATGTAATGGGGAATTATAAAATTTATTTTACTAAGCATCATGAAATCCTAACTTAGAAAAGGCCAGTTGAGAAAGGCCAAGAATATATGAACATAACATCAGATGTTGATGTTTTGAATGACATGGGGGGTGGTACATTAACTGTTTCCTCACATTTAGCCAATGATTTCTTTGATTCTAGATCATCACATTCTTTCAAATAATGTCAGTTTTCCAAGAAAATTACATATTCCCAATTTTACATAGAAAATGAGTTTTCAGTAAACAATCATAAGGGATGTATCATCAGAACATGTTTTTTTAATTATTTACCATTATTGAATATAAACGTGTTGTATCTACTGATATTATTGACATAACCATGATTGAATTTGACATAATTTTTTGCATGTATTAGATTTTAGACCACAATGTGAAAATAAATTTTAAGAAGAAAGAGGTTACAATTTTTGATGATGATATGGATTCCATTATCTTTAGAGAAGAATCTTCACCATCTGCTTCTCATCAAGATCCACCGCTAGTAGCTCTACTAAATTCAAATTTTGGGGAGGAATAGAGTGAATGCACTTTGGGTGAGGGAAGATAAAATAGAGGATGTACCTATTTTAAAAGTGTATTATGATGTGTTTACAGAGGATGTACCTGGAGATCATACATAATGAGAAATTGAGTTTCTCATTTACATAATTCTTATTTCATGGCCCATATCGATGACCCCTTATAGAATGACCCTAGTGGATTTAGTGTAACTAATGAAAAACTACAGGAATTGAGTAATAAAGGATTTATTCTCCCTATTTTTCTCCATGGAGTTCCCCTAATCTTTTTTAGGATGAAGGATGGAGCTATGATGTTGTGCATTGTCTATAGGGATATCAATGCAATAACAATAAAGAAAAAGTACCCCTACTGACATTGATGATTTATAAGATCAACTCCCTGGAGCACAATATTTTTCAATGATTGACCTTCGATATGGATATCCTTAGGTATGAATAAATAATGAAGACATCCCAAAGACATCATTTCATTTCAGGTCAAAACATTATATGTGTATAGTAATGCCTTTTTTGAATGACTAATGCACCCTTTGATTTCATCAATCGAATGATTAGAGTTTTCAAGGGATATAGTGATAAATTTGTAGTGGTATTTATTAATCATTTCAGGGTATACTCCAAAATATACGAAGATCATGAAAATCACTTGCACTCTATTCTAGAGTCTCTTAAAAAAATGAATTATATGTGATGTTTAGAAAGTGTGAATTTTGGATTCAAGAAATTTCCTTTCATGGAAATATTATCTCTACGGATGGAAGCTCTATTGATCCTTCGACACCAAGGGCAATCTGTTAATGGAAAACAATGATGAGTAAAAATGAGTTATGCAGTTTTATTATTTTATCAGGATATTATCGGCATTATGTACAAAATTTTTCAATATTGATTAACCCATTAACCAAGCCCACATGTAAAGGGGTTAAATTTTTTTGGACAAATGTGAGTGAAGAATGTTTTGAATAATTTAAGAAAACGTTACCCATTACTATTATCTTGATGCTACCATGGGGAATGATGGGTTTGTTATTTATTGTGATGATTCAAAGAAAAGACTTGGTTGTGTCCTTCTGTATAATGATAGATTTATTGTCTATGCATCAAGACAGCTAAACATTCATGAACAAAACGTTCCTACTCTTGATCTGGAGTTACCAACTGTAATATATTCTTTGAAGATATAGATACACTATATATATGTTAAAAAATGTGAGGTATAAATAGATAACAAGAGTTTTAAGTATATTTTCTCATAGAAATAACTCAACATGAGTAAAATGTGATGGATTTAACTACTCAAGGATTATGATTAAAAAATACACTACCACTCAGGAAAGGAAAATAATGTTGAAGATTCTTTGAGCATAAAGGATCATGGAGTTATGAACACGATAAGATTTGAATGTGATCCTATGTTTATGGATCTAGTAATAATGGATAGGATAATAATCATGGAAGGTGAAACTTCAATACTTTTTTCAAATGGATGTCAATCTATCTTTACTAGAAAGGATAAAATTTTCTCTGATTTATGATGAGGAGCTTCAAAAAAAGATAAAATCATTGTACAATGGGATATTGATTGACTTCATATATGAATAGGTAATTTTAAAATTTTGGAAAAGGAGTTCTTTCCCGATTTACATGATCTAAAAATGGAATTTTTGGATGATTCTTTAGCTCCAATTTATCTATACACCATTGTAGTGCAACAATGTATAGAGATTTGAAGAAACATTTTTGGTTGGACAATGTGAAGGGGGAGGGTGATGATTTTTTCACATGATGTATGGTTTGTCAAGTGGTGAAGGTTGGAATACAACCACTTATAGGATTAATGCAATGTATTCCCATACCTAAATGAAAATGGGATGATATTATGATGGACTACGAATGGGGATATTGAAGACTCTTTGATGTAATGATACAATATGTGTGATTGTTGATCGTCTTATCAAGTGAGCAAATTTTCTTTCTATAAGAGAAGATTTTCCACTTGAATGTATATGAATAATATATATTAATGATGTTGTAAGACATCATGGTATACCCCTACCAATTTTTTTGTGATCATGAATCACATTTTAAATCATGATTTTGGAAAAGTCATTATAAATCCCTAGATACTGATAATCTTTTGAGAACTGCCTATCACACGTAAACATATGGACAATCAGAACTGACAATTCAGACCTTAGAAGGCATGTTGAGATCTTTCTCACTTGACTCTCAAGGTATGTGGGACATTTATTTTCCTTTGGAAGAACTTTCCTATAATAATATCATCCATTCAAGTATTTAGATGGATCCTTATGAAGCATTATATGGGAAAAAATGTCACACACTAGCTTGTTTGGATGATGTTAGTACAAGGAAACTTGTAGTCCTAATACTTCTTGAGCAAATAATGGAAAAAGTGAATATAATCCAAACCGACATTAAAGCATCTCAATGTAGGCCAATGAGCTACGCCAAAAAAACAAATGAATGATTTGTAATTTTAAGTAGCAGATTATGATTAAATGAAGATATCTCCATGAAAGGGGGTCTTATGATTTGTTAGGAAGGGTAAATTGATTCCCCGATACATTATACCTATATTAATCCAATGTAATTTAATAGATCCATTTTATAATAATATTATATATATATAATTTTATTGAAATTTTTAAATTCTTTTACCATCCTCTTGGCACATTTTAAATTTTTCTTAAAACATAATCTTACCACTTCTAGGAATTGAATTTGAAAAATCCAATATACACAGTTGACAACAATATGTAGTATTTTTTTCAATAGGTTGAAAATAATTTTTGGTGTAGCGTAACATTTCAATTTTTTACCGTAGTTAAAATTAAATCGGGTAATTAAAGGTAAATATTATATTATAATAACCCTAACACATTTCGTATTTTTATTAGATTATAGTATCTTTACCAAAAAATCATTAGGAAAAAATATGATTCTTTTTTATTCACTTGGATTAGATTATGACATTTATTATATTTTATTTAAAAAAGAGTTAAAGGTTTAAAATTCATTGATTAATAACTAAACATTTGTTAATAAAATATTATACATTAGTAAAATTTGAATATAAATATTCATTAGAACGATAAAAATATTTCATACATCATGGTGTTTTATTTATAATTTTTAGGCATTAAATAATTAAATTTATTAATGACATAAGGATGATGTAGTAATTACCTTATTAATGAATGAGTAATATAGTTGATATTATAAATATCCAAATAAATGTAAATTGATTCTTTTTATTAATAAAAATAATTTTCTCTGTTAATATGACATTTTAGGGTTGATTTAATAATTTTTTTTAAAATTAATCATGTTTTTTTTTGAATTTCACCGAAGCCAAATACTAAATAGTGATAAAATTTACGTAAATTATTTTTAAAAAAAGTACTATATTATTAAATTATGTAATATTCATTAAAATATAAGGATCATAAAAGGAACATATATAATGATATATAGGTCATTAATTAACCACTATAGGTTTTCTTGTCATTTTAATGTATGTTTATTAACCATGTATTATAAAAATATGAGAATACATTGTAAAAGTTAAAATATTTAATTAAGTGTTAAATCTAAGTAATAAGGATAATATGATGACATTAATGTGTCTAAAACCTATTGGTTGAGAGGTTTTCGAACCATACCTACCTTATCCTCGAAATATATCTATTTTGAAACATTTTAAAGAGAAAATGATTTACTAATAAAATGGTATTTTAATCTTTTCATAAAGTCACCCTCACCTCTCATTTAAAAGAGTACTTTATTTCTCTTAATTTCACACCTCTAGATCCTTTTGGATTTGCCAAAACCTAATCCAATATCCTCATATATATCATCACATTAACCGAAAGGCATTAATTAGATCCAAAATCCATCCCATTGACCCCATTTCTTTGTCACCTATTTCAATGTTTTTTTCTTCTTTCACTTCAAAATTATTTTTTATTTCCATAAAAAAATAACTCCATTGACTTATAAATAATGATATGTTGTTATAAATATGTTACAACAATATTCATTATTCTTTCCATCTTATGAATGAAAAAGTCACCATACGTGTGTGCGTAGGGTTTACTATCTCCATGCCATGTGGTAGTTTGTTATTAAACACTTCATTATTTGGATGGGTATAATAATGAGTATAGATTATTAAAATAATAAATATAACATTATAATTAATTTTTTTATATATTATACCATCCAATTACACGCTATTTCACCACTAATAGATTGGTATTATCACTCGTGCATACGTACGACTTACCGTCATAATGACGTAATGATATTTTCTTCCCCACTGTTACATTTCAAGAATAATTACCATTTGATGATTAAAAATATTCTTTACGAAAATAATATCATTCTGGATAGGAATCAAATACATCATATCCATTACAAACAAGACTTATGTAACAAAACATATATTGTAAACTGAATCAGTTAACAGCTGAAATAAAGATACTATTGAAAATTTATTAACTAAGTAATATTAGAGGACTATATATGATATCATATTTTGGCTTCTGGTTCTTGTATAATTTAATAAAAATGATATAACTATTTTATAGAAGGATGGAATACCCTTTACTAAGGAAAATTACAAGGTAATGGGTTAATTTTACAATCTTTTTATTATCCAAGGTTGTTTTTATGTATGTATATATTGGTAATTTTTATCGTCCAAATATGTGTTTCTGTATTTGAAAATATTTTCACTATTTCCTAGACTATGATTCATTAGTACCATTTGATGTCTTTTTTTAAAAAGTTATGAAAGGAATATTTTTTTCACTTACCAAAATAGGTAATTTATGACCTTTACAACAAATTATTGAAAGAATGTTTTTAACGTATACTTTGGGTGTCGATAATTCCCCCATTATAACATCTTAGGAGCTTCCCATACAATATTATAAGAATATTTTGAAAATTAATGTTTTCTTTAATTATGAATGATATCGATGTAGAAATATATATTTAACTCAAATATTTTTTGGATTGATTTCAACTATGTCAATATCCTTTGTTGGAGATTAGGCTTCATTTAATTTGATTATTATGATACAATTTTTCATATTTTATGTAACGTTTTGAGATATGTTTAACTATGGATGTTCTATTTTTATACAATTCATGGTTTATGGATTATGTTTTAGCATTTTGTATGCTAGGTTTAAATATGAATGTTTATGTTATGTTACAACCTTTTCATTTGGAGAATTAATTGGATGTAGTAAGTGACGTGTGTGTCCTATTATAACCCATAGAAGCGTCAGTAAGTATCATGAGACAAAATTTTGAATTGGCACAAGGACATGAGATAATCTTATTTTTAGTCTTCACCTGAGGCATGGACTACGTGTTTATGATGTTTGGAATTATGCATTGCATCATTATGAAATTAGCTATTTATATTACATGTGATTATATTACTAGTAGAATATCTATTTGAATAATTAAATAGAATTATTGGATTTATCTTTTCTATATTATGCTGAAGTTTAAATTTAAACGGATTGTGTTTTAGTGTTATACATTTCCTTAAATGTTTATGTATTTTATGATAGTTTCAACTATATTGATATCCTTACTGAGCATCTGATATCACCCCTTTATTATGTTTTCTTTTTCCCAAGATGTGAAGTATATTGTTATTAACCTGCAGGGATATGATAAAGGATATGAGTGTTTTCAAAGGGGACACAATGTTTTTTATTTCATAATATAATGTAAAATGTATGTGTGTAAAAACTACCACCAAGGCAACTAAACTAATCGGTCTTTCAATACACGATCTATAGTGATAAGGCCAATGTTATGTAATAATGCACCGACTCTGGGAAACTAGGTTTGGGGAGTTACATTTCACATATTTATCTTCACTGTGGTGTGAATTTTTACATACTTTTGAGCAATGTGTGTATCTATATGTAAATCACAAAATGTCTAATTTATCAATCTAATGGATAAAATATATCCCTCCACACATCCCTTATCCTTTATACTTACATAGATATGTCTGTATGAGATCCTTTTGTGACCTGGAAATTTGTAACCATGAAGAAATATGGTAGATGTCTTGTGACCTGGACAACATTTGTGCTATTTTGGACCTCTATAGAGGGTATGGATCAGACTGATTACTAATTTAAACTACTTTGTTTCTAGGGATCCCCAAGTGGAGAGTATTAGGTATCTTTTTGAAATTGAACCTCTTTTTTTTATTTCAACTAGTCATTTACTTTTGGGTTAACATTATTTTATCAAAAACTAAATAAAACTAAATTATAATCTGATAGCCAGTCTTAAAATGTATTAATTTCAATATTCACTTACTTATTTAGTTTAAAAATATTTAATAATTATCAAATTGAAATAATAGAGAACTAATCATTCATTTGACAAAAAAATCAAACAATCATGCTCTTATAAATTCACCACTGGATAATTGGGATATTGAAATTTTAATATTGCGGGAACCTATAATAATACATTTTTAACATATACTTTTATAGTAACTCAACTCACCCACACTTAAGTGTCATAATCCAACCAACATTTTGTATCAATGGTTTTGGAATGCTCAATTTTCATGGATTTTTAAACTTTTTGAACTTTGATTTTAAGTTGCCTTCAAAATAAATTAATAATTTTTATAATCATTTTTTTCACATTAATTTATCATATAAAACTTTTATTATGGAAAATATTCTAGAAGGTGCTACTACCAATAGACCTCGAATCATTATTGGAACCAAATTTTCTCAAGGTAAAATTAAAATGAAAACACACATATAAAGTTTGTGTTTTGAAATTTGGTCTATAATTTTAGATGAATGTAAGAATCATTCTACTAAAACAGCATCTTGGGATGACCCATCAAAGGCTTCTTATAACAACAATTATAATGAAATTAATGCCTTTTTCTATTATTCAGGTGTTCAAGAATTAATATAATATATGCATGTAAAACATCCCATGAAATTTGGATGCATTATCAGTTTCACTTGAATGAACCTCTAATTTTAATGAAATGAGACTTAACAATTATACCATTAAATATAATATCATTAAAATGAAGAATTATGTTCCTATTTTTGACATTTTTCTGAGGATTAATGAAATTGTTAACACAATGATCTCTCTAGGAACAGATGTTACCAACAAAGGGAAAATTATGAGAATTATCAGATCATTACAAGATATATTGAGAGGAAATGCTATATCCATTAGAGAATAATGTGACATCCGCAAGCTACCTGTCAATGAACTCATTGCAAAAGTGATAAAGTATGTAGAAGAGTTGAATGTCAACCAGGAAGAATATGATAAACATAAGTGAAAATCTATAGCTGTTAAAACTACAAAATATAATAATAAGGAAGAAGGTAAGGTGATAGACTTTATTCAATTCTCTAGTAATGATGAATCAACATCATATAGTGATAGAGATTTGGTTTTATAGGCCATACAATTCCTTTAATTCTATTGGATGAAGAAGATATTCAGGAAGCCCCAATTTGAAGAATGATATGATAATAAGGGAAATTGAAAAAAGGATTTGAAAAAAAATAATAATTTTAGGAGATTGTATTCTTCAAATGAAATAGAAGATGACATGTCAATGATGAAAATCCAAAATTAAAATAAAAAATGATGTATGGAATGAAATAAAAGAAGTAGAATAAATCCCTTGTAGTCCATATTGAGTGCCTCAGAGGATAGTTCCAATGAATAAACATCATCTCATGATAAGAGATATGACATGGAAAATACGTGTTTTATAAAAAAACACTTTTGAGAAAACCTTATATTCTCTTCTGCAAAATATATATTATATAGGATATAAAACTGGTTCATTAAATATGACAAGTGATTAAATATTTGAAAATGGTAACATGATGGAAGAGACATGAAATTAATTGAAAGATAAATATAAATCAAAAAATAAATAGAATTCTATAATTTAAAATATTAATGCCAAATATACTAATGAAAAGGAAAAGAATACTCAAATCCTCAAAGAAAAGAATGAGATAAAAATGTCTAATGATACACTGAATAAATATCTAGAAAATTTTACTAATGGAAAAAATGACAATACCGAAATGATAGGTAAAGTGATAGATCATAAGTATATTTCTGGTAATGGATATCAACCTGGAAAAATATACTTATCTAAAACAAATTTTGTAACTAAATCTGGAAAATCATTTCAACAACATATAAATCATAACACTGCTAATAGTTCTAGTTCTCGAAATATTTTTACAACCTCTATGTGTTCTTGACCAAAAAGAATCTATTTTTTGAATGTGTTATTTAATTATTATTGGAATCACATAATGAAAATGTGGGTACCAAAATAATTTATTACTATTTTCACTTGAACAAAACATGTATGTGTACCAAAATATATTTTTGATTCATTATTTTTTAGGATTGCAGTCCAATGAGCTCCAGCTAGTGTTAGTGGTACTTTGACTGTGGTTGTTTAAGGCAAGTTATTTGAGACTATTCAATCTTCTAGAACCTAATCGATATTAATGGTGGATATGTCACCTTTTGGGACAAAGCTAAAGGAAAATAAATTGGATTAGGTATGATTAGAAACTATAACTCAATTTTAATTTATAAAGTAATTTTTTTTGAAGTATTGATATATAATTTGATTAGTATTTCACAATTATGTGATATTGGTTTTCATGTAAAATTTAAAAATGAAGCCTTGAATTTTTTTACCTATAATAATGAATTAGTATTTTATGATTTTAGAAATGGATGTGTATACTATTTTGAGATAGTTTCATTAGATTCCCAAAATGTTTCGTGTTTATGTACCTTTCATAATTATTCTTGTATTTATAATAGGAGATATATACATAGTTATGTACAGATCATAGAAAGCATACTCAAAAGAGACTAGTCAATGATCTACCCAAACACGAGTTTTCTAATGATAAAGTCTGTAATCCTTGTCAAAATTATAAATAACAGAATATATCTTTAAAATCAAAGAATCAAGTTCCAAAATATCAACATTTTGATTTGGTTCACATGGACCTATTTGGACCATCTCAAATTTATTATTTAAATGGGAAGCACTTTGTATATGTCCTTGTAGATGACAACTCTAGGTATACTTGGAATTATTTCACAGATCCCCAATGAAAATCACGTACTTACTTCACCATGTATGCTAAAACAGGGGAAAATCTAATTGTTCATAGAATAAAATCCTTATAAAGTGTTCATAACAGTGATTTTGAAAATCAAGAAATTTAATATTTTTTCACACAAAATGGCTATAGTCATAAATTCCTTACCCCTAAGACACCTCAATAAAATGGTGTTGTGGAAAGACGAAAAATAACCTTACAATATATATCCCAAACAATGCTTAATAAACCTGATATACATGTCCACATATGGGATAATATTTTGAATAAAATTTTTTTCGTAATTAATAGAGTCTTATGTAGACCTATCATAAATAAAACTCATTATGATTTGTGGAACAAAAAAATACCCTATATTTGTTACATTAATTTTTTTTCTTGCAATGTCTATATCATTAATAAAAATTACAATAGAAGAAAAAATTCATCCAGGAGTGATAAAGGGTCTTCGTAGGTTTCTAAACCACTAGTAAATCATAAATTGTCTTTAATAAATGAACTGAGTTTTTTGAAGAATCTGTTCATATCAAATTTGATTAAACATATCCAGATGAACCCATAACCTTCCTAGGAAACCTGGAAGATGACATTTCAAATCTATAAATAAATGAAAATACATCAAATCATCTTCTAAAGAAATCTATTAAATCAAAAAAATGGAAATTCTTCAGACAGTGGACATGATGATCCTGAACAAGTTGATAAACCTTAAATTTCTAGACCTTCCATTTCTTGACCACCTCAAACCCTTGAAAAACATCCTTTACATGTTGTTTTTGGAGACATAGTTAAAGTGACACAAACTAGAAATTTTATTAGACACCATGTTGATCATGAATCCTTTTTTCCATAAATTGAACATAAAGATATCAATTATTGAATTAGCGATGTATTTTGGGTGATTTCTATACAAGATGAACCTAATGAAATAAAAAAGTAATGATTGGAAATTTTTGGATAGACCCAAAACAGCATGAACATCAGCACTAATAGGGTAGTTTCTTAAAAAATTAGATGAATCTAGAATTATTTTTAGAAATAAAGGCATACTAATTTCCAAAGGTTGTAGTCATGAATAAGGAATTTACTTTAAGAATCATTTTCACTTGTTTCCATAAGTGAGTCCATCATAATCTTTCTCACTTAATATATCCATCTTAATATCAAACATTATAAAATGGATATTAAAATATCATTCCTAAATTAGAATATAGTTGAGTTTTTTCCGATCAAACCCCTAGGTTTAAAACCAACATTTTAAAATTAATGTTATCAAATAAAAAAGCTTAATGTGGTTTTGAACAATATCTAGTTGATTGGTATGATATACTATGTACATTTCTCATTAGAAGTTTTTTTCAAAATGAATTTATGATCTTAGTTATTTGAAAAAACAACTTTCTGATTTTATTTAGTACTTAAATTTTATATAGTTGAAATTAATTTTTGATCTCCCAGAAATTATTTCATTATGGATTTTTATAAAATGATGCAATGTGAGTTTGAAATGAGTTTGATTTGTGATCTCAAATTATTTTTTGGATTTATGTTTTTTCAAAATAATTAAAGTATCATTTTATTTCTATGTATATACACAAATTTCCTATTAAAATTATTTGGTTTTGATACCATTAAAAAGTACTGATAGTCCAATGAGTACTAATTGTATGTTGGATCTTGATGATGACGATAAATCTATTGATCAAACGAAATAAAAAGGAATTATTGGATGTTTTCTCTACTTGACTGAATGTAGGCCAGATATATAGTTTAATGCGTGTATGTGGTCTTCTTTTCAAGCTAATACCACAGAATCAAAATTAAATGCTATTAAAATAATATTCACATACCTCAAATATACTATTAATTTAGGTTTGTTTTATCCTAAAGGAAAATAAATTGATATGGTGAGTTATTCTAATAATGATTATGATAGATTCTTGTTATATAGAAAGAACACCTCTAAAATATGTCACTTTTAAGGAATGTCTTTGGTTTCTTGATATAATAAGAAAAAAAATTCATTATATACTACGTAAGCTGAATACATAGCTTCTGGTAGCTTTAATGCTCAGATTTTGGGGTTAAAACACACTTTTCATGTATGTGGATATCAATTTAAACATGTACCTATACCTTGTGACAATAAAGTGTTATTAAAATTTCTACAAACCCGTTTTATTATACTAGTAAAAAAATATATTGATGTAAGACGTCACTCATTGAGATATCATTATCAAAAGGGTGATATCACTTTAGAATTTAGTGGAACTGAATACCATCTTATTGACATATTCACTAATCCATCGAACTCGGAAAATAAATAATTACATCAGACATGTGTTAGGAATTGTCAATCTAAAAGACCTTGTGTTTCTATTACTTTGTAACTAGATCATGATTTTGTGATTGTTTAATTTAAAAATCCGTAAATGATATAAATTTGATTCCATCAACTCTACTCATTTACCTCTACACTATATCAGTAATTTCTCCCTCATTACCCCAAGCATTCACCACATAAACACCTGTTTTAATGGATTGGAATGGAGTGTGTGATGTTAGATCTTGACAATTGTGATCCCCTTTATTATAATAAACAGAAAGGTAAATCTACAAAATCATCAGCACATAAATGTCATGCTATGGAAAATAGTGTTGTAACTCTAGAAAAAAGATTTATTGCAAAATTATTGTTATAAATAAATTCTCGGCTTTTCAAGGTACTAAATCATCAAGGTTGTTTCCAGTGGTTCTCCAATAAATAATTACCTAAAGCTATCTCACATAATTTATATGAATATGGAGATTATGTTGGAATGATGCGATGTCACCTAGATTAAATCCAATCTAAAATGAAGAAGAATAACTTTTTCTTCCGGACATTGGGATGAATGTCTTAATGTTATTCATGTATGTGTATTTGATGATTATAAAGGTACATCTCCACTTGAGAGTGATATGTTTTTCATTGAACCTGCATCTAAGGAGCTTACTAATAATTATGAGCATTTAAGACCCATTGGTGGAGAATGTTGAATATTGTTTATGTTTATCCATCATCAAATATTTCCAATGAAATGGGTAATTTCATCACAAAAATATAAAGATTTATACTTGGTTTATCTACTATGAAAAATGATCACGTTAAATTTATGTAGATATGTTATTGTTCATATGTATTAGATGATGTAACATTTATGAAAAAAAATTCCATGTTCTATCCAAGTATAGTCATGGCTATGCTGAAAGACAAAGGTTATGTATATGAAGATAAAGAAGTTGTTTTGTAATGTAGTGGGATCTCCCTTAGTCAAGAGATTTGTATTAGGATAAAATAAATTGGAACCCATGGAAGGTAGATTGGGTTGGTGATGAAGTTAATATCCATGACATGTTCAATCAAGTGGATTATCCAACTAGACTAAAGAAAATCGTTGATCCTAACTTGGGACCAAATGAAGAAGTTGTTTACTCTTTAAAAGAGGAATACGAGATTGTCACTCCGGTTAGTGATTCGGGCTCACATATTGATGATATGAGTTATCCAGACAAATCTAAATATCACAATAGTTTTTCCATTGGTCCTCCTAGTACACCCCTCACCTCATCCTATGATGATGCCACTCATGATGATAAATGGAATGAGGAAACATAACTCTCAGGTAGTATATAATATGTAAGTATCCCCAATGGATCTAAAGATGAAGAAGAAGAAAGTGAATATGGTGAATGTGGAAGGGGTAGTGAAGGGGAAGAATGTGAAGAAGATTGTGATAAAATTTAAAATGAAGAACATGTATCAAGGCATGATGATGATCAAATCAATGGAAGTGATAATGTCTATCATAATGATGATCAAGGTGAATGTTTTGAAATATTTGATGTTGTGAATCAATCTTAGTTGGAAGAACATCCAAATGTTTTTATTGAAGAGATAGAAAAATCCAAAGTTACAACTGATGTGGATGCTCATGAAATTCATGTAACTCAATTGGCTTATGAAAGAATAAAATCCCATGATGAAGATGAGAAACTAGTAATTAAATAACATATTAAGGGGGAACATTATGAATGAAAAAGCCAAACTTAAGTATATAATCAACTTGGAAGAATATGGCTTAATACTCCCATTCTTGTGGATAATGATATAATGGATGAATATGAGAGGAATCTTGGGTACATGGAAATTTTCTTAGATTAAGAATAATCAAAAGATAAATTGTTCATCCTACTACAAAAGAACTAGTGGTTGAGACCATTTCTCGTGACTATTTCACTAAGACGTGATTAGAAAAATTCAAGGAAGACATATGTTTCTTAGTAAGACATCCAATAAAATCTTAAATGAGATATGGGATTGATGATGTGCAGACAAAAAACACCTATATGAATGATAACATGAAATCTATCTGGTCTATTATTGATGGTGTAAATAAATCTTGAACATCTTGTTCTACTCTTACCTCAGCAAGAGCATCATAAGATGATGCTTGTTTCTTATAACAAAATTTGTTAATTAAAATTCAGACATATTTGATTACGACTTTAGAAAACATTATGGAATGCAACACCAATATTGGGTATGAGATGAATAAGTTAATTACTAGCATCAATTATTTAATTACTTATTACAAGAATACAATGGATATTGTCATGAATGGACTTGATGATCTTGTTTTTCATCTTGACATTTAATATTTTTTAAACTTAGAAAGGAAGTAAATGAAATTGTGTAGTCTTTTTTAACCTCAACACCTACTACAACTCATTCCTCCTATGGTTAGACATCCAATACTCTGGATATTCTGTGAATCTAAACTGTTGAAAAAGAGAATCTTAAATCACTATTTGATACCTCTGTCTTGGGTAGCCTAGATTAGATTGAGAAGAATATTTATCATGTGCATGATATGCTCAGATTATATACAAATGAATCATCATCCACTATGGAAGAGCATACAATGAAGATAAATTCATATTTCTCTAGGATTTATGCAATGCAATTTTTAAAAAGTCATTTTATGTATTTCATAGAAAATTTTAATTTACCCTCAGTTACAAAATCATTCAAAGAACAAGTCTAGTAATTATAGGAATTTACCCTTTTATTTGATAAATATATGGACATTATCACATTGAGAATAAATATTATGTATGGAGGAGGAATAATTGAGGACTTCATCTCGCTACTGAAACCATATCATCATGTTCAGAGTGAAAGCACTGTTGCTTAAGCTGCTACTTCTCTTCACTATGCACATTCAATTACTTCTTCTCCAATTTCAGTTTCTCAATCCCGGAACCAAATATGACCAATTATCATAGATCAACCTCGACATCTGGTGTTATCCCAACATAGACAGAGCCATGAACCAGCTGTTCCAATAGGAATTCTTTTTCCGTGACAGATGATTTTTTCAGTTGCTCAAGTTTCTCAAACACCACCTATTGGACCTACAATTGATCCAAATTATAAGGGGATGACACCCCTTGATCCTAAGAAGAATCATGGAGTTATTTATTTTGATAGGTATGAGTTCTAGTATTTTTTTTACTTTCTGTGTTTTTTGATATTTTCTACCAATTCATTATTTCTACTTTTCTATTTTAGCTTTCAACCTTCAAC
Organism: Viscum album; assembly: GCA_963277665.1. NCBI lineage: Eukaryota > Viridiplantae > Streptophyta > Magnoliopsida > Santalales > Viscaceae > Viscum > Viscum album. Next base: position 189,336,471 of record OY728150.1, read on the forward strand.
TTTTTTCTAATCCAAAATGGGATATATCATTATTAATAATTAATAGGTGTTTATGAATTATTATTCATAAATGTTACTTTGATACATTTCAAATCCAAAAATTATTTAATAGTCTCTTCAACTATATGGGAACTAATTATCTGATTGTCTACATTATTCATTCTATCATGGTACTTAACAATTCCATGATTTGTGATCATAAAAAAGGGATAGATTGTTGGTCCATAGGATAATGTTGGACACTATCTCTGACTATAATGTTTTTAATTATCCCAAATTATGTTATATAATTACATATATAATACCTCATGACAGATCAAATCTTATGACAAATCTTATATTGTTTATCAAATCTCTTCAATCACATAACTAATTATGTATTTTCAAGTCTAAACAAAATTTATAATATAATAACATAGTTTAATTATGGGTATTAATAGTTTCATTACCTTTCAATACTATAGGACATCCACCACCTCCAAAATTATCTTTGTATTATTCAATGAGAATCACAGAATAACATGGACACTGACCTAAAAATGAATCACTAAATCCTATGAATCACCGATGAAGATGACCGACTAATGATTATGAATCACCGATGATGATGACCTATAGATTTAATTGACTCTCCCTGTTAGTTGACCTACTAATTCATATGAATCCTCGATGCAGATGACCTAACGTTAGTCCAATTGAATGTCTGATGCATGGTGCTACCGACACAAGGACACACCAACAGTAAAAACGAGTCACCAATGTAATGAGTCACTGAAGTATAGAATGAATGATAAAATTATTTACTGAGGGTTTGAGTCATAGACTGATGGAGGCACTGATAGAAGATTCACCGACATATGTCTCACTGATAGGACAACTCACATATAGACTCACCAACATAGGAATCACTAATATACTATTTTATATTTCATTTATTATATTTATATGTAACGATCATATTTGAGTCATTTAATGAAACTAAAATATTTATTAATAATTTGTAAGGATTTTATCTGAAAATATAATGTACGATGAAAATATGCACGTAGAAAGAACATGCACTTTCTCGTCCCTTAATTAAAAAATGAATATTTGAATAGATAAGAAATACATAAGGGAAATGTGGTGTGCCCATGTGTGATACATACATAAGAACATCTGCATTTCTCATGAACCTAGTGTTAACTCATTAACAAAAGGAAGAACAAACGAGGTAATCTCAATCCAAATGTACATCAAATCATCGATCTTTTTCTGCATATCGAAGAAAGAGAAGGATATACCTACAATACCAAACTTGTTCCTAGAATACAGAATATGACACTCAGTTATAGTTTCTAAATCTAGAATAATACCCAACCAACATCTAAACTACATCTAAAGAGTCCAATGTTACATCTCAAGAAAAACAATTCCTTCAAAATAATTTCTCATTTTTTCTCTGTTGTGTGAATTTATACCAACTTGTGAGCAGTGTCTGTATCTGTCTATAGAGAACACATTTTCTCCAATATAAAAATAAAGAATAAAATATATCCTTCCACTCATTCATTATTACACATTATTACTCCCATGGATAATTGGTTAATAAGTCTTTTTGTGTCCTGATTGTTTGTACCCATGAAGAACTGTGGTAGAAGTTTTGTGACCTGGATAGCATGTGTGCGAATGTGAACACCAATCAAGGTTGTGGATCAAAATAATTATTAATTAATACTTTATGGTAGTAGTTTATTAGATAGTAGAGAGGATTATGTATCTTCTTTACACTGATCCTCTTGATTTATTTCTAATGAGATTTTACTTTTGGTTTTACTCTGTTTTTTACATATTTCAGAAACTAAATTCAGAATTGGTAGTTAGTCATACAAAGGGTTTATAATATCATTTACTTATTAGTATTGTTTCAAATGTTATATTAATTATCAAATTGAGATAACTAAGAATTAATCTCACATTTGAGAAATTAATCGAATAGTTGAGATCATATAAATTCAGTACTGGATAACTAATAAATTGAATATTAAATATTGGGGGAACTTCAAATAATTCATTTTTAACAGAATTTTTTATCGGAACTCGATTCACCCTATATTGAGTTTCCTACCCCAACCAATATTTTCATAATATTGTCAAAAGAAATAACACAATGTAATATGACAATGTTGTCTATGAACGAATGTATTTAATACATAAAAAGACATTAATCACTGAAAAATGGAATATATCATGATATTTTTTTTGGTAATTTCTAGTGAAATCATGTAAAATGAGTGTTTATTAACTATTATAAATAAAAGACATTAGTGTGGTATAAAGAAAATATTATAGATTATTTAAAGAGGGAAAGAAATAATATTTTATATAAAATAAAAAAAAACAAAAAAGGATTTTAATGATTAAATGATTTATTTTATATTAATAATGGTGTCCAAAAAATAATTTTGGATAGCACTTGATAATGGATGAGAAATCATGATGTTCCCCTTCATCGATATTTTGTACCATGAATAATTGAGAAGGTAGAAATTTTAAAATATTTATTTTGGCACAAAATAAAGACGATTTATAATGTCATGGATTCTAAAACTAAACACATTAATAAAATAAATAAGAACCATTTATAATTATATTAGTTTTATTATAATTAAATTAAGGTGAATTATGTCTCTTTTGATATGTGATAATATTCAATTTCATCTATTGAGACTATTTGATTCCATGGCTTCCAGTATCTGTTCACTTGTATACGTGCATATAAGATCATTTAAAGTGAGAATTGTTTTGCACAATTGAAATTAAATATTATTAATGAATATCATTAATTTTAATTTTTATTATATTTTTTTCTAGATTAGTGGATGATTCCATAGATAAATAATTAATGGTAACTTTTTAGATTATTTTGGTGTCTATTGATCGTTTCAAAATAGTTTTTTTATTAATTAATAACATGTATATATAATGTGTTCAGAAAATATATAGGATGCAATAAAGATATTCTATTCTATTTTAAATACATATTTTATGAAATTACTTAATTACCTTAATGAAAATTTAGAAAATTGGATCGTCAATAGATAAAAATCCTCAACTATCGAAAAACATTATCAAATTTCGAATAAAAAAGATGGGAAGAAAATTAATATTGTGTTTTTCCATTAACATATTAAAATTCAGTAGATTAATTTTACTATGATTATCAAGTCACTTGGATATGGGGAGGATAGGAGTGAAAGGAAAATAAAATAAAATAATGAGAAAGTGGTTTTTAACACTTGTATTATTCCTCGTGAGAACTTCTTGAGCAACATTAGTTGTCTATTTTATTGATTCCAAATTATCCTGGATTGTAGAGATCCTTGGGAATAGTTTTTTGTAGAATTTTGACAAGATTTAAATCATTTAAGGTGTGAGTAGAAGTGGTAGAGAGCGGTGGTATTTATAGTTGTGGATGGGTTTTTTTACTATTTTAATATGTAGTTTATCAGTTTGGTTGAAGACTACAAATAGTGATGAGTTTTGACAATAAATAAATAAAAAAGAGTATGTGAGTTTGATATTATTTCTAGTTACATAATTTATTACTCATCCATAACTAATAATTTAGTTATTTATTTATAATGTTAAATCCCTTCGATTATTGTATTCCACTATTCATAAATAAATATATTATTTTATAAATATCCCAAAAATTCATCCTAACCATTTATCATTATGTAGAATATAAAAGTGGAAAACATTTTATAAAAATATGTTTCAACATATAATAAATATAATTTTTAATTAAAATAATCATTTATTCATGAATTACAAATTTTATAATTAGGATTTATTTTATAATAATTTTAAATATTAATTAATATCAAATAAAATAATATTATAATCATAATACAAATCAAAATATTTATTTATTAATATATTTTATTAAAATAAATTTTCATTTTCCTCTTTATATTAATTATAAAATTGTAAATCAATGTTTATCGCATACCAAATTTCCAATGTATAATTTATCATTTTAAAAAAATTAATGGAATTATTTCATGGTATAAATATATTATACTAATATTTCGAAGATACCTATATATTATTCATAATTACATAGGTGATTATATTATTGTATTTGCATGTTTTCATTTCCAAATGGTCACATTATGATTGCCTAGGTCATGTTACTATTCCATTGGCTTTGGTACCATACTTTCTATAAACACTTCTTATATCATTCATTATTACTTTATAATGTTTTTGTGAGGTTTTATATGTACTGGTTGTCTGATTTATACTACATTAAATAATTATAAGATGGTAAATTTCATTGATATGTTTTTGGGTCGTTACTTGGGGGGTGACTAACTAACCTATGTTCCTAGCCCGAATATAGAATTAATCCACCACATGAAATTTTACTACCACACATTTCCCCCTTAACACTACAATTTTGAACCAAAAATCCATAATTAAAATTTTATTTCCCCTTTATTTAATCGTGTAAATATCATTAATCTCCCAATTCCTCCATAATTATTGAATGATATTTAGATGATATAAGAAAGAATAATTTTTATATTCAATACAAATAATTAATCCATATTGATAGATAGTTACTGATCTATGATGGATACATTGTTTTAGTGATTATGTTATGATTAATTCTTCATTTCATTATAGATAAATGATGAATATATAATAATGATAAAAATTCTTGATCAATCCATGATCCTCCCCTGACAATGACTATTCAACAAAAAAGTGATTTTGAATTATCATCAGGTTCTACTTTTAATTAGATTTTTATGATATAACATTAGTATGTTGATGTGTAAAATGAATATTAGTGGATTATTAAACATGTCAATTAAAAATACCATAACTAGAGATGGAAATATTAAGAACATTTGATGTTACATAGTAGTTCATTGTCATTCAATCATCTTTAGACTTTATTTTTCTTGAATATGTTTTCTATGGAATTATAGTTAATGAATTTATATTCAATAGATATACATAAGGCCTTATTCTAGAATTAATTATGCATTCATGATATATTATTTACTAAAAAACGGATATGATGATTTGGAATTATTTCCATCAATATACCACCGAATTAAATCTTTAGACTGATTGGACTCTATAAGGTATGTTATTTTATAATAACAACTATGAAATTGATTATACTTGAGGAACAACCATAACATATTTCAAAAAAAATTATAATCAAAATTAGGAACCCTTAATGTGAAATCTATCTCTCCATAGGTGTACAAAAATATTTTTCTTGCAATCCATAATGAACATTGGAGTCCTTTATCAATAACCATGGGGATATAAGTTCATTAAATTTTAAACCTCGCTAAAATCTTGTTACCTGGGTGTGAATCACATTCTTTCCTGGATTTCTTATTGAACTATGATTATTTCATGGGGGTTGTTTGTTCCTGTATTACACATATATGATCATTGTTTCAATTAGTATTTCTAGAGTTTATTTGTACAATTCTTGATGATGATTGGTTATTATTAGATGATGCTATTATAGTTTTAATGAATTCATGATTTTGTTGTATTATTTTAATATGACCTTTTGGGTGTTAACATTACTTTGATGGTTTATTATTGGTTTCCATTATAGCTGGTCCTTTATGGCCTATTTACCCTTAAAAGGGTTGTGAACATTACATGAGATAACGTTGTTATTGGACCTATACATGGGGTAGGAGGTTGAATACCACGAATCCTAGTGGGATCTCGATTCTGTGATAATACTCTGAAACATGATTTTACTTTATATTGTGATGATACTATGTAATATGGTTGCATCAATTCTCTATGGAAAATTAGTGACATTTATCCATAATTTATTATAGATAATGATTGTTACTAGTAACACATGATCTATTTTTTTTTCTGGCATTGAGAAGAAGATGGGGTATTTTGGACATGCGGTGCCTTGGTTATCACATTGGTTCCACGAAGGTGATTGTAATTCCAACATGATAATTTATTTCTATCATGGAATACAGTTGTTTTACATGTGAATATTTTCATTAAGGAAAAATTGGTTGTGTCATACTTGATTATATAACTCACAATATATCTGGTCATCTCGATGTGTGTAAATACATCAAAAACATCGATCATGAAAAAGGTAAAGGGATCATGGATGATTTTTATTCTAATGATCATAGAGTTGGGAGAAAGAATGATTACATACTCTTTATGATAATTCAATTTATTTTTTATATACCTTTAAGAAAAACTGTTTTGGTTTATCATAAAATAAGGGAAGCCTATTTATTTAATCTATGACATTTGTTCCATTTTATATTATTTATTTATTTTTATTTAATAAAATAAAATAAAGTTTATTATTTTATATTTTATGTGAAGTGATATGATAATATGAGTAGAGTTTCATCAAATATATAATTCATACCCTCACTTAAAATTATCACCATCCGATGTGTTTTCAGATTCACCAAGATTATAGTCTCCCGATTGATATAAATCATAACCCCACAAATAGAAAAAAAATATTACTCTGAACATGGATATGTGCATGAGGTCATGTGACACTCTAACTCATACATGGAGGTATAGGTTGGGATGTTACAAAATTCTATCAGAGTTGTGTTTTCTTATTTTATTTTTAAATATACATTTAAATTGTAGAAATGAGATACGCTATGTGGAACTCTGGAATGAGGGTTACCCTGTGTCTGAATAGATCATGTGTGGAGGTCCTCCAAGTAACCATATATGAAATTTCAGTCACAATTATTGTGATTTTGGATGTAATCAGACATCACGAGTTAGAATATTATACTAAATTGAATATATATATATATATATATATAATTTTTTCATTAATCCAAGTTTTTCTATTAAATTAATTCCTAGATTATTCTGTCTTCTCTGGATATACCTATGATTCAGCTAAGTGATATATATTTTTTCATAATGTTTAGAAATATTTATCCTATAATTAATAAGCTAAACCTCATAAAAATTTGATTATTGTAAATATATGACTTTGAATAACGTGAATGGATCGAGGAATATAATTAGCCTTATTAGGGAAACACAATGTAATATTGGTAGAATCATAGAACAATGTTGTGTGATCCATTTGAATGAATTTTATTTCTCATAATTGCTTCGGGTTTTTCAAAACAATGCCTTCACATGTCAAAAGATGAGGCCTCGAAGGAGACGGATTGGACATCCAACTGATGTGGTCCGGTATAATCTTACTAGAGATGATTCCCATGTTTGCCTACCTATTTTGATGTGTTGTGAAGTAAACTATGTTCATAAACCTTCTATACTGGAGCCTGTTATAATCACACATTTTGTAGAAGTTCTTACTTTTGTCCCCTCATACTTTAGAAGGAATCTATTGTCCCATGTAGACAATGGTATAGAATTCAATCTCTAGCAACCGCTGGACCGCTGTAACTAGTGTAGAACATGATGTAGAGGACTATATATATCATTTAGGGTTTATTTTAAATTATGTGGATTTTAATGTACATGAAGTGGAATTTGGAATTTTTTATATCGTAGGTACCCTCCATGTAGTGGGGGAGCTTGATGGGACACACTAACAGACATGGGGTCCAACACAATAGGCCATCAAAGATCTAATATATTGAGAAATAATTAATAATTTGATAAATTTAGGTAGAGTAAATGAGTGAATTGATCTATATAAGGGTTCCATTGTAGTATATACATAGTCTATTAATTTCCCAAATATTTTATATTTTAATCATCTATGTTAGTAATAAAGATGTCCTGGATGTTTTTGATAAGTTGTTATCCCATCAACGTTTGGTAGGTTCCACATTTCAACATGACGATGTAATGACCCAAACATTTATCAAACAAATTTCTCCCTTCCTATAGTAATTTAAAATACTATAAATCCCATAAAATCACATAGATATAATAATAAAAAAAATTAAAAATGAAGAATTAATTAAATGAGATTTATTTCTAAAAGTCAAGGAACCAATAACAATTAAATAGTAACATGATCTTAAGAATAGTAACAGGACAATTTTGAATAGTAAAATATACAAACGAATATGAATTATATCCATGAATACATAAATAAAATTAAGGCCTCTTATAAATAAAATTAAAGTAAAATTATATTTTAGTCTAAGTAAATAAAAGTTTTAAAAATTCATTATTATATATTGGAATATTTATAAGTCAGAAATACATAATTAATATTTTGTGAATAATTTAGTAATTTAAAAGAATTAATTTTTTCATAGAATGTATTCATAAATTAATATTATGTTGAATTATTATTTTTGAATAATTTAATGAGACCTTAATTAGTTTTTAATTATGATATAAAATTTGTTATACTTTTAAAATCTATATTTACAATATTAATAACGATTTTAATTAATAATTAGATTACTAATGTTTGGAAAATAATTTTCATAAAATGGATATCATTTTAGAAATCTACACATCAAAAAACATTTTGTGTGTATTTTTTGTATTTTTTAGAATTACTTTATTTTTTGGTGAATTGTAATTTATGGTAATTTGTTGTATATATACATTATATGATATGTACACTATTCATTGAGTCATAAATGGTATAATAAATATTTTTTTCATAATAAAATGACCTAATTTCTATATTTTGTCTCAATAATAAACACTATTTATTTTCTTGACCAGAATATTAATCTAATGTATTAAATAATAAAAAACGTGCCTCCCCTCCACTATAAGTACCACCCCTCACAACCTCTACTCCTAAAATCTATCAATATTTTATACATTCCCAAGTTATACCCATCACTCTAAACATTCACTACACTAAATCTTGGATCTCTTGTTTTCAACAAATGATTAGTCTTAGGTGACTTGTAGAGGATCTCATGAAGGGAATTTAAGAGGTAAATCCTCCCACTTCATCTAAATTCATTTCAATTTAATTTATTTTCTTATACTAAACACCAATACATTCATCAAAATATAATAATTACACTATTAACTTATAAATAATATAATTATATCGTGTTAGTGTAATATCAATCATTAATCTCCCCTCTCACTCTATTTTGTTTGAAATTAAATCGTCGCTTATGATGTGTCGATTAACTGACATTGTGGGTAGTCCACATTCATCATCCTTAAACAACTTCTAGTTCATTAAATAAGTTATTAAATTTAGTAAAAAAGATTATAATTTTTCTGATATCCCCATCATTATGTTTTGAAACTATCATTTATATAGAATACGAACTGATAAAAAATTTGAGTTTGTTGTGATCGATAAACAACCAATAACAACCTAAAATGATCATCATTTAATATTATCTCATGAATCATCCAAATAGTCTATAAAAAAATTCTTTATAATATAATTTAAACATATATAATATCTTTAATAGAATATAATAATAATTTTGGGTAGTTATTCAAATTTTACATGAACATCCAATCATGAATACAAGCGGACTGATCATGAAAACAATGAAAAAAATCCCACCTAAATGAGTAAATTAAATTATATAACTAATATAAATTACCATAAATTAAAATAATAAAACAAATATAAATCATATAAATGTAAAAAATGATATATAATTCTGAATTAATTAATCACAAGTGATTATAAAAGATAGTATTGGGAAGAAATCATTCGGAAATAAGGTAAGGGAAATTTTAGAATGCAACACTCTTTCTTTTTGGTCTCCCTCTATCAATCCAGTTTAAGTACGGATATTTCTAAAATATAATTTCAATTAAATTTTGTTACCTTTTTGGGATATAATTTTTTTATACTTGATCTATTGAAGAAAATGTATTCCAATGAGACTCTTCATTCCAAAAAACACACCATATACTTATTTGGATTGTTTATTCATCATTCAAGGTTTCGGATTCAAGGATTTATAACCACCATCCTTTGGGAATGAAATGTTAATGAATTTCCGATTATGATATTAAAAACATTCCTTTTGAATTTTATATTTTATATCCATTATTGACATATGTTATATGTGGCATGCAACATAATTTAAATGTTATGATGGGATGGGTGTTTGAAGAATTATATAGCACAATGTAAATGTTATGATGTGTCATGTGTAGCAAAAATTATATTTCAATATAATGAATTGGGTTTTATGATTTATCACATGATAAAATTAAAAAATTCATTAACATTTTTCTATCATTGTTCACATATATGTGCGGTAGTTCAAAACTAAGACATGATGTTTCTTTTTTATGCATAGGCACATTCCAAGCCTTATCTTAATGACTTTCTATCAGGATTATGATCCGATAGTTATGTTATGATTATGATGTTATGTTAGTACTCAACACATGTTTTATTATTTCATGTTCCTATATATCATTTATTGGGACTTTATCTTACCCCTTATTGATGTATATCTATAGGTGATTGGATTTATAAAATGAAATTCAAGGGCTAATAAGATTCTAGAGATAGAGGAAGTAAATAAATAAATATTTTTTACAATCATTATTTGAGGTACTAATTTTTCAAATAAACCAATCCTTTGGATCCTTATTGTGTAATTGATTTATAAATATGGGTTTAAAATGATTTTATAGTAATAAAAAAAATTTTGATTTCTTTAGTTGGTATCAGATTATAGTTTTGTTAATTTTGGAATTTGGATTAGAGAACCTTAGTGATTGTTATTACTATGAGACTGTGTATAATTAAGAAACCAAAACTATTTTTTAAAAAAAATATAAATGTAGGGTTCTCACATGATATGATTTTAGACTCAAATGAAAAAGTAATATTTTATTTATTCATGACTTGTGGACATATGTTTTGATCAATCTTTTTTTTAGAAAATGGTGGGAAGTTGGAGATACTTGGAAAACCACGTGTGTGAGAGGAAATGTTGTGATTTCCAGAATGACGTCCCCAATTTAATGGCAGGTGGAGTTCAAAATATCCTGGGGATGTTTATCTATTTGTCTCATGTTATGAACAATTACCTGAATAATGTGGAATGGATGATTTCACATTAGAGGGTGAAATAGGTCATCATGTGTTTTGTGTGGTATACTCCACCAACATCTAGGGGATTTCCAATCCACTTGTCTTATAATAGCTGGACAAATCAATCGATAATAAATTTTTGGTACTGTAATATTCTGAGATGGGGAGGTGACTCATTCTATTCACAATATAGATAGAGTGGATTACCAATGGTGGTCCTCAATTAAGAGAAAAAAGATGACTAATGGAATTTAAGATATGTAGTGCATAGGAATTAAAATAAGGTTTCTTAATATGTATTTCCCTTGAAATAATCATACAAATATGGAGAGAGAATTTATAGATCTGAATAAAAATTAATGTGAATCTCTGATGACTTTTGAAGAAATGTTTACAAAGAGTGAAATGTATGCTTTAGGTTTTTTTATCAACAATGATATAACAATTGATAGATTATTTAGTTGTTTAAATACAAACCTTAAAAATGCACATTAAATTAAAAAAATATGTGTTATGAAGAATTTACACGATGATCTATCAATGTAGTGATTTATTTTGGATAATGGTTCCATATATATGGTGATAAAAAAACATAATATGTAGTTTCAAGATGCAGGATCTAATGAGAATGGAGGAAATAAAAATCAGCCACCCATGTGTAAAAAATATGGGAAGAAGAATCATGGAAAATACCTCAAAGGGTTATGGATATACTTCATGTGTGGGGGATAATGTGACCAAGCACATGAGTGATGAAATTTCCAGAGGAAATAAAATAATGTGGTGGAGGAAAGCCAAGAAGCACACATAGTCCAATTCTACAACTATATGTATGAGGGGAACTATTTGTGGTAGTGCAAAAAAACATGAAGATAACTAATGTAATAAAATTCTCTATCTCCCAAATTCAAAGGTGAAATAAAAGGCTTAATACCTCACTACTATATAAGTGGGGAAAGAAAATTAATTTTTATTAGGTACACATCCTATTCAATTGAAAATGGAAAATGTCTTATTTTATTCTGGTTCTACTCAATGTTTTATATCTATAATGTTTTCTATAAATAATTAATCAGATAACTAAATTTTGATGTAGATACATATTTAAAAACACCTAGTTGTGAAATCACTGTAACTCATGTGTTGGATTATTCTCTTATTAGTGAATATGGGAATATTGTTACAGTGAATTTCTTAATACTACCCCTAGTTTAATTCGACAGTATATTGGGAATGGATTGGGTCCCATTATATTGAGAACATATAAACAATCGATAAAAGGAAATATTTTTTCATATTCAGATCCATTCTATAAAAGCCTACAAATTCTATGAAGATAGTGAATCTCCTTATGAAAATCCAACAATGATGTAGGTGTTGATTACTTTTGAAGAACCATACCTCTCACAAATGGATAATTCTTATATTGACATCTCATAACTGGAAATTACCATTATGATGGAATATAGTGTTGTATTTCATGGAGATATTCCCTTAATTCCCATATATCTTGAGTTATATTTCCCAATAAAACTCATACCCTAAGATACTAATATCTTGAAGTGTACTTATAGGAATGATTCGGTAGAGTTGGAGGTGTTATAGAAGAAGCTTCAAGAACATCAGGACAAATTGTCTATATGACCCAATGAATCATAGTGGGGTTTTTCGATGCTCTTTTTCAAGAATATGAATGGATCAATGTGGCTATTTATCGGTTATCAGGAAAATAGCATTACTGAATTTGTATCTTTTCCCTTGTATTGATGGCTTGTTCAATAGTTTACAAGGATCATAGTACATCTCAATGGTGTATCATCATTCTAGATATCATTAGCTAATGATGAAGAAGAAAGATATCTAGATTCCTTTATTGTTTAAAATGAATGGGTACTATGATGTTATGTTGATTGCCTTCAATCTTTCTTATGCCCCTAAAATATTCATGGATTTGATGAATAAGGTCTCTATTAATTACCTATACATATTTGTGTAAGTGTTTATAGATGATATTATCATCTAATCCAAGAGTTAGGAGGATCATGAAGAATATCTAAGGCTAGTGTTGGATATCTTAAGGAAGGATAAGTTGTACACTTCGTTTAAAAAGTGTGAAATTTTTATGTTGTATGTTACATTCTAGGGACATGTGATCACTTGTGTGGGGATTTATATGGACCGTCAAAAAACAATGGAAGTTTGAGGAATGGCCCAAACCCTCTTGTTTCATGTAAATCTATAGTTTTCCTTAATAAGTAGTGTACTATTGTCATTCTATGATACATTTCTGAAGATTCTCAAGACCATAGACTCTGTTAACAAGGAAAGGGGTAAATTATGTATGGATGGAATAATTTGAGGAAGGATTAAAGGATCTAATGAGGAGGCTTTCCATTTAATCTATACCCTCACTACTTAAAATTGTAGAATGTTTTGTGATTTATAGTGATGCTTCCAAGAAATGATTAGGTTGCGTACTAATGAAAAATGATAATTTGATATCCCACACATCACGGTACTTAATTAAACATGATAAAAACAACTCTATGTATGATCTAAAGCTAGGTGATGTGAATTTTTCCATGAAAATCCAATGTAACTAATTATATGGTGGTAAATTTGACATATATACTATAAATAATATCCAAAAGTATATATTCACACAAAATAATCTCAACATTAGTCAAATTAGTTTCTTATATCAAATCAAATACTTTGATTTCTGTATTCATTGTCACATCAGTAATGAAAACAATGTATCTAGTGCTCTTAGATGAATATAACCTACTACTCTATAAGTGTTGCGAATTGAGAAATACCCTATCTTGATTGATATGAATATAACATATTTTTAAATCATAATGGTAGGGAATACATATTACCTTTCCCAAATGAATTCCAAACCATATAACAATGTGTTGATTAAGGAAGCATGTATGGATGATCTAGAGTTACAAAAAATAGTGAATTCACTAAAGTAAGGGAAATTGTCAGAGTTCCATATCGATGATTATGGTGCGATTTTTTTTCGGAATAAGGATTTCTGTTAATTAATCACCAAAACGAAATAACGATATCTTTTAAAATAATCAATTCTCAACTTTCTCTATCTTTCCCAGGAGTACCAAGATGTACCATGACCTCTAAGAACCCTTTTTGTGGGAAAACATGAAGAAAAAAATTGTTTAGTATATATCAAGGTGCTTGATATGTAATAAAGTTATTTCCAAGTGATATAATTCTAAATGGATGATGTAGTAATTTGTTATAACCAGGTAAAATGGAAGAATGACACTATGTACTTTGTCAGAGGTCTTCTAAAGACATCAAAATGAATAAAATGTAAAATGGGTTGTGTTGGATCGACCAACTAAGACTCCCACATTATTTTCTATTTTGGAATATCTCGTTCTTTAATAACCTGCAATGATATATGTGAATGAATTCATGATACTACATGGATTTACACTCTCTATTGTCTCTTATCATGAAACCCTGATCACATCGAAATTCTGGAGGGGTCGTCAACATGTATTGTTTACTGAATTAAATTTCATTATGGCCAATCACCACCAAATAGATGGACAAATTGAAAGGACTAGTTATATGCATAATGTGATGCTAAGATCATGCTCTTTAGAATTAAAATGGGGTTGGGATCAACATCTCACCATGGTTGAGTTTCCATACAACAATAACATCCACTCGAGTGTTCAAATGTCACTATTGGAATCACTGTATAGAAAGAGATATAGAACTCCTACCTATTTAGATGATTTTGGAAAAAGAGTGCTACATGGAATGTTTCTTGTTCTTGATAAGATATAGAAGGATCAATCGATCCAAACAACATATCAAAGATACCAATATTCGAAAAAATTTCCTATGATGACAACCATCAAAGGGACTAGGAGTTCAATGTTGGAGATAATGTCTTCCTTTGAATATCACCAACAATGAGGGTCATTTGGTTTTGAAAGAAATAGATGCTATGATTAATTTATATTGTATCCTTTTAGATCATTGACTACATAATATTCGTGTCTTATCCTCTTGAACATACATATTATATGGATCATGTTCATGATTTATTCCATGTATCATTATTAATGAAGTACATAATAGATCTCTCACATGTAGTGAACTCAGAGTTAGTATTGTAGGAAGATGTTCTCTCTTATGAGGAGCAGCCAGAAATGATTCTGGATCATCAAGATATTGTAGTATGTTACAAGACAACAAAAATTTTCGATGTGTTTTGTATGTACCATATGTTTAATAAATCATCAATTTATAATGGGATGAGATAAATTATATGTACTCTCACCTATTTATGTAAAACAAAAGTTTGCGAGTGATATTTCAAAAGGGGAGAAGAATGTAATGAATGATACTTTAAATAAAATATTGTACACGAATTTATAGTAATTTCACATAGTATAAA
This sequence comes from Viscum album, assembly GCA_963277665.1. Classification (NCBI taxonomy): domain Eukaryota; kingdom Viridiplantae; phylum Streptophyta; class Magnoliopsida; order Santalales; family Viscaceae; genus Viscum; species Viscum album. Next base: position 189,351,938 of record OY728150.1, read on the forward strand.
TCCCATAAAATAATTTAGAAACCATAATAAAAATATTATAAATTGATAATTAATGAAATAAGATGTATTTCTAGTAGTTATGAAACCTATAAAGTTGAAATCATAACATGACTATTGGAATTGTCATATGACCCTTATGAATAGAAAAACAACCAAATTAAAAGTAACCACACCCATCAATTTGTAATGAAAATATAATAATCCATTAAATAATATTATGGTATTATTTAAACATAGTTTATGTAAATTACTTTTTTAAAAATTTATATTTAAGCCTAAGACATTTTAAAAGTCATGAACATTCAAATGAAATTTTATAATTAATTAAATAATTTCTTGAATAATAGTTTTCCTAAATTGTATTGATAAATTAATATTTTTATTTAATTGGATTTTATGATTATTTTATGATACCTTATATAAAACATAATAGTGCTATAAAATTGGTTATAATTTCAAAATTAGTATCTTCCAAGTAAGTTATGATTATAATTAAAAATTATCATACACATACTTATTATAATATATCCATAAAATTATATAATTTTTTAAATTCACATAATAAAATGGTTAGGGTGATTTTTTTTGTATTTTACTTAATGTCATGAATTTTGGTGAAGATTGAATTATGGTATTTTATGTTATATACACATTTTAATATAAATACACTATTCGTTTAGTAATCTATAATGTATTAGCAATTGGTTCGAACTCAAATTATCTTGTTTATTTATTTACTCTCAATAACTTACACTATTGATAGGGTTGAGAAAAATAATATAATAATGAATTATGTAATTAGAAATAACCCCTCTCATGCACTATAAATACCTCCCCTCACATCTTCATCTCCTCACACCTATCATGCTTTGATCCTTTCCCATATTCTTCCTAACACTATTCCATTTCATCTCTATCACTTTCATGAGGTATTGGTATAATCCAAATAACAAGAGTAGGATACATTAGGAGGATCTAAGGAGGGTAATTCATGGTGCAAATAATCTCACTTTTTCTTGTAATTTACTTTCAATTTGATTTATTTTATTATTATATGCGTGAAAGGCATGATGCATGACCAGCACGTCGAAAAATAGAAAATGCATGGAGTGCTTGAAATATTTAAAATTTGACTAAAAGGCAATGTAATGGAAAAGAAACATGTATGCCGAATGTGACATCAAATTTTGGTTTTGATGCACATATGTGATCTTGCACGAAGTGTTGAATCTTCCTTGTAGGGGTCAGTGAAAGCTATAAATAAGAGGTGACCCTTCTCATTCATATTCTCTCAAAAAATAGAGAGAATCTGTGCTCAAGATAATAATATAATTTGATCCAAAAGGATACAAATGAATTATATGGAGTTTCACACAAGCTGTGAATGTTACACATAATATTTGAGTTGCATTTAAGATTGATGATGCATGAATGGTGTGTCTTTTTACCATAGTGTATTCTTGCTCGCAAGGAAATAATGATTCTTCAAAGACAGAGTTAGTGTTCTGTGAATGAATTTAGGGTTCCAATTAATAATAAGGTAAATATCTATTCATCAGTGGATGAGAGTGGGATATCAATAGAGCATCTACATATAGTAGAGGATCCATTCATCTCGGATAATGTTTAGACATTCATGTCTACAAGCTGTGAGTGGATCATTTCATAGTAGTGAAAAAATGAAGAGTAATATAGAGATTCATCCCTACGACAGTGAGCCATAGATAGAGACATAGGTATTGACCCTTAAGAATGTTGAGAGAAGACCCAAACCTATTTAAATGCAGTGATCCTAGACATAGAATATATATCCCAAACTTTGACATTTAGTGGATTTGCTACATTAAAATTTTATAATTGTATGCACCATTGATATATCCAAGTGAGGACGAAAAATGTAAAAAAATCCATGCATCATGTGATAACATTCCAGCATTAGTTTTAAAAAAAAATTCAGTGAAAGAAGAAATGAAGTGATAATCATAAAGAAACAATATTAAATAACATGTCACTAATAATAAAGTAGAAATGATATAATGGGGTTGGAATAATTTGGGAAAGAATATCCAAACAGTGATTCAACCCCTCTCATGGCATCTAGTCAACTAGTGGACCTAAAAGATGGTAATAAAACCCTTAAATGTTTTAAAATAAAATTTTATGTTAATTTTAACACTATATTTATTTCATAAAAAATAATTTATAAACAATACTAAATGATGAAATAAAACAATTACATTTGGATCAAAAAACCTCCGAAGTTATCCTAAAATGATCATCATTTATATTTATCTAATAATTCATCCTTAGGTTATATAAAAAATATTTATAAATCATTTAAACATATAGAATATTAATAATAACATATAAAAATATACTATATATTTATCTACATTTAAAATGAACTTCAATTCATGAATACAAGTGAACTGATCGTCAAAAACCAAGGAAATGAATGCTCTCTAATGAAGATATTAAATTCTATTTATCATCGAAAAGACCATAAATGATATTTATAAAACCATAATGAATCATATTCACCTGTATAAGGATTCTGAATTGTTAATTGGTTAATATATTTTTATTATACATGCCATTAAATTGAAGAAAGAGTTTAGACAAAATATAATGGGAATTCGTGAACCCAACTCTCTTTTTTTTGGTTTTCCCTATTTCAGCACATTTCTAGTATAGATATTCATAAACTATAATTAGTTAATAATTTTCATACCTTTAGTTGTACATAAATGGTTTATAATTCAGTTTATGATAAACCCAGTATTTTCTAAATGAATTCCTATTTCAAAAAACACACCTTTTAATTCTTTATATTGTTTCTTCTTTACTCATGCTTGATGAATCCAGGATATTGTTCCCTATTTCCTTTGGGAACCCAATGTTTATCAATTTATTCCTATGATATGAAACCCATTAATTTTCATGGGTTATTTTATGTTCAATATTGTTATATGAGTTTTATGGAATGCATCATAATATAAATGTTATGATGTGACAGGGGCACTAAGAATTATATAGAGAAATGTAAAGTATATGATATGATGGGTGGACATTGAAGTATATAGAGACAAAATAAATTGTGTAATGTGATTTATCGTACAATAAAAGTGGAATAAGCATGAACATGATTCATTATTTTTTCACAACAATGTGTTGTAATTGACCACTATGACATGATGTTTTATTTTTCAAATTGCCTCATTCAAAGACTTATCCTGATGTCTTTCACTCCTGATTAGGTTCCCATGATTATGTTATGATGATGGTGTTATGTTAATACACACCCAAATGAATATTTTCACATGTTCTTATATATGATACTACTAGGGTTTTAGGTCACCCTATTTTTTTTTGTATCTATAGGTGATTACATGTATATTGGAGAATTAGAGGGCCAATAAGAAGCTTGAGAAGGAAGAATTTAATTAATATGTAGGTTTTATTTTGTAAATGTTATGTATGGCCCTAAATTTCTCAAACCAGTAAACCTATGGATCAAAATATTGTAATGATTTTATGATCATTTTTATTAAAATTAACATATGGTAATAGATGAAAATGTAGGGTCACTATAGATTACATACCCAATAGTTTTTCACATGTCCTTGACAATTGAGAATGTGATATAGGAGAATCAGGCCATTGGTTTTCATAAACCATTTACTAATCATGTAGGTCTGCAACATACTGCTACGATGAGGATCTTTTAATGAATTAAGATGAATTAGGCATTGGGCATGATTCAGTGTAGTATCACTGAGTTTGAATCAAGTACAAATTCTTCACCTCCCTCAGGAGGAGTTCTAAATTAGTTAAATTGTGGGATAGTTGGGAACTATTTCATGTTATTAACATAACAACATATATACTACTGATTTTTCATCAGGACAGTGAATAATAAAATGTTTTTTGAGATATTATCGGTTGAGGTTCCATATGTTTGGATTTTATACTATATATATTACACAAATATATTTGTTTCAAACTCGTCAGTAAGATTACATGGAAATGACCAGGGCTGGTCATTCATCTTATAGACTAGGACGAGTAGCTAAGGCATACCATGTTTATAAATTATATGATACTAAAACAAATTGTGGTGAGGGTTCATCTACTATTCTAGTTGTGATCTTTACCCCTTTTACATTTTATACTACCTTTATTGATAATATTGAATCTTATTTATTTATATATTTATATGTAATTACTCGACTTGACATACCAATAATTATCTCTTCTAATTTACTATCATGTGTAACACCATTGGGAATAAATATTTACTTCCTTCACTAATGATGAGAGTTTTCTATAATGTTTAACTAATATATAACTCTATAGGAAATAATGGTTCTATAGTTAATGAGCTTCATTGGGATTACCAACATGGAACTAACAAAGGGTTTATGATCTCACAGTGATTTTTTATCCGATATTGGAATTGATTACATCCAACAAGAGTTATAAGATCATAACGAATAATTAATGGGATTTGGGTGCCTGTAGTGTTTTTATAGACATGAAACATTTTGCGATGATCATGGTAGATTATGGGATTGTATATTTTAATAGGATATATGGTATCCCCCATTTACTTTTGTCATGTTGTGGATATCTATTAGGGTACCTTTCCCAATGAAATCATAGGACATCTCAAGTTAGGGTGTTTACTCTAAGATTGATATCCTCAATTTTCATAGATATTATTTTACCCCGTTATCCAATGGTTTTATATTATATAAATTATTGAATTTAGTATCTTGAGGACTAAGAAAACAAGGTCATTATCATGTTGAGTATATGAAAGACCTTGTCTTTAATATTCCTTAATACCCAATTAATTAAATGAAAAAACACATAACACAACCCATTATATCATTAATGTCTTTTGTATTTCATTGATTAGGTATATAGATTAATAAATTAAACATTGGATAAAACAAAATTATAAGAATAATTTGACCACATGTTCTTAAATTCCATGGATATTATAACATTGAATGGCATCACCTAGGTTCTTTAAAAAAGGGATAAGATATATCGACTAAATGGAGTAAAGTAAAAATAAAACAAGCTAAATTAGTAAATTTGATCTATGAGGCATATCATGGTTTCATAATAGGGTCTATAATCATAATTTTGAACAAAGATGTATGATAAAACTTTGTGGATTAAAGGAAACATATGAATGTGGAAACAAATTTTATCCTGATATCATAAAAATATGACAAGGATAAACCACATGAAATCAAAACATCAAATAAAAAGTCCAACAATATGGTTTCGTTTTTACAACATAATCCCATGAATAAGGCCTCATCATACTAAATAAACTACCATATGCAATGGAGTGATATATAGGTTCACCCAACATTTTTATATCTGGTACATGATTAAGTGTTCCACAAGAATCATACTATATAAATATTAATTTATTTAATTTGAATCATTTGATAAAAAATTAAATGATATATAAATCAATATACCCAATAAATTAATGATATTTTAATATTTTATAATACTACTATGTGTATATAAGGATAGATATTCACAACACAAATATATTCAATGAAAAAATCACATCAAAATTCCTGTTGCACAATAACAGTTTGTAATAGATCATGATAGGGAACATAAATAGTTAATCGGGTCTATCATCACTTTCAAATCATAGTGGGTGTAATTTGGACATGTTAAATAATAACCTATCATAATGAATTTTATTATTGACAAAAATATACAATGGATGTACTTGATGAAGATTATAAAGAGATAATCATTTAATATGTGAAAACACTTCAAAAAACATTGTTGGGGATTCTTGAAATCATTCGGGAATAATGGGGGGAATATATAGATAAAAGGGAAGATTAATTTAAGGATTCAACATTTTTTAGATAAGATATGTTTTAGTTTTTCGTGTTTATATTGAAAAAATAGAATAATTCTTTATTAATTCCAAATTATTGGTTTTTGATGTCATATGATAATTTATTAAAAACCTCAAACCACACTGTGCCTTTTTAACATGGTTTCTATGAATGTGGATTTTTTTAATTATTTCGTCTGTTTTAGAGTTGATAACATTTAAATAACACCATTGGTAATTTTCAAGTGTATCATAATTATAATGAATTGATTGGAAATCATAAAATGTAGTATAAATGTTTTAGGATTCATCTAGGATATGTAAAATAATCCAATGAACTAAAAAAAAGTAATTAAAAGATGATATATATTTTTTTTGGATTCCATTTATATAATTTCTTACATACCTTTTAGGATTTTTTAATTTAAAAATGCATTCCATGTATTTGCACTATATTTAATTTTTTCATGAAAATTTTTATTATCGCATATAATTATGTAAAACCTACCATTGAATATTTTAGATATTCTGTTTAAAAAAAATTATTTTATCAGAATAATTTTCATAATATTATATTGTACTCTTTTAGATCATAAATGACTATTTTATGTAAATTATTAGATTCTTTAACAATTAATTTCTTTTTATCCTTATAAAAATTATAATTTTCTTCATAAAATTATATTTTCATATATATATTTAATAAATATTCTCTATAAATTATTATTTTTATAAGTATAGTTTATTTTTAAAATTATAAAATTCCAAAAAATTGTATCGATCAAATCTATATATCTCCCAAATATAATTTTTTTTGTTTCATCATATGAAAATATAAATTTTATCAAACCCATTATTTAATCATTAGAAAAGTTAAAATTTGGGAGATATAATCATTGTTTAAAAAAGAACATAAAAAAATTAATAACGTTTGGTTCTAGATACATAACCCTCTAATATGATAGTGAACTATCTAAGGGGTAGGTGTGTCATGGTTACATTTTCTTGTGGGGTTTCGTAATACATGATATCAAACATGATATCAATGACAATGAAATTATATTATATATGATTTCAATCATGATTTAGTTATTCAATTTCATACTGTTATGGTTAGTGGAAAATCCCAGTGATTCTGTCTCTGTTGTATGTTATAATAAATGAGATTTATATAGTAATATTCTATTGGTTGAGGATATAACATATATTATATGTTTCAGTTGTACATTATCATAATACATAAAATATTCATACATTAATGGTTACTATAAAAAAATAATAATTATTAACTATAATATATAACCTAACATGTTATTGCATCCTAATGTTGTGGATTTTATTTCCATAATATCAATAACTAGTAATAAATTTATTTGATCAATGTAAAATCATTTATAATATTTTGGGTCACTAAATTCATCCATAATTTTTAAATTTCTCCCCCAAAAGATTTATTTAATACACTAAAACTGATGCATATTGTTCAGTTCAATCACATCTTCTAGTTCACAGGTGGCTTCCTCAAACATGTGGTTTCACTATAACACTTTGACTAGGGGAGTTGTCAAATATAATAGATATTTGTCTTTATAATCTATTATTTTGAACTATTTTTCCTCATACAAAATATCATTCTCCAAAAGCACCCCTCACGATGCAACAAATGTGAGTGGTTCAATATGTACGTCCTTAAGAGGAATACTTGGAACACATCATGTAATTGAGATAGTTTAGATGGGAGTGATATTTTCTTTGCCACACCTCCAATTCATTCATGGATATAATAGGGTATGAGGTATCTTGGAAATATATTTCCCTTCATCCGAATCCACATTATTTTCATTCATGGTTATATAGGAAGTATTTATTTTCCTCCAAACCTAATCTCAATATCACATTGACGATTTCCTTCAAATATTTTATTCCAAATTATCATGAATTTCAAATGATATTGAATTTTTTGAAAATTTTCAATAATCTCTTGGACAAGATCATGTGACATATGCTTTCCCTCTCTATATTCATCAAATCATGTCACAATCCGATACACCGTACCATAGAGAGAGTAATAAGGATCTATTTCCATGGTAGAATGGAAAATATTGTTTTATGGGAACACTAATAAGAAAAGGTGTTGAATCCAACTTCCATAGAAATCCATTGAAAATGATATCAGAATATCCTATAGAGTTTGAAGTTTCCTTTCAGACAACACATCCATTGTATAGAGATTACCATTACAAAAAATCATATCAATATTAATTCCTCATTGAATGATTCTCCAGAACCTCTAGGTAAAACATAGATATTTATTAGAGACAGTAGTGACTTTAACATTTTGGATTATTACCCCTTCCTTTAAAAATATCCTGGATTTTTTTTCAAGAGACAAATCTTCTTTTATTTAAATGAAATACAACCACTTTATATGACAATTGAATACCACCTATATAGCTTTGATTCATTTTTGATTACATGGGTTTCCAATTGTGAAAGCAATGGTTATTTATTACCATTTCTTCATCGGAATAGGAAATGGTTTTATCATGCCCTTAGATGTCAGTCACTCCTCCTTGAATTACTTGGATTTCATGAATTGATATATGTATTATAAAATACCAATCCCCATGTTATCTCAATAGAAATTTTCTCCAAACCTCTATATATATTGATGCTTCAACAATGAATAGGGAGGGATCTGCTATGAAAATTATCCATTAGTTCCTTATTAAATTCATGTTTTAATGGGACATGTATATATTTTCCAAACCATAATACTCCATCTTTATCAACAATGTACTCTGGAATATTCACTACTTTATTTTGAAAAACCTCATCTTATTTTCTCGAATCAATGATTCATTTATGAAAATATGGTGGGGGTGTTACATGAGTAAGGTGGAATTAATATCCTTTTATTATTTATATGTTTATTATTTTAAAATAATTTAATATTTGATTTATTTCAACCTTTATCCTCGATAGAGTTGAGGAATCCATTCTACTCAGAGCATCTAACTATATTTATCCATCCCAGGGTGAAATTGGATTGAAAAATAATATTACATTATAATTTATAACCTCATTTATTAGTGTATACTATGATAATTTTGTGTTAACATGTACATGATGGTTTTATGATCCGTTTATATGCCAAACGTCTCCCTGTAAAGAAAATGTTGCAAAATATTTCATGCGAACATTACTACCAAAATGTAATGATCAACGGTTGGGAAGTTCTAATGAAGGATATTTTATTTTGCGGTGGCACATTATACCAATATTTTATATTTCAAAAGTACAAAACCTTAGCCCTTTTTTTTGGATGCATCATTTTAGAACATAAATTATTCCCCTATAGAGGGTTATGTGAAAACATGTCCAGTAATTGGCATCATATTTAGATCCTTAAATATATCATCGCATTCTTTAGTAAATAAAAACAAGACTCATTTTTGAATAATTTTGGTTAATTTTTTTAATACATGATATTTTTCTCAAAAACTGATGATAGTACCCAATTCATCCCATAAAACTAGGGATATCATATAGTTATGTTTGTCTAGTCCATTCTTCATTTTCCACATTTTTTGAAGGGCCACATATATATATATATATGAATCGTTTTTATTAAATTCACATTGAATTACACTTAATAAAACAAAAACCCACAATCACTATACATATATAAAATATTTTATCACTAAAAATTGTTCAATATAGTATTTAATTTCTCTTTATATTCCTCCTTAGTCATGGAATATATAAGACTATAATCTATAAAGATGACCACAAATTTGTTGCCGTGATCCAAAAAAGATGTTATTCATAATGTACATGAATATTTTTGGAGAGTTAGTATGTCTCAATGGTATGACTATGTACTTATATTGTTGACACCATGTACAAAAAAATGTATTGGGGACATCCACCTCCTTCACCATTACATCATAGTACCCTGATTGAAGATCTATCATAGAGAAATAACATGTTCCATAGAGATGATATAAAACATCATCAATCAATGGAAGATGATAAATTTTATTTATCATGATATTGTTGAGATCATGATAACCAATAGAGAGGAACTTTAAGCCATAAATCGTATTGATAAATATATCTAATAGACCCAATGGTGAAGCCCCTGGGCATATAAATGCTTTATACAGATTATCATTTATTTTCGCATTCATCCCATAATGTTCATAAACAACCATTATATATGTACTATTGTATATATAAAAATAACTATTTATAATCTTGATTGTGAAATCAATGGAACAACTTGGAAGGATAAAGAGAAATTCTTTAGGAAAGCCATCATCAATTTCTCACAACATAGGCATGTGATCATTGATAGTGTACTCCTTAGGGTCAATCAATTTTTCGATATATTATTCCTCATTAGTAAATAATACCCATGTCTTAGACGTAGTTAAAAAATAAAATTCATCATCCTCATTGAAATTGAGTCTAATCATAGGATAATTCATGATATTGGGTATTATTTCATTTTCTTAGAATCTTATGTTGAATCAGTAGAGGGAAATACATTTCAGAATGATAGAATCATAAAATTCTTCTAAATAGAGTATAGAAGTATCGATAGGATGTTTAACACCCAAATTTTGATAGGGTGGTAGTTATATACTTGGTATGTGATAGTGACTTTTAATTTTAGTGGATAACTATACTTCAATTATTTGGGGGGTGTTTGAATAGATCTATTATAATTTTGTGACACAATATAATTCATATAATTATAATAAATTTTATCCCTCCATCTATGATTGAATAATTATCATATCTATTACCACTTAATTATTATGATTCAACTTAATAGTTATGATGGAATAATCTCTCCCATACACTATTTTCAATAGATGTTTTTTTTTCATATATTATTTTCAACAACCCTTTGAATAGTGAATAAATTATCCATGTTTTAGTATTACATGCTATTTAAATATTTTATTGAATACTAATATTTGACCATAACATTAAGTTTTTTCCATAAAATTGTTGGGATTATACTTTTTGTAACTTCTAGATAGAATACCTTCATTCCTTCTACTACTAATTTCCTCACACATTTTATATAGTTTCTTGGATTCCTATTTCCACTCTTTTGATAAGTATGATTTTTTTATTTAATTCTGCAATTGAATTTTTCTGTCATTCTCGTAGAATGAAAATCTATTTTATACTTTGTATCCCCATAATAATGTTGAGAATATCTAATCACAATATTGACCCAGAGTGAACAATAGAAAAATTATTCCATACAGTTAAATTCCCAAATTAACAACGATTTTTGTAGACTTTTCATTATCACACCAAGTAGGTAAACAATGTTAATATATGGGTTATTGGAAAAAACAGAGGTGCATCATTCATGCCTTGTTAAATTTCCCTTATAAAAAGAAATTTATTTTTCATTATTTTTCTTGAGGATAAAGAAGACCCTATTGATTTTCAGTCAAAGAGTAAGAGGAAAATATTTATTGAATTTTTTTTTCAAGAATTCCATCCACTTAATAAGTTAGATATAATTCCCAGTATTTGTATTTTTTTACTAATATCTTCTATTTATCATATTTCCATCCATTTCATAATCAACAAACATGAAATTAAATTTCTCAATAAATTTAAGGATTTATATGATCTTTTAAACAGAGTATATAAAATTTTTTGACCTCTACAGATAAGAATACACATTGAATTTCATTGTCCTTTATTTCATTCTTGTCTCACTTATGACTTTCTTTTTCATAGGGGTTTTTGGGAGTTCATCATGATTCATGATTCAATTTTAAAAAAATAGTAAACTATGTATGTATAATAATAATTCTAATTATTAATTCTCCCATCTATTTGGTAATATCATTTGTATAGTCATCTCATTTTCCCTCACATTTAATTTTGGTTTAGTTTCTCTTGTTTCCATCCATTACAAGAAAATTAGAAAATTCATAATGATTATTTTTTAACTATGAAACGCATAAAAATAAATATCATGAATATTAATGGGTTAACTCTAAAGATACATATATTCATTAACCTTGGATTTCTTATTTTAATATATGTTATCGAAGATCAATTTTCTAATATAAAATATAATGGGAGTTTTAATTCTTTTAATATTGGTTCATTAATATCATTTGAATTTACAAAAGAAAAAATGTTGGCCTTTTCAAAAATGGTGTGCAACAAAACACATTTTTAGGCACAATGTTATGATATATTATAGCTCAATATTCCCTTTTAGGGTAATTACCCATTTTTACCAATGTGCAAGAGCAACGTCCACCTGTTGTAACCACGAAGGAATTAAATTTCTTATAAAAATCACACTCTATACATTACCAAAATACAACATTGTTTTATTATATGAATACATATTTATATTGTATTCACAAGAGTGTAATAATCCCAATAGAAAAAATTACTAGACCTTACATTGATAACTACTATAATAACCCATAATATATTACACTTTAATTCATAATTTATAAAATAAAATCACAATTAATATAACAAATATGATCATTATTCGAAGGGTAGTTTTGGGGTTGGGTACATATCCTTGATACTATAACATATAATTAAACTACATTTTATTAAAAAAACAACATAATGCTCTTATAATCCATATACCTTCTAAAATTTCATCGAATAACCACAATCATTTATAAGTATTGTCTATGAAATCAATCCTATTAAAGAAATAAATAAATTATAGAATATGGTAATGTACACTTTGTGATCCAAGAATAATATCAAGGTAACATAAAAGATGAGAGATTATTAATATTTACCAGTGAGTAGTGATATAACATGATATCCTAACCGAAACATAGGAATGAGGATACAACATTAAACAAGGAGTCAAAATCACATGTCATGGATAACCTCAAAACATCATATCATGGTGTAAAATCATATAAAATGATAAATTTAATCTCTAATATTGTACATAATTTATCATGAAAATAAACCTTAACTAATACATTGAATCATAATATGGGAACACCTATATTTTTCATATCACGTATATGCATATGTGTACGACACGAATCAAACAAACTATGGATTTGAAACGTCCCAAATCTGGAAGCCACACAACTGGTTCCCTGAACCCAATTGGTCACATAACCTCAAGAACATTTCCCCAGACGCCAGAGGCTACCAAATAGAAGCGAGGGCCTGGGTCTGATAGTGGGAAACTATTCCCTCATTTGTTAATGTGTAGCATAATGGAAAAGAAATATAACACTCTACAACGGTAGTAGTAAACAATATACAACTGAAATGGACAACTTAAGTAAATGTTAACCAGCACTAATATATATGAGGATACAGTATGTCAGTTTTCTATGAAATCATCAATAACATGATACACTACAATAAAATACAATACATCTCAACGTACAAGGTACATCAAAACAAAACTAAGCAGAGTAAACAGAATACAACAGCATCGCTGGCCAAAGCTCAGTCCCATGGTCTCCTACTCCTCTGGTAAAATCATGTACCATTATAGGGAATCATGCACCTGTCGACACCTAAAAATTTATAATCTATTTGGGACGAAGAGATAACCCAAATAGGGTCTGGGAAATAAATCCTAGTATGCACCGACCAAAGGCCCATGCCAAACAATCAGTGGAAATGTGTAACAATAGTGTGCAAAAGTAAATTCAGTAAACTAGTATGTACTCAAAAGTAAATTCAGTAAACTAGTATGTACTCAAAAGTAACTATCACTACCAGTTTCATTTCCATTTAAATAATAATTTAACAAGTCCAAGCCTGTTCTTTAGCAAGGCGTGTATAACCAAAGAAAATCACAACAGTGACCATTCAAAATAACTGATTCCTCAGACATGTAAAACCATTCACTAAGGTAATCATAATCAAAACCCTTATGTGATTTCCCTTAGTATAAACGAGTATTTACTGTAGGATTATGAGATAATACCCTCAGGTACAGAAGTACTATCCTCAGACATATGTAAAGTTACCCTCAGGCTAACCAACACTGCCCATAGGCTAAACAAAACACTACCCTCATCCTAAATAGAACAATACCCTCAGGCTAATATAACCGGGCTAAGCCCAAAGAATAAACAAGACATTTATATAAACATTATATCAAGAAAATTAAATGCACAATATAATCATGTCATACCATTGGGTATCCTGGAAAACGTCTAAACAGAGGAACACACCCCCGGGTGGTCCTAGATCCAGGCAGTGATCCCAAATATCAGTTTTTACTTATCATTAGATTATCCATACAATTCTAGATATCGTTCAGCAAAGGCCTCAACCATATGACACCCCAACCATGGGCGCATAGCATAAAGGTACACAGTTGAAATGAAATAGTTGAAAATAAAAATCAGACCACCTACCTCCATCGTCTCTAAATAGTATACGTGAATGAAACCCCCCGAATCGTCCAAGAAAAACATAGATCTGGGATAAATTTTTACTCATTAAAATAAAAATAACTATCCTTAGAAAATGAATTGGTATGAAACACACAATTATAGGGAAGAGATCACCCGTGTGGTTCAATCGAGACCGTCCGAGACGAATTAAGATTCTCGTTGTGTGGTCGGGAGATCTTCAAAGCTCCAGCCTCCTCTCCTGCCTCCAAAATGAACTGAAAGCCTCCTTTGATGAATGACGAGGGAAATAAATGTTTTAATTGAAATAAAACTACAAGGTGTGTACTCTCATGTACATGGCGTATAATTTTCAATTTTTTAACTGTTCTTATGGCGACTTATTTCCACCGCGGCACTTGTCATCTGTCGACATGAGTACACTATGTGTATTTCTGAATACACTACTTGTATGGTCGCTCCACTGGCGGATAAATCTACTTCCTTACTGTTCACCTACCGACTGATTACATAGCATGTAAATACCAAGTACATGACGTGTAGTCGGTTTTTTCACCCTTCATCACTGACAGACCTACACGCCCTGTGTACTCATCCGACATGGAAAAAGTTCATGACGTTTGTAAAAGTACACGATGTGTACCCACAGAATTTGTGATTTTTACCTATTTTCCCTATTTTAAATATTTTCTCAAAATCACTTAAGGAAAAGGGAAATAAAAAAAAATTACCTCAAGAATAAGAATTGGGTTCTTACAAACTTCCCCCTTTAAAGCAATTAGTCCTTGAATTACACTTCCAATGTTGGAGAAGACAAATCTCAGAACAACTATGGCCATTGAGCATGTATGTCGGTCTCCCGCTCTAAGGTTTCATCTTGTACTCGGTGATGCTGCCATAGCACCAGTACGAGAGGAACTTAACAGCATTTGAGAACTTTTGTCCTCCTATAAACAATATGAATAAGATGCTCCTCAAAGGAGGAATCATCCTGAAGTTCAACATCCTTAAGAAAAAAGAGGTGAGATGGGTCTGAGTGATAACGGTACTATTGATATACATGGAATATGTCGTCCATAACCCGATACCACTGTGGTAATTGCATCTTATAGGCAACCAGTTAGACTCTCTCCAAAATCTCAAATGACCCCACATAACACGGTGAGTGTTTACCCTGTATTCTAATCCGTCTATGTCCCAAACTCGGTGAAACACATAAGAACACATGATCCTAGACCACAAATCCCCAGGGTCGTCTATGGCGATCAGCGTAAGATTTATGATGAGACTGTGTCGTAGCCATCCGCATCTGAATCAACTGGACCTACTCTGATGTCTCCTGCTAGAGACATAGTCCTAGTAAAGCTGCCTCACCTGCCTCCAACCAACACAAGGGTGATCGACATGGCCTACAATACAATGCATCGTAAGGTTCCATCTCAATAGTATTTTGAAAACATGTATTGTTGGAAAACTCGACCAGGGTTATGTGCTTCTCCCAAGATCTCCCAAAGACTTGGATGCATGCACACAACATGTCCACTAACACCTGTATCATATGCTCTGACTAGCCATCAGTCTGAGGGTGGTAAGTTGTACTCTGAAGAACTAGTGTACCCAGTGCCCTCTGATTTTTTTAGAAATGAGACGTAAAAGGGGTGCCCCTATATGAATAAATAGAAAGAGGGACACCATGAAGAAGTTTAATCTCTTGGATATATAACCTTCCATGCTCGTTAACACCGAAGGT
This sequence comes from Viscum album, assembly GCA_963277665.1. NCBI lineage: Eukaryota > Viridiplantae > Streptophyta > Magnoliopsida > Santalales > Viscaceae > Viscum > Viscum album. The sequence continues at coordinate 189,367,986 of OY728150.1, forward strand.
CTCATTTATTGGAAAGAAAGAGGCCTACCTTCATGAGTCTGTCCACAACAACCCACACAATATCATTTCCCTGAGGTGACCCTAGAAACCCAGTAACAAATTCCATCGCGACATCATCCCATTTCCAATCTGGAATGGGTAACTGTTGTAATAGTCTGGATAGCCTTTGATGCTCTGCCTTCACCTGCTGACAGGTGTAACATATCCCAACAAAACTAGCTTTGTCCCATTTCCTACCCAGCCACCAATTCTGATGTCTCAAGTCACGATACATTTTGGTAACTCTAGTATGCACTGCCCAAGCTGAATCATGAAACTCACACATCAACTCGACGCATATATCTGATGGAATCCACACTCATCCATGGATACATAGTACCTCATCGTCACCGATGGTCCAACCTAGAAGAGTCTCCTCACTTTCCCCCAAATCCCGTAGAACTAGGCCATCTGAATCTGATAGTTGTCTCATTCTCACTCTATCCATTAGGGTAGAAGTCACAGATAAAGAAGAAAGATAGGTTTTCTCCTAACTATCATGCACATCTAAATTCATCTCAGAGAAAAAAATCCATGAGCTGCAACTCACCACTATCCTCTTGCACTTCCTATATCAGTGACCTTCTAACTAGTGCATAATCTACTGCATTACCTATACCAGGTGTATAAGCAAGCTCAAAGTCGATGGAAAGAAGTTATTGAACCCACCTTCACTGTCTCAAATTCAATTCACGCTTGGTAAAGATATAATATAGACTTTTCTCTCCGTAAACAACACAAAATGTTCTCCAATGTCATAATGTCTCAGACAGCGTAACGCATGAACAATTACAACCAACTCAAGATCAGGTGTCGAGTAATTCCTCTCATGTGGCCTCTACTACCGAGACTCATACAAAACTAGTCGATTTCCCTACATCAGCACTTCACCCATCCCAATAAACGATGCATCATAGTAAACTGTATAGCTCTTCCCATGATCTAGAAGTATTAGGATTTGTGCTGATGTCATCCTACACTTCAGCTGCTAAAAGACTATCTCACTTGCTTCTGACCAAACGAACATCACACCCTTCTTAGACAAACTCATCAATGACGAAGCTATGCGAGAGAAGTCATGTATAAAACTCTTGTAGTAACCATCCAGCCCTAGGAAACTTTGTATCTCAAACACTTTCTTAGGATGCTCCCAATAAACTATTGATCTCACTTTTTTTTGGTCTACTACAACTCCTTCCTCTGAGATAATATGACCCAATAATTGTATCTGGTCCATCCAAAAGTATCACATTGATTCTTATCATATAACGGATGCTGTCTCAGTGTACATAAAACGATCTCATGATGGGTGGCATGGTAGTGTAGAGTGTGACAGTACACCAATATATCATCCATGAAGACCATCAAAAAATAATCAATATATGGGTGCAACACACAATTCATCAGATCCATGAAAACAGCTGGAGCATTCATGTGTCTGAACTGCATAACCAAGTACGCGTATAGACCATATCTGATCCGAAAAGCATTATGTGCTTTGTCGGATGGTCTTACGCGTAATTGATGATATCCGGATCCCAAGTAAATCTTTAGGATCACTCATTCTGCTCAAATTTGATCGAATATATCATCAACCCTCTGTAAGGGATACCGGTTCTTGACCGTTAACTAGTTCTTCTTTCTATAGTCCACACAGAGTCTGAGGGTACCGTCTGACTTCTTCGTAAAAAGGATCCACGAACCCCAAGGAGATGTACTGGTTCGGATAAAACCCTTCCCTTGTAACTCCTATAACAACCTCTTGAGCTCGTGCAACATGGGTGTGGCCGTATTATAAGGAGGAATGGACACTCGTGCCACTCTTGGCACAGGCTCAATAGAGAAAATAACCACATGCTCTAGAGGTAGACCTGAAAATTCATCTAGGAAGACATCCCTAAAATGATCAACCAGTGGAGGGAAATTATTATGACAAGTCTCTTGATCATCCAGATTTAAACTCGCAATCTAGGGTTTCACTAAACCTCGACCATGATGCTTAGGTCCAACTCGGCTCTCCTGGACATCCTATTCGCCTTTGTATAGAAACGCTCTGTCCTCTAGTGATGTAAATCTCGACCTACAACGATAGCAATCTACAAAGGCTCAAAAGTGTACTAACCAGTCCATCCCAAGAATAGAATCTTAACACATCATCTATTAGACATTGAGGTGCTATATAAAGTGACACCCACCAACCTCTAGGGGAACTCACTGCACTGACGCACACTAGCCGTTATAGTCCCCAAAAAAGTGTCTAGCTTCATAAAATCATATGAATAAGAAAAACAGACCCAAATTCTCTCCACAACGGGTACAGATATAATGCTAAGTGTAGCAACCGTATCAAAAAGTACTGAAGATAAAATAGAATCTACCTGAGTAGTACCTCTCAGATTAGAAGGACTGGGATCCTGCTCATGTTTGGTTTGTTGCACTAAATATGCCAGCCCAATGCCGTGGCCCTGCAACAAAGATTGGCTTCCCGGAGATGACCTGCCCTGCTGCCTCTGAGATCCTAGTGTCTGGCTACCACATCCACGACCACCATATCTTCCTTCATGCCAAAACATATTCCAGTTTCCCAAAAGGTAAGAGGATATATGTCCAACTCCCATATGTGGAGTCTGCATAGAACCCCTCACACTAGACACTTGTGGAAATTCAATGCAAACACACTAGAGATGACCCATCTTGTCTGAAGCTCGACACTCCACTCGGTCACATAGACATTGAGGTTTCATGTGCCCCTCTCTACCACACTGGTATCACATGACCTGGAAACCTCAAAAAATATTTTGGATATTACTTCCACATTGAGGGAAATCTATATTTCTCTTCCTCTTACCGGTAGAAATAGAACCTAAAACTCATGTTGAATCACCATAGCCCACACCACTAGCTTCCCAAAGGTTCCGCTCAGTAATCAGTTCTTGTTTCATAATAGAATGCATTGCAAGAAACCTGAAAACATTCACAAATTATCAGATGTCACACCATAGACCATTCTCAAAGCTTGTAGATCTCATCATCTCATCACCCACCAGAACGAGTGTAAAATGATGAACCTCGGTGATGCGGGCCGAATAATTTATCACTGAGATGGTGCTCTACTGCAGAATCATGAACTCTCGAGTTTGATCTGAACTTAATGGATCTGGAAATAAGAAGTCATTTAAGGCTGCCTAAAAATATTTCCACGCCATGTCTCGGTGATGCTCAGACTGGGTGGTAACATCCCACAACCTCTTGGTGAAATCACACATCATGTATGTAGCGTGATTGACCCTCCTACTATGAGGCATCTCCAATTGCTCAAATACCGTCTGCATCAAATCCATCCGTGACTCCACTGCTTGTGGTCCATCATATCCTTAAAACATAGGCGGATGGTACTGCTGGAAGATACGAGTCAACTCTGTCATTGATGTGGCGGCCTGTGGTGCTCTTTGGAAGGTCTGTATGAACTTTATGAAGCCTTTAAAGAACTGCGCATCTGCGCCAGTGTCTAGTATAACAGTTGGCGCCACATATGGAACTACTGTATGATCCACTGGTTGCCCATGTACTACCATATTAGGAGTATAATCTTTGACACTCTCCTGAAGAACAACTGATGTTCGTCATAGCGACAATACTCTACATGGTCAAACACACACCTTAGATCAAGATTATCAATGACCGAAAACAAGGAGACCAATAAGGGAACAAGAAAAAAAAAGCATTCATGTTTTAAAAAAGAGGACTACATGGCATGTATATTAACTACATGACGTGTTACCTTAAGTCTTTCACATGGGAATGTACTTCTGCCAGAACTGTTCGTGTATCACCCCAACTACACAGTGTGTTGTCTTATCAAATGGCGTGAACTTGAATCCTTCTTCCCTGCCTCAGTCCTTCTATATAGCTTAAGCCACAGGGCTCTCCTAAAACAAAACTACACATGGTGTTCAGAGGTAGACACGGCGTGTACTCCACAAGGTTTCATTGGTCTGTGTTGTTCGTGACATGACCTATATACTCAAGTCACACTACACGACGTGTTCCAAAAAGACATGGCGTGTTAAAAGAATCCCCAGACCGACTCGTGTTTCTCACTACATTTCTGGCTACACAACTGACAGTACACAGCGTGTTCCAGGCGGACATGGCATATTCTAGGAATGGTAACACTGACTCGTGTTGTTCGTGACATGGTTGGGTACCTGGTATAGACTACACAACGAGTTCAAGGTAGACAGGACATGTATGTCTTATGGTTTCCTCCATCCGTGTTGGAGGATACACGGAGGACATAGGGTCAAAACTACATGGCATGTACAACTATTACAGGGTGTGTTTCCCCAAGCCATTTCCTACCCCATGTCCCCTACCAAACTGCCTATGACACGGGAAGAAACTACCAAGCGTGAACTTATGGTTCACGACGTGTACTTAATTTTTTTTATTTTCTTCAAGAAAAGAAGAGAACACGACGTGTGTGCATAGATCTACACGACAGGTATCTTGGGTTTTTAGGATAGTAAGCGTCAAAAACAACTCTGGAAAATAGATGAACATGGAAATAAGAATCTAAGTGCAAAATTATGATCTAGGAGGGCCTATACTCCCCTCGAATCAAAGCATGGCATCTTATAAATGTTATAACAAAGTAAACATGTTGATGATCCACCAAATTCATGAAATTGAGGGCCCATACTCCTCAAGAACCATTGTTTGGAGTTCATTATATTAAAACCACCCAAAACAATACCCTATCAAATAGAAGATATGTATCAAAGCAGCTATCACAACAACATGCTTTTCTTGAGCAACAACTATCTCAAAAAAATGCAATTTCTAATGCACCAATATGGCATGGAAGAATGCATGACAAGTGATTTCTAGAATGTGACTAAACGATGCATGAGATGGAATACCCACATATCATCAGGTTGAAAATAAATATAACCCATGTATAATATATAATGAACACAATCACAAGTGCGTCTCCACATAGTGAAAATCAAATCAAATGTAAAATTTGAAAAATCATAATAATTTCAAGAAACGAGGTAGATCGCAGCTTATTACCATGTTCATATTCTGTATTATCCTTGACTACAGTCTCCAAACAGTATGTCAATTATAATAACCCCTTTGATACCACTTTGAAACGTCCCTGATCCGTAAGCCACACAACGGGGGCCCCGATCCCTGTCGGTTACATGACCTCAAGCGCATTTCCCCAAATGCCAGAGGCTCCCGACTAGAAGCAAGGGACCAGGTTTGATATTTGGAAATCTATGACCTCATTAGACATAGTGTAGCACAGTGAAAAATAAATATAACATTCAAAAGTGGAAACAGTAAACAATATACAACTGAAATGGAAAACTAATGTAAAACTGAACCACCAGTCATATATATGAGGATACAACATGTCACTATTCTCTAAAAATATCCAGAACAAGATACACTACAATACAATAAAATACATCCAATGTACAATGTACATCCAAACAAAACAATGAAGAGTAAATAGAACACAGCTACATCACAATCCTATGCTCAGTCTCATGCTCTCCTATGACTCTGCTTAAATCATGTACCTGTACAGGGACTCTGGCCCCTGTCAACACCTGAGGCAATATTGACTATTTGGGATGAAAACATGACCCAAATAGGGTGTGAGAAATAAATCCCAGTTGGCACCCACCAAAGGCTCATGCCCAACTGTTAGTGAAAATGTGTAACATCATTGTGCAAAAGTAAATTCAATAACTAGTAAGTAGTCAAAAGTAACTATCACTACCAGTTTCATTTCCATTTTAATATTCATTTAACAAGGCCAAGCTCGTGCTTTAGCTTGGAATGTATAACCAATAAAAATCTCCATAGTGACCATTGTAAATAACGGATTCCTCAGACATGTAAAACCTTAACCTCGGGTAATCTGAATAAAAAACCTTAGGTGATTGTCCTCAGTCTAAACAAATATTTCCCTCAGGCGTACGAGATAATACCCTCGGGCTTTGATGTACTGTCCTCAGACTTAAGTAAATTTACCCTCCACTACCCAACACACCCCACTGGCTTTGAAAAACCCTTCCCTCAAGCAAAATAGAACACTGCTCTCAGGATAATAGAATCGGGCCGATCCCAAAGCATAAAAAAGAAATTAATATAAAATTTCTATCAATAAAATGAAATTCACAATATAATCATGGCATGACCTCGGGTATCCAATCCAAACGGCTGAACAGAGTAACCATCCCCCGGGGTGGTCCAGGATGTAGGTATTGATCCCAAACAACAGTTTGAACTTATCATTAAATTATCCATACAATTCTAGCAAAAATTCTGCCAATGCCTCAGCCATACGACACCCCAACCATGGGCACATAGCACAACATTACACAATTTCCACAAAACAGTTTAAAATAAACATCAAACCACCTACCTCGATCATCTCTGATCGGTATACGTGAATGATGCCTCCCGAATAGTCCAAGAATGACATAGATCTACGATAAATGTTTACTCATTAAAAAAACAAATAACTCTCCCTTGGGAAAGAATTGGTAAGAATCACACAAGGAGAGGGAAGAACTCACACACACGATTCAATCGAGACCATCAAATAATAATTTAGATTCCCGGTGTGCGGTCAGGAGATCTCTGATGCTCCAACCTCATCTATCAGCTATATAATGAACTCAAAGCCTCCTCTGCCGAATGAGGAGGTTACTGCATGTTTTATGTGAAAAAAACAACAAGCCGTGTACTCTCAATTAAACGGTGTGTAATTTTAATTTTTTAATTGATCCTCCGGCAGCTTCTTTCCACTGCGACACTGTTCATTCGTCAACATGAGTACATGACTTGTATTTCTGATTACGCGACGTCTAATGTCACTCCGCTAAAGTCTGTCTCAACCACCTTATTGTTCACATGCCGACTGATTGCACGACGTGTAAATACCACGTACATGGTGTGTAGTCAATTTTCAAACCCTTCATCACTAACAGGACAACATGCCCTGTGTAATCATCCCACATGGTCAATGTACACGACGTGTGGAAAAGTACATGACGTGTACCGGCAAAATTTTGGATTTCTTCCCATTTTCCTTATTTTTCTCAAAAACACTTAACGAAAAGGGATAAGAAGAAACTTGTACCTCATGAATAAGAACTGGGTTCTGACAAGATTCCATCAATCCATTTTAGATTCTTTATTATAAACTAATCAAAACTAAAAAACAAAACATGGGATTTCAAAATAGTTTCATCAAATGTGGAGTTTATTTAATATTTAAATATTTTTACAAACTTATATCTAAAAAAATCAGTGTTTTAGAGGTGAGTCATGTTTATAAGGTCTTTATTTTAAACCCTTAAAATTAATATAAAATATTGCGGGTTTATGATGCTTTATAAAATTATCCAAATATCATAGAAGGAATTATTTGTAAATGAAAAAAAATATTTGGTCATGTATAAAATTTATATTATTTATATCATTAATTTATATATTTTATTATTTGTTAATACAAACAATATATTTGTATTGTTTATAATTTTTACATGAATATTTTTCTATATCTGATAATTATGAAACATATAATAATGGATAATTTAAATTTGATGATATAAAAAATAATTTATCTTATATTTTTAATTATTTAAATATTAAATTTTAATATTTTATATCAAAATAAATTTTTCCATGTGCATATTTTCATTAATTTGATTTCATATGTTTTCGTTTGATTACTTTTTCTTTGAATTTTGATGATATCTTAATTTATGTTATTTATAATTTTTTAATTCTTATCACATTGGAAAGATAAGTTATTTATATATAATTTATTAATTAATGAGAAAGATTGAAAATGTTTATCTATTTCTCTAAAAATTCAATGGAGTTTCTAATATGGTATTAAAAAATCTACATTTTACTGTTTTAAAACATTTTGGTATTAATTTTTCTGAAACATCTACACTTATCCGATTTTCAAGAAACCAGATTCTATAGAAAGATAAAATGTTTATCTTGATTTCATTAGTTTACATCAATGTCTAAAATAAATAATTTTAAATGATATTTAATTACATTAATTTATTCTATGAGGTTTTGTTGTAGGAGATTTTCCAGAATTGTATTGCCATAATTGTTTAATGATTTTATAATCTGTATATGTCGGTTTAAATTGGTTAGTTTATTGTTGTAAATAAAATAAATTTCTCTTCAAATCATTATTTTTGACCAATGTCTAAATATACTGTTAAGAGCCCTTACAAATTCGTTTAAATTTGTTAAAATATTATTTCCAGATTTTTTAACTAAAGTATGGACTACTTTTTATTTCATGAATGAATGGTTTACTGTTTATTTCTTTTATGCATGGTTTAATGTTTATTTCATGAATGTATGGATTACTATTTATTTCACGAATGTATGGTTTACTATTAATTTCAAGAATGTATGCTTTACTTATTATCTCAAAAAATTATGGTTTATAGTTTTTCCCACGAATTTATGATTTACTATTTATTCCGTAATGTATTTTTTATGAACAATACATTACTGTTCATACCATATGTTATGTTAAAGTTCAAACCATTTTTTACGTTACAGTTTATACCGTACATTACATTACTGTTCATAACATACGATACAGTTAATAACCTATATTACGTTACTATTCATACCATATATTTTGTTTTTGTTCATTTTACAAGGTATGGTTTGAAAACCATACATTACTATTCACTCTGAAGTTACTGTTCTCTCCGATGTTACAGTTCATTCAATGAAATTTTTTAAAAATAAATTTTCTGCAAATGTATGAATTATTTTTTAACTATTTTTTGTGAAAAAATCTCTTTATATATAAGAATCATAATCAAAGTGTTTTTAATATTTTTAATGCTATATTTAAATAGAAAAATTAGTAATTATTTTCATAGTATTTTACAAATAAATATGTGCGTTTTATGATTGTTTAAATTCAAATGTTGGAATTGAATTTTAGAATCTGCGATATGTTTTCAGGAACTATTTTGATTATGTTTAAAAAAATTTAAATGGGTTTAAAATGATGTTTTAAATAATCAAATGATTTTATTATTTTGGATATTTTATTAGAAGACTTAATCAAAATATTTTGAATTACATTATTAGATATTAATTCTACATGAATAAAAAAGCAACGGTGCTGCTATTTTCATAGAGATATTTATCAGAGATCTTGTCTAAATTAATTTTGTATATTCAAAGGAAGCAGTGCTACTGAACCTACTATACATTATATATATATATATCATTCCATATTGAAGGTAAAAAATAAAATTACAATAAAAAGAGAAAGTGATGTGAATTTTGAACCTACTGTGCATTTGCATCATCATTTGACACTTTTTTTCACAACTGGCTTGTTATATGAAGTGATAAATTAATTTTGATTTGACTATAATTGAATTGACGAGATGTACTGATTTAAAAAATAAAAAATAGTACCAGTTCGTTAATTTTTATCTTCTCTTTCATCTATTTCTGAGTCTATTAAAGGACTTCTCATCTCTCACACGCACTCTATTTTTCTATTTATGATATTGGACATAAATGAAATATTTTTTATTCATTTTTTCTTAGGTTATGACTCCCAAATTCTAAATTCATGATCTTAGGGTTGTGAATCCTTATATTGAATGTCAAGACTGTTAGGGTTTTTACCCCTAGTATATATAGTCAGGTTGTAAGGGTTGTGACTCCCCATACAAAAGGCAATGTCTTGGTTGTCCCTCCATTAGAAAAAGATTTTGTAATTGGGTTATGATTCCCTATTAAAAATAATATTTTGTTCACACATATCTCTCACTGAGTAGAGTGGTATAACTGTATATTAGGCCCAATTTTGACCGAACTAATATAAATAAAATCCTTGTATTATTTCCTTTTTCAACTACTAATTAACCGTATTAATTAACATTGATAATTATTTTAATTAATCAATTCATTTGATTAAAAATTTTAATCTAGTCTATTCACTCCCCCCCCTATAAACCATATTTTGTTACCTTGTCCAACCTAACATTTGGTATCAGAGTGTATCCTTCAAAAGAATAGTTTTTCTCTATCTTTATATTTCATTATACCAAATATTAGTACCACAAGTTGTTCTTTAAGGAATCTATCCAACCATTTTTTTGAGTCTTCATTTATATTTTGTTGTAGAAAACTATTCTTATACCTCACAATCTAAGGATAATGATCATATAAGATAGAAGGACTGAACTTGAATGATGCATGGATTCTTTATATGCCACCATATTTTGATGAAAATTATTATGGATACTGGAGATCCCGAATGGAGGAATTCCTAAAACAGTTGAGCATTTAGCACTGGTCTATCATGTCCAAACAATACACACTATCTGAAGATGATCCTGATACTCATACAGGAATTGATTCTACTAGATATGTCTTATATTACAAACTCTTTAATATTTTATATTGTGCTATTAAAAGAAGTCTTTTTATTCATGTGTCTTTAAGCAATAAATCTCATGGGATTTGGATGATTCTGCATGTTTCTCACCTTGCCTTTAACAAATTGATCTGAACAAAACTTTGAGTGCTTCATGCTGAGTATGAAAACGTCATGATGGGTGATGATGAAACTCTAAACCAAATGGTACATATATTAACAAACCTTTTTAATGGATGGAATTCACTTAGAAAAGATTTGGAAAATCAAATACATTTTGGAAGATTCCTATATGTATTAACAAAGAAATGGATTGCAAAAAAGGTTTCCATTTATGAATGAATGAACTTACAAGAGTACACACTTGATGAACTGATTGGATCACTACTCCAATTTGAACTGTAACTGAAAAACATAGCTGATGAGAAGACAACAAAAAATAAAAGATGTATCTTTTATGTTTGTAAATTATATTTCTAATAATTATTTTGATTCTGATCTACAATATATTGAAAAGTAAGACATGAATCAGATTGTAACTATTGTCTATAAAAGAATGAAAAATAAATGTTTCAAAAACCAGTTTAGTAGAAACCCTCAAAAAGAAAAATATAATGGAGATATGAAAAGTGATAAAAATTACAATGCTTTATATGTAACTTGTTATGAGTGCATGAATAAATTTAACATCAAAACTTATTACCCTAAACTAGGGAATATAAAAAAAATACAAAAATAATGATACAAAGGCATTGGCAACCAGTAGGAGTTATACTAAAGAATCTGATTCTAGTGAGCAATCTAGAAAGGACAAACAATCTGATAACTTAAGTTTCATGGAATCTATAGATAAGGTTTGAAATTCTTGTTATTATTATGAATTTTTTGGATTCTGAATATGAATCTGGAAAACCCAATGTTTTTGAAATAAATAAATAAAATTAATGATTAAGAAAATATACTTTCAATGCTGTTAGTTAATATAATGAAATTAAAGAAGATAGTAAAAAACATACTTCAGAAAATAATTTAATTTGGTAAGAAAATATAAATTTAACAAGCATTGCTCCTGATACTCATTCAACAGTTTATGATAAATCCAAAACAGCCCACGATTTGAATGAGAAATTGAAAAAGGTATGTGAATATCTTAAATGAAATTTATCTTCGTTTTTTTAAGGTTGTGAAAAATATCATGAGATGAGGTATTCGACTAAAACTGATAAAAATAAATATGGTTTTGGTTAGGATAAAATATTACCTTAAATTTATAAAACCTATTTTGAAAAAAGTAAAAATCGGTGTACTTCTAGTATTACTTATTTTAAATCTGGCATGAGTGGTTACTAGGCCAATAAATACTCACATAGATTTAGTAAATATTTGGGATTTCCAAAAACTAATATTTCAAAATCCCTGTTATCAAGAGTACCTTACAATACATGTTTAAATTCATTATGGGTAACTAAAAATTGTATTACTAATCTTATTGGACCCAAAGTAGATTGGGTACCAATATTATCAATTAATTTATTTTTGTAGGAAAAATGATTTAGATGTCTCAAGAATGACATATGGTACCTAGATAGTGGATGCTCTAGGAATATGAGTTGAGACACATAAAATTTTACATCATAGAACAAATGTTATAGAGGCACCTTAATATTTTGAGACAATTCCAATGGAAAAGTAAATGTTTTTGGTAAAGATGGTATTTCAAATTCAAAAATTATTTCAAAAATTTTATATATTGAGGGTTTAAAACATTATTTAATTAATATATCACAATTATGAATTGATGAAATGGGTGTTAAATTTCAAAATGATAAATTATTAGTTATTATAGATGATTCATTATTATTTTATACTAATAGAAAATTTTATATTTATACAATTTATTTTTTGAACAAACTGCTCAATATGTAATGTGTTTGAATGTTGTACAAAAGGATTGCATCCTTTGGAACTAACATTTAGGTCATGTTAATATAAAACTTTGCAGAAGCTCTCCAATTATGATAATGTTCTAGAGCTTCTTTCTCTGAATAAATAACAAATTCATCTTTGTGACACCTGCATGAAATGCATAAAACACAAAATTTATTTTATATCATTAAATAAGAAAAGTATTATTATTCCATTACAGTTTGTACATATTTATTTATTTGATCCAACTCAAATTTCTAGCCTCGGTTAAAAGAAATATATTATAGTTATTGTTTATGATTATAGTTGATTTTATTGGGAATATCTTCTATCTCATAAAAATGATACTTTATCTAAATTTAAAGCTTTCCCTAAATTAGTTCAAAATGAAAAAGGATGCATGATTAGTTCTATGGGTAGTGATTAAGGAGGTAAATTTTATAATTTAGATTTTGAAAAAGTCTGTGAAAAGAATAGATATTTTCATAATTTATCTGCTCCTAGAACACCAAATCAAAATGGTGTTGTAGAATGGAAAAATATAACTGTATTTGAAATGGCTCGAACAATGTTAAGTAAATATAATCTGCATATATATTTTTTGGAAGAGGAAAATATTGTTGCATGTTATATTTCAAATAGAATACATTTTAGAAATTTTAGAAATAAATATCATTATGAATTATTAAAAAATAAAAATCATAAATAAGTTTATTTTAGAGTTTTTGGGTGCAAAGTTTATATTTTAAATTCAGAGGATAATTTAGATAAATTTTATGCTAAGGGTGATGAAGGTAATTTTCATGGATATTCTAAAAATAATAAATCTTATAGAGTTTTTAATAAATTAATAGTGTTTATTTAAGAATATGTTCTTGTTATGTATGAAGAAAATAATTTTAAAATAAATTTAGATTATAATGTTATTTATGATGAGTTTAGAGATTTTAATTTTGGTGAAGATATTCCTCCAGATAATACTGAATTTGTTTTGGGGGAGAATAATTTTTCTCAACTGGTTCCAATATCATGGTTGATACACTAAGATCATCCCATTGAAAATGTAATTGGGAATGTTGATTCTGGTGTCAAAATAAGAAATTCTATTTTAAAATTAATTTTCCTTTTTTTATTTTATTTATAATTTTTTTCTAATTAATAACAATGATACATTATAAGATGAAAACTAAATTGTTGTCATTCAACATGAATTAAATCAGTTTTTTAGAAATAATTTTTGGAGTTTAGAAGAATTTTCAGAAGATTAGAAGGTATTTAAAAATATGTCGATCTTTAGAAACAAGATGGATGAATTTGGATAGATTGTCAAAAACAAAGCTAGAAATTTTTCTCATGGATACTATTAAGATGAAGGAATAAACATTGAAGATTCATTTTCAATTGTTTCCATGTTAGAGGAAATTATAATTTTTTTTTATCTTTCGTGTGTTTTCAAGGTTTTAAATTAAATAAAATGGATTTTAAAAGCACTTTATTAAATGGTTTTTTTAGAGAAGAAGTATATGTTTCTCAACCCCCTGGCTTCGAAAATGAAAAATTTCCCAACCTTGTTTTTAAATTATCTAAATCATTATACAGTTTCAAACAAGCACCTTATTCTTGGTATGATAGAATTTCATTATTTTTAATAAAAAATGGTTTCATGAAAAGCAATTTTGATTCTAATCATTTTTATATAAGATATTCTGATGATATTTTAATTGTTCAGATCTATGTTGATGATATAGTTTTTCGATCAATAATTGTGAAACACATTGTAATGAATTTTCATTATTTATGCCTTCTGAATTTTACTTGAGCATAATGTGAGAATTAAATTTATTTCTTGGACTTAAAATTTCTTAAAGGAATGATGGAACTTTTCTTAATCAATATATGTATGAAAAAAATTTAGTTAAACAAATTGGTCATGATTCCTCTAAATACATGAAAACATTTATGGTCACTAAATGTAAATTAGATTAGAAAGCATTTGGTAAATCAGTATATTTTAGAGTGTATAGAGGTATGATAGGTAGCTTGTATTATTTAACTGAATATAGACCATATATCATTTTTAGAGTTTGTTTATGTGCAAGATTTCAAACTGATCCTAAAAAAAGTCATATTAAAGCTGTAAAAAGAATAATTAGATATGTTGATGGAACTGTTGATTCTGGTTTATTTTATCCAAAATATAACTATTCTGATTTAACCTCTTATTCTAATTCTAATTTTGGAGGCTGTATAATAGAACTAAAAAGCACATTAGGTATGTGTCATTTTCCTCGAAAATGATAAATTTCCTGGTCATCTAAGAAACAATAACCTATTCATTTATCTAATACTGAAGTTCAGTATATCTCTACTGCTAGTAGTTGTTCTCAATGTTTATTAATTAAGAAAAAATTATGTTATTTTGGTTTCATCTTGATAAAGTACATATTTATTTTGATAATACATCAACAATTTATAATTTTGAAACACATTAGAAAATTCTTGAAAAATCATATTGATCTTAGATTTTTTTTGAGATCATGTTAATAAGGGTGATATTGATTTATAGTTTATACATTCTGAAAATTAGCTTGAAAATAATTTTATAAAGCCTTTTGAATTTTTTTAGTTTGAGAAAATTAAATTTTCTCTTGGTATGTTGGAATTTAATATTTTATTTACTGCATTTGTGTAGGGGGCTTGTTTTTTCTTTTTGATTATTTACAAAAGGGGGAGATGTTTTTTGGATATGTTTTGGGGAGAAATAATTTGGTTTTAATCATTTTAAAAATTAATTTATAGTTGAAATGTTTTGGTTTGGTAATCAGTCAAAAAGGAGGAGATTGTTTGTGCATGTGAATATTTTCTTTTATTTGACTTCATATGATTTTGTTTGATTACTTTTCTTTTGTATTTTGTTGATATATTAATTTAAGTTATTTGGATATTTCTGATTGTTTTCACATTGGAATTATACGATATTTATCTTTAATTTATTTGTTAATGAGGATGTTTGAAAATGCTTATCTACTTCAATAAAAAATCAATGAAGTTGCTACCATTGGTTAAAAACACTACATATCACAATTTTAAAACATTTCTATATTTATTTAACTAAAAATTATATTGGTATATGGTTTTCATGAAATATTACTCTATGGAAAGAAAAAAATTTATCTTTATTTCATTAGTTTACATTAAAGTCTAAAAATATCTTTTGAATGGACATTTAATTAAATGAATTTATGCTATGCAGTTTTGTAGTAGTAGTTTTTCCCGAATAATTTTGATTCTGATTTTTAATGATTTTAGGATCTTTAGATGTTCGAATTAATTGGTTATTTTATTGGGAAGATAATAAGTTTTTCTAAAAATAATTAGTTTTGACCAAAGTCTGAATCTATTTTTTAAGAGCCCTTAAAAATTCACTTCAGTTTGTCAAAATATTTTGTCCAGATTTATTGAAGAAAGTATGTCATACTATTTATTTCATGAAATTATGATTTACTATTTATTTCAAGAAATTATTATTTACTATTTATTTCATGAATGTATGGTTTACTTTTTATTTCACAAAATTATGGTTTACTGTTTATTTCACGAAAGTATAGTCTATTGTTTATCTCACACAAGTATTATTTACTGTTTACCTCATGAAAATATGTTTTATTGTTTATTCCATAATGTATGGTTTGGAAACCATACATATTTGTTCATAGCATATGTTACGTGACTGTTCATACCATACGTTACATTGCTGTTCATACTATATTTTATGTTATTGTTCATATAATACATTATGTTACTGTTCATACCCTACATTACGTTACTATTCATACCCTACGTTATGTTACTGTTCATACCCTACTTTATGTTATTGTTATTTTTACAAGGAATTGTTTGACAACCACAGGTTACTATTCAATCTGATGTTGCTGTTCACTCCAAATTTACTGTTCATTATGAAGTTACAGTTCATTCCATGCAATTTTTTTAAAAATAATTTTCTGTAAATATATGAATTATTTTTAATGATTTTTTTGATAAAAATTCTCATTAAATATATGGAACATAATTAAAGAGTTATTAATATTTTTGGTTCAATATTTAGAGAGAAAACGTAATAATGTTTTTAAACGTCTTTTCCAAATAAATTTTGACATTTCGTGATTGTTTAAATTACAATGTTTTAATTTAATTTCAGAATCTACAGCTAGTTTTCATGTACTGTTTTTACTATGTTTAAAACATTTTAAATGGTTGTAAAATTATTTTTTAAATCATTAAATTATTTAATTATTCTGGATATTTTATTGGAAGATTTGTTAAAAAAATTAATTCTTTTATTTGGTATTTATTCTAGAGGAATGAAAAAGAAACGGTACTGCTGTATTCATAGACCTATTTATGCGAGCTCTTGACTCATTTAATTTTGAATATCCAATTGAAGATGAGTTATTACACTTTCTATATGTTCTCTATATATATATCATTATCTATCGTAGGTAAAAATACGATGACAATAAAAAATGAATGTTTTGTGAAGTTTGGGCCTGCTGTGAATTTGCAACATCATGTGACACTTTCCATCACCACCTACTCATTTTATCAAGAGTTAAATTAATTCTACTTTGACTACAATTGCATTAACAAGATGTGCTGATCTAAAATATAAAAACTACTACATGCGCTTCAATTTTTATCTTCTCTTTCATCTGGTTCTGATTCTATAACAATACTTTTCATCTCTCACACACACTCTATCTTTCTATTTATGCTTTTTCACACAAAATAATTATTTTTAGTACTATTTTTTCTCAGGTTGTGACTCCCAGATTCGACAGTCAGGATATTCGGGTTGTGACTCCCTGTATCTAAATTCAAGACAGTTTGGGTTGTGACTCCCATTATCTAACGTCAGGTTGTAAAGGTTTTGACTCCCCATACATAAGTCTCTATCATGGTTATCCCTCAACTGGAAAAGGATTTTTAATTGGGTTATGATTCCCCTTTA
The DNA here is from genome assembly GCA_963277665.1 of Viscum album. NCBI lineage: Eukaryota > Viridiplantae > Streptophyta > Magnoliopsida > Santalales > Viscaceae > Viscum > Viscum album. Next base: position 189,385,439 of record OY728150.1, read on the forward strand.
AAAATTATTTTTAGTGCACACGTATCTCACGCTGTGTAACGAGGTATAAGAGGTGAGTAGCCCCACTTTGGACTGAACTACTATAAAAAAAACTTGTTTTATTTCCATTTTTTTCTAAAAATTAACAATAATAATTAACTTTGATAATTAATTTAATTTATAAATTCATTTGACTAAAATTATCAATCTGGTCTTTTCACCCCCTCCCCCCTCTAAACCATCTACCCATACCTTGAGCAGCTTAACAAATAATCCACATTAAATAAAAAATACTTGTCTTTTTGTAAAAATAAGATTTCTAACTCTAATTAAAATATTATTTGATGTAGTAATATATAATTATCATTTCCATATAATAATGTTTTTTAATAATTTGTTTTTTAATTTCATGAAATTTAATAAAATTTAAATTAATTAAAATAGTTTTATGATTAAAGCTATATTTACCTCAAAAATCATTTTTCACCACATCATATCAAAATTTATATTATCATCATACTCATTAGATAAATATTTATGAAGTATTATGAAAATGAAGAAAATATAGTGATCAGTTTGCAATAAAAAAATGTAATAATTCATTCTGTTATAGTCTAGATACGGAAAAAATTATTACATTTACGAACACCTATTCAGTAATATGTGTGATGGTGTGATTTTATGGGGGTAGTTCCGTACACATGTGGAAGCGCTGATGATTGTCTCCTATCGACCGGTCAATGTTCTGATGCTCTGCTAATGTGTATAGCAGTACTCGGTTTGAATCCTCAGTGATGCTAGTTTAAAATGCTCGATTGTTTTTAGTTAATTGTATTCTGATTGGGGTTTATGTTTGCAGAGCATATAAAATTATTTAGGGATGATATTTTATTTAAAAAATTGATAAATATTTGGGGTGAGAACATCATTAGGTAGTTAATCTTGTGATATCCTTGATATTTTCTTTATATTTCATTAAATTAACACCAATGTCACAAGTTGACGTTGGTTATAATTCCAATGTTTTAAAACAATAATCCAAGAGATATCATAACTAGGATTTTGATCGAAATCATTACATGATTTTGGTAGTGAATTTATGGTTCCAATAATCAATGAAATCCATACGTTAAACAAAACATCTCATTAATCCATGACATGATATATTCAATATACACAATGTTGATTTAAAGAATATTCATCAAGAAAACGATCTCAATCACTTAACATTACTAGATTATAACTCACCCAAATTATAGATTTACTCATCCATTGAAATGATTAATGACTTGGTTTTAATTATTATGATGATAAATTAATAAAAGAAGAAAAATAAAGAGATATGAATAATAGTGGTGTGTTGAACACACACACAAACGATAAAAATTAATAAACGGACTTTCGATTGAATGAGGAAGAATAAGAAGGGAATGGGATTCAACAATATTTAAATTATTTTAAGAAAATTTATATTAAAATACAGAAGGTGGATGAGAATAAGATATATTGAAGAAGAATCATCCATTAAAATATAATTACAAAAACCAAGACTTATAAGATTACAAATGAAGAACAACATAAAAGTGAAAGGATGTAATGAGAAGAGGAATGGTATCTCAAGAGAAAACAAGAGTATTGAAGGACCTCCCATTTCTTTTGAAAGGATTTTTCCATGCCAATTGATGATCATCTCTTGTGAAATGTAAACCCCTTTTAAGGAGAGGAGAGGGATGGATTTATAGCCCAAGGAAGTGGACTGTTTTCATTCCCAATCTATCCCTTGAATTGGATCGATGATGAGGACATTTAGATATCCTAATATCGAGATATCTTACTTTTCAATGTTTTATAAAATAATTTTGGCCAACCTCTCTTAAAATATGAAGTCATTTGAATCTATGGAACCAAAGTTATGGCCGGTTAATAAAACAATGGTAATCTTTCGATTTCAATCCAATATATTTAAAGTCCAAAATGTGAAAGGGTTTTTGAATAGGATAATTCCTTCAAATATGAATGATATAGTCAACAAAGTCGGCCATCTATATATCATATTTCCCAATTCAAAACCTTTTCTTGATTTGATGATTACAACATGAAATATGTCATGCATAATGTCCAGATCGTAATTCCTTGCTAGAATGGTGAGCTGGATTTCAAGGTATTAGTTGGGCCCCATGGTCTTGTATTTGGACCTTAATTTTTTATGCAAGATTCCTTTGGGTAATCGCGAAAATATGTTGGAGTTTCATAAAATATGGGTTTGAGGATTTAGATCAGTAACTCAATCATCATTGATGGTTCAGTTTGATCACAAATTCTTTGGGTCTTCTCGTGTTGAACATATGTGTCTTCAAATGGGAGAATTGGCCCATTATTTAATATAATGATATGTGAGAAATTGAATAATGAATCCAAAAAATAATAAGCACACAATTTTAATTAGTAGTGTGAGATTTATAAATAAAATAGTAAACTGACTCAATTACTACTTCAAAAAATGCTCAAAAATTATCCCCAGTATTAAAACATTAATATTTCACATACATTATGTAAAATTAATATAAAATCAGTAATGAGGGTATATAAAAAGTCATGAAAATATTAATAACATCATCTCCCGCACACATATTCTTGTGAATTTCCTCATTTTCACCAAATATAATAACATAACAAAATCATTTTATCTCACCAACAAATATTAAAATTTTGTTTTCTCCAATCAGGGGAGGTTTAGACTATTTCACTCATCCATTTAGAATACGACCACAAGTTATTACAGAAACCAAGTTCCAAAACTAATTTATTTTTTCATGCTCAAATTTAGAAATGGAATATATGGACACTCAAAACTCACACCTCTCAAGATGATAAAATTTATTTGTGGAGGTTCACTCTTTCAGCAACCAAAAGTTAAAATATTATAGTTTGAAAGAGATCTAAGCATTAATACATATCCAATGTGAACAAGAATTAAGAGGTCTGTTTAAGAGTTATTCTGTAGCTCTAGGATGGTAGAAATATAATTTTCCATAGAGATATGAAGAGGGAAAAACACCAAAATTGAAAAAGAAATGCATTTTTTAAATAAAACATATAAGGAAATGAAAACAGAAATTTACAAGGGAATGATTGTGTAATGAATGACACAATTGATGAAGAAAATTTTAAGGGAATGAAAAGATTTAATATTTACAAACCACAAAACATCTCCCAATGACCAAAAATATAATACAACTGTTAATTCCTTTTTCCATTTTTTCTCTTTTTTCAAAAGATGATCTTGGAAAAGATCTCACACTCATATACAAAACCATGATTTTTCTCCTCACAAAAATAATTGTAACAGTTATTACAAGATCAAAGGATGAGGAAGAGTGATTTTCGACCAACCCAAGAAACAACCAAATTTTATTTTGTACATTTTTTTGTTTTTTATTATATTTTGATCACTTGTCAATAACATTAACAAAATTACATAAATGAAATTACATTACATTCCCCAAAACACACTGAATGATAACCTCTCCCCCACACTTAAATGGATGCTTGACCTCAAGCATATGATAACATAGTGAATTCAATAATGGGTACACATAATGAAATCCATTCCCCACAACAAATAGATTTCAAAAAATATATGCAATGATAAATCCATGTTGAATTTGGGTGGGAAACGACATTGGGCTTGAAATGTGGCGATCAAAGAAAAGGTTTCCATAGGCTTGAATGGTCTTTCAAAATGATGTTTAATGTAAGGGAAATGCGTGTTTATTTTGTTATTGTGATTCTCATGTGGTTCAGAAAATGCCTCTATCATATTAATGCACACTAAAGTATAAAATTCTTCTTGAAGGTCCACAAACTAAAGATTCAAAAATAGTGGTGGAAAAAACACTCCTTTGGAAAATATTTCCATAGGTAGCCTCATAATGAAATCTAATTTTGATTGTCATGGTTGGGGAAAATAAATTTCCAAATCAAAAATTGAGCTTTCAAAATTTGTGGGGTTTGATAAAAAATTATTTATCCAAATCATGATGAAAATCCAAACAAATTTAGATGAAAACATGCATGTTGACTCCTTAAAAAGGTTGAACAACATTTCAAAACTCGATGGTGAGTAAGCATGACTATTGATTTCTGTTGTTATGATTTTTTTATAGTTTTTTATGTTTTTACTAAAGACACACTCACACAAAATAGAATGTAAAAAAAGAAACGTTTTGATAAATAAAGTGGAAAGAAATTAAAGACGGAGGAAAAAGAAGAAAGAGGTATATGGAGGAAGAGAGAGTGAGTGAGAGTTAAAGGGAAAGAGGTTCCCCTAGTATAAATTTAGTGGGTTTCCCTCTCTATCCAGCAGTGGGTCAACTACAGAATTTGGGGATCCAATGGAAGTTGATGTGGTTTTGGGATTGTATGTCCTCTCATGGTGATGTTTTGACTAATGTCCATTAACCGTGAATGTCATTTTGGAAGAGGGTTCTTAGACATGCACTACACCAAACAGGTAAACATTCGTAATAACAAAAGGTCCTTCCCATTGTGAATTTATCTTACCTGGGTGGTTCTGAAATAGATAATTAATGATAATTACCTTATCACCTTCATGGAATACACTTCTGAAGATGTGTTTGTCATGTATTTCCTTGGATTTTTCTTTGTAGAGATTAGAATTATCGTAAAAATCAAGTCTATGATCCTCCAGTTTAGCCAATTGCAACAATATTTCTTTACCAAATTTTTCACAATCAAAATTATAGGTTCTCACAGCCCAAAAATAATTATGTTGGATTTCAACTGGTAGATGGCAGGCATTACAAAAAACTAGCCAAAAATGAGACATCCCAATGGGTGTTTTATGGGAAGTTCGATAATCTCAAAGGGATTCACCAAGTCTTTCAGGCCATTCATTACTAGTGGGTTTTACAATTCACTTAATCACTCATTTCACATCTCTATTAGAATGGTCAGACATTCCATTTGCTTGGCAGTGACATTCAGTTAATGTTTTAGGTACAACCCCATTCTTTTTCAAAAGAGATTCCATGATTTTATTACGAAAATGTTTTCCTATGTTACTTATCATGGCATGAGGTGTTCCAAATCAGTTGAAGATGAGTGTATTTAGGAACTCACTTATAGTATTTGAATATTCCATTCTAGTGGGCTTGGCCTCAACCCACATAGTAACATTATCAACTACATGATCAATGTATGAAAATACATTTTAAGGGGGAATGGTCCCATGAAACCAATTCACCAAACATAAAAAATCTCACAAACAATTACAGGCTTTTGGGGAATTTAATTTCACTTTGAAATTGTGCAATACATTTTGCAAGAGGGAAATGATTGGAAGAACTAATGTGAGTCCTTGAAGAGTGAAGAACAAATGAATAAAAAGTCTATAATATTATGGGAGGTTATTTGTGGTCGAAAGTGGCCACCACCAGGCAATGAGTGAGAGAATTCTATGATGGAAGAATGTTCATTTTCATCGACACATATCTTTATTACCATGTCATTCCCAGTTTTCCAAAGTTTATTGTATTTTAAAAAGTATTATTTTGAATCACATTTCGTCTTCAATTTTTGATATTTTGAAAACGTTTCATGAAAAACACTATAAATGAAGTAATTTAATATTGGGGCATACTATAGTGTTTTCGGAGTGTGATATGAAAGGTGCTAAGTAGGGAATTCAGGATTGATGATTTTAGAATGAAAAGAATTTGAAATTATACTCAAGTGATAATCCATAGGGGTTTCTTTTCCTGGTCTATCTTTTATTTAAACGCCAAACTCTTGGAGAATTATGATCCATCTTATTAGCCATATTTTGGAATTATGATTCCATAGTAAGAACATTATAGCATAATGGTCTATAAAGATAATTATTTTGGCACCTAAAAGATAGGGTTTGAATTTATCTAAGGCAAAAACACCTGCTATAAGTTCTTTTTCAGTGACATTGTTGTGAGATTGAGTTTCATCAAATGATTTTGAGGCATAATAGATGACATGAGGAATTGTTTCTATTCATTGACCCAGAACACCCCCAGGATGTCTATCAAAAGCATCACACATCAACTAAAAGATTAAGTACCAATCTAGGGGTAGGACTGTCGGGGAAGATGTAAGAGTAGTTTTGAGTTCAATGAGGGCTCTCTTGCAGACCTCATCAAAATGGAAAGTGACATCATTTTGGGGAAACCGACTGAGTGGGAGTGAAATTTTACAGATGTTATGGATGAATCGCCGATAGAAACTTGCATAACCAAGGAATGAACGGAGGTCTTGAATAGAAGTGGGTTCAGGAAGTGATTGGTTCACATCAATTTTTTCATGAGCAAATTTAATACCATATTTTAAAACAATGATCCCTAGAGCAATCCCACTTACAACCATGATGTGACATTTTTCATAATTTAACACAAGGTTACACATGACACACTTTTGAAGGACTACAGAGAGTGAATTCAAGATTGATTCAAATGAATCACCATAAATGGTAAAGTCATCCTTGAAGACTTCCATTAATTGTTCAATTAATTCAGAAAAGATAATCATCATACACATCTATAATGTATCAGGTGCATTTCAAAGGCCAGAAGGCATTCTCCAATATGCATGTGTTTTAAAGGGGATAGTATAAGTAGTTGTTTCTTAGTCCTAAGGTGCGATTGGGATTTTTATGTAGCTGTTTTATCCATCAAGAAAATAATAGCGTGACTTTCTGGATAATCATTCCAGGATTTGATCAAGGAATGGATGAGGGTTGTGTTCTTTTCCTATTTCAAAATTCAATTTCCAAAAGTTGATGCACACATGACATTTATTCTTCACTCGAGTTGTGACGACCTCTCAATGTTCATTTGTGAAAAAAGTTATCCAAGCCTTATTCAGTTCAACATGAATCGGAATAACTGATTCTCTATCAGAAATTGGGTAGATAATACCAGCTTGAAAAAGAATGTTGATCTCTTCACTAACTACATCAAGTATGAGTGGATTACGTATTCTTTGTTGTTGTCTAATTGGTATGGATTACTCTTCAAGATGGTGTGATACATGCCAAGGGTAGGGTTGATTCTTCTTATGTTATTTAGGGTCCAACCTATAGCCTTTTTGTTTTCCTCTAACACCTGGAGAAGTTTGGACTCTTCGGTGTCAGTAAATGAAGAAGAGATAATGACAAGATATGAGTGATCACAGAAAAGGAATGAATATTTCATGTGTTCAGGAAGATGATTTAGATTAGTCACATATTTCATTTTTGGGTTAGACAACTCGAGAATTTAAGAAGGGAGTTCAGTTGCATCAGATTAATTTTCCTTAATACTATCCAAGGTGGAGTAGCATAGATCATAATTTTTGTGGGATTCAAGATAGTTTTCAAGATCTTATAGATTGATAGAGTCTATGAATGAAATTTCCACATCAACATCACCATTTAAGACTTTGTAAATATTGGTGCATATTTCAAAAGATCCTTTGTCATTAGAACATGAAGAACATGGTGGATTGGGGTTCTATTGACTCTTAGAAGATTCCTCAGATGCATGTATTGAGAATGCTGAGTGATCATCAGATGGGTATCACATGTCTTGTAAAATGTTGAACATGACCAGTTGGTCACCAAATTCCATGGATAAGATGCCTGAATGGACATAAATCTTTGTTCTAGTATTCATGAGGAATGGTCTTCCAAGAATAAGGGGAGATCGAGAATATTTCGTCACAAATTCCATGTCAAGGCCATAGAAATCAGCTGGGAAGATAAGATCGTTAACACAAACCAGGAAATCCTCAATTATACCCTCAAGACTAGCAGTGCTTCAATTAGTTAACTGAATAACAACACTCTTTGGTTGTAAGGGACCAAGACCAAGGTTGGAGAAGATGGATTTGGGCATGAAATTAATTTAGGCTCCTAATTCTATGAGTTCATCATCAATGTTTCAACATCCAATTTGGAATGGAACCATAGAGGTTTGTGGATATTTGAACTTTATAGGAATAAAATACCATGTGGAAACATTCTTAATGGTCCTAAGTGGCCACTTGTGGGATCACAATTACATATAAAACTTGGCATACATAGGAATTTTTTATGGCATCTAAGAGGGGATTGTTGGCTTCAACACGTCTAAACATGTCGAGCATTTTAGGATCAGGTTAAAATGACTTCTTTGGCTTATAGACAACTTGTGGGAATTTAATTGGATTCCTAATTGGAATGGAAGGAGGTGAGGGAATGGATTTAGATTCCTTTTCAAGTTTCTATTTAATTTCAATTTCTAGTTCAACATTCAAAGGAGGTTTGGAGGACTTATCTTGAGTCATAGGAATTTTATTTCCCGATCTAAGTGCAATTGCACTTACATTACCCTTGGGGTTGGGTAATGGTTGAGCTGGGAGTTGGGAATTATTGGATGGTTGTTGATGACTAAGGTGGGATTTAGGTTGACAAATTTGGGTTTTCAAGGTTTTTGATACTATAAAAAGTGAAGGAAGCAATATCATCAACATCACTATCCCATGGTTTCTTGGAAGAATAGGCTTGTCCACGATTAGGATTACTAAGATTTTGGATCTTGGGAAAGAAAATGTTTTTGTTTTAGAATTATGAAGGCTCACTAGGATAATGGAAAACAAGAGGAGGAATGTTCCATTGAGGTTGAGGAATAAAAGGATAAGGTTGTTGGATGTTACAAAGACCATGACCATATTGAAATTGGTTTGGGTTTTGAGGAAGGAATTCAGGGGGATGAGAGATGTGATTACCATACCTTAGGCCATGGTTATTGGAATAAGAGAAGGGCTCAGAGAGAGGTTGGTTGATGTTTTTAACAATCTGAACGGATAGACGAGGTTTGTAGTTTTCCTAAACATATGTTGCATTGAGCTCCATTGGTCCTGAGGAATCAGATTGATCCTCCTTAAGTTGTGAACAAGTGTCATTTGGATGAGATAAAGAGTGGTAGATTCCACAGTTTTTGACTAGTCCATGAAACATTGATTGTGGAGAAGATGAGGTTGGGGATTTGGTAGCCACAGCTAGTTGTCGCACAAGACCTGTAAGTTCACTCATCCACTTGGTCATCTTTTTTGCCTCAATTGACTGGTTATCTTGGGCTTGTTTGACATGATCATGTGCTCGAGTAAGGAATTGTTGTGTGTTTGTAGCCATGTTACTTTTCAGATCTCTTGTATCATTGGTAGTTTTATCAATAAGAGATCCTCCACTTTCACATACAATAGAGTTATCTCCACAAGAAATAACCCCTCATTGAATTATTAGACCAAGAGTTGATCATGGATTTGATGTTGTGGGAAGGCTGCAATAAGCTTTTGGAACCCCTCCCAATATTCATGGAGTCATTCACATGGTAACTGACATATACCACTTATTTCCTTTTTGATAGAAGCAGTAAGAGAAGCCTAAAATAATTTCTCTAATAAGAGTCACTTCATGTAATTCCATATGGTTATGGAACCAGGGGGTAGGTATTAAAGCCATGACATAGCAGGGTAAGCTAGGGAGAAATGAAATGATCGAAGTTTAATTTTTTCCTCATAAACCACTTGAGACTTCATTGTGGAGCACACCAATTAGAACTCATTATGGTAAAGTGGTGGATCCTCAACAGCTAGCCCATGGAAATGGGGAAGAAGATAAATCAAACCTGATTTGAGTTTGAAGTCAGCTTTTATGTTTCAGTATTGAATACCAAGAGGTTGGTAATTCATATCAGGGGTAGAAATTTCTTCTAGTTTTTTTCCCTGGGATTGGCCATATCAAATTCAATTGGTTGACCATGGACTGGTAAGGTATCTCATAACAATTTACATTACATTGAGTATTATTTGTTATTATGAACCTATAATATTTTACAAAGTGAATTTAATACCCTTTTACATGGTATATTTTAAATAACCATACTCTCATGATATTTTAATATTAATTAAATTTTATTCCTTCTTGAGGTTAATGATTTAAAATGTTTCAATGTGGTATGGGACACTTTTGAATGTTTAATGGTTGTTTTCTTCAAAAATAATACAAAAAATCAATAAATATTATTTAGATATAATTAAAATGAATAACCATTTTTTAAAAAATAATTTTATTAATCTATGGTTATTAATGACCATTTTCTATTAATTATTCCATTTTTGACACATTGGTTCTCAAAATGTTCTAATTTTTTTTATGAAAACCTGGAATTATTTCTGTTATTAGTCAGAGAAAATTATTCTTCTAATAATCATTTTCTATTAGAATGTTTTCAATAATGTTCATAAATAGATTTTGGTATTGTCATGTTTACCCTTTTTCTTTTAAAATCTTCTTTATGGAATCTTATAGCCTCTTTCTAAATAATGAATTTTTCTAACCCTTCCTATCATGTAAAAGGAATGTTAGTCTGTTAGCTCATACAACATTTACGAATTTTCCCACCCTCTTCTTTATAATCATTCCATTTCAAGATAATAATGAACATTTTTAATAATTTTTTTAATGTGGGATTTTTTTAAAAAAATTGAGTTTTATCAAAACAAAATTTTATTTTCTTTATGATGGTTTTTGATATACATATTTTATTTGATAGAAATTAAATTTATTTCTTTACTCTACTTGGGTTATTATTTCTTAATACCATGCTTATCCTTCCCATAGATGTTTTTTATTGATTTAGCCATGGATAATATGATCAATAACTTCTTATATCCATTTTATTCCCCTTGATATATTCAATTTTCTATGATCATTGGAAATTTAATTTCACAATAGTATCTGTATCTTTTCTTTATTTAAATGATAATTTCTTAAACCATATAGAATATTTCATAGGATGGTTACTTTGAATGTTAATTTATTAGTTTTTAAAATATTGATAAATCTATATATACTATTTCAAACAAATATTTGATAAGTCACATTATTAAATCAATTATATGATATATGAGGAATGTTTTGGACTAGTATGACGTATGTGGGGCCCAGTTATAGTTAGACCCTCGATGAATCAGTAGTCTCATGGGATGAGTAATTTTCCTAGCTTCCTTAGTTGGGTTTTTACCCTACAATATTTAAATTATATTGTGAAAGGTTTTTATGGTAAAGTGACCATATACCTAGGAAACACAACACCACATAATCATCAACTTTCCTCTTTTTATTTTCAGTAATTATTTATCCATGATATTTTTTGTCATTGATTCTATGAATAAATTTCTTTTACAATTATTTAGATATCACACGATCCAATTTCTTATATTTACATATTAATTTTTACTTGTCATGTTATTAGAATTAAATGTGTTTTCAGTTACTAACATTCCATATTGTTTATGCACTTTTTTTTAGTTTATTGATTACATGGAATCTGGGTTTAGTTGTTTACCTTTGAATATTTTTTATTCTAACTGATTTTTTATTGCTTACTCTATGTTATGTAATTTCTGAGCATTTTAGATCACCCATATTATGTTTCATTACCAAGGAATCAAAAAAAAAATACTATGAAACATATGTATGTATTTACTCAAATGGATTAGATTTTTATTCAATGTTGTTTATTTAGATGTAAGAAAATAATTATGTTGTAATTAGGGTAGTAATTTGTAATAAATGACTAATTTATATATCTGGTATACCATGTCTATTATACTATATATCCTTCAGGATATGATTATATGATATCATGTAGATTTAATTGACATTAGAAACTAGATTTGAGATATCTGGGATTGGGTCTCTACATTATCCCATTTCCCCTAAGACAATTGAACAATATCTTTAAAATAGAACATTCAGAAGTTACGGGATCAATCTGAAATCATTCATCCACATAGAGTGATGAATATGTTTCTATGATTGATATATTATTTCCATGATGATCTGATGATGAATTCCTCCATCCTTACAAGATCTAAGATGGATCTGACCCCTTGAATGTTTTTCTTGATCATACTACGATCTAAATTCTTCAATAATCATTCATTATGTAAGTGATTATGAATAATTCTCCTAAACCACATATTATTAGTGGATTAATGTTATAAATTTATTCATCTGATAATTCATAATAATATTGTAGGATGATTTAATATTCCAATGACAACCCCCATGACTAGATATAGAACTCTCATGAACTATGGAAATTTCTAGAAAATCGATATAAATAAATCTTCTCAAGAGATTCTTCATATTAAATATTTTTTATGATGATTTATTATTTATAAATTTATTTTGAAGGGATGTATTTAGGTTTATCTTTAATAATAAATAAATAAATCACTATCCATTATTTTATTGATAAGCTATCTAGTAAATTAGCACCTTTTCCAATAACGTACCTTAAATTTGATTCTTTTTATTGGATATATAGGGTATATTATTGTAGAATAACATTCTATTCATGGGTTCTCCTTTTATCTTATTCTGATCCAATTTCCTAAACTATAATCTGAATTATTCATCATTGAGATTTGACATATCTCTTAATGGCTGTACAAAGTGAATAGGTCATTGAACCTTGATGAATATTATAGTTATTCATTAATAACCTTGTGGAAGGAATTCCCATACCATAAAGGTCACATATATATAGTTTTATCGATGCTATGACTCTTGAGTTTTCATATATATTTTTAATTGATTGAGGGAAATTATTTGGGTTATTTTATTTTACATTGTTATCAATATCCAATCCTTTGTTCCAGGAGTATTTCTAGAGTATCCTATTACTATTATTGATGTTGATCACATGTAGTTAGATGATTCTACTATTTTTTTTAATTATTTTATGCTATTCATTTCATATAACATCCAACCACGTTCTGTGATGTCTTTCATTTAGAGGATGGTTTTTGAAATCTATGATAGGTAGACTATCATGGGGTTTTTACACATTGATGGGGATTCTGAATGATATGAGATGAAGTAAATGGATGGCCATTGTTAGGGTAGGGTCATGATTGCTTTATGGAACATTCGACACCAAATTCCATTATAAAACAAAGTAAAATTATGGAACCATGTACATTAAGGATACTATGTATCATTATTATATCGAATCCATTATGACACAAAGATTAGTTATTATAGACGAGTTCCTAGTACATTAACATTTATGATAACCCAATTCCTCTTTCCAGCAAGCTTTAGAAGGATCTATGATAACGACTTTTAGTGGCCAGTTTGGCACATGGGATCTTGGAACGTCATTTTTATACATTGATGAAAATTTATTATCATCATAGAGTATATATATTACAATGTAAAAATTTTTTAGGGACTCATAGGCGGTTTCCATCTAGATTTATATACTCTGTCCACATTCAAAAAAAATTATGTGTGATAAAAAATTTAGTTTTAGATCATATAAATGGAAAATGGTCCATGGAAGATGGTTATGAAATGGAACATAATAATAGTATTGGTATCATTATATATTCCACTGTTTTCTTCTATTAATTTATTTTTTGACCTACCTAAACATTTATTTTACATTAGATTGATACATTTTATACATGTAAATTTAATTTTTTTACACGAGTTCCATTTTATATAACATATATCCAATTGTTTACATTGATTTTTTAATTCATTTACTTATATTATTTGTTCAAGGATATAAATTTTATGCTATAGTCATCCCATATATGATATTTAGACCATCCGTTCTAGTTGGTATCTTTATGCGTATGATAAAGTTCATTAAGGGTTTAGTCTCCCAATTTATACACATTATACATTCACTACTATTCAAAATTCTATTATATACTAGTTCATGTGTATAAGGTTATGAGACACTCTGCATTATGATAGGGAATTGTAAAAAGGGAACTTCAAGAGAAGAACTACATTCTAACGTAGGGTAGTATGCGATCAACTATTCTAGAATTCAATGGAAATGTTTCATGTAACTAATTTTCATGTCTATAAAACAAATTTAATATTTTACACAAGGAATTGATTAGAAGTTTGTATTTGATATTCCTTTATTTTTTGGATTCATGGTTCTCCTATATTCCATGATATTCAATATTTTATTACATGTTCTTTCTCTAATAGAGTTCATTCTAAAAAAATAATAAATCCTAGATATTTTTTCTTAACTTAATTTATTATTGATTTGATCATAGTCGTTCTTAATTATAATCATTTATATTTATTTGATCCTCCCATTAACTTATTTTATAGCTAATTTCCTCTTGTTATTTGTGGGGTTTTTATTCTTACATTAATAATAATTTTTTTAGAAAAAATGTTTCCAAAACAAATGTATGGCTTTGGTATGAATAATTTTCATTCTTAATAATGAATCATAAATCCAATGTACATGTTTGTCATATCAAAATATTTCAATTTATGGAGACAGAAGTATGTTTTTATATTATATTTTCCGATTTTTTATCACACCAATAAGAAAATTAAATAGTTTCAACGTTTCTATAAATTTTATAAAAAAATACATAAAAAGTAATATAAAGGAATGTATTTCATTATTTACCAAATCAAATATGTAATCAAGATATTTGTTTCCTTTAAAAGAAAACATATTTTTTCATCAAAGTAATACTGTTTTCAAAAGTCTCATATTTCCTTTTAAATAATTTTCTTGAATGTAATTTTCACATTATCTTCTAAAACAATAATAAATAGGTGTTTTATTCTTTTAAATATCATTTCTATTTTCCCCTATGGAATACCTTTCAGGATATAATGGCTTGATAACCATCTATATATTCTTAAAAAATTATTCCATTAATAATATTTGGATTTTGTTATCCTATTATTTTTAAATTTATTATTGTGTCTTGTTTTCTATATTTTTATTAAATCCATAATGTTTATATGGGTTATTTATGATATGGTGAATTTTTTAAGAGGTCACATATGTACGGATGATGACTGGTGGGGTAATATATAATAATTCTTGAAATATGTTTATCTTCATATCACATGAGATATTTTGGCATTTACATATTGAATTTCATCAAATAGAAATGGCCTTAAAATATTTTATTACATTTTTAGACTTGAACATAATGAATTTTTATGCATGAGAATAGGTATAATGAGACATCTCAAAAAAGTTTTATTAAGATTTTTATTGATCAATAATTCCATTTTGTTTTTATTGATATATATTTTTAAAAAAATATTTTTCTCATTTCATTAAAATTCTATGTTTTAATGATTATGTATTATTATTCATTTATTTTACAATTTTATTTAATTTATGGTTGTTTTATGATTATTTTGAGATATTTCCACCACATTATTAGTTTTTTTCATCCCTATTGATCATTGCATGATATTATATTTCAATAACATGTTTTAAAATTACATAACACGATATTATGGATTAATAATATGATATATAACATATTATCCATTTTCACTTTCAATATTACAATAAAATATATTATTATTTATTATTACCTTCATCATCATAAGAGATCACCCCATTATTAAGATTATAATCCCCAGTTTATGGAGATGACTATATCATGCAGGATATTTAGAAAATGTTATATAAGAGAATTATTGAGGACAAAATTTCATAATTATTTTAATATTTGATATTTCTATAGCTAATCTCCATGAAAATAAACCTTTTGATCTTCCAGTTGAGTGATTGTTTGGGAAATGTATAAGTTAAATCATGGAAATAACTTGTTATTTAATTTTTTTATCTTATGTAACATTATGAAGTAATTATTTCACATCATTTCCTATATATATATATATATATACTTCTTATTATGACACATTTGAAATACCTTCCAAAAATAACTATTAAAAATACCCACATTTTTTTTCTTCAGGATCTCTATATTCTACTCAAAGGATATATAAAAAATCACCTAATATAATAAAACCGAAATGTATAAATATATTCTACTTTTATTCATCAAGTATAATTTCTTAATATTCCTCAAATAACCAATAAAACATATATAATTCTATATTAATCAAAAAATATTAAATTATTACACATAAAAATACCATGTGGCATATGATATATCATTATGTATGATTTGTTGTAAAACATTAATAATGTATATATTTAAAAAATATCTTTATAACTCTAGACTGAAATTAATTTGTTCATTCATAGGTTGAACAAAAAAATAATTTTTTAAATTTTAACCACCAAAGATTCATAAATTGATCAAAATATTTTTATTTTTTATTTTTATGTTTGACTAATTATAGAATTATATCCTTTTAGGATTGGTAAAATTACTACACATTTATCTCAACCGCAGTAAGAATTACCTCACTCAAAAATATTATAAACTCAATCATTAATCATTTACTGCAAAAAATTAAGACATTTAGAATTTAAAACTCATTTATAGATCCATTAATGTTCATTTTTGTTAGAGAAATATTTATAGAAACTGAATTTCAGAAATTTTAAAATTATCCAAAATATTCACCTAAATTTATTCTTTTCTTAAGAAATGATGATAAAATATCATAATTAATTTAATGGTAAAACAATTAATGTGTGATGTTTCTATTTATGAAAAATATATTTTAAAAGATAAAAAACCCATTTCATTGTTTATAATTTAAATCTAGAAACTCAATATTTAAGATAAATAACCCTTCTAAAATTTCATTTATGTTGATTATCATGAAAAAAATATGATCTCATTTATGTAGTATTAATTCTTATTTATATTTGATAATATATATAATGAAAATATTTACATTGTTCACAAGACCCATATAATCATTATTCTTCCATTGTAAATATTGATTTCATAGATCATGTGTACCTGAGGTCATCCTCATGGCTCAATAGATGATCAATAGAATTTTGGAAAATAATTATTATGGAAAGTCTGTGATTACGGTGGTCATTCCATGGAAAATGGATAGTCTTAATTGATCAGGATTATTTGAACAGAACTTGTAGAGACTTCATGAATTTTTTAAATATATTATTTATATAGAGGGATACTATTTTTTATGTAAACATTGATCATACATGCATATAGTATTAGGAAATTTTACATATCTAAGAGTTTTTCATTTTTCAACATCCATATGAAATATAAAACATAATAATATATTTTAATAATCATGATGTTTTACATGATGATGATGTTATGTCACACAGATGATCTATATTATTCATAGGGAGATGATGCTTTTTTAAACAAATAGATACATGAATAGGTCACCAAACATATACCCCTTAAAACATTATTAAGAAAATAATGATAAATTTGAATACACGACATAAAAAGTTTTTTCACCAACATGAGAAAGTTAATAGCTACATAGATAAAATCCATTAGATATAGATCATTGAAGAGGGAAAAGATTAATAGAAAAGTGTAACCATTTTTATCAATGATCCAACCCTCCACAGAGAAACCAAAACAATAAAAATTATGATTAAGAATGAATTCTTCTCTTAAATATTGTACATTACTAGGAACATATATATTACATTATATCTCCCTGGTGGCCTAGGACTCAAACTCTCCACTACCAAAATAAAAGAACTTCATCATGATACAGCTATAAAGTGGTACACTATTAGAGAAGATCCACCAAATGTAGTAATTGAATTGAATCCAAAATTTTAAAACATAACATAATAGTTCCCATAAAATATGATCTTTTGAAATCCCAAAGAATCACACAATGAGTGATAATGATAGAGGAATCAGGATTTTTTTATCATTATATCCACATCTGTAAGACTAGCAAAAATAAAATACAAATCATGGATCCGCCAATTAATCAGTTTATCCTCATTGTACATAATTTTCCATGAATGAGAAAATATAAGAACAGTATTCACTTAGATTTAATTAAATCCCTTGTGTAGATTATGTTAAATCTACTGAAGATGATGGAATGAATTATCCCTTCATTTTTATTCATCAACATGTTTTCCCTCAGGATGGAAACCTCTAGCAGAAGATGTTCGATCACTATTCTTTGTGTGATGGTTAAGTCACTGGATTTTCTACAGAGAATTTCCCACAGTTTCCAAATCAATCCGACAATAGATTAATTAAATTAATAGTTAAAGTTCTTAATGATAGGTTCATTACTGGTGTTTATTAATTAATCTAAATTAATGAATCATTTAATCAAATGAGCGTTGCAGTTACACAATCTATGTAATAGTACAATTATTCATCTTAAATTAATAAATTCTTTTATATTGTGGTTATTCCAACCAATGCTTATCCATTGAAATAAATGAATACACCATCTTATTGTTATTTTATTGTTTTTTCCAAAAGTATGAAAATTAACATTTATTTTCTAACCTTTGTTGGTGGAGGATATGCTTCGCCTAAAAAATCATAGCACTGATAATTCAAAGGTGACCTCAAAATTTTAAATCCAATCACCGGTTCAAAATATACATAATATCGCTCTCAAGTTTACTAAACAAAACAAACAAAATGTTCAATATTATTTTATGGGCTCTCCAATCCTCGGATTCACATGCCGTCAAATATTGCAGTCTCATAACAATTCTATAGAATTTAAATTAAATTTATATAGATTTTAGGGGTCTCTATAGTATCCATTTTGTTTTTATGAGTGTATTATCATCCAATAATCCATAAATGACTAAAAATGTCTCTTATACAAACTATAGGGACCCATACTTTACCAATATAAATATTATTTTGTACTAGAGAAATATTTTTTTATATATACCTATTATCCTCTCTATAAAAACAATTGATTTGTGAATTCAGAAACAATTATATATAAAACGTCTACCGTAAAATGATCTACATAATTTCTCTATTATGTTCATAACAACTATAATCCTTCTTAAATATATCATAATTAAAACCATACATCTTTTCCTAGGAAAGGGAAAAATAAAAATGGGTGGTCATAGATTTTGCGTATGGGTAAACATAAGATATATTAATCTATAATAATGAGTGAGAATAATATATTAATAATTTTATGAGAACACAATCATGAATTACAATAAACATACTGAATCTCTCAGACATCCCAAATCATCTATCATGGTATAAGGTTCTATGAAAATGATAAAAGTCATAATAATATAGAATTGTTGATAATAATTCACGATCTATAAGAAAATAACGTAAGAATAGGTCAACAGTTTATGGAATATATAGGCATATAGAAACTCAATTCCTCTTCTAATGGGTCACTACTAGTACTATCATAGTATATTGGGTACAATTCCCGTAATATCATTACCTTGGTCAAGGTTCACTCTCAATACATTATTATTGGTAAAATCCCCTTACTGAGATTTGTTTATTACATATAATAGTGATTATTAAATCATATGATATCTATTATTAATATATTTATTAAAGGAAATATAATACATATTTCACCTGATTGAAAGTAAAAACCATTTATACGGGGTCCAATATATCAAAAAACAATTATCAATAAATAATAACAAAAACCATCGAATTGATACATGATTCATTTAAATTTCATCATCACAAGAAAGAAAAATATAAATATAAAAAAAATGAAACATTGTTTCAGATCCCCATTAAATCATTAGAAATATGAATGTATGTTATTTAAATTAAAAAAAACATAAAGAAATCAGGAGAACATTTCATGTGAAAAATTCTCCTTTCACAATAAATTTACCTAATTAAAATAATATTGATCTATGATCTTGAGGAATGAAATCAATTAAAAGAACACAAGAAACACATAAGTGTAAATTCATATAAAATATTATTCATGATGGGGGAGAATGTTGTTCATGTGGTTTATGTTATAATAAAAAATGTATTACACATATTTAGTAAACATTCACTTCAACCTTGTTTGGAAATTAAAATGATGATTCCATTAAAAATATAAAATTTAATACATGGTTAAAATTTACATTAACAAATTAGAATAAAATAGATAAAAAGAAATTTTATTTTTCATAAATAATATATGGATATGGACGGAAGTATTGTTGATTGAAGAAACAAATAAACATGGGTTTCAATAAAAACTTTCATTCAATATCTTGAGAAATTAAATGGCATTAAAGAAAATTAAAAAAAATTTATAAATAAATATTTGATAATTAAATAAAAAATATTTTTTAGTGATATATTGTATAATTTCATAGTTATAAATATAATAATAATGAATTTTAATAAAAATGAGGTAGTAACATAAATTATTTACTTCATGCTTATCTTGTTTAGTAAGTACACCAAGATCATATAAAATATATATAAATTTACAATAATTAAATATAATAACCATAATAATTCCTTTAAAAATATAAATATTTTACATATATAATATTATAACCCATTCACTAAAGATCCTTCATTATTATTATCATTTATGGTGTGAGGTGGCTCATTTTTCATATATGTTTTCTCTCATAGGTTATGGTAGATTTAGATTGATCATGGTTTCATCATATAATTTTATTTAATAATTATATATATATAATATATTTATTACTAATATATTTATATCCATTATTATAAATCACTGATGAAAAATTAATTACATCACTACATATAGATGGTTGTTTTTACATATACACGAGTGATGTTTCCATTTTTAATGGATGGAAAAAATATCTGTATCTAATAATTCACATATCCTGAATAATTGTTACATCATGAAAATAATATATATCTAAGTATATATATATTTATTTATTATCTTTAACATAAGAACCAAACATGAACTATGCAGATGATAAACAAATCATCTCCCCATGTGGAGGAGAATGTACACCCATACGCAAAAACAATATTTTCATCTCACATTGATGAATAAGATGTGGTAAATATTTGTGAGATCTTAATAATAACATATATATGTATTTAATATATAATATTAATCTATTAATTATAGATACAACATGATTAGATGAATTATTAGATGAGATAAATGTGAAAGAGGTTGGTTAATATTTATCATCCTTCTTCTAGAGACCTCCAATGTCTTGAACCTTAATCCTTTAATGATTTTTCTTATAATAAGTTAAAAATGAACCAATTTAGATATATGGAATATATAATGATTTTTGGTAGGTATTGTAATAAATTAAATTCTAAATTTTTTTAAATATGGGAGGATAAAAGGTTCCATTATATAAGTGAGATGGGGGACACCCATAGAATTTCATAATATATTTCAATGATATAAAGGAAACTTTATGATAAAGTGGATTAAAATGGAAAATAAATAGAAAATAGTATAATATACGATTTATATATCTTCCACAAATAATAATTATATAGTTTCTGTTGGTAATCCTTCATTTATTTCTTGGTTTTACCCTCTGCTAAACCGATTTGAAGATGAACCATGGTAACAAAATATTTTAGTTTTTACTATAAACTATGAAGAAAAAATATGTTTACGTAATTAAATTATATGAATATGATTTTTCCAATCATAGAATCATTTTTACATATTTATATAATTATAATCGGTATAATATAATTTTAAAAAATTCCAATTATCATAATGAAAAAGTGTTTTAGAAAATTGAATTTTTATGTATAAAACATACATCACTTCCATTCAATGGATTATAGGCACAAAAAACTGAATGAAATAATATATGAATGTATATATGGAAAATAAATTTCTTTTAAAAATTGTTAAATTTGGATTAATTTACATTATTAAGATTAAAACATATTGGGAATTTAAAAAACATTTTTAGATAAATGAGTTTTTATGAAAAAAACTGAACATATAACAAAATGAATTTTTTTGAAGAATCCATAATAATTAACTATATCACATCCAATTTATGGATTGTTATGTTTCTCTAAATACAACATTAAAATCACAATGAGACATTCAATTTAAAATAAATGGTAGTTTTTACCAAAAATACTATTTTTGACTATTCATAAAATTATTCTACCTAGAAGAGTTATAAAAACTAACCATAAAATAAAATTGACATGATTTTATCGAAACATTTATTAATTTATTGAAATATTATATATTAAAATTTTATTAATTAATTATATATTTGTTGTAAAAAAAATTCAATAAAAACCATTTTCAGTGAAATCGTATATTTGAACCATCAATTGACATAATTGAAAATTATGTACTTATTTATTAGGTAGTAATAAATTAATTTTCATTATTAAATAAAATTATAAATATTATTTTAGAAAATTTGGTTATTAATATTTATTTTATTCAATAAAATTTAAAGGATTTAAAGGATTTCAATATCGCGGTTCATTTATACTCAAAAAAGTTTCTAAATCCAGCTAGGAAATTCTTCAAATTATTTCAAATGAAACATATATATGTATTTCAATGCTACAAAAATTATATTTCATATGAATAATATTCATGAAATCTTTATAAAACACATAATTCTCTGTGGGATTATTTTATGAATATTATTATATTTTTTCCCTCTTCATGTGGTATAGATGATTATGATCATTTTATGATGTGAATTATGGTATCACATTAATGAAGACCATAAAATCATTTAATATTGTGATATATATCCTAATATGATATGTATTATTTGGTAACAATATGTTATTATTTTTTTCAAATTAGATTTTAAAAATTATGTCCATTTTTATGGGTTAAAATGTAGTTGGATTTTTTCAACAGTATTTTTGATACTTGATCTCATTATTAGGATGTTTCATTGTTATGGATAAAAAACATCCCAAGACATTTAATAATGATTATATAATTAATATGTAGATGATGTAATTCTAATTGTATGATTATTTATATTATTCTAAACCATGTTATAATTATTTAATTCTCTTATTCCTCCCATGTTTAACATTGCATGGCTGTTATTTTTGCTCACCCCTTAATTTAATGAATATCCTTAGATGATTACATGTATTAAAAAAATGTAAATCATTTTTTAGGATAAATAATGAGGTATTAACTAGTTCTTATGTTTTATTATATAAAATTATTTCATGAACCTAATTTTCCTATAATACAAAAACATTTAATTCATGAATTTATTAATATTATGATATTTATCTTAAAAATGATGTATTTTAAATTTTTGAAAAAGGTTGATGAATATATGGTAGTGATTCATAAAAAACCTCTATATAAAAAAATCTAATTAAAATCAATACTCTCCTAATATATACCTCACATCCATTCTTTTAATAGTGAAATTATTTAATTTAATCCTTATTATGGAAAAATATACAAAATTGTTAGAATAATGTTCACATAAAAATGAAAATGTGAATTTATAAAAATATATACATTCTTGATCAATTAAAAACATACAATGGAATGAAAAATATCTAGTTTTGAATTTTCATAGGTTATACACTATTCACAATCCCTAATAATCTTAGTCACACATCACTAAATCAACACCCATATCAATTTCCTCTATCTTTCTATAATTAATACTACATAGACCATAACAATGAAAATTTAGAACTCATATATTTGAAGATAAACAATTAAATTTTTTTGATTCACAATCCCAATACATCCATTATTGATTGATAAATAATAGCCATCAATAATATTCTTTGCATCAATTATCAAGATGAATTCATGCAGATAGAATCATATATGATAGTCTTCCAAGTAGAAGTTATGCTATAAGCAAATTTTTCACATCAATGGAATTATTATGCGCATCTATGAGTTTTATTTTCTATAGGAAACAAGATTTAAACTATATTCAAATACTCATATTTCCCATGTCACTCTATATCCTCTAATAAAATCACATGGTCTATATATGGTCCAGCCAAAACAATTCAGTGAGAATGCCTAATTTTTGAAACATCACAACATAATAATGATTAAATGAAAATCATAGTTTTAATTTTTTTTATTAACATACATGATAATAATTTATTTGATAACAATTATGTTGGACTCCTCATGTTTTAACCGTGTTTTAATGATAAAAAAATACTTTAAATTTGTTAATCCTTGTTCATCATGTTTAATCTGTCTCTAATAATGTGTACATATGTTTGATTTCATTATGCCTTAAATTATTATTGTAAAATATTTATCATTTGTGTTATAATGGGTTTACTTATAAAATATTGATTCTAATAAATTCTATGAATATCAATATTTATTCCAGCATTCAGATACTTAGCTATGTCTGAAAAACTGTGAGTCTGTCATTAGATATGTTTTTCTGGCAAAAGAATCACACACCATGACATGACATTTTGACCTAGTCATCATGACTAGACAGCATGGCTCTGACATAATGATCAAACACCATGACACATACACTAGGACCCAGACACTGTGACCGAACATTGTGAGCAGACACCATGACAAGACATTGTGACCATACACCGTGACCCAACACCGTTTGAAGTTTAGAAAAACAACAGACACTGTGATCCTAAAATCACATCCATGCTACTAGTTCACAATATCTATAATACAATGACATCATAACTCTCTCACCGCTCAAAGGAAGAATCGGAGAAACTGTTTCACAGAGATACTATTTTCAAGTGACACTGCTTCCAGACAGACTGTGACACTGTTATTTAATATGTTTTGTAATATTTCAATTTAATTTCTAATGGTCATATTTGTTTCTTTTAAATGAACTAATATAATTAATGTTTCATTGTGGACATGTCTCCAGATAGTATGAAGTACAAGGTTCAGAATCTATGAGTCATGTTGGCTCCAACACATGCACTCTATGAATAAAAGAGAAGTTAGGCATATATAGAATTGTGCACGTGATAAAGAATAATCACAAAAATATTTTCATAAAATAACCAACACATAGAACAAGATACATTTGATGAAAAAATTAATAATTCTCAATTCCAAAAATATGTTATACCATAAATCCATGTCGAGGACTTATTCGTGCTATCAACTCCATGATGAACTCGATCTAGATCTATCTGATTTGTGATACTTTGTTTTCCACAAGCGGACTTGGTTCCCACATCTGCTTCATCATTGGAGTACAGAGCTTCATATACTAACACTCAGAGAACTTCTAACCATTTCTCATAATCTTTTCTCCCTGTTGTGTAGTTTTTATCTTTTGAGTTGTGTGTGTTTCTATATATAAACACACATTGTCTTTTTCATCAAACTAGATGTTACAAGATAACCATCCTATCATATAATTTTAAACATATTTATTCACATGGATAAGTATGGAAGAGGTACCTATGTGGCCAATTAGTTTGGACCCATGATAAACTGTGGAAGATTTCATATGACCTGGAGAGTATTGTGCACTGTTATTTTCCCTGATCTAGGGTGTGGATCAATTTTATCAATATACACTGCTTAGTGGTAGGTGATCACAATGTATAGTGAATTATGTCTCGTCTTGGGACTGAACCACTAGTTTTATATCTTTATGTTGTTTAAATTATTTTTCTTTATTTACTGTATAATTCCAAAATCACTAAATTTGATTTTATAGATAATCTTGGAAGGAAGTTATAATAGATTTGTCTTAATATAGTAGCTTCAAATATAATATTAATAACTGATATTATGATTACTGGGAATTAATCAATATTCTGAGAAGTTATTTAACTAGTCAAAATTTCATAACATAATTACATTAATTAACTAGACTGTATTTATTTTTATTGGGGAACAGTTTTAAGAATAATTTTGAAACATAAATTTTTATTGATACCCAATTCACCACCCTCTTGAGTATTGTACTCCAACTAACATTTATTATCAGAGGTGTTTGTATTCCTATTAGGACTCTATTTTTTTACCATATTTAATTGTGATTTTAGTGATACATTAATAATATTTAAATTTATTTTAATTATAGATTTCTATATCTTTCAAAGTATTTCATTATTATTGATAATATAATGGAAGGTTCTGCAACAAACAGACTGCCATTATTTAATGGAACCAATTAATCAAAATTAAAATTTAAAATTAAAATGCATTTAGAAGGTATGAGCTTTTATATTTGTTCTTTAATTATTGATGGGTATAAGATTCCTACTAATGACAGAATCAATTTGATGTACCAACCAAGACATCCTACAAAAAAATTTCAATAAAATGAATGCTTTGTATTTTTATTTAGGAGATGATCAGTTTAATATAATTTCTACATGTAAAACTACGCATGGAATTTGGGATACTTTTTTTGTTACACATGAACTAACTTCTAGTGTGCATGAAATGAGACAAAATACTTATACTATTAAATATGAAAACATTAAAATGAAACATGATGAACCAATTTATAACATGTATCTCAGGATCTACAAAATTGTAAACACATTGGTTTCACATGTAAGAGATGTTACAACCAAAGAAGAAATTAGGAGGATTCTAATATTCCTACCTCGCAGATTGAGAGGAAGCTCTGTCTCTTTTAGAGAATTATGCGACATTAGCATGATACCTATAAAAGAACTAATTTGGAACCAAATGATGTATGTATAGGAGGTGAATTCCATCAAAGAATAAGATGATTATTCCAAAATAACATTTGGTGCATTTAATACCACCACAAATAAACAAAAAAAGGGAAATTGGAAGTCTCTATAGAATTCTACAATAGTGAATAATCATCACATGATTGTGGTGAGGAAAAATTCCCAACTAGCAAGAATTTTTATAAGATTTTACAAAATTAATATTTTTTTAGAAATCCTAACGTCAATGGAAGATATGATCAAAAAGGAAGAGAGAAGAATGATAGGAAAATAAGTGGAATGTCTGATGAGATAGTATGTTATGAATGTAAGAGAAAGGGACATATAAAGTGTGATTCTCCGAAGCTCAAGTACAAAAATATTTATGGCGACAAAGATTGATAGTATAAAAAAGGAAATGAATGAAACATGGAGTCCTTCTGAAGACATTTTATGTGACTTAGAATCTTCACCCAATGAAAAGGATAACAAATCCAATATGTGTTTTCTGACAATCACATTTGAGGAAACAATATAATCTCTTGTACACAATTCGTATTATTTTCGAGAAGATAACGACTTTAAAAATATGTCTAATGAAGAAATGCTCGAGTAATTTTATATTATTTAAGAGACATATAATGAAATAATTGATAAATACAAATATTTAAAGAAAAAACATGCTCGTAACTCAAATATTAAAACAGAACTTACTGTTGAAAGGGAAACAGATTCTCAATTACTCAAAAAAAAAACAATGAGCTAAATCTATCTAATGAGAATTTGAAAAAGTGTCTTCAATGGTTTACTAATGGTAAAGATACACTATTACATATTCTAGGTAAAAATATTCCTCCTAAATATTCTACTCGAATTGTCTATTAACCTATGAAATTAAATTTTGGAAGAACTAACATTGTTTCAAAGTCTAGGACATATAGCTTTACTCCTAGTACTATATAACAATCAACTAGTTCATGTTATGATACACTCTCTACTGTTTGATGATTTTATGGACCAAATAGTGTTTATTTTTCAAGAACATTACATAATGATTATAGGAAACCTATGAGGCAGATATGGGTTCCTAAAGCAGTAGTAACTATAATTTCTGGACCCAATAAAATATGGGTACTAAAATTTGTTGTTATTGGACTACTTTGTAGGAAATCTGGATAATGAGATCATGTAAAATCCTATTGTACAAGGATAATGGTTGTTCAAGACACATGATATGAAACTATTCATGTTTCAAGAATTTAATAAAAATTGATGGTGTACATGTAACCATTATTGACAATGCCAATGGAATGATTATGGGCCTTGGCCAAATTGGTAACTCTATCGCAGTTTTAATATCCACATTACATTTTTTTGATGGATTGAAATATAATCATCTTAGTATTTCACAACTATGTGATGATGGATTTGATGTTATATTTTAAAATTATTCTTGAAATGTTTTTAATTCTAAAAATTAATTATTATTTACTTCAATAATTAATGAAAATATATATTCTATTAACATAGATTTTTTAGTCTCTCATAATTCTTCATGTTTAACTGTATTTTACAAAGAGTCATTTCATTGGAAATGGAGACTAGGAAACTATAATAATCACTCCCTAAAAAGGTAACTATAAAACATTTAATCAAATACCTATCCAAACATGATTTTCTAAATGATAATGTGTGTAATCTTTGTCAAAAGATAAAGAAACACTATATTTTTTTCAAACAAAATAATGAAGTATCATATTCTCAACGACTAGAATTGGTTCCCATGAATTTATTTATACTATCTAGAGTTTGGTGTTTAAAAGGAAATCACCATGTTTATGTTCTTGTATATCATTTTTCTAGATATACTGGGACTTTTATCTATATCACAAAAGTGAAGCATTCTTTCATTTTATCAAATATGATGAATCTATAGAAAATCATAGTGGACTTAGAATTAAATCAATAATAATTGATCATGGCCGTGAGTTTGAAAATAAAGAGTTAAATCCTTTTTCTCAAATAACTACTATAGTCATAATTTCTCTACCCCTAGAACATCTAATCCTAATGGAGTTATGGAAAGAAAAAATAGAATTTTTTAAGATATTTATAGAACAATGCATAATGAATATGACACATATATTTATTTTTGGAATGAAGGTAGAAATAAATCATGCTATATTATAAATAGAGTATTGATTAGAACCATTCTTAAAACAAATTTATATGTGTTATGAAACAATAGAAAACCCTAAGTATGCTACTTCAATGTTTTTGGTCTTAATGTCTATATCCTTAATACTAATTACAATATTGAAAAATTTGAATCCAATAGTGATAAAATAATCAATCTAGGATATTCAATTTTTAGTAAATCATATAGAGTGTTTAACAAAAGAACTAAATGTGTATAATTATCTGTCCATGTCATATTTGATGAAACAGATCCACAAGATCCTAAAACCACTCTAGATAACCTAGACGATGATGTATCATATATGGAAAATAGTTTAAAATCCTCTAACCCTCCTATAATGGAATCTATGGAAAAGATCCAGTTCGGAAAATTATTTATATTCAAGTCATAATGAAACTGAACCTGTTGATGAAACTGAAATCATTTGTCCTTCTTTTTCTAGAGATATTAGAACTCTTATGAACCATCCTTTAGATACTATCGTATAAGATTTTGATAAAGGTACCCCAACTAGATCATCTCATAAAAAACTATATGAACATCAAGTCTTCTTACCATAACATGAACCTATAATCATTAATGATGGTATTAATGGTGAACTTTGGGTGACAACTATAAATGAATAACCTAATTATTCTAGTAGGAAGAAATAATGGAAACTTGTTAACAGACCTAATAACAATTTTACCATAGGCACTAATTGGGTATTTAGAAATAATGTAGATAAATATGGTAACATTTTCATAAACAATGATAGATTGGTTTCTCAATTCCATAGTCATGAAGAATGAATTTACTAGGAGGAGACCATTCCACTAGTATCTAGACTTGAATCCATTAGAATTCTTCTTGCTTATGCAAAACATATGAATTTCATACTATATCAAATGTATGTTTATAGTACATTCCTAAATGGTAATATATATGACGTTGTCATTATTGAGAAACCCCATGGTTTTACAAATCCTCATTTTCAAAATCATATTTTTAAATTATCAAAAACAGTAAATTTTAACAAGCTCCAAGAGCATGGTATGATAGAATGACTACATTTCGTATTTCAAAAGGTTTTACAAATGGAATAGATCGTCCTACCATTTTTATAAAATGAATTTTAAATTATGTTTTAGTAGTTCTAATTTATGTAGATGACATTGTATTTGGATTTTAAATTTTTTTTTGTATGTATTGAATTTACTAAAATGATGAAAAACGAATATGAAATGTGTTTAATGGGTGAACTAAAATTATTTCTTGGATTTCAAATGATTCAAAATAATGGTGGTATTATTTTAAATCAAAGAAAATATACAAAATATATTATAAAACATTTTTGTTTGGATATCACAAAAAGTAGTCACAATCTAATTAATACAACTTATAAGTTGGATCATGATGATTATTGAAAATCAATAGATCAAACCACTTATAGAAGAATGATTGGAATATTACTCTAATTAACTAAAAGCCAACATGACATTATATTTATTATATTTATGTGTTCTCATTTTTAATCAAAACCTAAGGAATCTTATTTAAATGTTGTTAAGATAATTTTCAAATACCTCAAGCACTCACCCAATCTAGGACTATTCTATCCCAGAGGACAATCATTGGAGTTAGTTAGTTATTCTGATGTTGAATTTTGTGGTTTTATGTTAGATAAAAAATGAACCTCCAGAACTTTTCCCATTTGATGCAAGACACTAGTATCATGGTGTAGTAAGAAGTAAAACATTGTTTCATTATCTTCTGTAGAAGATGAATACATAGTCAATGGTAGTTGTTGTGAACAAATTTTGTTGTTGAAACTCACATTAATTTATTATGGATATCAATTCAGGCATGTAGCTACAAATATTTTCAATAAAAGTGCAATTAACATCTCAAAAATCATATTTAACACTCTATGACAAAACATATTAATGTAAGACATCACTTTTTGAGATATCATTATCAAAAAGATTATATCACATTAGAATTCATTAGAAATGATTATCAGCTTGCTGATATATTCACTGAACCATTATTTTATGAAACAATAGACTACATCATACATGGGTTAGGAATGATAAATCATAAGTAGTAAGTGTACTGTTTCATAGATATTGTTTCATATCTTATGGTTTCATAGTTTATGATTTCATAGGTAACTATCTTAAGACTACTATCGAACTCTAACATTTCTATAGTTTTACGGTAATTAATGTTTTTGTTTCATGTTTACAGTATCACAATCACTATCCCTCAGTTACTGTCTTGCACTTACTATCTAAAACAATGTAATTGCAAATTTTAGAAACCACAATATAAATTACTCAATGGGAAAGACAGTTATGGCCTCACTGTGAAAGCCTGTTATGGTCTCACCTTGAAATTAGATTATGGTCTCACTGTAAATTTTTTTATTGTTTTATTTACATATTATAACTCGTATCACGATAATTAATTATTTTATTATTTTAATTTTCAATGATTTTAATTTTTCTACGCTTTACATCACTAAAAATAAAAATCAAATATGTTTCACTCCATCTTCACTTCAGCCTTCTTCCCTCAAATCGTAAGCCCTCTCTCAACCCTACGAGTCTCTCTCTGTCTCTCTCACATCATATTTTAATGCCTAGGATTAAAGTCACATCTTCAAAAACTCTTGAGAATTGAAGACCAAAGTATAAAATAAAAATAGTGTCTATGTTACCACCAGAAGGTCTTTTCAAAATGAATTTGGTGAATAGAATAATGGTTCCTGAAAAAGAAAGTTTTACCCAAGTTTATTATATCAAGTAAATATTTTGTATTGATAGTGTTAAGAGAGAATAGATGAATTGATTGGTTTACAAATGAGGATAAGAATATTTACAAAAAATAACTTGCACAGTTTTATCAGTATGTCAAATTCTTTTTTTGATACAGAATATTAATATTTTGTGAGAATCTAGATCAATGGATTGAGGAATACCTTTTCTTTGATGTTATCATATGATTCCCTAAGGATACATCATGAGGGTATTTGTGAGGACATCTAGAGAGTTCCACCATCTCCATGTGAGATATTTATTTTTGAAGAAAAATCATGAAGCATAACAAGTAATAAGACAATGAGATGAACTATAGTTGTTGATATAGATGGTGAAACCAATCTTCTGTTGAAATTTTTTCAGAACATGATCAGCCCCTAAAAATGTGATTCTTCTACACTCAAGTATCAAGATGTATTTTTGAAACATCTCATGAAAATTTGACACAAAATTAAATTATGAAAATATTTTATGCATTATATGTGTTAGTTGATAAATACAACTTATATGTCAGCTTCCATATTCTACTCAAGGATTATCTCAGCAATGATTCATGAAAAAGAATTTGTTGGACCTGATGATGAAGTTATTAAGGACTATGAATTTTATCTTTAAAAATTTATCATTATGAGAATGAAAATCAGTTGCAATACATATTTAAAAACATGTGTTGAAGATAATTATAGTGTTAATGAAATGGTCAATTTGGTGGAGAAAATTTAATGACCTAAAAATGCTTATGATTCTGATTTGGAACCAGATGTAATTTTTGAGAATTATGATGAGAAATAAGATAATATGTTTGTTGAATCTATAAGGAAAACTATCCTAGATCAGAAAGACAATTAACTTATTATCCAAGGCACAACTGTTTATGAAATGCATGTTCCTGAAGATGTTACTAATCTCAAATAACAACCTACATCGAATGAAGAATATGATACTATGTTATATAAAAAAAGATGTTGTAGAAGAGAATATAATAGAATATGTTTTTCTTCTTCAAGAAGATGCTTATGAGGAACATGTAGAGGAACAAGATGTTCTAGAAATTATCCCTTCTTCTATATTGGGAATGGAGAAGGACATTCAGTTGTCTAGAAAGGAAATGGGTGAGGCAATGGGGGTTGATATCTTGGAAATAGATTAAGTATCTAAATCTCTCAGTCCTGGGAAAGATTCTCCTATTGAGGGGGAGTATTCCCCTAGTCTAAAAAGTATTTAAGTCCCTAATCAATTTCATCAAATCTCAGTGGATACATGGTATAAATTCCCTTGTTACTTTGAAGAGAATGATTCCAAAGAATTTACTATTAATTGTATTTACCTCTCTATTATGTTTCAATTGAAATCAGTCTCTGATTTTGTCTGTAAAAAAGAACCTGAAACTGTATTAGCTCATATTCCCAAACTATCACAAGACCCATCCACCTTTTTGATTAAGGATGCTTTGATATCCTTTAGAGATACCATATTAGATCATGTTGAAAAGCTCATGAATACCCAACATACTCTTATAACAAATTTTAGTGAAGGATATGCTTTCTTATTGTTGTAAAAGATCATATTACAGATTCATCCCAAGATGCATTATGAAATTCAAGTGAATTTAATTGAGAACAAACATATCTTGGATTAAGTGAATTATATCAGAGTTATAGTAGAATAAAGGTAGATATTGATAAACGCAATACACAAATCTATTTCTCATCCTATTGAGGATATTGGTAGTTAGATTGCATGGGATATCGCCTCCCTGATTTAACCTAATGTGGATTCTGTAGCAGACAAGGTGTCTAAAAGAAATATGCAAATTGTTCATGAGATGTTTGAGTATGTTATTAGTTATTAAAATTTTGATGATAAAAATAAGGGTTGTCTGCAAAAAGATATAAATCAACTGATGTCCCTCACATAAGCTATTATAGTTTCTAATAATTTGGGATAGCTATCTCAACCTTCCTTAGATACTGATCCACTCAGAACAGTCATTAAAGAAGAACTCCAATCAGGGCACAATGGCTTTGACAGAGAGTCTCTATCTGAAGTTATCAGGAATAGTGACATTGTTCTTGATTTGGTGAGAATTCATTCCAAAATAAAAAATGATTCCCAAGAAGAGATAACTATGAAGGTGGACTTCAACTTCAATAGGGTCTTCTTGAATAATGAAATGATCAACAAATTCATGTTCCTTATAGAGAATATGAGAATCCCACCAGTCGCTCATGCTTTTAAAACTCATGTTCAAATGCTTAATGATTACAGTCTATTGTTGGACGATTTCATGGAGAACAATGTGGTCTTTGAGAAAGCGATGTAGTATGGTGGTTATATCATTGCTGACATCATCATGCTTTTGATGCCTTATCATCACGTATAGAGTAATAATATTATGGCTCCCACAGCTGATCCCTTGAAACCAAGATTTCCTTCCTTCTCATCTTCTTCCCTTGCAATTACTTTTATGTCTATCGCTCATGATTTGAGTTAGATCAAACCAATTATTCTTGACCAAAAATTTCCTTGCTCTTCCACTGCACCTACTTTGGCCCCTCAATTGTTTTTATGGAATCACTTTAACTTTTCTATCAGTTGATTCACTTCCCTCTTCTACTTATACTTCTTCTCCTATGGCTTCTCCTAATGCTACTACCAAGGGAAAAGAGAAGACAACATGTGCTGAAGACAAATGAAAACTATCTTTTGATTGGGGTTATTTCTGTATTTATGTTTCGTACTATTTTTAATGAAACTTATTTATCCATATAATGAATTGTGAACTAATCTTATCTATTCTCTTTTTTTACTTTTTTACTTTTTTTATAAACCCAAAAGGGGAAGAGAAATGCACACTAAGGGAGATACACATTCAATAAGATTTTATATCTCACAAAAATGAATTGATATCATCACAAACGGTGAGATTGTTGGAATCCCTATGCATTAATCATGTTTTCATGATCACAAATCCTATAAAATTATTAATCCTCATTCATAAGGATTCAAAAATCATGTGTACATATGGTTGATTTCTATATACCATAAATAATAATAGTGAACTATTTTTAATTTGTGTTATAATGGATTTACATGATAAAGTATTGAGTCTAATCCATTCTATGAATATCAATATTTATTTCTATATATAAATACGTGGCTAAGTATGAGAAATTGTGAGTCTTCCACCAGTTATGTTTTTCTAGAAAAGGTCCCAAACACTGTGACCAGACACCGTGACCTGGATATCATGACAAAACTTCGTGACCCAGAAGCCATGACCAGAAACTATGAACCAGACACAATAACCCAGACACCATGACTAGACACTGTGACTAGAAACCCTGACTATACACCCTGACCTGACACCATTTGATTTTTGGAAATAGACGAGACACCGTGATCCTAACAATACATCTATGCTCTTGCACCTTCTCCTTTACCAAAATGGAAGTAAACAATGTGTCCCATCAGCTGGCGGCCTCAGGCCCCTTCGATTTCAAGAAACTATGGCCGGACAATTTCCCTTCATGGATCTGCTTATGTACGACTGTTGATATTTTCCATTAATATAATCATTTTTTCGTCAAAAAAATAACCATCTCACCAATAAAAGGAAACGAATGACACACTATTTTATGGAGGCACCATTCCATGTGATAATTCATCCAGAGAAGTTGTGACAGAGTTCTTTAATTTGTTTTGTCATTTTCCAATTTAATTTCTAACAGTCAAATTTGTGTCCTTTAAATGCACTGAAATAATTAATGATTCCTTTTAGACATGTCACATGAAAATACAAGGAACAAGGTGCATAATATATGTTTCATGTCA
The DNA here is from genome assembly GCA_963277665.1 of Viscum album. Classification (NCBI taxonomy): domain Eukaryota; kingdom Viridiplantae; phylum Streptophyta; class Magnoliopsida; order Santalales; family Viscaceae; genus Viscum; species Viscum album. The sequence continues at coordinate 189,420,689 of OY728150.1, forward strand.
TCTCCAAAAAAAATCACTCTAAAAATAAAAGAGGTGTGTGGACAAGAAACAAGAGTGTGGGAGACAACGAAGAAGCACATTCATTTTCTGACAAAAGAACTGACACATGAAACAAGATACATCAAAAGAACGCACGAATCATTCTAGAATCCAAAAATCCTTGACACAGTAGATTAGAGTCAATGGAATATTCACACTATCAACTCCAAGATGAACACGATCTAGATATAACTGACATGAGATACTATGTTTTCCATAGGAGGACTCGATTCCGGCATTTTCGTCATCATAGAAGTCTAGAGATGCTTCGAATAAAACACAGAGCACTTCTATCCATATCTCAGCATCTTTGGTCAGTTTGGTATTTTTTATCTTTCGAGCAGTGTGTGTGTGTGTTTATATAAAAACATACGCTTTCATCTGCATTAAACATAAGGTTAAAATATATAAATCCTCTATCATATTTTTAAACTTGTCTATTCCAATGAATAAGTGTGGAATCGGTCATTGTGTGGCATATTAGTTTATTCCCACAATGAACAATAGAAGAGGTCATGTGACCTAGATAGTCATATGCACTATTGATTTCCCTGGTCTGTTTAGTGGATCAAGTATATTAATATAAATTGCTTGGTGGCATGTGATAACCATGTTGATTGGATTAGGTATCATCTTGAGACTAAACAACTTGCTTTATATCAGCTGTGTTATTTAAATTAGATTTCTCTATTTTAAATTTTAATTCAGATATCACAAAATTAATATTCATAGATATTCATTGAAAGAAGTTATATTAGTTTTCCATTATTAAAATAGCTCAAAAGTAATATTAATAACTTCTATTAAGATTAATCAGAATTAATCATTCTTCATTGAGGTTATTTAATTAGTAAAACATTCTTAAATTTATTACATTGATTAACTGTGTTCTAATTATTTATATTGGGGGAAATTTTTAAAATTACTTTTTAAAATTAATTTTTCTATAGATACAAAATTTACCCCTATCATGAGAAATTTAATCCGACCAGAAAATTATAAAAAAAATTTAGATTAAATTAATTTTTAATTAATGATCTGACATTACCAAATCAGGTAAAATAAATTGTAGAAATGAAATATTATAGTAGATGAAATGTTATAAAAAATTGGAGAAGACATACGAAAAAAGAAATTTATTGACATAAATTTAACAGAGAATATAAAATGTATTACATGATTCAAAAATGTCATATGTTCTTTATACAATTTTTTATGATGCTTCAATAAAATATATAACATAACACAAATAAAATTTCATACTCATTAAAGGAAAATTATTACAAAAAAATACATACTGAAATTTCATTCAATTATATGTTTAAAAAGTAATTCTTACCAACCTCATATAAAAACATCAATTATTCATGTATCATTATATATTTTTTATAATACATAAAATCCTGAATTGTTTCGATTTTCAAAATTAAATCCAATACAATATAAATGATCTATATTTTATAAAAATGAAAACCCAGTGGGGTTTATTTAATGAAAATCTTATTAATACTAAATTATAATTTTTCAATGTATGTTTTAATAAGTGAATGTTATGTGAGGGAATTTGAATATGTTATATTTTTATCCTCATGATTAATGGGTATATTATTCTACCAAAAATACAAATATATAAAATAATAGTATTCACGCATTGAAACACTCTCAATTATTTAATTTATGAATGAGATAGATAAAATTATTCATTGAATAATTAATCATTAATTAATAAACAAAAAAACACCATCCATTAATTTTGGAGTTAAATAATCTCGTTTCCTTTCATATTAAAGAATAATAAATTTTTGGAATAAAATAATGAGGTTCTACCATTATGTCTCCAAAATAAGGTAAATATTAGCAATATCATTAAATTTTAGCACCTCCCACATCAATAAATTTTTCTATTAGAGGGATAATTAAGATTTTGGTTTTTCATAAGAATTAAATTATTATATTTTAGAATAAAATCACTTTATGGTATAGTGGTAATAATATAAATCCATACCAACAATAAGAAACAAGAATATTGATACTGATTTTTTCCTCCACATCACCAAATCTAATTTGAATTGTTTGTTAGAAATGGATATATTAGAAATCTTTTTAAATGAATCTCTTATCCAAAAAAATATATATTGAATTATCTCAGAAATATATTTTTCTATATAATTTATTTTGTTTTTAGCTAAGGAATTATTTATATAATAGAAGGACATTAACGTTTTTTTCAGGTAAAAAGAATTTTCATATTCTAAAAATTCACCATTTCCATCTTTTTTATCATCCACGTATTCATCATAATATTCCTATAAGTTGGAATTAATCTATATAATTTCATATATTTAATTATTTCTAGTAATAACATGAAAATATTTTGGTTCATCTCAACATTTACTGATTTTTATGATTTCATATTAGACCACATATTCGTGTACAAGAGAAATATTTTTCCATGGATGATATTTATAATAAAATTCATATATTATAATAAAGGGTAATCAAAACGGGTTAGTAGCTATCCTTATACCACTATATCCAAAATAAAAAAGTTCATGAAAAATGAATATTACTACAGATACCAATATTCCCTTTATAATACTAATCATTTGACTCATTCAATTGTATTTTAATTGTAATGAGACTCTCATAGGATTTATTATTTCAATATTTGTACAATGTAACATGATCCATGAAATAATGTTAATTATATAACAAATATTATAAATTTACTATCTAATGTTAGAATATCTATTTGGTCATTGACTCATGAAATTTCTTGGTTAATGATGATTTACAATGAGATTATACCACCCAAAAACTAAAAATTATTTTCTCTTAGAAATAATTCACATGACTGTTAATTACTTCTTGTTAGATATTATTCTTCAGGTACAATATATTAAAAATAATTTATAAAATTTTATCATTTATTTTAACATTTATAATATGTAATTTTAATATTTAAATTAATTTTTTACATTTTTGTTTCAAATACTGTTACCATTAATTATCTAGAAATGGAATTAGTAGACAATATGGATGACCATCAAGTGTTATTTCAATGTTTCTCTACACTGTTAAATGAACTATTTTCTTCCATTTATTACTTAATAGTGTTCTCTCTTCATCCCTTAAACCCTCTTATCTACCTATTTATCTACATACATTTTCAAATCAGTATCAACTTCATTGTAGACGTGATCATTCCACTCATGAATCTACCTTCCAAACTTCTATGTAACGTCCTTATGATTATATCAATTTACCTATATATTTTAGGATATGACATTGGGGGTCATTCCATAGGGGTTTTGGAATGATATTTAAATTCTATTTGAATGTTCAATATGAATCCATTGTTATTATCCAAGTTATTGTAATTAATTATTTGAGATTCATCCACTTTAGATATATAATGTTCATTTTAAATATTTTATTCCATCATAAACTCCTAAAATGATGTATAGGATTCATGAAATATTTTTTGAAATTATTTTCTAGTTTGATTAAGTATTTATTTCCTCAGATATGGTAATTAATGCAGACCTAAATTCTGTGATTATATCCTTTATGAAAATTGAGATGACCTTGGGAATGTGATGGTTTTTCCCTTCACCTTATCACCAACCTTATTTCAGATAACGTGTTCAATACTACTTCTTAAATTGGTTTTGATATTATATTTTAGGCTTATTATATCCTAAAAATATCATACTATATTTTGAGTTTTCATCAGGACAAGCATGATGTCTCATAATGTGGGGTCGGTCTCCAAAGATTTCACATGAAATGAAGAGGTGTATATTACATAGTAATCCCAGTTATTAGAAGAAATTTAATGTTTCTATATTGTTTTAAATAGCCTATATTTGATCATTCAACTTGGGTATCTCCTCAAAATAATATTGATATCACAAATGTAGGACAAAATCTCCATTAAACTATGAGACAATATCTTCAAAATCATTGATAATAACTTCAAATTTAGGGTTTGTTGTTATAAAATGTCCTCTCATATAAACTGAACTGATCACTTATTTGAAATTTGTTATAAAACAAATGATGTGTGTTTACAATTAATATAATGGGTAACTCCATGATGTTTAAATCTCCACCCAAACTCCAAAAAATTATACAAATATCTTTAGATATATTATTCATTGGACTATTTTAAATTTTTTATTTCACACCTTAAAAAATCAATTTCTGTTCATGTGAAATATTTCCTCATAAATATTTATTTGAGATCTTCCCAAATACAATGAAATCGTTATGGTTGAGATTTTAACTAATATTTATCACATCACATTACAGAGATTGAAAATGTCAATAGAATGATGTAATAGTAGATGAATCTGCATTTATGGAGTATCCCATATATATCCATAATATTTTATAGATGTACATGATGTTATTGTTTTTAATAAATTCGAATTATCCTAAATTCTGAATCATTTTTCAGGATATATGCATGCATCTCAATGTCACATTCCTATATTTGGGTGTTGATAATTAATTCTGTAGCTCAAATGATGGATGTAGGTCTATTATACATAATAATATCTAATTTTACTCATTAGGGTCTACAAAATATTTTATCATACTATTTATTCACTACATTAAGAAATTAGATCACAATCAATACATCCAAATATATCAATATATAATTCTCAATTTTATGTATGAATCTAAGTGGTTTGTAATTATATATGATCAATGATCAGGTTTAAGTAATTTCATTTTTGAAGCATAACATTTACTGAGAAACAAATTAACAGAAAAATAAATAAAATATAATAAAAAATAAACACATGAAAAATAAAGGTAATAATGAAAATAATAACAAGTGTTGTGATTTTTATCATGTCTTGTATCATTGTAGAAAATATTTAGGAAAAAAATGATTCATTTTATTTCATTATATCCTTTCAACGGTATAGGGTTGATTTATTAATACATAACTACATGCACCACTATAACTAAAAATATTACAGTGTATTAAAGGAATTTCATGTTCAAATATCGATCCAAGAGAAACACGAGGTTTCTATCCCATTCATGCTTTCATAAATTGTCACCACATATAGATTTTTTTATAAAATGATTCATATTTAGGAGATGAAATATCATAAAAAATTAAAATACATAAATTTCTGAACATTTATTGATGAGAACATTCTATGATAAATAGAGATTGTGGATAAATTTTAATATATATGTGTCAAATAAAATGATTAAATTTTTTTATAGACTAACATTATTGAATAATTAAGAGATTACATAATGTAATTCATCTAACATGGTTAAAAAACTAAAATAGGATCTTTAACTTTAAGTATCACATACAGTGTAATTAGATTCAACCTTATTGGATTTTTTCATGATGAAAGTGGATAATTATAGATGCATCTCATGATTTTATATACCTCAAAAATATTAGAGATCTTACTATAATAACTTTAACTCTAATAAGGATGCTAAGGGATATTGTTCTTATTATGAACAAATTGGTTTGAATGTATAAAAATATATTAGAATTAACAACTACCCATTCATTTTAAAGATTTATCCACATCATCTTAATGTACGATCAATAATAAAACTATTGACTCACCAATCAATGGTCAACCATTTTTTATTAATTATTGTTTTTAAGGGACGGATGTGGAACACAATTGGAATGAATTAAAACAAGAATTAATATATGAAATTATAGGAAAAATCACTACCATAAACCAAGATCATTTATTCACAGCTCTGAAATCTATACATCATTATTCAATAAGAATAGTTTAGGTCACTTCATTGAAGCCTCCATTCAGTTTACACTTTCTCTTGGGTTTATGTCTCTTCTCTAAACCAACCACCCTTCAATGTGAAGTACCTTTATTAAAAAATCTACCCATACATCTTCATGAGACATCCATTATAAATATGGAATGGAATAATAAAATTAGATATTTTTTCCATGTAATGATGAAATTAATGGGAAAAAGGAAATGTGAACCACATCGATAAAAAGATACCATAAAAAATTTAAATTCACCGAGTTCATAGATGTATCGTCTAGTTTTCATTGTAACCGACATATTCTATTTAAATCCCCTCTAAAAATGTTATGATATAGGATAATGGGTTCAGTATGAAGGTCATGTATACCAAATCATGTAGTTCTTCCACGTCTGAACCTCATAATCATAGAGACTATGTAACAGTATAATATATATTATTCAAACTAAACATAATTTTTGGAAACTTCACTATGACGAGGTTGTAAAAACCATAGTGCAATAACTCAATATCTTATTTTCAGGTTAAACATAAAAAAAATAATCTAGGAGGTTGATATTTTAACCATAAAACAAGGATCAGTCTCCTTATATTAATTTAATTTTAATACTTATCAAATTTAACCATATATGGGACCCATTGGTGCCAATGGGTGTTCGTCACATCCTAAAAACTACCCAATTATGTATTAAATACTCATACGTTGGAATAAGTTTATACAGTTTTCTTCAAATTTAGATATAATTTAATATTTCATAGAAATTGTTGTTTTATAGATACATTATATCATTATATAAAACATAATTTATCATTTCAAATTAACAATTACAAACTTATAGATTATTTTTTGTGGGATTATTGATGCATAATTATTAGAATTACTCACCAATTATTGTTATTTTCTTTTAATATATTCACAATTAATATAAAATCATCTTTATGTTAATTATTCCATAATTCATTGTAAAATACATACATGAGGAAATATTTGGTCATCAAAAACACAATATGATGTAAAAAACTAATGGATGTTTTTAGAACATTACTTTTAAAAAAAATTCATATATATATGGGTAAATTTGACATCATTATTTATTACACCATTGTTACCATCAACATAAATACAGTTGAATGTATATACTCTATATTACATGAAATCAAAATTCTATATATAATAAAAAAATCAATAATATGTAATTTTTGAAGAGCTTTTTTATTGATTTTATTTTTTTTTCTTAAAAAATACATTAATTTTTGAAAACCAATACATTGATATTTTGAACAAAAAAATTATTTTCTTGATCATAAATATAAAATTAAAGACAACTACTATCATACATATATATTTTGATCACATTTTACATGGGTATCATTTTAAACATGTCAATGTTCTTGATACAACCAATGAATTTTTCAAAATCACATTAAAACATAAAATAATAATTTTTTATGCTCATTAATCAATTGAATTAAAATAATTTTTAAATAACATTCTTTTGTTGGGATTATATGAGTTTTTATATAAACTGTATCTTATGTTTGGTTATCCCATATTTTTAAATGTTTTTTAAATATATATTCACATGTCACAAACATTATTATTATTCCATGGATCACTTTTTTTAGGATGTTTACTTGCACCTAGTGAGAATATGGGAGACTGACATTCTTCACTTTTGAAAAGTAGTTTGTACCAAACCCTATAACCTCATTATATATATACTTTCATATTATAGAGGAAATGTATAATGGATCTCATCATCTAATGATAGTCATTGTTTAATTTTCAGAGGATTATCTTTTAATGTGATAAATATGGAAGTTATGGAAGTCTAAAATTAACAAGATATAAATAGTAATAGTACTGTATAAAAAATTATTTTTTATGATGGGTTATTTGGGATGGAATAGAATTCCTTGAAAAATATGTCAAAAGAATAGACTTATTTTGAATCGACCAACTCATCAATAAAAAATTGATCTTCTGCGATGTATCTTTGTGATAAATGAACTCATCTATCGTCAATGGTGGTGGTGTGCATTCACCTATTGTAGTAGAAACAACCTATTTTGATTGGATTTCGATTTAGTGGAAAATTAGACATTTCTTATTCGTTATTTGCGATGAAATATTAAGTTCATCAAACAGAACTGATTGTATTAATTATTATCTTTAAAATATTCCATGAAAATACTACTGTGAAAAATTATTTGTGATGGAATCCATCACAGAATGTATTTTTTGTGATAGATACTTAACAAATGATATTTTTGGTAGGTTTATTTATGAATGATTATTCTTTCCCAAATGTGTTATCATTTATCAAAAAATATTATTTTTGAAGCTGTTCATTCACAATGGATAAAACATCTATCACAAATACACATTAAAAAAACAAATGTTCCCTAAATATTCATCGTAAATAATGAGAATGGAAAACTATTTGGGGGAAATATCTGTTCAAAAAAATATTTTCACAAATGATACTATAAATACATGACCTCCACCTCATAGTTACATCACAATTTTTCCATGTCAATATTAATAAACCTCTAGTTTCATACCATACATTCACAAAAACATATTTAAAATATTTTAATAATTTATTGAGAAATTAAAATTTTTAATTTTTATTAAGCCAATATTTTTTATACTATTTTCTATTTAATTATTTTAAAATTAATATAGTTATTTGATTATTTTAACTTATTTAACTTCACTTAAATTTATATAAAATTGTATAGTTCATTACAATTTAAAATCATTTCTTATATTACATTATAAATTAATATTATCTTATAATGAAATAATTAATAATAAAATGAATTGTTATAATTTATCAAAAAGTTATATGAATTGATATAAATAAATATTATTGATTGAAAATTGATGTAAATTTAAATTATTAGATAAATTTTACATACCCATAAAAAAAGCAGTGAAAATTGACATAAATTTATAAGAATTATTCTACATTTTTTTATTAGATTAGAGGTGACATGAATTGGTCACCCGATTAATTCCCGAAAAACAATTTCTTAAAAAAGGTTACATTAAAGCCGAATGTGTAAAGAGATTACACCCATAAGGAAATGATGGGGGTAAAAATGAAAACTCTAAGTGAAACATACTATAATCATGGGTTACAACCGACAATAAACTAATAAAAATAACAAAACTAATGAAATAAAGTAGTGAAGTAAACATACCCATTCTCGAATATCATACGCTACCAAAAAATAATCATGCACTACCCAAAGGAATAAATGAAATAGAAATACGAGGCCATGATAGTGTAAAAGGGAATCCAGGAAGTTTGTACAGGAGCCAGACGATGATTGAAACCTTCCCATTATTCTATACTAAAATATCAAGAAGTCATCCATGCACTACCATAAAGATATTAAATTGATAATTAGAAAATAGAGGGAATTCCCATAGAGAAATAATCTCATGAAGGTTACACATGAGTTGGTCATCCATTCCAACCCTTCACTTTCTTCGATACTGAAAAATATAAAGGGCATCCTAATGGATACCCAACAAAACAATCCTTGATAGTTAGTATGCTCCGTGAAATCTTCAACACTCAGCTATGTCAGTCTAGACATCATCATACTATTATAATACTCCTATAAATTATAATAATTTATTATATAAAATAAAAAATGAAAAACTACTATCAAATTCATTGAAAATTAGTATATATAAATAAAATTTATTATAAATAAATATACATTTTGTAAAAATTAGAACAGTTTTGTAAAAAAATATATATAAATATACAAAAAATATTATATATTTCTATAAAGAGAGGGAAATTAGTAAGAAATGTAGAAAAATTAGCACTTATAAAAATAAAATAGAATAAATAGATATAATTTATTATAATATGATATAAATTATTATATATTTCTCTAAATTATTGTAAATTATAGTTATTTCCATGGAAATTAGTATAAATTAGTAAAATTTACTATATAGTGTTTTATTTTTTATTAAATTTACAAAAAAATAAGTTAATAAAATATAGTATAATTACATATAAATTAGTATAAATTAGTATAAATTAGTTTCATTAGTTTAACATTATTATAAATTTATATGAATTAGTATAAATTAACAAAATGATGTGCATTTCTAATAAATCCTTATAAAATATTATATATTACAATAAATATTTATTAATTCCCACCACATTACTATATATTAGTATAATTTAATATAATTGGATAGAATTTATGATAAATTAATATAAATTTATATTCACTTGTTGAAAATATACACAAATTACCATAATTTATTACAATGTGGTATTCATTCCACTTAAAATATTTTAAATTAGTACAATTTACTATTAACTGAAATAATTTTTATAAATTAATATAAGTTAGTAAATTTTAATATAATTTGATATAAATTCATAAATATTATAATGTAAAGTATATGTTAGTATAAATTAGAAAAAAAACAAGCACAATATAATATAAATTTGAAATATTTACTATAACGTAATTTAATTTGATTAAATTCGAATAATCATTTACAAATTAGTATTATTGTGTATATTAAATACTATGAATTAGTTCTAATTCATCACAAGTAAATATAAGTTAAAATATTTACTATAAATGGATATAATTTTAAAAAATTAATGTAAACTGTTAATTATTTTAATTTTTAGGAAAAATTCCAAAAAATGTATATGTTAATTTATATTACAAAAAAATATTATCAATTCCAAAAATATTAATATAAATTATTTTTGTTTTTTATTAGTTAATATAATATATATATATTTTTAAATATTAAATAAAATTATTGTATATTCATTAATGATAGTAAAAATTAATATAAGGTTTTATAATGTTGAATAATTTGGTATATTTTTTAAAAAAATTATATATATTATAATAAATTAATAAAATTTATTATATTTTCGAATAAATAATGAAATATTGACATATATTACAAAAAAATAACATAAATGCCTTAAAAAGTAGTGTTATCTTTTATAATATTTTTTAAATTGATATAATTTCTATAAATTAGTAAAATTTATATATTTATAATAATATAAAAAATGAGTTATATTATTTAATATATTTTGAAAAATGATTAACAAGTCATTTAATGAAACAATTTGTGTAATACATTTTATATAATCATCTATTTTTGTAGTTTTATAGATAGCTATAGACCCTATAAATAGATATATGTTTTTAATACAAAAAATGATTGGATAAATTATTATATAAATCCAAATATATTTATATTAAACCCTATATATATTGAGGATGTCAATGTTTTCATATCATTTAAAAGGTCAAATTTAGAACCTGTTTGAAAGAGAACTATTATGTTTCTGTTTAAAAACTGTGATCACAAAAGATATGAAATGTTTCATAGTGATGGGATTAATATTTTTATATTATGTTTTTATAATGTTGTTATATTTTGGTATCAACATATTGAATGAAATCCATAATGAAATATTATTATTATTTAGTTCCAAATAATGCATACATCAAAAATATTTTATATGAATATATTGATATATATCCTCATGAAACCAAAAAAACATAGAATAATGATTATAATTCTAAATTGGAACTATATTTATTTTATTATTGGTTGAAATCTATTATGAGGCCGTATAAAATAGATGAAAGATAAGAAAATTTTAATGATCTAAAATTTTTATGGTTGTTAAGTCTAATTTATTATGGATGTTGGAACTTGGTCTTGGGGCCAGTATTTTCGAGTTTTCTATCTCCATGATGTTTTCGAATTTATTAGCTTCGTCTAGATCTCTATTACATAGGCCATGTTAGTAAATCGATTCCTAGATGCCTCTATGGGGGGAAGGAGATCGGAATGACGCACACTATCAACATCTCTTCAGGAATGAAGAATGTCCAGAAGCCTTCTTCCTCCATAGTGTCATAGATCCTTGTTGTTTATTTATATAAGGTGAATCCCTTTCAAGTAAAGACAACAGATTCCACTAGAATGTTTATCCCTTCCCATCATGATGACAACACTGCTCATAATTTCAATAGAGTGGATAAAACTCATGTTATTGGATGACATGATGCAGTTTTGGAAGGAATTGTGCTTTTTGGTCTCTCCATTATCAGATTTTCGGTGCTCTCAAATGGGTAGAAACCATGGAAACACGGTTATATTATGAGAAGAATATCATTTATTTTATGATTTTATAAATAGAAATTCATTACATTGGGGAGTCTTTTTTTGAACTTTTATTTCCATATTCAGAGTTGATGATGTCAGTATGGAGATTTGGTGTGATTTTCTTATATCCTCTTATTATAAGGATTCATTAATGGAATTCTATATTTAATACCATTGAGGTTTAGAAATTTTTTACTCATATATGTGTTATATTTTATGGTATTTACAAGATTTTTTGGAACCCCAAAATCTTGTTTTATTTTTCTTCACCAATTGGATGTACAATTAAAATGGATAACAATATAGAGAAAGCTTTTTTTTACTATTTTTCTATAATTATAATGGATGTTGATATGATTAAATTTCTAAATAATAAATTATTGTCATCTGGACAGAAGGATGATTCGAATATTGATGTTGTATATGAAAAGATCCTTGATTTTTTTTTCTTGTAAGGTAGTTGTTCATTCCAAGAATTGATATTTGAAGTATATAATCAAAACACAATTCTTTAATAAATTTCATGATGACTCTATGTAAAAGGGATCACCTAATCTATAAAATTGTAATAATATTTCTTAGGACCCCCTTCTAGGGATAAGAATGAGAATCAATCTAGGAAGATTGATGTCATTACTAACTCTTTGGATAATGATTCTCCAAATTAACATGGTTTTATAGGATATAATAATGATTTATTGGGATTTACAAATATTTAGTAGGTTTTACAATTTTTTAGGTATTTTAGTATACATATATAGTTAATAAATTGAAATAATATGGAACTCTAGGTGCTCCCACACATGATGTTAATATTGGGATTCAACATGGATGCTGGTTGGTCATAGAGTTGGAGGTTATCATACCTATAGTCATGTATTGTCATACCCAATTTGAGGGTAATAAAATGGAGGTTTTAAGTAACCCATGAGATCATTCTCTCAATCAATGTATTGCTCATTTTCAATAGAAAATATATAAAATATTTACTTCAAAATTGATATTTGATAAGTGGGGGAGCATCTCTGAGGATGAATGGGTTTGTGATATCACTCCTGTTAAGGATTTGGACAATATTTGTAATTCACTAAAATAATATATTTTACATTGAATGAATAAGTTGATCGATAGGGAGGGATTCAAAACTATTTTTACCACTATATGATTGTGTAAGGAATAGTCTGACCTACCTAGAACTGTGACTATTAGATCGCACTCTAAGGTGAAATGAAAAAAAAATGAAGAGATCCCTAATATTTTCAATTGAGGTAATTATCAATCTAAATTAGAAACTAAAGATGAAAATTATTATTAAAATTAGTTTCATACTATGATTTGTAATTCTATTTTATCTTGGATGATGGAAACCACCTTTGTTTGACCCCATCTGTCTCATGTCTAATTTTAATTATATTTTTAATAAATGGTTTGAAGAATTGATTTTGGATGGACTTTTTGAGTAAGACTATTTTTTTATTAAAATAGTTCATTTATCAAATATTTTCCTCTGGTTAAATCAATTTTTCTAGCATGGAATAAATTTTCAACAAATTTCAATAAAATATAAATTTTTTTACATAATTTGGATCTTAGTTAAAAATATATACATCCATGTTAAATATTTTGTGTATTTTATTATAATGAATATAAGTCATTGGAAAATTATAAAATAGCTTGATGTTTGATGTATAAAGAGTTATAATATTTATATTAAAAATTTAAAAATTTTATATAATTGAGGTTTATTCCAATTTATTTTAGATTGCTATATATATAAATATATTTCTCACAATAAAGGATCATTTATGGAATGGAATTAATCATATGTTATTATTGTTAAAAAAAGAAATTGTAATTATGATGGTGGATAAATGAAACACAATGAACAATTTCATCTGTGTTTTTCATCAACGATTCATAATGTGTGGTTGTGTCTATTAACTCATGGTTTATATCCAATTGGTTCATAAGATAGTTAAGATTGTTATTATTCTACTTTCTTTAGGCCTTACAATATACCAATTTGGATATTGATGAATGAACCATATATATGTTCCGTTTAAAAAATACATGGAATTTTGAATACAAAAAGCAATGTTTGGTAAATAATTTTTTTTGATTTAATAATATTTTGGAATGAAATTATAACTACTTGTAATTTATTTTCATCTTGTATTTTTAGAATCAATGATTTATAATAGTGGAAAATCAAGGAATTCCCATTGTATGGTAAATTATCCGGATGGATTACACATGGTCTAATATCATTTCCATTTTTAAGGAAAGATATCAAAGAATATATTATAAAAAAATGAATAATTAATTAATTTTTTACTATCATCATGGACGTCTTCATCAAACTACCCATTTTGATAGAATATGAATAATTTTATAAAATGAAGAATTGAAAGAAATGAGCACATGATAGTATTATATGGTACTCATTTGAAATATATTGTCAATTCACTACCTCCAATTTATTTTTGGAAATTTTTATAATAATAATAATAGTATGTTGTTTAATGAAAGATAATATGTGGTTAAAGCTGGGTATTTTTTAGTTTCTTCAATGGTTTGATTTTTTGGTTCACTACATGTTATATGTAATTAAATCTGAGATGAATTATATTGATAAAATATTTTATACCATATTATACATACATAATAAGAAAAATGATATTGTGAAGGCATAGTTAGATATTTTCCATTTTTATTGGGAGTCGGGACATGTGTTGTTTAACGATGACTGATCACTACTAAAATGAAATTATGTAAATTATTAATAATTTTTGTTATTAAATTCTCATTGGATTAATGGTTTTTGTTTAAAAAAGAAATATGATTCTTCTTTTACTCGTTGCATCAGAAACTGTTACTTTATAAAGAGAGAAAGTAATAAAATTATTGTCATCATTAAAAAAATTACATATAATTGGCCTCAACATGTTTCAGAACTCAACAACATGGGATATGTTTATATAAATACCATATTTATTCTAATATATTTGTGATGACACCAAATAATTCGATATATTTTCTACCCTAAAAAATTATATAATTACAATTTTACGTAAATTGGAAGATATATTTCACCACAATTGTTTTACTCAATTGAACCATTGATATTGTAGTTTTTATATGAAAATAAAAATGTATAAAGGATACAATTTCAATGGATGAAAAAATTAATGAAATGATTGAATTTTCTTTTAAAAATTCACATAATAAGGAATCAATTGAAGGGAAAATCATTAAATAATTCTTGTAGGTGGAAATTATAAAACAATTCTATTATTATTTTTAACTAGAATATACATCAAATCATTACTCACTAGGTTACAATGAATTTTTTTTAAATATGTTACATACCAATGATTTTCAATAATTATTCATCCTGATTTTGGTTTTTGTGGTTATAACGAACAATGGAATATAAGAAAAAACATTACATAAAAACAACTTTTGTGCTTCATAATTTTGATGAAATGAAACTATTTAAAATGTAATTAATACTTGTTCATTTATTTAATAAAAGATTTTTTATTAGTAAATTTATAATAAATTTTTTTAATTTATATAGTGATTATAAAAAAAGTTAATAAAATTTACCTGAAGAACTCAGAAATAATGGACCAATTATAATTTTTTAACTATTTTAATGCTCAGTAAGATAAATAATTTATGATCGAGCATATAAAATTAATTTTTTAATTTATATATTATTAATTAATATTTTTTTATTTTATTATATAAATAATTAAGTAAAATTTATAATCAATTCTATAGATTAATTAATCCACTATTGTATGTTGTCAAATCATATAACCCCTTTGTAATTAAAATTTTTTTATTAAACACTTGCATATACAGATAATCTAAAAACAAATTAACAGTGGCATCTATTTAAAAGGATATGATCCCAATTAATGTGGAGATAACATTCATATGATGATGGATGTAAAAATTAAGTTACGATATTAGGAGTAGAATTATGTAATTATGATTAAATGTCCTTGTTTTGATACTGACCAAGGGTTTTGAGTTAATTATAGAAATGAAATTATTTATATTGAATATAAAATTATTCTTATAGAAGACGAATCATATTTTTTATTGTAACAATAATATGAAATTTATTATGAAAATTACTATGCTTCATCAAATGATTTCAATGTGTTGTGGACTTTAATTAACAATAAATCTCACATGCTTATAGAAAATTAATGTTATATGGTTGTCATAAACAATTATAATAGTGACAAAGTTATCCTACATATATCCCTGGAAAATAGTTATAGATATCAATTATTATAAACCAAATATAAGTGAATATGGTGTTTATAATGTTGATGGTATAACCAATGATGTTGATATTACATGGGAAATTGAAATAAATTCTCATATCGAAATTTATGAAGTAGACGAGGAAGATTAAAACACTAACAGTGGTGAAAATGAAGATGAATTTGGAGATAGAAATTGATGTATTATTTAATTTCAATAAATATATATTATGTTTTCATGTTTGATATATGTATTTGAAATTCATTGAATGTATCATTATTTTCACTAGCATTATTTATAAATGGAGATATATATTTTAAATAATTTTTTTTAAATATATAGAATATTGTTATAAAAAAATTATAAGATTTTGATAATAACATGTTGATTATGATGAAACAATACACATCTTGATAGTGGATGTGATACATAATAATGAGTCTTTGGATTCTTTAGTCAAGTGTGTTGACCCAACAACAACAACTATGATGGGATGATATAACAACCCATAATATGCATATATTGATATTACTTATATGGAGTAGAATATTCATTACACAACAAAAAAATTAATCTTGGAATATAATGGATTAGTGCTTTTATAAACTGTGGGAAAACGATTGGTTTATAAAAATTCAAATTCGGCTCTCGATTATTATTTTATTTTTTTAACCCTTTTGTAGACATAATACTTAATACCCATATTCAGTTATTGTGAAAATAATCATATGAATGGGTAATCTCAAATGATCAGTAAAGTTAAAAAATTAATATATCTATAATATAATAATTAAATATATATGATCATAAATGTAACATTTGATAATAACTTCCTACATCTCAAATATCAGGATATCATTTCATGGAATAAATAAAAGAATTTAAATAGTGAAAATGTCCTCAGAGTGCATTACATAAGACATAGAATTTATAGAATACTCATGAGAATATTAAAAAATATCCATATTAGATAAATATTATTTAGAATAACATAATATTGGAAAATTTCCATGATTAAATTGAGTTCACTACTCATTTTATCCATACATTATATAACTAGGTTTACTTCCTATTCCAACCCTACATTACTCAACCATGATCATTTCCCACTCCATTCATATCTATATAACGAGATATAAATATCAACCCAATCAATTGGAGGTATATATAGGTCTAAACCCTCACATAATGAAAACCATACATACATGTGCCACATGATTAAAAAAATTATCACATTAGAACCCATGGAATGAAATGGGTATCAATCATCAAATAACTCATAAAAAATCGGATTCATAAATATGAATAAAAATAAATTTAAAAAAACCATAGGAAAAACGGGTACAATATCATTGAAAAGTGCCTATATTAAATGAAAGGAATCTTTAAATAATTTTATCACAGTTGAAAAATAATTTGGTGATAAAACTTGAAAATAATTCTTTAGAAAAATAACCACTGTACATTGAAAATATTGTCATTTCTATAATTTTCCAAAAATATTAATATATAAAATTTTATGTGAAATAACCCTACAAAATTAAATGTGATTCATCAAGGAATTATATAAACATTATAGAATAATAATATGTTTAGGCCATATAAAATTTTAACAAATATTCTTCCGCATACGTTTTCTAGATAATTCTAAAAGTTCCTCTTAAGGTAAATGGAAAAAAGAGTCCATTCAATCCATATATTAAAATTTCTATAATATGTAAAAATGAATCTAAAAAAAGGAAGAAAAATATTTTCAATATTTCGGAATACGTTTTTATGAAACCTAGACATGAAAGATAAATATTATCTTGTAATGATATATATAATAATAATATCATATAACAATGATTTTTGGGACATTAACCAATACCTTAGGTCTGATTTCTATTGTTAGTATAAAAACAAATTCATAATTTTTCAAATAATGTTATTAATATTTACAGAAAAATATTATTATTTATTGTATCATACAATATTATATTGTTATCCTTTATAATAAATAATGCATTATTCCATTCTTTTTTAAGTGTAACTGTTTCATTTTCATTTGTATATTTTGTTATAATAGTCCCAATTTACATGGGTGGGATATAGTAACATCATTTACCTAATGATATTATGATAATATTTATCATGTAAGATATTATATATATTTATATAATCACTTTTTAATACTGATCTTATAGAATGAATCACATCATATCAGTTAGATTTTAGGTTGTACGTATGCATTAGCAATGATATAATTTCTCTTAGTGCTAATATTATATGGAAGTTTCTGGTATATAATTTCCACCATAATAAATTTCATATAATTATAATTGTTTATATTTATTACTTCTATCAATATACCCATCAATTTAAAGTGTTGACAACAAAATGGTTACACCGCGATGTGGAGACAGTAAGCACCACATATACACACATGTGGTACTTTCATTTATTGTAGGATGGATAAAAGGTGGAATTTTGTTATTCATTACCATTTCAAAATATAATAATATTTGTGATATTTTATTTAATACTCTATAATGGGAAGATTAAATGAAGAGAATTTATTATAAGAAATAATGTTCAAAAATTCGTTGAGGGAGATTAGCTATTCATCGAGAGCTCCCTATAGTTTACCCCTTAGGGCTAGTAGTGTTGGAATTATAAGAGTGAAAACCACAATATAATTGATCTAGTGAATGTAAGAATGTATATTTTAAGGTTATGGTCAATCTTCAAGGCCATGTGGGATGTGAAAAAGTTAGGGAGAATTTGCCCTTATATAATTGATGTTAGTAGAAGTTTTTTAATTTCTAAAAATTTTAATTTATAACAATTCCATTTTCAAAAAAATACTCCAAATTGAAAATTTATTAAAATATATGATTTGATAAAGTTTTAATATCATATTACATTTTACTATTACCTTTATGATAACCTCTTCCATGTTTTATTACATACATTGAGCATGAGGGAAATCTTATCTTATTTTCACAATCATATATAGATTTAGTAATAATGAATTCTTTATTACAAAGGATAACAATATACCTCTCTGTTATATTTCAATTCATTTCAGTCTTGGATATTGTCTCTGAAAAAAGGACCTAAAACTATATTAGTTCATATTCCCAAACTATCACAAGAACCAACCACCATTGTGATTAATGATGTTTTGAAAGCATTTGGAGCTACCATATTAGATCATGTTGAAAAGCTCATGATACCCAACATACTTTTATAACCAATTTTATTGAAGGATATACTTTCCTATTGTTGGAAAAGATCATATTACAGATTCATCCGAAGATGCATCATTAAATTCAAGTGACCTGAATTGAGAAAAAACATATCATGGATGAAGTGAATTCAATCAGAGTTATTGTTGAATAAAGGTAGAGAGTGATAAGTGTAATACACAAATATGTTTCTCATCCTATTGAGGATATTGGTAGTAAGATTCCATGGGATATCGCCTCCCTGATTTAACCCAATGTAGATTCTGTAGCTAAAAAAGTGTCTAAAATAAATATGAAAATTGTTCATGAGATGTGTGATTATGTTATTAGTTATTATAATTTTGATGATGACTATAAGGGATATTTGCAAAAATATCTAAATCAACTAAAGTCCCTCACATAAGCTATTATAGTTTCTAATAATTTGGGACATCTATCTCAACCTTCCTTAGATACTGATCCACTCAGAACTATCCTTAAATAAGAACTCCAATAAGGGCATAGTGGCTTTGACAGAGAGTCTCTATCTGAAGTTATCATGAATAGTGACATAGTTCCGGATTTGGTGAGAATTCATTCCAAAATAAAAAATGATTACCAAGAATAGATAACTAAGAAGGTGGACTTCAACTTCAATAGGGTCTTCTCGAAGAATGAAATGATCAAAAAATTCATGTTCCTTATAGAGAATATGAGAATCCCTCTGGTCACTCATGATTTTAAAACTCAAGTTCAAATTCATAAGGATTACATTCCATTGTTGGATGAGTTCATAGAGAAAAATGAAGTCGTTGAGAAAGCGATGTCGTATGGTTGTTATATCATTGCTGACATCATCATGCTTTTGATGGCTTATCATCACGTACAGAGTAATAATATTATGCCTCCCGCAGCTGATCCCTAAACCATGTTTTCCTTCCTTCTCATATTCTTCCCTAGCCTTTACTTATATGTCTATCTCTCAATATTTGAGTTATATCAAACAAATTATTATTGACCAAAAATTTACGTGCTCTTCCACTACACCCACTTTGGCACATCTATTTTTTTATGTAATCACATTAACTTCTCTATCAGTTTATTCACTTCCCTCTTCCACTTATACTTCTTCTCCTATGGATTCTCCTGATGCTAGTACCAAGGGAAAAGAGAAGACAACCTGTGATGAAGACAAATGAACACTATCATTTGATAGGGATGATTTTTGTATTTCTGTTTCTTACTATTTCTAATGAAACATTTTTATCCATATAATGAATTGTGAACTAATCATATGTATTCTATTATTTACTTTTTTACTTTCTTTATAAACCAAAAAGGGGTAGAGACATGCACAATAAGAGAGATACACATTCAATATGATTTTATATCTCACAAAAAAGAATTGATATCATAAAAAATGGTGAGATTGTTAGAATTCCTATGCGTTAATCATGTTTTCATGATCACAAATCCTATACAATTATTAATCCTTGTTCATAAGGTTTCACAAATCATGTGTACATATGGTTGATTTCTATATGCCATAAATAATAATTATAAACTATTTTTAGTTTGTGTTATAATTGATTTACATGATAAAGTATTGAGTCTAATCCATTCCATGAATGTCAATATTTATTTATATATATAGATACGTGGCTAGTTCTGAGAAACTGTGATTCTGCCACCAGTTATGTTTTTCTAGAAAAGGTCCCAAACACCGTGACCAGACACCATGACCCAGATATCATGAAACAACTCCGTGACCCAGACACCATGACCAGACACTATGACCCAGACACAATAACCTAGACAGCGTGACCAGACACTGTGACCAGAAACCCTGACTATACACCGTGACCTTACACCATTGGATTTTTGGAAATATATGAGACATCGTGATCCTAACAATACATCTTTGCTACTGCACCTCATCCATTACCAAAAGGGAAGAAAACAATGTGCCCATCAGCTGGAGGCCTCAGGCCCCTTCGATGTCAAGCAACTATGGGTGGACAATTTCCCTTCTTGGATCTGCTTATGTATGACTGTTGAAATTCACCATTAATATAATAATTTGTTCCTCAATAAAAATAACCATCTCACCAATCAAAGGAAAATAATGAGACACTGTTTTATAGAGGCACCATTTCCATGTGATAATGCATCCAGAAAAGTTTTGACACAGTTCTTTAATTTGTTTTGTCATTTTCAAATTTAATTTCTAATAGTCAAATTTGTGTCCTTTAAATGCAATGACATAATTAATGATTCTTTGTAGACATGTCACATGAAAATACAATTTATGGGGTGCATAATATATGTGTCATGTCAGCTCCAACACATGCACTCTAAAAATAAAAGAGGTGGGAGACCAAGAAACAAGTGTGTGGGAAACAACGAAGAAGCACATTCATTTTATGACAAAAGAACTGACACATGAAATAAGATACATCAAAAGAACACATGAATCATTCTAGAATCCAAAAATCCATGATACCATAGATCAGAATCAATGCCATATTCAGACAATCAACTCCACGATGAACATGATCCAGATCTAAATGACTTGCGATACTATATTTTCCATAGGAGGACTCGATTCCTGCATTTTCTTCATCAAAGAAGTCTAGAGCTGCTTCAAATAAAACTCAGAGCACTTCTAACCATATCTCAACATCTTTGGTCGGTTTGGTATTGTTTTTATCTTTCAATCAGTTTGTGTGTGTTTGTATAAAAACATACACATTCTTCTGCATTAAACATAAGGTTAAAATATATCAATCCTCTATCATATTTTTACACTTGTCTATTCCAATGAATAAGTGTGGAATCGGTCCTTGTGTGACCTATTAGTTTATTCCCACAATGAACAATAGAAGAGGTCATGTGACCTAGATAGTCATATGCACTATGGTTTTCCCCGATCTGGTTTGTGGATCAAGTATATTAATATAAACTGCTTGGTGGCAGGTGATCACCATGTTGAGTGGATTATGTCTCATCTTGAGACTGAACAACTTGCTCTACATCTGCTGTGTTATTTAAATTAGGTTTCTCTATTTTAAATTATAATTTAGAAATCACAAAATTTATATTTATAGATAATCTTTGAAAGAAGTTATATTAGTTTTCCATTATTAAAATAGCTCAAAAGTAATATTAATAACTTATAATAAGATTAATCAGAATTAATCATTCTTCATTGAAGATATTTAATTAGTAAAACATTCCTAAATTTATTACATTGATTAACTGGGTTCTAATTATTTTTATTGGGGACCTTTTTAAAATTACTTTTTCAAATGAATTTTTTATAGATACACAATTTACCCATATCATGAGAAACATACTCCAACTAAAAAATTATAAAAAATTATTAGATGAAATTAATTTTTAATTAATGATGTGACATTACTGAATCAGGTAAAATAAAATGTATAAATGACTTATTATATTAGATGAAATGTTATAAAAAATTGGAGAAGACATATGAAAAACAATTAGTGACATAAATTTAACATAGAATATAAAATGTATTACATGATAAAAAATGTCATATGTGATTTATAAATTTTTTTATGATGCTTCAATAAAATATATAACATAACCCAAATAAAATATCATACACATTAAATGAAAATTTTTACATAAATGCATATTGAAATTTCAGTCAAGTATATGTTTAAAAAGTAATTCTTACCAACCTCATATTAAAACTACAATTATTCATGTTTCATTATATATTTTCAATAATACTTAACAAACTGAATTGTTTCAATTTTAAAAATTAAATTCAATACAACATAAATGATCTAAATTTTATAAAAATTAAAACCCAGTGGGGTTTATTTAATGAAATGAATATAATTACTAAATTATAATCTTTCTATGTATGTTTTAATAAGTGATTGTTCTATGGGGGAATTTGAATATGTTATTTTTTTATCCTCATGATTAATGGGAATATTATTCTACCAAAAATAAAAATATATAAAATAATAGTTTCCACGCATTGAAACTATCTCAATTATTTAATTTATTAATGAGGGAGATAAAATTATTCATTGAATAATTAATCATTAATTAATAAACAAAAAACACCATGAATTCATTTTGGAGTTAAATAATCTCATTTCCTTTTATATTAATGAATAATAAATTTTTGGAATAAAATAAAGAGGTTCTTCCTTTATGTCTCCAAAATAAGTAAAATATTAGGAGTATCAAGTAATTTTAGCACCTCCCACATCAATGAATTTTTTTATTAGAGGGATAATTGGGCTTTTGGATTTTCATAAGAATTATATTATTATATTTTTTTAAATAAAATCACTTTAAGGTATATTGGTAATAATATAAATCCATACAAACAATAAGTAACAAGAATAATGATACTGATTTTTCCTCCACATCACCATATTTAATTTTCATTGTTCGTTAGAAATGGATGTATTAGAAATATTTTTAAATGAATCTATTCTCCAAAAAAATATTAATTTAATTATTGTCAGAAATATATTTTTCTATATAATTTATTTTGTTTTTATCTAGGGAATTATTTATAAAATCGAAGGTCATTAACGTGTTTTCAGGTAAAAAGAATTTTCATATTCTAAAAATTCAACATTTCCATCATTTTTATCATCAACGTATTCATCATAATATTCTTATAAGTTGGATTTCATCTATATAATTCCATATATTTAATTATTTCTAGTAATAACATGAAAATATTTTGGTTCATCTCTACGTTTAATGATTTTTATGATGTCATATTAGACCATATATTCTTCTGCATGTGAAATGATTTACCATGGATGATACTAATAATAGCATCCATATATTATAATAAGGGGTAATCAAAACAGGTTAGTAGATATCCTTATACCACTGTATCAAACATAAAAAAGTTCATGAAATATGAATATTACTACAGATACCAATATTCCCTTTATAATACTAATCATTTGACTCATTAAATTGTATTATAATTTAAATGAGACTCTCATAGGATTTATTATTTCACTATTTTTACAATGTAAAATGATCCATGAAATAATGTTAATTTTATAACAAATATTATAAATTTACTTTCTAATGTTAGATGATCTATTTGGTCATTGATTCATGAAATTTCATGGTTAAAGATGTTTTACAATGAGATTATACCACCCAAAAAGTAAAATTTATTTTCTCTTAGAAATAATTCACATGACTTTTAATTAATTCTTGTTAGAGATTATTCTTAAGGAACAATATAATAAAAATAATTTCTAAAATTTTATCATTTATTTGAACATTTATAATATGTAATCTTAATATTTAAATTTATTTTTTACATTGTTATTTCAAATACTGTTACTATTCATTCTCTAGAAATGGAATTAGTAGAAAATATGGTTGAGCATCTTGTTTTATTTCAATGTTTCACTCCACTCATAAAAGAATTATTTTCTTCTATTTATTACGTAATAGTGTTCTCTCTTCATCCCTTAAACCCTCTTATCTTCCTATTTATCTACATACGTTTTCTAATTAGTATCAACTTCTTTGTGGATGTGATCAATCCACTCATGTATCTACCTTCCAAAATTCTATGTAACATCATTATCATTATATCATTTTACCACTAAATTTTAGTATATGACATTGGGGGTCATACCATAGGGGTTTTGGAATGATCTATCAATTTAATTTCAATGTTCGATATGAATCTATCGCCATTATCCAAGTTATTGTAATTAATTATTTTATATTCATCCACTTTAGATATATAATGTTCATTTTTAATATTTTATTCTATCATAAACTCTTAAAATGATGTATAGGATTCATGAAATAATGTTTGATGTTATTTTCTAGTTTGATTAAGTATTTATTTCCTCATAGATAGTAATTAACGCAGACATAAATTCAGTGATTATATCCTTTATGAAAATTGAGATGACCTTGGGAATGTGATGGTTTTTTCCTTCACCTTATCAGCATCCTTATTTCAGATAATGTGTTCAATACTGCTTCTTAAAATGGTTTTGATATTATATTTTAGGCTTATTATATCATAAAATAGCATACTATATTTTGAGTTTTCATCATGACAAGCCTGATGTCTTATAATGTGGTGTCGGTCTCTAACGATTTCACATGAAATCAAGAGTTGTATATTACATAGTAATCCCACATATTAGAAGAAATTTAATGTTTCGGTATTGTTGTAAATATCCTCTATTTGATCATTAAACTTGGTTATCTCCTCAAAATCATATCGATATCACAAATGCAGGACTTAATCTCCATTAAACTATGAGAAAATATCATCAAAATCATTGATAATAACTTCAAATTTTCGGTTGGTTGTTATAATATGTTCTCTCATATAAACTAAACCAATCAATTATTTGAAATTTGTTATCAAACAAATGATGTGTGCTTCCAATAAATCTAATGGGATACTCCATGATGTTTAAATCTCCACCCCAACTCCAAAAAAATATACAAATATATTTAGATATATTATTCACTTGACTATTATAAATTTTGGATTTCACACCATAGAAAATCTGTTTCTGTTCATGGGAAATATCTCCTCATAAATATTTATTTGAGATCTTCCCAAATACAAGGAAATCGTTATGGTTGGGATTTTAACTAATATTTATCGCATAACATTACGGATATTGAAAATGTCAAAATAATGATGGAATAGTAGATGAATCATCATTTATGTAGTATTCCATATATCTCCATAATATTTTATAGATGTACATGACGTTATTGTATTTATTAAATTTAAATTATCCTAAGTTCTGAATCATTTTCAGGATATATGGATTCATCTCAATGTCACATGCCTATATTTGGGTGTTGATAATTAATGGTGTAGCTCAATTGATGGATGAAGGTCTATAATACATCATAATAATATCTAATTTTACTCATTGGGGTCTACAAAATATTTTATCATATATTTATTCACTACATTAAGAAATTAGATCACAATCAATACTTCCAAATATATCAATATATATTCCCCAATTTTATGTATGAATCTGAGTGGTTAGTCATGATCTATGATCGATGATCAGGTTTAAGGAATTTCATTTTTGAAGCAATAACATTTCCTGAGAAACAAATTAACAGCAAAACAAATAAGATATAATAAAAAATAAACACATTAAAAAAAAGGAAATAATGAAAATAATAACTAGTGTTGTGATTTTTATCATGTCTTGTATCATTGAATAAAATATTGATGAAAAAATGATTAATTTTTTTCATGATATCCTTTCAAAGGTATGGGGTTTATTTATTAATATAAAACTTCATGAACCACTATAACTAAAAATATTACAGTGTAGTATAGGAATTTCATGTTCAAATATTGATCCAAAAGAAACACGAGGTGTCTATCCAATTCATTATTTCATAAATTGTCCCCACATATAGATTTTTTGAAAAAAGAACCATACTTAGAAGATGAAATATGATAGAAAATTAAAATACATAAATTTCTAAAAATTTATTGATGAAAACATTCTATGATAAATAGGGAATGTGGATAAAATTTAATATCTATATGTCAAATAAAATGATTACATTTTCTTATAGACTAACATTATTGAATAATTAAGAGATTACATAATGTAATTCCTCTCACATGGATAAAAAACTAATATAGGATATTTACCTTTAACTATCACATACAGAGTAATTAGAATCGACCTTGTTGGATTTTTTTTCTTGATGAAAGTGGATTATTATAGATGAATCTCATGATTTTATATACCTCAAATATATTAGAGATATTAAAATAATAACTTGAACTCTAATAAAGATGTTAAGGGATATGGTTCTTATTATGAACAATTTGGATTGAATATACGAAAATATATTAAAATTAGACACTAACCATTCATTGTAAAGATTTCTCCACTTCCTCTTAATGTACGAACAATAATAAAACTACTGACTCACCAATCAATGGTCAACCATTTTAAATTAATTATTGTTTTAAGGTATGGATGTGGAACACAATTGGAATGAATGAAAACAAGAATTAATAAATGAAATTATAGGAAAAATCACTACCATAAATCGAGATCATTGATTCACAGTTCTGAAATCTATACATCATTATTCAATAAGAATTGTTGAGGTCACTTCATTGAAGCCTCCATTATGTTTACACTTTCTCTTTGGTTTATGTCTCTTCTCTAAACCAATCAGCCTTCAATGTGAAGTACTTTTATAAAAAAATATACCCATACATCTTCATGAGACATCCATTATAACTATGGAATGGATTAATAAAATTATATATTTTTTCCATGTAATGATGAACTTAATGGGAAAAAGTAAATGTGAACCACATGGATAAAAAGATACCATTAAAATTTTAAATTCACCGAGTTCATAGACGTATAGTCAAGTTTCCATTGTAACCGACTTATTCTATTTAAATCCCCTCTGAAAATGTTATGATATAGGATAATGGGTTCGGTATGAAGGACATGTATACCAAATCATGTAGTTCTTCCACGTTTGAACCTCATAATCATAGAGACTATGTAACGGTAGAATATATATTATCCAAACTAAACATAATTTGTGGCAACTTCACTATAACGAGGTTGTACAAACCATAGTGCAATAAAAAAATATCTTATTTTCAAGTTAAACATATAAAAAATAATATAGGAGGTTGATATTTTAACCATAAAACAAGGATCAGTCTCCTTATATTAATTTAATTTGAATATTTATCTAATTTAATTATATGTGGGAACCATTGGTGCCCATGGGTGTTGGTCACATCCTAAAAACTACCCAGTTATGTATTAAACACTCATACATCGGAATAAGTGTATTCCTTTTTCTTAAAATTTAGATATAATTTAATATTTCATAGACATTGTTGTTTTATAGATACTCTATATCATTAGATAAAACATCATTTATCATTTAAAATTAACAATTACAAACTTATATATTATTTTTTGTTGGAGGATTGACGCATAATTTATATAATTACTCATCAATTTTTGTTATTTTCTTTTAATATATTCACAATTAACATAAATTCATCTTTATGATAATTATTCCATAATTCATGGGAAAATACATACATGAGTAAATATTTGGTCATCAAAAACACAATATGATGTAAAAAATGAATGGATGTTTTTACCACATTAATTTTTTTAAAAAAATTTATATATATATGGGTAAATTTGACATCATTATTTATTACACCATCGTTACCATCAACATAAAGATAGTTGAATGTATATACTCTATATTACATGAAATAAAAATTCTATATATAATAAAAAAATCAGTAACATGTAATTTTAGAAGAGCTTTTTTATTTATTGTATTTAATTTCTTAAAAAATACATTAATTTATGAAAACCAATACATTGATATTTTGAACAACACATTTATTTTATTGATCATCAATATAAAATTGAAGACAACTAATGTCATACATATATCTTTTGATCACATTTTACATGGGTAACATTATAAACATGTCAATGTTTTTGATACAACCAATGAATTTTTCAAAATCTCATTAAAACATAAAAAAACAATTTTTTAATGCTCATGAATCAATTGAGTTAAAATATTTTTAAAATAACATTCTTTTGTTGGGATTATATGAGTTTTCATATAAACTGTATCTTATGTTTGGTTATACCGCATTTTTAAATGTTTTTTAAATATATATTCACATGTCAAAAACATTATTATTATTCCATGGATCACATTTTTTAGGATTCTTACTCGCACCTAGTAAGAATATGGGAGAATGACATTCTTCACTTTTGAAAAGTAGTTTATACCAAACCCTATAACCTCATTATATATATACTTTCAAATTATAGAGGAAATGTATAATGTATCTCATCATCTAATGATAGTAATCCTTTAATTTTCAGAGGATTATCTATTAATGTGATAAATATGGAAGTTATGGAAGTCTAAAATTAACAAGGTATAAATAGGTATAGTACTATACAAAAATTTATTTTTTATGATGGATTATTTGGGATGGAATAGAATTCCTCCAAAAAATGTAAATAGAATAGACTTTTTTTGAATGGATTAACTCATCAATAAAAAATTGATCTTCTACGATGTATCTTTGTGATAAATGAACTCATATATCATCAATGGTGGTGGTGTGAATTCACTAGTTGTAGTAGAAACAACCTATTTTGACTGGATTTTGATTTAGTGGAAAATAAGACATTTCTTCTTCATTATTTTCGATGAACTATTACGTTCATCAAACAGAAAAGATTGTATTAATGATTATCTTTAAAATATTCCCTGAAAATACTACTGTGACATATTATTTGTGATGGAATCCATCACAGAATGTATTATTTGTGATAGATACTTAACAAATGATATTTTTGGTAGGTTTCTTTATGAACGATTATTCTTTCCCAAATGCGTTATCTTTTATCAGAAAATATTATTTTTTAAGGTGTTCATTCACAATGGATAAAAATTCTATCACAAATACACATTAAAAAACCAATCATCCCTAAATATTCATCATAAATAATGAGAATGGAAAACTATTTGGGGGAAATATCAGTTCAAAAAAAAATTTCACAAATGATACTATAAATAAATGAACTCCCACTCACAGTTACATCACTATTTTTCCATGTCAATAATAATAACCCTCTATTTTCTTACCTTACATTCACCACAACATATTCAAAATATTATAAAAAATCATTTAAAAATTAAATTTTTTAATTTTTTTAAAGGCAATATTTTTTATAATTTTTTCTATTTAATTATTTTAAAATTTATATAGTTATTTGATTATTTTATCTTATTCAACTTCACTTACATTTCTATAAACTTTTATAGTTAATTAAAAATTAAAATCATTTCTTATATTACATTATAAATTAATATTTTATTATAATGAAATAATTAATAATAAATTGCATTGTTATCATTTATCAAAAAGTTAGATGAATTGATATAAATAAATATAATTGATTGTAAAGAGATATAAATTTTAATTAATAGAAAACATTTACACACCCATAAAAAAATTAGTGTCAATTGACATAAATTTATAAGAATTATTCTACATTTTTTTATTAGATGAGAGGAGACATGACCTGGTCACCCAATTAATGCCCCAAAAAAATTTATTAAAAAAGGTTACATTAAAGATGAAGGTGTAAACAGATTACACCCATAAGGAAATTATGGGGGTAAAAATGAAAACTCTAACAGAAACATACCAGAATCATGGGTTACAACCGACAATAATCTACTAAAAATAACAAAACTAATGAAATGAAGTAGTGAAGTAACCATACCCAGTCTCGAATATCATATGCTTCCCAACAATAATCATGCACTATGCGAAGGAATAAATGAAAAAGAAATAGGAGGTCATGCTAGTGTAAAAGGAAATCCAGGAAGATTGTACATGAGTCAGATGATGATTGAAACCTTCCCATTATTCTAAACTGAAATATGAAGAAGTCATCCATGCACTACCATAAAGATATTCAATTGATCACTAGAATATAGAGGGAATTCCCATTGAGAAAGAATCTCATGAAGGTTACACATGAGCTGATCATCCATTCCAACCCTTCACTTTCTTCGATACTGAAATATCTATAGAGCATCCTAAAGGATACCGATAAAAACAATACATGATAGTTAGTATGCTCCGTGAAATCTTCAACACCCAGCTATGTCAATCTGAGCATCATCATACTATTATAATACTACAATAAATTATAATAATTTATTATATAAAATTTTTTAAAACTACTTTAAAATTCATTGAAAATTATTATAAATGATAAAATTTATTATAAATAAATATACATTTTGTAAAAATTATAACAATTTTTTAAAAAATATATATAAATTTACAAAAAATATTATATATTATTATAAACATAGAGAAATTATTAAAAAATGTAGAAAAGTTATTACTTATTCAAATAAATTAGAATAAATAGATATAATTTATTTTAATATGATATAAATTATTATCTGTTTCTCTAAATTTTTGTAAATTAGAGTTATTTCCATGAAAATTTGTATAAATTAGTAAAATTTACTATATAGTGTTTTGTTTTTTATTATATTTAAAAAACCAAATAAGTTAATAAAATATAGTATAATTACATAGAAATCAGTATAAATTAGTTTCAATAGTTTAACATTATTATAAATTGATATGAATTCATATAAATTAACAAAATGTTGTACATTTAAAATAAATCCTTATAAAATATTATATATTACTATAAATATTTATTAATTACCACCATATTACAATATATAAGTATAATTTAATATAAATTGATGCAATTTATGATAAATTAATATAAATTTGTATTCACTTATTGAAAATATACACAAATTAGCATAATTTTGTACAATGTGGTATTCATTCTACTCAAAATATTCTTAATTAGTACAATTTACTATTAACTGAAATAATTTTTATAAATTAATATAAGTTAGTAAAATTTAATATAATTTGAAATAAATTCATAAATATTATAATGAAGAGTATATGTTAATATAAATTAGAAAAGAATAAGCACAATATAATATAAATTTGAAATATTTACTATAACGTAATTTAATTTGATTAAATTCGAATAATCATTTACAAATTAGTATTATTGTGTATATTAAATACTATGAATTAGTTCTAATTCATCGCAATTAAATATAAGTTAAAATATTTACTATAAATGGATATAATTTTAAAAAAATAATGTAAAATGTTAATTTTTTAAATTTTTTGGAAAAAATCCAAAAAATGTATATGTTAATGTAGATTACTAAAAAATATTATCTGTAACACCCCAAGCTTCTACGGTACGCTTCTCATTGAATAATGTGATATCGTGTGTTGTACGCAACACCGAGTTCTAACACCCCATAACCAATCAAACTAGCCGTTATGAATAGTAATACCTACTTTTTGAAATTATATATATTTTATATTTCAAAATGGACTTCATTTTTGGATTCTGAATATCTAATTTAGCCTAAGGTGAAATTTTGGTACATTTCGAATAACTTTCATATTTTGATGAATAGTGAAAATTACTAAATTTTAATTAAAAACAACTTTTTTAATCAAAATAATTAATAGTGATAAATTATGAATTTGAGTGGTTTTAAAGTATATTTAGAATATAGTTTTACCATTTAATATAATTTTGGTCATGGGACATAATTTTACAATTAAACCGAACATAAACAAGTGTCAATCTTTTGATGGTTATTATCTCTTAAAAACACGCTTTTTGTTTTGACAGCGGGAATTAATTTTAAATTAATTTCTGACACTTCTGTGTTTTGAATTTAGAAAAATGGATTCCATATTTGGAATCAGGATGTTCAAATTGTGTAAATAGGTAACTTTTATTTTTAAACATTTTGAATAATTACTGCGGTAAATATTTTATTTACCATGGTTAAGGGTAAATCTGGTAAATAAAGGTTAAAGAATAATATTATAATAATACTAAATTACCCTAAAACGTGTCCTAGATTTATTGGTTGATACATGTTCGACCATAGGCATCTTTGGGTTGATTTTGGGACCCCATGGTGCCACTTGTAGGTGATAAGGACACGTTATTTTAATTAAGTTAAAATGAATACAAAAATGACACAAGCATATATCCTTTAGAAAAACAATTTTTACATAGGGTTATATATGTTGGATTTTAGATTATAAATATTATTTAGAAAGATAAAAATATTTCCTACATAATGATATTTTATTTATAATTTTTAGACATTAAATAAGTTATTTTATTTATGACACAATGATGATGCAGTAATTACTATAATAGTGAAAAATTAAAATAATTGATATTATAAATACACAAATAAATATAATATGAAACTTTTAATGACTTAAACTAATTTTCTAGGATAATATGATATATTAGTATTGATTTAAATGACTTTTTTCGAAGTAATCAATCTTTTATGAGTTTCACAAAAATCAACTATTGAATAGTGTCAAAATTGACATAAAAGAGTTCTTAAAACAAATATTATATTATTAATTGATATTAAATTCCTAAAAATCTAAGGTTCGTCCAAGAGACTTATATCATGATAGGTTCATCATTCATGGACCACTGGGGGGTCTCTTGGATGTATATAGTAATTTTATTAACCATATTATATAAAAATACAAAGAGACATTGTAAAAGTGAAACTAATTAACTTAGAGTTAATACTTAAAGATAAGGTTAATATAAGTACCCAAACCTGTATAAATTCTATTGGTTGAGTTGTTTTAGACCCCTCCCCACCTTAACCTTTGAATAGTCGACTTTGGAGCCATTGTAAACTGATTATGAATTTATTATAAACTAATATCTCAAGCTTTTCCAAAGGTGCCCCTCACCCCTCTTATAAAAGGGCACTCCTCCTTCCCATTTCTTCACACCTTCAAAGCCTTTTGGTTCGGCCAAACGCTGCCCAAATACTCTCCCAACATCCCTTACTACAACCTAGGGGCCTTAGTTTGATCAGAAAGCCAACCTAAGGAGCCCTTTTGATCAAATCAAAAGGAAGAACCCAAAGAAGAGGTAATGTTTTCACCACCCCTTTTCAAGTTCCTTTCTTCTTCCACTTCTTCTTTCATTGTTCTTACCAATATAAAATAATAAATCCAGTATCTCACATATACTGTGATGTTATTATAAATATGGTACAACCATATTCAGTATTCTATCCACCTTTTGAATAACATGTCACCATACGTGTGTACGTACGGCTTACCGTCTCCACGTCGTGGTGTAATTGTTATTCAATATATTATTATTTGGCTGGGTATAATAATGATGTGAAACTCATGTAAATAATAAATATAACATTTTAATGATTATATATATAAGATATACTATCCATTTATATATTATTTTAATATCAAAAGAATGATATTGTCGCTCGTGCGTACGTACGGACTACCGTCTCCACGAATGCGATGAGATTCATTCTCCATCATACCCATTCAAGTATAATTATCATTTGATGATTTAAAAATGATTTTTAAGGACTTGATATCATTTTGGATATGAATAAGATACAACAAACATGGCTTATGTAACAAAACATATAAAAGAAAATGAGTAAGTTAACACCTGAAACGACGATAATTCTATGATATTATTAACAAATCAATGTTAAAAGATCATATATGATATCATATTAATATATAGGATTCTTGTATAATTTAATAACAATTATTTCACCATTATAGAAGAGGTTAACCTACCCCAACCAAGGAAAAGTACAAGGTAAGGGTTATTTCACAATCTCTTCATTATCCGAGGTTGTTTATACGTAATAATCTACTGGGATTTCTTTATCATCCACATCCATGTTTCTTCAAAATGTATTTCAAAACATATTTATTATTTACAAGAATATGGGTTAAAGTCATTTATACCCTTTTTTGACTTTTTATAAGAGGTTTATAAAGGAATCTTTCTGTCGTTTTCAAAACAAGGTCCTTTTTAACCTTTTCGACAGAATTAAGGTAAGAATGTTTTTTTAACTTATACGGCGGGTGCGGCTATTTTCCGCTGTTATAAAATCTGCAAAGCTTCCCTTACAGTCTTATAAGATTATTTTCAAAGAAAATGTATTATTTTATATGGATTTTAAATGATTTCAAAATAAAAGGAGATATTTCTTTAAAAATAATTTTCATTTCATCTATATCAACATCCAATGATAGATTTTAAGATTATTTGAAGTTGATTTATTATGATACAAAACTTATATATTGTATTGAAGGATTTGTGATATGTTTGACTGTGGATGTGCTATTTTTATACCATTCATAGTTTATGGTGAAAATATTGACATTTCGTATGCTAGTTTTAATACGAATGTTTATGTTATGTTTAATCCTTTTCATATGGGAATGCATTAGACTTAATATGTGATGGGTGGAGCCCGCTATAGCTCCTCGATGCATCGGTAGGTCTCATGAGACAAACTAGTGTCTTGACACAAGGCCTTGACAAAATCATATTTGTAGTCTTGGCACGAGGCCTTGGCTATGTGGTTATGATAGTCTGGCATTATGCATTCCATCATTATGAAAGTGGTTATAGATTTTGCATGTGATTATTCGATTAGTAGAATAACCATGTGAATAAGTAAATGGAATTATTTCATTTTATTTATGCCATACTATGTTAAAAGTAAATGTTTAAAAGGCTTTTGTTTTAGTTATACATTACCTTAAATGTTTATTCTTATTTATTAAAGTTTCCACTATATGGTTATCCTTACTGGGCATTTGAGCTCACCCATTTTCTATGTTTTATTTTTCCCAGGAAGTGAAGAAGTAAATTATGAATGACCTGCATGGATATTATGTGGGGATATGAGTGTGGATTACGGAGACAATATGTTGTTGTATTAGTTTTTCATTTTATGATTTAATGTAAGACTTATGAATATAGCTAGTGTTTCCAAGACTACTAAACCAATCGGTCTTTCGAGATTTGATCTTTCTTATGATCATTCCAATGTTATGTAATAATGCACCGACTCTGGGAAAATGGGGTCGGGGTGTTACGGTTGGTATCAGAGGAAGTTTAGTACAAACCTTGGAAGCTAGATTTAGATAAACTCTGATTAGAGAACGTAGACCTAAGATGAACTTTGAGGATTAGTATAGAAGAACTTCCTAGAATTTTGGTATTGTAGAGATTTTGTGAGTTTTCCGAGAAATACATCCTTGTCTGGATACGAGCAGGTAGAGGCGGCTCTGGCACAGATGTACCTAGGGGTAAAACCTGAAAACACCGCTTTGAGCTAGACTCGAACGGGAACTGGTGCATGACAACGGGCCTTGCTGCACTCTTGGTTACGACACTCCCGGGGGATATGCTTAGGATAACTCTCATTTTCTTTACAAATCATTTTGAAGGGATTATGAGTATATACTTCCTCAAAGAAAACATTCTTATGATTATGGATTATATCCATAAATAGTTCAATTTATGGTAAGTGTTTTATAAGTATGGGATTATGTATTTTGATTCATAAACTGATCTAGTTTATGCCATTGTTTAGAAATGGCGCCTAGAGGAAGAAATGGAAACCGTATAAATGCACGCACTCTATGTAGGGATTTCCCTCCTGCTCAAGATAATTATAGTGGAGCTGGTGATGCAACTAGAGGCAATCAGCTAATCACCATACTGGGACAACTTACTCAGGTTATGAATAATAACCTTACCCGTATGGAGCACCCTGATCCGCAGCGTGGATGATCAATGTTAGATCGATTCATGAGGCAACAACCACCAACATTCAATGGGAGTAAAAATCCCTTAGTAGCTGAGCAATGGATATTTTCCCTAGAGAAAATATTTCAGGCTTTGGGGAGCAGTGAAAGGGAAAATGTTATCATGGAAGTTTACCGCCTCACTGGAGATGCTGATCAATGGTGGTCATTGATTCAAAATACGAAGGAAGATGATGAAGTATCAAATATGGAATGGAGGGAGTTCAAAGATCTGTTTTTAGAAAAATACTTTTCTCGCGACCATCGAGCAGATATAGAAAGGCAATTTCTAAGACTGAGACAGAAGGAGGATGAGAATGTCACAAAGTATGAGGCTAACTTTACAAGGTTAGCGAGGTATGCTGGAGATTATATTCGCAACCCAAGAAGTAAGATTAATCGTTTCTTTGATGGGTTAAAACCATTTCTCCGTTGAGCATTAGTCTCACAATCCTTTTCATCGTACGAAGACATTGTCTCATGTGCTATCAAGACCGAAAAGGAATTCTCTAAGTCTTATGACTTTAAAGCAAAGCAAGAGAAGAAGAGGCCTTCTGATCAATCTGGGAATGGAAATAATGGGAAGAAAGGAAAGGTTGAATATCCATGCTGTGGTAAATGCGGGAAGAAACATCCTGGTACTTGCTTGAAGGGAATGGGAGTCTGTTACAAGTGTGGTGAAAAAGGCCACCAAGCTCGTGATTGCAAAGGGAAGAAGGAAGCCACCAATGTTCAGTGCTAAAATTGTAGGGAGATGGGACATTATGCGAATGAATGTCCTAAGCGCCAGGAGAACTTACCTCGGAAAAGGCCAAGGGATCAAGGCCAAGCTTATGCTATCACTATTGCTGAGGTAGAAGCTCCGAAAGACGTGGTGGCAGGTAATTTAATGGTTTCCTCAAGTTTAGCAAATGCATTATTTGATTCTGGATCATCGCATTGTTTCATATCTTCCCAGTTTGCTATGAAAATTAGATATTTCCAATTTGATTTAACAAGGGAGTTGTCAGTTAAAACTCCTAAGGGAATTATTATTGCAACAAAGTTTTGTGAATCAGTCCCCATTAGAGCACATAAATTTTCTTTATCTGCTGATCACATCGTCATACCTATGATTGAGTTTGATATAATCCTCGGTATGGACTGGCTTTCAGACTATGATGCGAATATTTATTGTAAGAATAAAGAGGTTACGATTCTTGATGATAATGATAAGGAACACCTTATCTTTAGAGCAGAATCGTCACCACCTAATTCTTATTTAGATCCACCCCCAGTAGCTCAACTAAATTCAATTATTGGGGAGGAAGAGAGTGAAATAACTACGGGTGAGGAAAGGAATGTTCAAATAGAGGATGTACCTGTTGTGAAAGAATTTGTAGATGTATTTTCGGAAGATTTACCTGGACATCCTCCAGAACAAGAAGTTGAGTTTTCCATTGATTTAATTCCTGGATCAAGGCCTATATCGAAGACCCCTTATAGAATGGCTACTGTAGAGTTAGTCGAATTAAAGAAACAACTAGAGGAATTGAGTAATAAAGGATTTATTCTCCCTAGTGTTTCTCCAGGGGGAGCCCCTGTTCTTTTTGATAAAAAGAAAGATGGATCTATGTGGTTATGTATCGACTACAGGGAGATCAATGCTATAACGATAAAGAACATGTATCCCCTACCTCGTATTGATGATTTATTTGACCAACTGCAGGGAGCTCAATACTTTTCAAAGATTTATCTTCGATCTGGATACCATCAGTTGTGTGTGAAGAAGGAAGACATTCCGAAGACAGCATTTCGAACCAGGTACGGGCATTACGAGTTTACTGTAATGCTGTTTGGATTGACTAATGCACCCTCTGTATTCATGGATCTGATGAATAGAGTTTTCAAGGAGTATATCGATGAATTTGTGGTGTTATTTATTGATGATAACTTGGTATACTCCAAAACCTATGAAGATCATGAAAATCACTTGCGCATTATCTTGAAGACTCTGAGGAGGCATGAATTATATGGGAAGTTTAGAAAGTGTGAATTCTGGATTCATGAGATTTCTTTTCTTGGACATATTGTCTCTAATGATGGAATCTATGTTGATCCTTCTAAGACCAAGGCAATCCATGAATGGCCAGCACCTACGAGTATAACTGAGGTACACAGTTTTATTGGTTTGGCAGGTTATTATCGACGTTTCGTCCAGAATTTTGCCCGATTGGCTAATCCATTAACGAAGCTCACACGTAAAGGGGTTAAATTTGTTTGGACAAAAGAGTGTGAAGAATGTTTTGAAGAACTGAAGAAAAGATTAGTCAATTCTCCTATATTGACTCTACCATCGGGGAATGATGGGTTCGTTACTTATAGTGATGCATCAATGAAAGGACTTGGCTGTGTCCTTATGCAGAATGATAGAGTTATTGCCTATGCATCACGACAGTTGAAAATTCATGAACAAAACTATCCTACTCATGATATCGAGTAAGCAGCTGTGATCTTTGCTTTGAAGATATGGAGGCACTACCTCTATGGTGAAAAATTTGAGATTTATACTGATCACAAGAGTTTGAAGTTTATATTCTCACAAAAAGAACTCAACATGAGGCAAAGGAGATGGCTTGAATTACTCAAGGATTATGATTGTACAATACACTACCACCCGGGGAAGGAAAACAAGGTGGAAGATGCTTTGAGTAGAAAAGACCATGGAGTTTTGAACAATATTAGAATTGAAAGGGATCCAATTTTCATGGATCTAGTGGAGATGGACATGGGAATAACAAGGGAAGGTGAAACATCAATGCTTTTTCAAATGGTTGCCAAACCATCTTTACTAGAAAGGATTTAGAGTTCTCAGACCGATGATGAAGAATTCCAAAAGAAGATTAAAGCTTTGAATGATGGGAGATTGAGAGACTTTGTGTATGAAGATGGAATTTTGAAATTCGGGAAGAGACTTTGTGTTCCCGACTTACCTGATCTAAAAAGGGAATTGCTGGATGATGCTCATAGTTCCAATTTCTCTATACACCCTAGGAGCACAAAAATGTATATAGATTTGAAGGAACATTTTTGGTGGGACAACATGAAGAGGGAGATTGCTGATTTTGTGTCAAGATGTATGGTTTTTCAACAAGTGAAAGCTGGAAGGCAACAGCCTGGAGGAGTCATGCAACCCCTTCCCATACCGGAGTGGAAATGGGACAATATTACGATGGACTTTGTCATGGGGCTACCAAAGACTCCTAGAAGGAATGATGCGATATGGGTTATTGTTGATCATCTTACAATGTCAGCACATTTTCTTTCTATAAGAGAAGATCTACCCCTGGAACATCTAGCAAGACTATATATTAATGAAGTTGTGAGACTTCATGGAGTACCCTTATCAATTGTTTCTGATCGTGATCCCCGTTTTACTTCAAGATTTTGGAAAAATCTTCAGAAATCCCTGGATACTGAACTTCATTTGAGCACTGCTTACCACCCTCAGACAGATGGACAATCATAACGGACTATTCAGACCTTAGAAGACATGTTGAGATCTTGCTAACTTGACTTTCAGGGTATGTGGGATCAATATCTACCACTGGTAGAATTTTCCTATAACAATAGCTTCCATTCGAGTATTCAGATGGCACCATATGAAGAGTTATACAGAAAGAGATGTCGTACACCAACGTGTTGGGATGATGTTGGTGAAAGAAAACTTGTAGGCCTAGAACTGGTGGAGGAAACGGTGGAAAGGGTGAAAGTAATCCAAAATCACATCAAAGCAGCTCAAAGTAGGCAGAAGAGCTATGCCGATAATCGAAGGATTTGGAATTTCAAGTCGGTGATCATGTTTTCCTGAAGGTATCTCCGGGGAAGGGAGTCATACGTTTTGGTAAGAAAGGTAAATTGAGTCCCAGTTACATCGGACCTTTCGAAATTCTAGAACGAATTGGGGTTGTAGCTTACCGATTGGCAATGCCCCCAAGTCTCTCCAAAGTTCACGATGTGTTCCACGTATCTCTGTTGAGGAAATACATGCCTGATCCAACGCACGTACTCACCTATGAGGAATTAGAACTAGAACCTGATCTGTCTTATTGCGAAGAGCCCGTCAGGATTCTTGATACGAGAGAACAAGTACTGAGAAACCGGACGACGCGTCTGGTAAATGTTTTGTGGAGAAACCATAAGATGGAAGAGGCAACGTGGGAACCCGAGGAACTTATGATGAAGAACCACCCAAGTCTTTTCATGTGATAAGTATTCTAGAAATTTTGAGGACGAAATTATTTGAAGGAGGGGAGAATGTAACACCCCAAACTTCTACGGTACGCTTCTCTTTGAATAATGTGATAGCGTGTGTTGTACGCAACACCGAGTTCTAACACACCATAACCAATCAAACTTGCCGTTATGAATATTAATACCTACCTTTTGAAATTATTTATATTTTATATTTCAAAATGGACTTCATTTTTGGATTCTGAATATCGAATTTAGCCTAAGGTAAAATTTTGGTACATTTCGGATAACTTTCATATTTTGATGAATAGTGAAAATTACTAAATTTTAATTAAAAACAACTTTTTTAATCAAAATAATTAATATTGATAAATTATGAATTTGAGTGGTTTTAAAGTATATTTTGAATATATTTTTACCATTTAATATAATTTTGGTTATTGGACATAATTTTACAATTAAACCGAATATAAACAAGTGTCAATCTTTTGATGGTTATTATCTCTTAAAAACACGCTTTTTGTTTTGACAGCGGGAATTAAATTTAAATTAATTTCTGCCACTTCTGTGTTTTGAATTTAGAAAAATGGATTCCATATTTGGAATCAGGATGTTCAAATTGTGTAAATAGTTAACTTTTATTTTTAGACATTTTGAATAATTACTGCGGTAAATATTTTATTTACCATGGTTAAGGGTAAATCCGGTAAATAAAGGTTAAACAATAATATTATAATAATACTAAATTACCCTAAAACGTGTCCTAGACTTATTGGCTGATACATGTTCGACCATAGGAATCTTTGGGTCGATTTTGGGACCCCATGGTTCCACTTGTAGGTGATAAGGACACTTTATTTTAATTAAGTTAAAATGAATACAAAAATGACACAAGCATATATCTTTTAGCAAAAGAATTGTTACATAGGGTTATATATGTTGGATTTTAGATTATAAATATTAATTAGAAAGATAAA
This sequence comes from Viscum album, assembly GCA_963277665.1. Lineage (NCBI taxonomy): Eukaryota > Viridiplantae > Streptophyta > Magnoliopsida > Santalales > Viscaceae > Viscum > Viscum album. The sequence goes on from OY728150.1 coordinate 189,462,773, forward strand.
ACGATTTCCTATATAATGATATTTTATTTATAATTTTTATAGATTAAATAATGTATTTTATTTATGACACAATGATGATGCAGTAATTACTATAATAGTGAACAATTAAAATAATTGATATTATAAATACCCAAATAAAAAAAATATGAAACTTTTAATGAATTAAACTAATTTTCTAGGATAATATGATATATTAGGATTGATTTAATTGACTTTTTTATAAGTAATCAATCTGTTATGAGTTTCACAAAAATCAACTATTGAATAGTGTCAAAATTGACATAAAAGAGTTCTTAAAACAAATATTATATTATTAATAGATAGTAAATTCCTAAAAATTTAAGGTTCGGCCAAGAGACTTATATCATGATAGGTTCATCATTAATGGACCACTTGGGGGTCTCTTGGATGTATATAGTATGTTTAGTAACCATATTATATAAAAATACAAAGAGACATTGTAAAAGTGAAACTAATTAACTTAGAGTTAATACTTAAAGATAAGTTTAATATAAGTACCCAAACCTGTCTAAATATTATTCGTTGAGTTGTGTTCGACCCATCCCCACCTTAACCTTTGAATAGACAACTTTGGAGCCATTGGAAACCGATTATGAATTTATTATAAACTAATATCTCTAGCTTTTCCAAAGGTGCCCCTCACCCCTCTTATAAAAGGGCACTCATCCTTACCATTTCTTCACACCTTCAAAGCCTTTTGGTTCGGCCAAACTCTGCCCAAATACTCTCCCAACATCCCTCACTACAACCTACAGGCCTTAGTTGGATCAGAAAGACAACCTAAGGAGCCCTTTTGATTAAATCAAAAGGAAGAACCCGAAGAAGAGGTAATGTTTTCACCACCCCTTTTCAAGTTCCTTTCTTCTTCCACTTCTTCTTTATTTGTTCTTACCATTATAAAATAATAACTCCAGTATCTCACATATACTGTGATGTTATTATAAATATGGTACAACCATATTCAGTATTCTATCCACCCTTTGAATAACATGTCACCATACGTGCGTACGTACGGCTTACCGTCTCCACGTCATGGTGTAATTGTTATTCAATATATTATTATTTGGATGGTTATAATAATGATGTGTAACTCATGTAAATAATAAATATAACATGTTATTGATTATGTATATATGATATACCATCCATTTATATATTATTTTAAAATCAAAAGAATGATATTGTCGCTCGTGCGTACGTACGGACTACCGTCTCCACGAACGCGATGAGATTCATTCTCCATTGTATCCATTCAAGTATAATTATCATTTGATGATTTAAAAATGATTTTTAAGGACTTGATATAATTCTAGATATGAATAAGATACAACAAACATGGCTTATGTAACAAAACATATAAAAGAAAATGAGTAAGTTAACACCCGAAACGACGATAATTCTAAGATATAATTAACAAATCAATGTTAAAAGATCATATATGATATCATATTAATATATATGATTCTTGTATAATTTAATAACAATTATTTCACCATTATAGAGGAGGTTAACCTACCCCAACCAAGGAAAAGTACAAGGTAAGTGTAATTTCACAATCTCTTCATTATCCGAGGTTGTTTATACGTAATAATCTACTGGGATTTCTTTATCATCCACATCCATGTTTCTTCGAAATGTATTTCAAAACAAATTTATTATTTACAAGAATATGGGTTAAAGTCATTTATACCCTTGTTTGACTTTTTATAAGTGGTTTATAAAGGAATCTTTCCGTCATTTTTAAAACAAGGTCCTTTTTAACCTTTTCAACAGAATTAAGGTAAGAATGTTTTTTTAACTTATACGACGGGTGCGGCTATTTTCCGCTGTTATAAAATCTTCAAAGATTCCCTTACAAGATTATAAGATTATTTTCAAAGAAAATGTTTTATTTTATATGGATCTTAAATGATTTCAAAATAAAAGGAGATATTTCTTTAAAAAGAATTTTGATTTCATCTATGTCAACATCCTTTGATGGATTTTAAGATTATTTGAAGTTGATTTATTATGATACAAAACTTTTATATTGTATTGAAGGCTTTGTGATATGTTTGACTGTGGATGTGCTATTTTTATACCATTCATAGTTTATGGTGAAATTATTGACATTTCGTATGCTAGTTTTAATATGAATGTTTATGTTATGTTTAAAATTTTTCATATGGGAATGCAATGGACTTAATATGTGACAGGTGGAGCCCGCTATAGCTCCTCGATGCATCGGTAGGTCTCATGAGACAAAATAGTGTCTTGTCCCAAGGCCTTGACAAAATCTTATTTGTAGTCTTGGCACGAGGCCTTGGCTATGTGGTTATGATAGTCTGGAATTATGCATTCCATCATTATGAAAGTGGTTATTGATTTTGCATGTGATTATTCGATTATTAGAATAACCATGTGAATAAGTAAATGGTATTATTTCATTTTATTTATGCCATAATATGTTAAAAGTTCATGTTTAAAATGATTTTGTTTTATTTATACATTGCCTGAAATGTTTATTCTTATTTATGAAAGTTTCCTCTATATGGTTATCCTTACTGGGCATTTGAGCTCACCCCTTTTCTATGTTTTATTTTTCCCAGGAAGTGAAGAAGTAAATTATGAATGACCTGCAGGGATATTATGTGGGGATATGAGTGTGGATTATGGAGACAATATGTTGATGTAGTAGTTTTTCATTTTATGATGTAATGTAAGACTTATGAATATATCTAGTGTTTCCAAGACAACTAAACCAATCGGCCTTTCAAGATTTGATCTTTCTTATGATCATGCCAATGTTATGTAACAATGAACCGACTCTGGGTAACTGGGGTCGGGGTGTTACAGTTGGTATCAGAGGAAGTTTAGTACATACCTTGGAAGCTAGATTTAGATAAACTCTGATTAGAGCACGTAGACCTAAGATGAACTTTGAGGATTAGTATAGAAGAACTTCCTAGAATTTTGGTATTGTAGAGATTTTGTGAGTTTTTCGAGCAATACATCCCTATCTAGAAACGAGCAGGTAGAGGCGGCTCTGGCACAAATATACCAAGGGGTAAAACCCGAAAACACCGCTTTGAGCTAGACTCGAACGGGAACTGGTGCACGACAACGGGCCTTGCTGCACTCTTGGTTACGACACTCCCGGGGGATATGCTTATGATAACTCTCATTTTCATTACAATTAATTTTGAAGGGATTATGAGTATATACTTCCTCAAAGAAAACATTCTTCTGATTATGGATTATATCCATAAATAGTTCAATTTATATTAAGTGTTTTATAAGTATGGGATTATGTATTTTGATTCATAAACTGAGCTAGTTTATGCCATTGTTTAGAAATGGCGCCTAGTGGAAGAAATGGAAACCGTATCAATGCACGCACTCCATGTAGGGATTTCCCTCCTGCTCAAGATAATTATAGTGGAGCTGGTGATGCAACTGGAGCCGATCAGCTAATCACAATACTTGGAAAACTTACTTAGGTTTTGAATAATAACCTTACCCGTATGGAGCACCCTGATCCGCAGCGTGGAGGATCAATGTTAGATCGATTCATGAGGCAACAACCACCAACGTTCAATGGGAGTACAAATCCCTTAGTAGCTGAGCAATGGATATTTTCCCTAGAGAAAATATTTCAGGCTTTGGGGAGCAGTGAAAGGGAAAAAGTTATCATGGCAGTTTACCGCCTCACTGGAGATGCTGATCAATGGTGGTCATTGATTCAAAATACGAAGGAAGATGATGAAGTATCAAATATGGAATGGAGGGATTTCAAAGATCTATTTTTAGAAAAATACTTTAATCGTGACCATCGAGCAGATATGGAAAGGCAATTTCTAAGTCTGAGACAGAAAGAGGATGAGAATGTCACAAAGTATGAGGCTAACTTTACAAGGTTAGCGAGGTATGCTGGAGATTATATTCGCAACCCAAGAAGTAATATTGATCATTTCTTTGATGGGTTAAAACCATTTCTCCGTTGAGCATTAGTCTCACAATCCTTTTCATTGTACGAAGACAATGTCTCATGTGCTATCAAGGCCGAAAAGGAATTCTCTAAGTCTTATGACTTTAAAGAAAAGCAAGAGAAGAAGAGGCATGCTGATCAATCTGGGAATGGAAATAAGGGGAAGAAAGGAATGTTTGAATATCCATCCTGTGGTAAATGCGGGAAGAAACATCCTGGTACTTGCTTGAAGGGAATGGGAGTCTGTTACAAGTGTGGTGAAAAAGGCCACCATGCTCGTGATTGCAAAGGGAAGAAGGAAGCCACCAATGTTCAGTGCTACAATTGTAGGGAGATGGGACATCATGCAAATGAATGTCCTAAGCGTTAGGAGAACTTACCTCAGAAAAGGCCAAGGGATCAAGGCCAAGCTTATGCTATCACTACTGCTGAGGTAGAAGCTCCGAAAGACGTGGTGGCAGGTAATTTAATGGTTTCCTCAAGTTTAGAAAATGCATTATTTGATTCTGGATCATCGCATTGTTTCATATATTCCTAGTTTTCTAAGAAAATTATATATTTCCAATTTGATTTAACAAGGGAGTTGTCAGTTAAAACTCCTAAGGGAAGTATTATTGCAACAAAGTTTTGTGAATCAGTCCCCATTAGAGCACATAAACATTCTTTATCTGCAGATCTCATCGTCATACCTATGATTGAGTTTGATATAATCCTCGGTATGGACTGTCTTTAGGACTATGATGCGAAGATTTATTGTAAGAAGAAAGAGGTTACGATTCTTGATGATAATGATAAGGAACACCTTATCTTTAGAGGAGAATCGTCACCACCAAATTCTTATTTAGATCCACCCTAGTAGCTCAACTAAATTCAATTATTGGGGAGGAAGAGAATGAAATAACTATGGGTGAGGAAAGGAATGTTCAAATAGAGGATGTACCTGTTGTGAATGAATTTGTAGATGTATTTCCGGAAGATTTACCTGGACATCCTCAAGAACGAGAAGTTGAGTTTTCCATTGATTTAATTCCTGGATCATGGCCTATATCGAAGACCCCTTACGGAATGGCTATTGTAGAGTTAGTCGAACTAAAGAAACAACTAGAGGAATTGAGTAATAAAGGATTTATTCTCCCTAGTGTTTCTCTATGGGGAGCCCCTGTTCTTTTTGTTAAAAAGAAAGATGGATCTATGAGGTTATGTATCGACTACAGGGAGATCAATGCTATAACGATAAAGAACAAGTATCCCCTACCTCGTATTGATGATTTATTTGACCAACTTCATGGATTTCAATAGTTTTCAATGATTGACCTTCGATCTGGATACCATCAGTTGTGTGTGAAGAAGGAAGACATTCCGAAGACAGCATTTCGAACCAGGTACGGGCATTATGAGTTTACTGTAATGCCGTTTGGATTGACTAATGCACCCTCTGTATTCATGGATCTGATGAATAGAGTTTTCAAGGAGTATCTCGATGAATTTTTGGTGGTATTTATTGATGATATCTTGGTATACTCCAAAACCTATGAAGATCATGAAAACCACTTGCGCATTATCTCGAACACTCTGAGGAGGCATGAATTATATGGGAAGTTTTGCAAGTGTGAATTCTGGCTTAATGAGATTTCTTTTCTTGGCCATATTGTCTCTAAATATGGAATCTCTGTTGATCCTTATATGACCAAGGCAATCCAAGAATGGCCAGCACCTACGAGTATAACTGAGGTACACAGTTTTATTGGTTTGGCAGGTTATTATCGACGTTTCATCCAGAATTTTGCCCGATTGGCTAACCCATTAACGAAGCTCACACGTAAAGGGGTTAAATTTGTTTGGAAAAAAGAGTGTGAAGATTGTTTTGAAGAACTGAAGAAAAGATTAGTCAATTCCCCTATATTGACTCTACCATCGGGGAATGATGGGTTCATTATTTATAGTGATGCATCAAAGAAAGGACCTGGCTGTGTCCTTATGCAGAATGATAGAGTTATTGCCTATGCATCACGACAGTTGAAAATTCATGAACAAAACTATCCTACTCATGATCTCGAGTTAGCAGCTGTGATATTTGCTTTGATGATATGGAGGCACTACCTCTATGGTGAAAAATGTGAGATTTATACTGATCACAAGAGTTTGAAGTATATTTTCTCACAAAAAGAACTCAACATGAGGCAAAGGAGATGGCTTGAATTATTCAAGGATTATGATTGTATGATACACTACCACCCGGGGAAGGCAAACAAGGTGGCATATGCTTTGAGTAGAAAAGACCATGGAGTTTTGAACAATATGAGAATTGAAAGGGATCCAATTTCATGGATCTAGTGAAGATGGAAATGGGAATAACCAGGGAAGGTGAAACATCAATTCTTTTTCAAATGGTTGACAAACCATCTTTACTAGAAAGGATTAAGAGTTCTCAGACCGATGATGAAGAATTCTAAAAGAAGATTAAAGCTGTGAATGATGGGAGATTGAGAGACTTTGTGTATGAAGATGGAATTTTGAAATTCGGGAAGAGACTTTGTGTTCCCGATTTACCTGATCTAAAAAGGGAATTGCTGGATGATGCTCATAGTTCCAATTTCTATATACACCCTGGGAGCAGAAAAATGTATAGATATTTGAAAGAACATTTTTGGTGGGACAACATGAAGAGGGAGATTGCTGATTTTGTGTCAAGATGTATGGTTTTTCAACGAGTGAAAGCTGGAAGGCAATAGCCTGGAGGAGTCATGCAACCCCTTCCCATACCGGAGTGGAAATGGGACAGTATTATGATGGACTTTGTCATGGGGCTACCAATGACTCCTAGAAGGAATGATGAAATATGGGTTATTGTTGATCATCTTACCAAGTCAGCACATTTTCTTGCTATAAGAGAAGATCTACCCCTGGAACGTCTAGCAATACTATATATTGATGAAGTTGTGAGACTTCATGGAGTACCCTTATCAATTGTTTCTGATCATGATTCCCGTTTTACTTCAAGATTTTGGAAAAGTGTTCAGAAATCCCTAGATACTGAACTTCATTTGAGCACTGCTTACCACCATCAGATAGATGGACAATCAGAACGGACTATTCAGACCTTAGAAGACATGTTGAGAGCTTGCTCACTTGACTTTCAGGGTATGTGGGATCAATATTTACCACTGGTAGAATTTTCCTATAACAATAGCTTCCATTTGAGTATTCAGATGGCACCATATGAAGCGTTATACGGAAAGAGATGTCGTACACCAACCTGTTGGGATGACGTTGGTGAAAGAAAACTTGTAGGCCCAGAACTGGTGGAGGAAACGGTGGAAAAGGTGAAAGTAATCCAAAATCACATCAAAGCAGCTCAAAGTAGGCAGAAGAGCTATGCTGATAATCGAAGGAAGGATTTGGAATTTCAAGTCGTTGATCATGTTTTCTTGAAGGTATCTCTGTGGAAGGGAGTCATACATTTTGGTAAGAAAGGTAAATTGAGTCCCAGGTACATCGGACCTTTTGAAATTCTAGAACGAATTGGGGTTGTAGCTTACCGATTGGCAATGCCGCCAAGTCTCACCAAAGTTCACGATGTGTTCCACGTATCACTGTTGGGGAAATACATGCCTGATCCAACGCATGTACTCACCTATGAGGAATTAGAACTGGATCCTGATCTATCTTATTGCGAAGAGCCCGTCATGATTCTTGATACGAGATAACAAGTACTGAGAAACCGGACGACGCGTCTGGTAAAAGTTTTGTGGAGAAACCATAAGATGGAAGAGGCAACGTGGGAACCCGAGGAACATATGATGAAGAACCACCCGAGTCTTTTCATGTGATAAGTATTCTAGAAATTTTGAGGACAAAATTATTTGATGGAGGGGAGAATGTAACACCCCAAGCTTCTATGGTACGCTTCTCTTTGAATAATGTGATAGCGTGTGTTGTACGCAACACCGAGTTCTAACACACCATAACCAATCAAACTAGCCGTTATGAATAGTAATACCTAATTTTTTAAATTATATATATTTTATATTTCAAAATTTACTTCATTTTTGGATTCGGAATATCGAATTTAGCCTAAGGTGAAATTTTGGTACATTTCGGATAACTTTAATATTTTGATGAATATTGAAAATTACTAAATTTTAATTAAAAACAACTTTTTTAATCAAAATAATTAATAGTCATAAATTATGAATTTCAGTGGTTTTAAAGTATATTTAGAATATATTTTTACCATTTAATATAATTTTGGTCATTGGACATAATTTTACAATTAAACCGAACATAAACAAGTGTCAATCTTTTGATGGTTATTATCTCTTAAAAACACGCTTTTTGTTTTGACAACGGGAATTAATTTTAAATTAATTTCTGCCACTTCTGTGTTTTGAATTTAAAAAAATGGATTCCATATTTGGAATCAGGATGTTCAAATTGTGTAAATAGATAACTTTTTTTTAGACATTTTGAATAATTACTGCGGTAAATATTTTATTTACCATGGTTAAGGGTAAATCCGGTAAATAAAGGATAAAAAATAATATTATAATAATACTAAATTACCCTAAAATGTGTCCTAGCTTTATTTGTTGATAAATTTTCGACCATAGGCATCTTTGAGTCGATTTTGGGACCCCATGGTGCCACTTGTAGGTGATAAGGACACTTTATTTTAATTAAGTTAAAATGAATACAAAAATGACACAAGCATATATCTTTTAGCAAAACAATTGTTACATAGGGTTATATATGTTAGATTTTAGATTATAAATATTCATTAGAAAGATAAAAGAATTTCCTACATAATTATATTTTATTTATAATTTTTAGACATTAAATAATTTATTTTATATATGACACAATGATGATGCAGTAATTACAATAATTGTGAAAAATTAAAATAATTGATATTATAAATACCCAAATAAATATAATATGAAACTTTTAATGAATTAAACTAATTTTATAGGATAATAATATATATTAGGATTGATGTAATTGACTTTGTTCGAAGTAATCAATCTGTTATGAGTTTCAAAAAAATCAACTATTGAATAGTGTCAAAATTGACATAAAAGAGTTCTTAAAACAAATATTATATTATTAATTGATATTAAATTCCTAAAAATCTAAGGTTCGGAAAAGAGACTTATATAATGATAGGTTCATCATTAATGGACCACTTGGGGGTATCTTGGATGTATATAGTAAGTTTATTAACCATATTATATAAAAATACAAAGAGACATTGTAAAAGTGAAACTAATTAACTTAGAGTTAATACTTAAAGATAAGGTTAATATAAGTACCCAAACCTGTCTAAATTCTATTGTTTGAGTTGTTTTAGACCCATAACCACCTTAACCTTTGAATAGTCAACTTCTGCTCCATTGGAAACCGATTATGAATTTATTATAAACTAATATCTCTAGCTTTTCCAAAGGTGCCCCTCACCCCTCTTATAAAAGGGCACTCCTCCTTCCCATTTCTTCACACCTTCAAAGCCTTTTGGATCGGCAAAACTCTGCCCAAAAACTCTCCCAACATCCTTCAATACAACCTAGAGGCATTAGTTTGATCAGAAAGCCAACCTAAGGATCCCTTTTGATCAAATCAAAAGGAAGAACCTGAAGAAGAGGTAATGTTTTCACCACCCCTTTTCATGCTCCTTTCTTCTTCCACTTCTTCTTTCATTGTTCTTACCATTATAAAATAATAACTCCAGTATCTCACATATACTGTGATGTTATTATAAATATGGTACAACCATATTCAGTATTCTATCCACCCTTTGAATAACATGTCACCATACGTGCGTACGTACGACTTACCGTCTCCACGTCGTGGTGTAATTGTTATTCAATATATTATTATTTTAATGGGTATAATAATGATGTGTAACTCATGTAAATAATAAATATAACATGTTAATGTTTCTGTATATATTATATACCATCCATTTATATATTATTTTAATATCAAAAGAATGATATTGTCGCTCGTGCATACGTACGGACTACCGTCTCCACGAACGCGATGAGATTCATTCTCCATCGTATCCATTCAAGTATAATTATCATTTGATGATTTAAAACTGATGTTTAAGGACTTGATATCATTTTGGATATGAATAAGATACAACAAACATGGCTTATGTAACAAAACATATAAAAGAAAATGAGTAAGTTAACACCCGAAACGACGATAATTCTAAGATATTATTAACAAATCAATGTTAAAAGATCATATATGATATCATATTAATATATATGATTCTTGTATAATTTAATAACAATTATTTCACTATTATAGAGGAGGTTAACCTACCCCAACCAAGGAAAAGTACAAGGTAAGGTTTATTTCACAATCTCTTCATTATCCGAGGTTGTTTATACGTAATAATCTACTGGGATTTCTTTATCATCCACATCCATGTTTCTTTGAAATGTATTTCAAAAAATATATATTATTTAAAAGAATACGGGTTAAAGTCATTTATACCCTTGTTTGACTTTTTATAAGAGTTTTATAGAAGAATCTTTCCTTCTTTTTCAAAACAAGGTCCTTTTTAACCTTTTCGACAGAATTAAGGTAAGAATGTTTTTTTAACTTATACGGCGGGTGCGGCTATTTTCCACTGTTATAAAATCTTCAAAGCTTCCCTTAAAAGCTTATAATATTATTTTCAAAGAAAATGTTTTATTTTATATGGATCATAAATGATTTCAAAATAAAAGGAGATATTTCTTTAAAAAGAATTTTGATTTAATCTATGTCAACATCCTTTGATGGATTTTAAGATTATTTGAAGTTGATTTATTATGATACAAAACATCTATATTGTATTGAAGGGTTTGTGATATGTTTGAATTTGGATGTGCTATTTTTATACCATTCATAGTTTATGGTGAAAGTATTGACATTTCGTATGCTAGTTTTAATACGAATGTTTATGTTATGTTTAAACCTTTTCATATGGGAATGCATTGGACTTAATATGTGACGGTTGGAGCCCGCTATAGCTCCTCGATGCCTCGGTAGGTATCATGAGACAAACTAGTGTCTTGGCACAAGGCCTTAACAAAATCTTATTTGTAGTCTTGGCACGAGGCCTTGGCTATGTGGTTATGATAGTCTGGCATTATGCATTCCATCATTATGAAAGTGGTTATTGATTTTGCATGTGATTATTCGATTAGTAGAATAACCATGTGAATAAGTAAATGGCATTATTTCATTTTATTTATGCCATACTATGTTAAAAGTTCATGTTTAAAAGGCTTTTGTTTTAGTTATACATTTCCTTAAATGTTTATTATTATTTATGAAAGTTTCCGCTATATGGTTATCCTTACTGGGCATTTGAGCTCACCCCTTTTCTATGTTTTATTTTTCCCAGGAAGTGAAGAAGTAAATTATGATGGACCTACAGGGATATTATGTGGGGATATGAGTTTGGATTATGGAGAAAATATGTTGTTGTAGTAGTTTTTCATTTTATGATGTAATGTAAGACTTATGAATATATCTAGTGTTTCCAAGACTACTAAACCAATCGGTCTTTCCAGATTTGATCTTTATTATGATCATGCCAATGTTATGTAATAATGCACCGACTCTGGGTAACTGGGGTCGGGGCGTTACATTATCAATTCCAAAAAAATAATTATAAATTATTTTCATTATTTATTAATCGATATAATTTATATATATTTTTAAATTTTAAATAAAATTATTATAAATTCATTAATGTTAGTAAAAATTAATATAAGGTTTTATAATGTTGAATAATTTGTTATAAGTTTTAAAAAAATTATATATATTATTATAAATTAAGAAAATTTATTATATTTTTGCATAAAGAATGAAATAATGACATATATTACAAAAAAATAGCATAAATGCCTTAAAAAATAATGTTATCTTTTATAATATTCTATATATTGATATAATTTCAACAAGTTAGTAAAATTTCTATATTTTTAATAATATTTAAAATGAGATATATTATTAAATATATTAGGAAAAATGATTAACAAGTCATTTAATGAAACAATTTGTGTAAACAATTTTATATAATCATCAATTTTTGTTGTTTTATAGATAGCTATAGACCATATAAATAGATATATGTTTTTAATACACAAACATGATTGGATAAATTAAAATATAAATCCAAATTTATTTATATTAAACCCTATATATATTCAGGATGTCAATGTTTTTATATCATTTAAAAGGTCAAATTTAGAACCAGTTTAAAAGAGAACTATTAGGATTCTGTTTTAAAAGTGCAATCACAAATGTTATATAATGTTTGATAATGATGGGATTAATATTTTTATATTAAGTTTTTATAATGTTGTTATCTTTTGGTATCAACATATTTATTGAAATCCAAAATGAAATATTATTATTTTTTAATTCCAAAAAAGCATAGTTTGAAAATATTTTATATGAATATACTGTTATATATTTTCAGGAAACCAAAAAAACATTGAATAATGAATATAATTCTAAATTGGAACTATATTTAATTTATTATTGGTTGAAATCTATTATGAGGCCGTATAACACAGATGAAAGATATGAAAATTTTAATGATCTAAAATATTTATGGTTGTTAAGTCTAATTTATTATGGATGTTGGAACTTGGTCTTGGGGCCAGTATTTTCAAGTATTCTATCTCCATGATGTTTCCGAATTTATCAGCTTCATCTAGATCTCTATTACATAGGCCATGCTAGTAAATCAATTCCTAGATGCCACAATGGGGGGAAGGAGATCAGAATGACACACACTATCAACATATCTTTAGGAATGAAGAATGTCCAGAACCCTTCTTCCTCCTTAGTGTCATAGATCCTTGTTGTTTATTTATATAAGGTGAAACCCTTTCAAGTAATGGTAGCAAATTCCACTATAATGTTTCTCCCTTCCCTTCATGATGACGACACAGGCCATAATTTCAATAGAGGGGATACAACTCATGTTATTGGATGACATGATGCAGTTTTGGAAGGAATTGTGCTTTTTGGTCACTCCATTATCTGATTTTTGGTGCTCTCCAATGGGTAGAAACCATGGAAACAAGGTTATATTATGAGAATAATATCATTTATTTTACGATTTTAAATATAGAAATTCATTATATTGGGGTGTCTTTTTTTGAACTTTTATTTCCATATTGAGAGTTGATGAAGTCAGTATGGAGATTTGGTGTGATTTTCTTGTATCCTCTTGTTATGAGGATTCATAAATGTAATTTTATCATTAATACCATTGAGGTATAGAAATTTTTTACTCATGTATGTGTTCTATTTTATTGTATTTACTAGATTTTTTGGAACCCCAAAATCTTGTTTGATTTTGCTTCACCAATTGGAGGTCCAATTAAAATAGTTAATAATATAGAGAATGTTTTTTTATACTATTTTTCTAGAAATATAATGTATGTTGATATGATTAAAATTCTAAATAATAAATTATTGTCATCTAGATAGAAGGATGATTTGAATATTCATGTTGTATATGAAAAGATCCTTGATTTTTGTTTTTCTTGTAAGGTAGTTGGTCATGCCAAGAATTATTAATGGAAGTATATAATCAAAAAACATATCTTTAATAATATCCATGAGGACTCTATGTGAAAGGGATCACCTAATATAAAAAATAGTAATAATATTTCTCAGGACCCCCTTCTAGTGATAATAATGAGAATCAATCTACGAAGCTTACGGTCATTACTAACTATTTGGATAATGATTCTCCAAATTAACATGGTTTTATAGGATATGATGATGTTTAATTGGGATTTAAAAATATTTAGTAGGTTTTTCAATTTTATAGGTGTTTTAATATACACATATAGTAAATAAATTAAAATAATATGAAACTCTAGGTGCTCCCCCACATGAAGTTAATGTTGGGATTAAACATTGATGTTGGTTGGTCATAGAGTTGGAGGATATCATACCTATAGTGATGTATTATCATACCCAATTTGAGGGTAATAAAATGGAGGTTTTATGTCACCCATGGTATCATTCTCTCACTCAATGTATTGCTCATTTTCAATAGAATATATATAAAATATTTACATCAAAAATGATCTTTGATAAATCGGGGAGCATCTCTGATGATGAAAGGGTTTGTGATATCACTCCCGTTAAGGATTTGGACAATATTCATAATTCACTAAAATAATATATTTTACATTGAATGAATACGTTGATCGATAGTGAGGGATTAACACCTATTTTTACCACTATATGATTGTGTAAGCAATAGTCTGACCTACCTAGAACTGTTACTATTAGATCGTACTCTAAGGTGAAAATAATAAATAATGAAGAGATCCCTGATATTTTCAATTGAGGTAATTATAAATCTTAATTGGAAACTAAAGATGAAAATTATTATTAAAATTATTTTCATACTATGATTTGTAATTCTATTATTCCTTGGATGAGGAAAACCACCATTGTTTGACCCCATCTGTCTGATGTCTATTTTTAATTATATTTTTAATAAATGGTTTGATGAATTGATTTTGTATGGACTTGTTGAGTAAGACTATTTTTTTATTAAAATAGTTCATTTATAAAATATTTTCCTCTGGTTAAATCAATTTTTCTAGCATGGAATACAGTTTCATCAAATTTCAATAAAATATAAAAATTGGTACATAATTTGGATCGTAGTTAAAAATATATCCATCCATGTTAAATAGTTTGTGTATTTTTTTATAATGAATATAAGTCATTGGAAAATTTTAAAACATCTTGATGTTTGATGTATAAAGAGTTATAATATTTATATTACAAATTTAAACATTTTATATAATTGAGGTTTGTTCCAATTTATTTTAGATTTCTATATATATATATTTCTCACAATAAAGGATCATTTATGTGATGGAATTAATCATGTGTTATTATTGGTAATAAAATAAATCGTCATTTTGATGGTGGATAAATGAAACACAATGAACAATTTCATCTGTGTTTTTCATCAACGATTCATAATGTGTGGTTGTGTCTAGTAACTCATGGTTTATATCCAATTGGTTCTTAAGATAGTTAAAAATTTTATTATTCTATTTTCTTTTGGCCTTACAATATACCATTTTGAATATTGATGAATGAACCATATATATGTTCCGGTTAAAAAATTCATGGAATTTTGAATACAAATATCAATGTTTTTTTAATACATTTTTTTGATTTAATTTTATTTTGGAATGAAATTATAACTACTTGTAATGTATTTCCATCTTATTGTTTCATAATCAATGAATTATAATTGTGGAAAATCAATGAATTTCCAGTGTAAGGTAAATTATCCTGATGGATTAGACATGGTCTAATATCATTTCCATTTTGATGGAAAGATAGCAATGAATATATTATAAAAAATTAAAAAATTAATTAATTATTGACTATCATCATGGACGTCTTCATCAAACTACCCATTTTGATAGAATAAGAATAATTTTTTAAAATGAAGAATTGAAAGAGATGAGAACATGATAGTATTCTATGGTATTCATTTGAAATATGTTTTCAATTAACTACCTCCAATTTATTTTTGGAAATTTTTATAACAATGATAATAATAGTATGTTGTTTAATGACATATAATATGTGGTTAAAGCGGGGTATTTTTTTAGTTTCTACAATGGTTTGATTTTTTGGTTCACTACATGTTAGATGTAATTAAATCTGAGATGAATTATTTTGATAAAATATTTTATACCATATTCTACATACATAATAAGAAAAATGATATTGTGAAGGCATAGTTAGATATTTTCCATTTTTATTGGGATTCGGGACATTTGTTGTTTAACGATGACTGATCACCACTAAAAAGAAATTATGTACATTATTAATAATTAGGGTTATTACATTCTTATTTGATTAATGGTTTTTGTTTAAAAAAGAAATATGATTCTTCTTTTACTCATTGAATCATAAATTGTTACTTTAAAAAGAGAGAAAGTTATAAAATTATTGTCATCATAAAAAACATTACATATAATTGGCCTCAACTTGTTTCAGAACTCAACAACATGGGATATGTTTATATAAATACCATATTTATTCTAAGATATTTGTGATGACACCAAATAATTCGATATATTGTGTCCACTAAAAAATTATATAATTATAATTTTACGTAAATTGGAAGAAATATTTCATCTCTAATTGTTTTACTCAATTGAACCAATGATATTGTAGTATTTATATGAAAATAAAAATGTTGAAAATATACAATTTAAATGGATGAAAAAATTAATGAAATGTTTGAATTTTATTTTAAAAAGTCACATAATAAGGAATCAATGGAAGGGAAAAATGTTGAATAATTCTTGTAGGTGGAAATTGTAAAACAATTATATTATTATTTTTAAGTATAATATACATCAAATCATAACTCACTAGGTTAGAGTAAATTTTTTAAAAGATGTTACATACCTATAATTTTCAATAATTATTCATCCTGATTTTGGTTTTGGTGGTTATAATGAACAATGGAATATAGAGAAAAAATATACATAAAAACAACTGTTGTGCTTCATATTTTTGATGAAATGAAACTATTTAAAATGTAATTACTGCTGGTTCATTTATTTAATAAAATATTTTATAGAATTAAATTTATAATAATTATTTCTAATTTATATAGTGGTTATAAAAAAAGGTAATAAAATTTACCTGAAGAACTCAAAAATAATGGACCAATTATAAAACTTTAACCATTTAAATGCTCAGTAATATAAATTATTTATGATCGATCATATAAAATTAATTTTTTAATGTATATATTATTAATTAATATTTTTTATTTTCGTATAGAAATAATTTAGTAAAATTGATAATCAATTATATAGATTAATTAATCCACTATTGTATGTTGTCAATTCATATAACCCCTTTGTAATTAATATATTTTTATTTAAAACTTTCATATAGAGATAATCTAAAAATAAATTAATAGTGGAATCTGTTTAAAAGGATATGATCCCAATGATTGTGGAGATAACATTCATAGGATTATGGATGTAAAAATTTAGTTATGCTATTAGGGGTAGAATTATGTAATTATGATTAAATGTCCTTGTTTTGATACCGATTAAGGGTATTGAGTTAATTATATAAATGAAATTATTTATGTTTAATATATAATTATTCTTGTAGAAGACGAATCATATTTTATATTGTAACAATAATATGATATTTTTAATGAAAATTACTCTGCTGCATCAAATGATTTCAATGTGTAGTGGACTGTAATTAATAATAAATCTCACATGCTTATAGAAAAAGAATCCTATGTGGTTTTCATAAAAAAATTAAAATAGTAAAAAAATTATCCTACATATATCCCAGGAATATAGGTATAGATATCAATGATTATAAAACAAAGATAAGTGAATATGGTGTTTATAATGTTGATGGTATAACCAATGATGTTGATATTATAAGGGAAATTGAAATAAATTCTCATATGTAAATTTATGATGTAGACGAGGAAGATGAAAACACTAACAGTGGTGAAACTGAAGATGATTATGGAGATAGAAATTGATGTATTATTTAATTTCAGTAAATATTTATTATGTTTTCATGTTTGATATATTTATTGGAAATTCATTGTAAGTATCATTATTTTCACCACCGTTATTTATAAATGGAGAAATATATTTTAAATAAATATTGTTTTTAAAAATATATAGAATATTTTTATAAAAAAATATATGGTTTTTATAATAGATGTTGATTATTATGAAACAATACACATCTTGATAGTGGATGTGATACATAATAATTAGTCTTTGGATTCTTTATTCAACTGTGTTTACCCAACAACAACTACTATTATGGTATGATATAACAACCCATAATATGCATACAATTATATTACTTATATAGAGTAGAAGATTCATTACACAAAAAAAATACTCTTGGAATATAATGGATAAGTGCTTTTATAAACTGTGGGAAAAATGATTGGTTTATAAAAATTAAAATTTGGTTCTCGCTTATTAATTTATTTTTTTACCCCTTTTGGAGACATACTACTTAATACCCATATTCAGTTATTAGGAAAATAATCATATGAATGGGTAATCTCAAATGATCAGTACAGTTAATAAATTAATATATATATATATATAATATAATAATTAAATATATATGATCATAAATGTAACATTTGATAATAAATTCCTATATCTCAAATATCAGGATATCATTTCATGAAATAAATAATAGAAGTTCAATAGAGAAAATATTCTCAGAGTGCATTACATAAGACATAGAATTTGTGGAATACTCAGGAGAATATTAAATAATATCCATATTAGTGATATATTATTTAGAATAAAATAATATTGGAAAATTTCCAGGATTAAATAGAGTTCACTGCTCATTCCATCCATACATTATATATCTGGGTTTACTTCCTATTCCAACCCTACATTACTCAACCATGATCATTTCCCACTCCATTCATATCTATATAATGAGATATAAATATCAACCTAATTAATTTGATGTAGATATAGGTCTAAACCCTCACATAATTAAAACCATACATACGTGTGCCACATGATTAAAAAAATTATCACATTAGAACCCATGGAATGAAATGGGTATCAATCATCATATAACTCATAAAAAATCAGATTGACAAATATGAATACATAATAAATTTAAAAAAACCATTGGAATAATGGGTATAGTATCATTGAAAAATGTCCCTATTAAATAAATGTAATCTTTAAATAATTTTATCGTAGTTGAAAAATAATTTGTTGATAACAATTGAAAATAATTCTTTAGAAAAATAACCACTCTACGTTGAAAATATTGTCATTTCTATAATTTTCCAAAAATATTAATATATAATATTTTATGTGAAATAACCCTACAAAATTAAATGTGATTCATCAAGGAATTGTGTAAACATTATCGAATAATAATATGTTCATGCCATATAAATTGTTAAAAAAATATTCTTCCACATACTTTTTCTAGATAATTCCAAAAGTATATCTTAAGGTAAATGGAAAAAAGATTCCATTCAATCCATATATTAAAATTTCTATAATAGGTAAAAATGAATCTAAAAAATGGAAGAAAAATATTTTCAATATTTTGGAATACGTTTTTATGAAACCTATACATGAAAGATAAATATTCTCTTGTAATGATATATATAAAAATAATCTCATATATCAATGATTTTTGGGACATTAACAAATACCTTAAGTCTGATTTCTATTGTTAGTATAAAAACACATTCATAATGGTTCAAATAATGTTATTAATTTTCATAGAACAATATTAATATTTATTGTATCATACAAGATTATATTTTTATCCTTTGTAATAAATAATTCACTATTACCATTCTTTTTAAGTATAATTGCTTCATTTTCATTTGTATGTTTTTTTATATTAGTCCCAATTTACTTGGATGGGATATAGTTACATCATTTACCTAATGATATTGTGATAATATTTATCATGTAAGATATTATATATATTTATGTAATCACGTTTTAATGATGATCTTGTAGAATGATTCACATCATATCATTTAGATTTTAGGTTGTACGTAAGCACTAGCAATGATATAATTTCTCTTAGTGCTAAAATTATATGGAAGTTTATTGTATATAATTTTCTCCATAAAAAATTTCCTATAATTATAGTTTTTTATATTTATTTATTCTAACAATATACCTATTAATTTATAGTGTTGAAAACAAAATGGTTACACCACGATGTGGAGACAGTAAGTACCAAATATACACACACGTGGTATTTTCATTTAATGTAGGATGGATAAAAGGTGGAATTTCGTTATTAATATACCATTATAAAACATAATAATATTTGTGATATTTTATCTAATACTCTATAATGGGAAGAATAAATGAAGAGAATTTATTATAAGAAATATTGTTCAAAAATTCTGTGAGGGAGATTAGCTATTCTTCGGAGAGCTCCCTATAACTTACCCCTTATGGCTACTAGTGTTGGAATCCTGAGAGTGAAAACAACAATATAATTGATCTAGTGAATGTAAGAATATATATTTTACGTTTATGATCAATCTACATGGCCATGTGGGATGTGAAAAAGTTAGGGAGAATGTGCCCTTATATAATTGATGTTAGTAGAACTTTTAGATTTTCTAAAAATTTTAATTTATAACAATTCCATTTTCAAAAAAATACTCCAAATTGAAAATTTATTAGAATATATGATTTGATAATGTTCTAATATCATAATAGATTTTACTATTACCTTTATGTGAACCTCCTCCATGTTTTATTATATACATTGAGCATAAGGGAAATCTTATCTTATTTCCACAATGTTATATAGATTTATTATTAAATTATATTTTCCACTTCATATTGAACCCCTGAGATTGTTGGGTAAATATGGTTATCATACCATCCATGATAACACATAATATAATTTCTTTATATATACTAAATTTCTTTATGGATAACGTCTGATAGAGACTTTGCTTTAAGCTAACTACGAATCGATAAATCATACTCTCAATTTAAAAAATAATTATAGATGTGTAACATGAAACTGATGTAATATTTTCTATATAAGAATCAATGGATTTGTCCTCGGATTTATTATTATATACGAACTCCTTATCAATATTCATTACAACAATACAATAAATGACCTTTTTAAGAATTAATTTATTAAACTTGTCCCATTCGAAGGTTTCAATTTCATATCATAACCACATCTTCTTGAAAACGTTCAACCATTGAACAACATAACATACCACGAAATATGCTTCAAAGATGATGGTCTCATGTTCCGAATTAAAAATAGATAAAAATATTTACAGTCTTACTGGTCATTTTTTTAGTAATTAGTCGATCAGAAAAACCCTAAAAAAGTAGGAGGATGTAGACTCATGAAAGACTCAAAATAATTTTGTTACTATATTTTACCCTATGTAATACATTCATGATTTATATCTTGCAAAATGTTTGTGAGTTTGACTAAAATATATTTTATTACATCTCCAATAACATTCATTTTTTCTAGTCTAAAATCATTGCATTTACCATATTTTTCAGTGTTAATGTGGTTCCTCCATATTCCATCTATTTGAATAAAATATATGATAATATTGTAAGAAACACTGATCATAATGGGAAAACAACATAATCAATTGAAATGAAAAATAATTTTTTTTATTTCATACAACTTAAATTTTATCCCACATTATTTGTTATCCTCACCAATTCATTATGACTATATCCTACAATTATACTTTTCCACAGGGTTCTTGATAATGTTTTCACATCCTATATTCCATTGGTTAACTAAAAATTTTCTATGATGCCATCAATTAAATCCCATAAATTTCATGTAATGATATGACATATAAATTAAGTAATATTCAATACATAACAGAAATAACCACACGATGTTCGTACAGGTTTATTGTCTACATAAATTGTGAAACAAAAAAATTGTACATGAAACATATACATCATCTAACACTTATTACTTTATTCATAGAACACATTTCACACATCGTATATAATACCATTCATTATATCCTAGGAAATGAAAACAAAACAAAGGGCGATCTCACATTGTTAGTAAGCATACACAAGGTAGATATCAATCAAATCACAATCATAATACACAATAATATAAACATAAAATATGAAAATAAAATAAAATACATCATATCAAATATCATGATATCAGGTCACGAGATAAATCATAGTAGTTCATCAATGATCATATACCAAGAGAACATGACATATGACATGGAATTCGTGGAATAAAAATAATCATAGAATATCCTTTCCATTTTATTCAAGGCTTATTTACAAAGTTATTACAGTAGAAAAATAACATTATTTAATTGATTTCACCCATTGTTCCAACTCAGTGTTATTGATCCAAGTTTATTTACCATTCTAGCACTATATTAATGATCTAAGATAATTTCTTTGTCCATTCAAATCTATCTCTTGAGATATAAATCATTAACCAAAACATTTAGTGGGATATATAGGTCCCTCCAATCACATAATGTACCCATAAATATGTGTTCAATAATTATTTAAATTATTCATCAAAAAAATAACCAATGGAATGATATGTGATTCATAAAAATGACCCAATCAAAAAATAACTAATTTAAAAGAATTGGCTTCATAAATGTCATTAAATCATAAAAATAATCAAACCAAAGGAATAATAGGGATAATATCCTTGAAAAATATCCCCTTTAATGAAAATGAAACATTAATAAATGTTATCCTAGATGGATTTTTTTGAGGGATAAATTGAAAATAATTATTGAGGAAAATATACTTTTATATTTTAAAAGTTTAAATTTTCATAAATTCTAATGATATATTAAAAGAAATTTTTTAAAAATAACATCGATGTTTTTTGATATAATTAGAAAAGTGTAGATAATTCATCAATATAGAAAAATATTTTCATTCTATATAAAATAGAAAAAAAATTCTTTTTATACTATTTTTAGATGAGTAAAAAATTACCTCATAAGGAAAATGGAAAAAAGATTCCATTCAATTCATTTTGATACAGATTCAAAAATGGGTAAAAATTAAATCAAATAATTGAATAAAATTATTATGAAGATTTATTAATACATATTTTACAAACATTTATTTGTAAGATATACATTATTTTCTATGTACTCATATATAAATAATCTCTGATAATAAAGAGACTCTGAAACTGTCCCTTACCTTAGGTCCGAATTTCCTTTATACATGTTTCAAAATTTTAAATATTTGTTTAAATATTTGTAATAATTTATTCTTGGATGACGTTTATATTTATTATATCATATATTAGAATTATTTTACTATTTTCTTAATATATCATTGTCATCCTTCTTTTGGGTGTTAAATGCTTCATTTTCCAAAGCATGTTTTATCGTATAAGTAATGGTTCTTATGAATATTATATATTTCTATAATTTAAAGAATTATATTTAGAGAATATGTATTATATTTATTGATTATATTCATTTATATAATAATTATTTAATTTTGATATTTGATTATGAATATCATCGAGTTGTGGAGGAGGTAGGCCAGACATACGCACGATCGATGATATCATTCCCTTAATGGTGAAATAATATACAACTGGGTGATATATATTTAGATAAAGAAAAAAATATAATTTTATAATTATCATATATATTTATTATTTCAATCATTGTAGAAATCTATATAACATGGTGATGGAAAACAGAATACCCATCTCCATTTAGATGGTTAGTCTTTGTACAGATTTGTGGTACATTCATTTTCTGTCGGATAGATAAGAGGTGTACATCGGTTCTTACAATATAATAATAAGATTTTAGAATCAATTTTAAAAATTATTATTACTCTAAATGGGATATTTATATAAATAAGAAGTATAAGAGGAAATAATAATGATATATATAGTTAAGGAGACCACCTATTTTTCAATGAGAACACTCTAGATATCAGACTATGGACACTAGAGTTTGCATTTTGACAATAGAAAAACCTCTAGAATGTAAATAGGAATGATTAAATGATAATATTTTAGGGGATGGTAAATCATCAGGGATCAATGGGATGTTCATAACTATGTGAGGAGGTTCCCTTTTATAATTTTTGTGATGGGTACTTTTGGAAATCCATAAAATATAAATATATAAAATTTTAAATATAAATAAAAATACCTAAAAATTGAAATGTATTATAACTTAATATGATATAATGTTTTAATCATAAAAAACATATATTTTGAACATGTTTTATTATGGTTTTATAACTTATAATTTTGAATTACCTCTTTTAAATTATTTTTTATTTTAACAATGGTTACAACATTTTCACTAATAAAATTATTTTTATTTTACATATTTGATATAAATAATAACATAAATAAAACAATTAATATATTTTGTACCACATTATCTTTTTATGGATTTTTTAAATATGTTTTAGATTTTTATTCTTAATTTAATGAATAATCCTTATAAAAAAAATATAAATTACATCAATTTTGACAGTATGCCTTTCATGGATTTCTAAAATCATTATGATATCACGTTAACTTTTAAAATTAGTTAATTATATCATTCATTTTTCAATGTCATATATTGCCTGAAAAGGCCAAACATAACATTATATCATGAAAATAATATTATTAAGTTAATATTTTACATTTATTTTCATTCATAACATAAATTTGTCCCCATGTGGGAACATTAGAAATATTAATAACCCAGAAAGTTCCATTTAGTGAATTTATTTTGTTTATAATTAATATATTTCAATTTATTGTAAATATGTCATTAAAAAAATAATTTCAAATATTATTTGTTAATGGTCGAATTATATTCATCCCAAAAATATTTCACAAATTTTATGGTCATTTTATAGTCTTTATTATTTTATTTTAAAACAAAATTACCAATTTTACCCATTAAGGTGGGATTTTTTTTACTAATGTTATAATTCGTATGGAAAAAATAAAGGGTATATATTGACTAAATTTATTGCTTATTCATCAAATTTGATAATCCATTATTCAAAACAAAGGACATTGACGTTTTAGAATTTAATTTAAAATAATACTGTTAAAAATCCATGAAAATATATTTTCGAAAAAAATGACCATTTAAAACATATAATGTTTTGTTATAAATTATGCGTAATTCCCTTTTCAAATTTATTTTGAAAATAAATATAACATAATATAATTTATAACTAATCCAAATTTAAATTTTACCTTGAAATGACTTCAAAGAAATATAATGTTTTCAATAAGTAATTTCTCTGTTCCATAATAAAAAAATTTAATAACTATGATATGTTAATTTAAAAAATGGAATTCATTTCATCAAATACATTTTATATTATTTCTAAAAATTAATATTTACTCATAAAATAAAAATATACATAAATTTTTATGAATAAAGTTATTTAAAAAAAATAAATTTTTCATTTTCTATGCACATAACAATATATTTATATTGACTTAGACCATTATATATATTATATAAATTCATTAATCATAATTTTTAGAAATGTTAACAACTTGGTTATAACGATCATTTTAGGATTATAGTGTCTTATAGTTTTATTAAACTTACAATTGTGTGCAACACACGCAATTGAAGAATTAAATCCGTATGAAGAGAAACATTTATTAAAATGTCAAGCTGATATATGTAATCCCTTGAATGATTGAGGATTTTGTATCCCAAATATCTCTTATTATTGATCATCATTTCAGGAAATAAGTTAAAACATTTATTTTATTTAGATAACATTTAATTTATAATATTTATAAATTAGTGTACTAATTATTGTTATTATCATTTTTTATATCTAATATTTGATCTGCTTTTAGCTATATCGGGGAACTCATTTCGTCACCAAGGGTTTCATGGGAAACTTATCATATTTAGTATTGAAGTCATATTCTATAGGATTTTTTGTTTTATTTAAATAAAGAATGTTGTTTATTTAATATTTATATACTATTTGGTTACTAAATTATTAATTATATTCAAGGTTTATGGTTTATTTTTGATAATTTCATAATACATTTTATTCAGGATGAATTGGATGATTCCATACATAATAATTTTCATCATTTTTCATATATCCTTTATGAGAGAGATATGAATAAGATATTAGAGATGATATTTTGAGATACATGAAGGCCCAAAATACAGGTTTTCGTATCCATTCATGAATTAGAAGGATTGTGAACATATTATATAATCGATTCTTATTAGTGGAGACTTTATTATTTTTTGTAACGCCCCTCCCCTACCTTATTTCCTTGAGGTGGCGGTGTGGGATTATTTGTCCTTAAGAGACATTCCAAAGGTGCCAAAGGATATCAATAAATGTCGAGGGATTCGAGAACAAATTGGGGAACGATTATCCATTAAGACAAAACCAACCAAACCATCATTACAACCATTATAAGATGGATGTCAATAAAACATACAAGCATGTATTAACAAAAAGAACCCAATTTGATCAGCAATACAACCCAAAAACACATACAACCAAACACAATATCGGAATACTATACCGAAGACCCAACAACAAAACACCACAAGCCATGATAACACCACAGTTCCTCACAAAGATCCACGCTCCAAGCTCCACAAACATATCACAAGCATTACCATGAACCACTAGCAATGAGATACCTTACCTTTAGAAATATCATGATACAGAACATCTACAAAGACAACAATGTTCCAATGCAAGGGGTGAGTACAACTGCTCTGTAGGTTTTCCCCAAATGAGTTTCGTACACACGTCACTAGGATAAAACTGTTAGCACATTTATATAAAAATTATTATATAAAATAATCACAAGAGAAACCATTACTATAATACAAACATGCACTTACCAAGAAATTTTATCGAAACCATGCAATCCCAGGTAAATCCAACCCTCATGTCATACTCAATTCATGCCACACAAGGAAGCCAAGTCACCCAATCCACCAGATGATTAAATTTTCATATTTCACTCTCAAGCCACATCTATATAGACCACCAACCAAGCACAAAACATATCAGGGTGGAAATTCTCATCCGACCCATTCATTACCAATCCACCCATGTGGTACTTCCTGCCAACTTGTTATTGATGGTGGCCCTTCCATCCACTATCCATCCAATTTTTATAGTGTTAATTCTCGCCCACTTCCACAAAAAATTCAAAAAATCCAACATAACTAAGCACATAACCCATTAAGGCCACGTCAACCTGCAATCAACCATTTCCATTACAGGGAAATCCACTTCAATAAATCAAACATTTTTTGAAAACACCCTTAAACTGTATTCTATACCCAACCCCATATCAATAAACCAACCATTTTTATTAAAACCATTTTATCAAATCAACGTAATCAAACCAAAATAAAAACTCATTTTAAAACCCCATTTTAATATCACATGAATAGAATTTCTCCACAAACTTGTTATCCCAAAAATCCCCCAAACCATTTCCAAAGATACTTCCATCTGATTTCACACATCAACAACACAATTAATTTTTAAGCAACACAAAATAATTTTATCCAAACAACTAGTTCTAACCAAGTAGAGCCAAGAGAGAATATACCTACAATTAGTGTTCCTGAGAAATCAACCCACAAGAAACCACACCTAAAATTCGGCGATGCACCAGCGAAAATTCTCTAGATCCCCTTGTCTAACATCCAAAAGATATAAAATTAACATCTAAGGCATCCAAAACCCTATATCAACACACAACTAGTGTAGTTATTGAAAATCGACTGAGAGGGAGATGTAGATCTAGAGGAAATCTCAATGAACCCAAGAGGGGAGACTTACCTTGGAGAAACCACCTTCAATATACTAAGAAACCTCTTAACAACACTTCCAAAATCAGTGGGAGATTACCTTCAACCCCTGAGAACCCAAAATCCCGAGTGAGGCTTGAGTGGGAGTGGGATTGGAGTGGAATGAGGCAAGCCCGAGTGAACCCAGGTTTTAAAACCCTATTTTTATGTGGCCATACAGTTAGCCCACACAGTTTGACAAAACATGAGTTAATTATACGCACACTACTGCCCCAAGAGGAGGGGTCAGCATGGTTGGCTCACATGGTTTGACAAAGCATGCATAGGATGTACGAAGCCTATTGTCTCCCCCTGCATGGTTACCTAGAGAACCCGTACAGTTTCCCCAAACCGAGCTCAAACCGTGATCCCTATGCAAAGCCTTTAATCTCATTCAAAACCATTGAAAACTCTCCCATCCACTTCTCAACTATTCCCGTGATGTTTAAACACATAAAAATGCATTAAAAGGCTACATACCTTAAACCGGGGTATTACATTGTCCCCACCATTGGTCTTTCCATCCTAGTAAAGTAGTGAACCCACCCATTGATGAAAGAGGTTGGGCCATTGCTCGACCATCTATTTCTCCGAATCCCAAGTATCCTTTTGGATCTGTTCATGTTGGCACAAAACCCGTACCAAACCAATGCTTTTACCCTACAAGACATTATCTTTGCTATCCAAAACCCGCACCGGCATGTGCACTGATGAAGCATCCAGATCTAGCTCAACATGATCCCATAAAATAAAATGGTATGTATACAGATGTTACTTTTTCAACAGCGACACAAGAAACACATTGAGCACCACACTGATCCTAGGTTGAAAATTCGAATGATAATCCACCTCACCAACCCACTGAAGAATCTCAAAAGGTCTAATATACCTTAGAGATAACATTCCCTACTTCCAAAATTGACGATGTCCCAATCTAGAAGAGATCCTCAAGAAAACAAGATCACTCACCTCGAATGCCAATGGTCATCGACAATGATCCACATATGATTTATGACGACTCTGAGTTGTCTCCATTCTCTTCCTGATTAACGTGATCCTCTTCGTATTCTCTGAGACAAGGCTCAGTCCAACCACTGAGGACTCACCCATTTCCACCCAGCATAGTAGAGAACGACACAACCACCCATAAAACACTTCAAACAAAGCCATATGTATGGATGCCTGATAACAATTATTATACGAGAACTTAACCAACGCCATGTGCTTCTCACACAAGCCACAAAAATACATTACACAAGTTCACAACATATCCTCAAAGGTTTGTATCATCCTCTCAGATTGACCATTCATTTGAGGGTGACATACCAAGCTCATAGTCAAATGTTTCCCATGGTCTTTTTGCAAGGATTTCCAAAAATGAGATGTAAACCTCAGATCCCAATATGAGACAATTGAAATAGGAACAACATGCCTCTTTGACACCTCGAGGATATAGATTTTTGACACAACCTCCACCGTATGAGATTCACGAATTGGGATGAATTGGGCTGACATTGTTATCCAATCCACTATCACCCAAACGACATCATGCTTTCTGACCATTCTTGGGAGACTTGTGAAAAAATCCATCTCTATTTTCTCTAACTTCCATATAGGGATTTTTAAAAACTGCAATATTCTTTCTGGCCTCTAATTCACTGCCTTGACCTGTAGTAAAGTCATGAATCACAAAATAAACTCATCCACTCTTATTTTCATACTATCCCACCAGAACTGCACTTTCAATGATATATATATTTTCTAAATTACAGGATGAACAACCCACCGATAATTATGATACACCCTGAGAAGATCAACCTAACAAGAAACTGGTACAACCATATGATTCTGAAAACACATAACTGAATCTTCAGATTAGGTATATGCCCCTCTTTAACCAGTGCAACACACTCAAGAATCAACAAGGCCAGAAATAATACCGCTCTATCGTCCTG
Source organism: Viscum album (assembly GCA_963277665.1). Lineage (NCBI taxonomy): Eukaryota > Viridiplantae > Streptophyta > Magnoliopsida > Santalales > Viscaceae > Viscum > Viscum album. The sequence continues at coordinate 189,492,156 of OY728150.1, forward strand.
GTCCTCACAATACAACCACATGTCACCTATAACTGACATCAACTTCCACTGTTCTGATTCCTGTTTCACCACCTGAGAATAAGATTTTATACTTAATGCATCTGCCGCTGAATTTTACTTACCAGGTGTACACATCATGTCAAAATCATATATCTAGAGATATTTCATCCATCTCCTTTTCCTCATGTTCAAATACATTTGTGAGAGAATGTGCTTCAAGCTCTTATGATCCATATATACCCCAAATTTCTCACCGAAGAGATAATAAAGCCACCCGTTCAAATCATGTACCACTGCTACTAATTCCAAACCCTGAGTTAGGTAGTTCTTCTCATGTACCCTCAACTGCCATGAGCCATACACAACCTCATGATTCCCTTTCATGAGAATTCACCCCATCCCTGATTCTGATGCATTTCAATACACCATGTACCCTCAACCTGGTTCTGAAAAAACCAAGATTGGTGCTGCTGTAAGGTGACTCTTTAGATCGATGAAACACTGCTGACTCACTACATTACACTAGAATGGAACATTCTTTCTTGTCAAAGCTTCCATCAGTGAATCCAAATGTGAAAAATCACGAACAAAATTCCAATAATACCCAGCTAGGCTAAGGAAACATCGTACCTCAAACACATTCTTTGGTGGCTGCCACATGATAATAGGCACTATCTTTTCTGAATTCACTGAAACAATCCTTTCAGAAATAACCTGGCCTAGAAAACGATCTTCCTATATCCAAAAGTCAAACTTTGATAATTTGTCATACAACTGATTTTACCTCAAGATCCCCAACACTGTTTCCAAGTGCTACTCATGCTCCACCCTTGTCGTTAAATACACCAGAATATCATCTACAAATTCCTCCAAAAAATTCCAGATATCTCTAAAATATCAAATTCATCATTTACATGAACACCACTAGCGCATTCATTAGACCAAAGGGCATTCCCACATATTCATAATGGACATATCTACTTCTAAAATATATTTTAGGAATATTGTCATTCCTCACCCGCAATTGATGATATCCCGACTTTAGGTCTATCATGGAGAACTACTGGGATCCCCTAAACTAGTCTAAACAATAATCCATTCTTGGAAGTGGATATAATTTATTTATTGTAACTTGGTTATGTCGATGATAATCCACATAAGGACGCAATGTTCCATGCGCCTTTTTCACAAACAACACCGCCATTGCCCATAGAGACATGTTATTCCAGATAAACCCCTTTTTTATATCTCTAATAACTAGACTTTGAATTCCAACAATTCAGTGTGTTCCATCCGGTAAGATGGAGGTGAGATAGGATGGGTCCCTAGAAGGAGATCAATCATAAACTCCACTTTTCTTACGAAAGTTAAGCCAAATAATTCTTCAGAAAAAACATTAATGAGCTGATCCACTACTTCCAAAAAAACACTCTGCTCAAGACCCACTACTGATTCCAATGACAATACCACCAAGCGATATGATAACGTGCCCACTACTAGTGCCAACAAACGCATTGCACAATACCTTTTCCGTACTCTCTCCTCTAAATAGATTTCTAACGCCATCATGTGTCGTAAAATCCACTGTGTGCACATTATAGTCGATGCGGGCCTTAAATGCCACCAGCCAATCCCTTCCTAGTATTACACCATACCCATCCATCTCAAGAACAAAGAAATGACACAGTAGCTCAACCTCACCCACAATGATACAACATGCTATACATAAGAAGGCTTGACACTCTCTTTGACCCATGAAAGATTGAAGTTTCAAAACCGAAGGCAACATTTCTACCCTTAAACCCAGTAACTCAACCACATGTGCATCAATAAATGAGTGGGATTCACCCATATCAAACTACACTTGCATCCAGGTATAATTTAGCTGAATAGTACCCAACACCGTGGATAGTCATGACTGGTCCACCACAACCTTCTCGGATCCGAACAATGCCTTGGTTGCAACACTATTCTCTTTATTTCCCTGTTGAGGAGTTGTGCTGTTCTGAGAATCAAAATAAAAAACTTTGCATTGATGACGAGTTGTATGCTTTTTTCCCTATCCTGTCAATGTAAACAATGTCTATGATACTTGAGGAGTGTCACACACACCCAACCTTGGTGCATTTCGACAATAACGGTGCAGATGATCCATATGCTTACAATTGTGACATGCTCGAGGTTGTGCCATATAGTCCCACTTTATGTGTGCTACAGAGCCACACTGAAAAAATCCAGGCTTGATCTGTGGCTATAGAGGAAGATTTACTTATACTTTTTTTCAGATTATGTTCCATACTCCCACCCTAGGTATACCTTTCCCTCCTCCTCTTGAACCCAACATTCGAGTTCCCACTATTCCCCATGGGTACCACCATGCTTCTTCCACCCGTAGCTCTAATCATATCCTGCTTATCCAATGATGCTCGATTCACCATATCTTTGTATTCACCTACACACAACATAGCTATTTTTGAATGGATCTCTTTCCTTAACCTCGATTAGAAGATCCTTTCCTTCATTGACGTGCTACACGCCTCCTTGGGTGAAAACCGCACTAAACAAATAAACATAGCTACATATTCCATCACATACATATGCTCTTTCTTCAGTCAGAAGAAATTAGGTGTGCGCTAAATTCTGAACGTATGTGGGTACAATTGTTTAATAAACAATTCCTCAAAGCCTTACCACGTCATACCCTAGTCAGTACCTTCTGGAACTACCAACCCCACCACTAAAGAGAAATATCCACTATATTATACGTTGCTAGATTTACATTCAGCTCTACCTGAATCCCCAAGAAGTCGAAAATTATGTTCATTTTGGACAGCCACGCCTCACTAAAACCACTATATGATTCATGTCAATAAAATATAGAATCATGTATTACCAAAAAAACAATAAAGTTAATCAGAAATACAACCTAAAAACAGATACAACCAAACACAATATCAGAGTACTATATAGAAGACCCAACAACAAAACACCATGATCCATGACACCACCGCATCTCCACATGAAGATCCATGCTCCATGCTCCACCAATATATCACAATCATCACCATGAACCACTACCAATGATATTCCTTACCTATACTTGTATCCTGGAACACGACATCTGCAACGACACCATAGTTCCAATGAAGGGGGTGAGTACAACTACTCTGTAGATTATCCCCAAATGACATCCCTATATAATCCACTATGATAAACCTATTTTCACATTTTATAAAATTGTTTGTATAAATTAATAAAAAGTGCATCCATTACTATATTCCAAATACACCCTTACCAAGACATTTCATAGAAACCATGTTAACCCAGGGAAATCCAACAATCATGTCAGAAGCCAAACATGCAATAGAAGGAAGCCAAACCAACCATACCACAAGCCGATTGCCTTTTAATATTACACTCACAAGCCACATCTACAAACATCATTAACCATACACACAATATATCAGGGTGTCACTTCCCGTCCAACCCATTCATTACCAATTAGCTCAAGTAGTACTTCCTACCCACTTTATATTGATGGTGGCCCTTCCATCCACTATCCATCCCCTTTTTATAGTCGTACATCCCACCCACTTCCACGCAACATTCAAACAAGCCAACATAACCCAGCTTATAACCCATCAAGGACACAACAACATGCAATCAACCATTTTTATTATAATCTCTTCCACATCAATAAATAAAAAATTTATTGAAAACACCCTTTAACCCTTTTCCATGCCAAACCCCATTACAATAAACCAACCATTTTGTTGAAAAATATTTTCTCAATTCATCTTAATAAAACCAACAAAACAACTCATTTTAAAATCCCATTTTAAAATCACATCATGAGAATTTCACCACAAGACCTTTATCCCAAAAATCCCCCAAACCATTACCAAATAGATATCTATCAAATTTCGCACATCAATAACACAATTAATTTTTAAGCAACCTAAATTAATTCTAATAAAACAACTAGTTATAACCAAGTGGAGGTGAATTAGAAGCCACCTACCATTATGGTTTCCGAGAAAGTGACCCACAAGAAACCGCACCTCAAATTCGGCGATGCACCAAAGAAACTTCTCTAGATCCCCTTCCCAAACATTCAGAATCCTTAAAATTAACATACATGGGGACCACATACCTATATCTACACACAATTGGTTTATATCTATCAAACTGAGAAGGAGGGAGATGTAGATCTAGAGGAAAACACAAAGAACCCAATATGGGAAAATTACCCGGAAGAAACCACCATCAATCCACCAAAAACCCACATCAAAACGCTTCCAGAATCAGCATTAGATCACCTTCAACCCCTGATAACCCACAATACTGAGTGAGGGTTGATTGGGAGAGGGTTTGGAGATGAATGTGGCATGCCCGGGTGAACCCTGGGTTTAAACCCCTATTTTAATTTGGCCACAAGGTTTGCCCACCCAATTTGACAAATGGTGCGCTAACCAAGCACACGCTACATCCCCAAGAGGAGAGTTCTGCATGGTTGACATGCACAGATTGAAAAACCATGCACAGGTCATGTGAAGCCAACTGTCTCCCCCTGCAGGGTATCCTAGAGAACCAGCACAGTTTCCCCAAACTGTGCTCAAATTGTGCTCCCTATGCAAATCCTCCTAACCCATTCAAAACCAATTTAACTCTACCATCTTATCTCATCTTATCCCATGAACTTTGGAGACATTAAAATTAATAAACAAATGTTACCTACCTCAAAATTTAGGTAATACTCTTTTCAATAGAACCATTGAATATAAGATGTCACACAAAAAGAATGGATTTTAATTTTAGTAGACATCATCTAAATTAAATATTTCATATTATTTAATAATTATAAATATCAATTTTATATACTGAGTGTATAGGATAAATTTTCGAGTTATATAGTATACCCGACCATTATAGAGGTTTATGTGTACTATAAAATTTAGACTGCTAGTTGTATTGTATAACGTATGTGTGATATATAGCGACATCTTGGGGTTATTATTTTATTATTTTATTTAAATTATAGTAATTTATTTTAACATGTATTATAAATTTTTATTTATATGATTGTAAAATAAATATGATATTGTGGATTCTCACATTCTAAAGAATCTTGATAATATGGATAGTGGGTAGTAGGTCTCGTATATATCAGGTTTTGATGAGGCATGTTCAATAGAGTACCTTATACACAACAACGAGGTCCTTGAAATCTTATATTTCAAAAAGTGTTTCGTCATGTTGAAAAATAATAATACAATTTTATTTTAAATGGTCGTTAACACCAAGCCATTATATTGGAAGAAATGGACGGAACTAACTACTATATGAATATACATGTTTGTAATATGTTTTTTCATTTATCCTATAAATTTTGGAGGCATAGAATAAGAAAGAATCTGATTTTAAGGATATATATTATAAAATTCATTACAAGGTCGATTTACGCCTTTTGATGGAGAACCCTCTTTAAATCTAGTTTTCATCACTTTTATATTTAATATTTGTCAAAATAAAATTATTCTTTATATTATTGTCATCAAAATTTTGTTTGGGTAAATTATTGGTATTTTTTCATAAAATTAAATTTTTAATGAATAGTGAAATATACATTATTTTAATTCAAAATTGGCATTTAATATAATTTATTTAAAAGGTTAGATTAACTTTATAATTCATTTTAAAGTGTAATTAGAATACTTTTTTTGCCATTTAATCCAATGTTATTCATTTTATGTAATTTCACATTGAAATTGGACATAAATAAATGTAAATTTTTTATAATTATTATTTCATAAAAAATCATTTTTTTACAGTGGAAATTAATTTTAAATTAATTTTTTATTATTCTCTGTTTTGAATTTTTAACAATGGATTCCATAGTAGGAATTAGTAGGTCCATATTGTGTTTATAAAGTAACTTTTATTTTTATAAATTATAAATATTTATTTCTGTAAATATTTTATTAACCATGGTTAAAGGATAAATCTGGAAAATAAGGCTAATGAAAGAATATTATGATAATCAAAATTACCCTAAATGTGTCCAAATCCTATTAGTTGATACATTTACGACCATTTTCATCCATTGGTATATTTTAGGACTCCATGAAGCCACATGTGAGTTATAAGAACATTTTATATTAATTAATTTAAAGGAAAGACAAAAATGACATAAACATATATCTTTTGGTAAATAAATATTTACACGGAGTCATATAAGTTTACTATTCGACTAAAAATATTCATTTTAAAGATAAAAATATTTAGTAAATCAGGTAATTTCTTAGAAATTTTATAAATCAATTAATTAAAATTATTTATTACACACTAATGAGGCACTGTTTACCCCATTATTGAATGACTGAAATAAATAAGATTTTAAATATGAAAACAATATCCAGCACCTTTACAATTCATATTGGATGAATTTATTTCTAACATGAGTCATCTTATCTTATAATTTAATAATTTTTAGACATTTATAAACTTAATATCATTATATATTAAAATAATATTTTTAAACATTCCTAAAGAGCCCCTCCTCCCACTTATAAAACACCATCACTTCTAACCAATTAAAAACAATTATCAAGCCCCTTGTCTCATACAACCTATACCAAATTAGTCTCCCTAAATCCCTATCATTATCCTAGAAACCTTACCACTTGCATAAGGGAAATAAATAAAACCTTTGGGTTCAAATAAAATGGAGATATCCAATTTAAAGGTAACCCCTTATCTTATGTTCTTTTGATTTATTTAACTTATCCTACCCCATAAACAATTTTTATTCCTTTATATTATAGAAATAAAATTATCCTCAATATACTATGTTGTTTTTATGATAAGGATTCTAACTTCACTTACTCACACCTCCATCTAATGGGTAAAGAACATATGGTTTCTTGGGGACGGTGAACTACTGCATCACGAAATTATGATTGTTAAATCTTCTCCTACCGACTCTTATAGTGTCCATTAAGATGGAACTGTATTTTATGTGATATATATATATATATATTATTTATATTGTTTCATGATTTTGTGTTTTCCATTAATATAATACCTTTATGGTTTCCATAGTGGGTAAATATGAAAATTTCACTTGAGAAAGTGGGGACTATCGCCCCCTCAATGAGATATGACACATTCATTCCATATGTGGATCATATAAAGGAAGGAGTTAATGAAATTATATATGAAATTATACTATAATTATAATATTCCTATGTATCATTAGGTTTTTATTCCATTATATATGAAATAGAAATGAAAGTAGTGTTCTAGCGTTTGTACGGCTTACCGTGTCCACTAATAGAGCATTTCATTACTTACATCCAAATTTTATGTACTATTATAAATATATATAAATATATATACTGGGAATATATGATATATATGATATATAACTCTTGATTATTATTCTATAGATGTTGTAATTTTGACCATATGGTCAATTTATAATAATAATTGGTTCATTTTTAACTCACGTTCCGAACATCGGCAAAATTTCTAATATGAACTCAAATAATTAACTAATTGTTATAGCATGGAAAAAATTGATATAAATTTAATAATAATCATGTAAATGGTTTTTGATCAAATATGAATTAAATTATTATATTATTCAGGTGATTAAAGAACTATTGAGTCATGTTGGACAAAAGGTAAGGGACTTCCTCTCAATATCCTTTTATTGAGGCATATTTTGTTTTATACATGACTTTCTTTTATATGGTGTATAAAAACATTTGAATTATCATTATATTCAAAAAAAATATTTCTACGAGGTGATTTACTAAACGGAAAAAATGAATGTGTCTTTTTCAGGTATGTGGTGAAAACGACTTTTTCCACCGCTGCGAGTATTATTTGATCATTGGCTTCCTTAACAAGTTGTACTGTTGTTAAAAAAGAAAATAAATACCATATACAAATTTATGTATTTTTGTGTTGAAAATTCTTTTGATAATCAAATTTTTTATGACAATATATTTAAATTATATATTTTCATTAAAATATGGAAATGTTATCTTTCCTTTATATTTTTTATGTGTTATGAATATGTAATGGTTCATAGGAATTGTTACTTATACGAGGGTTCCATGATAATCCTAAGGAAAGTGAGCCCAAGATAGATCTCTAATGCATTGGGTAATGGGTAAAGGCCAGATTTTTCCATGTAGATTTTATAAAGACTGAGATTTTCAATTTAATTTTTTTAATTATATTGAAAAATTAGAAGTCCGTGAAAATTGACGGCACATGATTCCGAGCCCCGATCTGTCTGGAATGGATTTCTAATTTTTTTTCTAGTACGTTTAGTAAATACACAATTGGTATTTTTTGACTTTTGAACCGATTATCAAAATTAAAATTTGAGGACACCATCGAACTCGCAGTGGTGATATTCTCTTAACAAGACCTTCATCTGGACCATAGTAGGTCGAGGGTATAAGTTAGTTTTTTGGATTTTTCATGGGAGGGTTAGGAAAACAATAGAATGAAATAATTAGTTTTATTTTATTTTTAAACCCTCTAATTTGAATCACAATGGTGGGGATAACACAAGGGTGGTCAGTCATTTAATGTTGGGAATTAAATTGCCATTTACAAAAAAAGGGTAGCGACATTCGACATTAATTAAAAGGATTCATTACCTCTCAATTAATGAATCAACTTGTTAATTATGAGTTTCTTTCAATAACTCTTGTAATCTCCCCATTGATGTGCCAATTACATACAGAACATGTGTCCAATTGACGCCCCTTCAGATTCATTGGGCCCCATATGACTTGATAGACCTATTGGATACTTATTCGTTAAAATTCAGGGAGTTTAAGGTGCAACAGATGTCTTGGGGATTAGTTCTCCAAAATATGCTATTAGCGGGAATCCAGTGGCTAGTAGTGAATAGAATGATGAAGACATATCATACAGAAGATCGTACTGAGAGATCATATGTGGGTTAGCAACGATCCTATGTGGGTCAGCACTTCATGATCTTCTGTGGGTCTGCGCATACAGATCCTATGAGGTTTAGTGATCAGTGATCCTATATGGGTCAGCGAATACCATTCATGGGTGGGTCATATCTCATGTGGGTCATTGTGGGGGTTATTATCTATCGATTCTGTGTGGGTTAGACTCTGTATAAGTAATATCAGTACATCTTCACAGAATATTATGATCCAGCTTTGCGACTTGTCATCTAAACTTCTATACTTCACTGATACCAGATGTAAGCCGAGTCCTTACCTTTATGGTATTCTTATGTGTGGAAACCTATGTGGTACTTTTACCTTAGTGGTGTTACCTTGGTGGTATTATTTCCCCATGTGTGATGTGTGTATTTATTTATAACATAGGAATATGTATGAGAATATACATAAGTATTTTAATGACTATTGTTACATGCTTTTTGATTTTCATTGTGGAACTCTAGAAGACCAATGAGGGTCTCTGGGTCCTTTTGAGTATCATTTTTCTCACCCCAGCATGGGCTACGTCGGCACTTTGTAGTGTCCTGTGAAGATGATGGACACAACAGATGGAGGTTGAGGGTAACAGACTGGAGGCTGATCAGAGGTGTAAATTAGAGGAGATGATCCTCATGGATTAATATTTGAGAGCTATACCTATCCGTCATGTAGGGTCCTTGGTGGGTGTTCACATGATCTTTTCAATTTCAAATTTACTCGTACTTTCTAGTTTTGTTTTTATTCTAGAACATTTTCTTAATGTGCACACCCTATTTACATTAAAGACTGTCTTTTGCTTGTATCTTGCCATGTGCTTGGATTGTGTGAGTTTAAAGATATAAATGAAATTCTTTTCCAGATATTAGGGACATGCATTTCAGGTGCTAGTCACCAGCCCCCGAGCTATGGAAGGCGGGCTTGGGGTAGTCACAGCACGAGCCCCGAGGGACGGGTCATGAAAAAATTGGTACTAAAGGAGTCTGGTTCTACAGAAGAACGTGGACATTGATCTTTTAATGGGTAATATTTCTAAGAGTTAAGAGTGTGGTTATCAGTTAGGGGAATCTAGTGTTGGCGTGGTGTCCGACATATCCCCAAACTAGGACCCTAACCTCTAATTTCTGACTCCGCGCACGAAAACACTGATTTTGTTTGTGTTTTTGAATAGTTTTCTTTACAATAACTTTGTGTCAGCTCACCAGGTATAACATAATGACATTGTTAGACATGTTTCTTTTTAAGATATCTCCACAAAGATAGCTATCCAGGGTTCCATGTAGTGTAAGTGATGATAGCCCACCGAGCGAATATGATATGGTGTAGGGCCCCCTTATTGTAGTAGTAAAATCGGGTGGTGTACCAGCAACACCACTACTCGTTGGGAAGCCGAATCAACCATCCCCAGTAGTAGAGGGTGCACTCCGATTGAGAGTGTTGCATGCATTCCAATACTAGAATCCACTGAGGTTCTGGGGTGCGACAGATCCACAGACAACTGAGGACTGGCTGGAGTTCATGGTTAGTGGTTTTAAAATTAATAGGGACAGCAGCTGATCTCATAGTGATCTTTGCAGCCAGTCTCCTTCATGCAGAATTGGGAATATAGTGGAGCTTGAGGCTTCAGGTTCACGATGAGGTTACTCTCATCTGGGTAGACGTTGCGAGCCTTTTCATTGGAGAGTTTGTCCCAGTGACCCGACAATCAATGTGTATACATGAGCTTCTCCACTTGTACCAGGGTAGCATGACTATGGATCATTATTCTGCGAGGTTCACCAACCACTTGTTCTACAACACTGAAATTCTATCAATCCCTCTCTTCAGGGAATAGACCTTCAATTAGGGGCTCAGAAGGGAGATTAGAGCTTCGATGATTTCTCTCACCATTCGGACGCAGGAGGGGTGTTAGAACAAGCACTCTTAATGGAGAGATTCCTTGTGGAGAAGTCACCAGCAGTGAGTCCCACCACCAGAAGACAAGTAGGAAGGTCATCAATAGCTAGTAGTAGTCATATGATGAATATATCTAAGAGGACTAGACGTACAGGTGGATGACCGCATGATATAGGGTTGATGGTGAGGTTCTCTTGAGATAGAGAAGTACAAGTGAGGATCAGGAAGTGATACTCCAGCGGTGAGTAGTGTCACATGGCTCATGAACTCCTGAACCGCCATTTTAACGACCTACTAAATGTTGAATTACCTCCTGGGCAGAGGTTAAGATTCAAGCGGGGAGCTTCGTAGGCAGGTGGCGGACGTGGCAGTGGAGCAATTCGTGTAGCAGGAGATGGGGGGAGATTCAAGGTTCTACCACCACCACTTCTAGGTGGTCCACCCAAACCATAGGGAGCAGATGGACTATTATGAGCTAAATATCAGATAGCTAAGGCCTATGACCACGTCGCCCATAGATAATACGAGGTACGATCTGTGCCTACTCCACCCTAGTTGTAGTACTTAAAGACACATGGTCTAGTAACTCATTCATTGCTATGGACCTCTTTTGAAGCATAGAGATTCCGATGGAGTTGTTGACATGATCCTTATGGATAAAGACTCATAATAGAGTAAATTTGATGATTATGCATTGGTGATGGCAGTGTGAGATTTCTCTTGGATGCAAGAGCTCGGACTGGGATCTTCTAATAGTGGCGTTGAGGTCATACAATGTCAGCATGGGTATGGAATAGTTATCCATATTCGATGATAAGATAGACTATATTAGGTGCAATGTAAGATGATTATACAATGATAGGATCATTTTTTCCTTCTCCAGTGAGAAGGGAACATTTGTAATGCCCCGACCTGAGATTTATAGAGTCTTTGAATTATTTTAATACATTGGAATGAATGCAAGAAATTATTTCCCGAATGACCTATTAGTTTAGCAGTCTTGGAAAATAGATTACATGCATGAACATCACACTACACTTTTTGACATATAAAAATATAAATAATCATATCCCAATGTTCCTTTAGCTTAAACAAGCATTTCAATCATAAAATAGTTCTTGGGATCCATAGAAAATTAATTATAAGAAATTGGTGAGCTGAAATGGTCAATAAGGGTAAGTAATTTAGTGGAAGCTATAAAATTTTAAGGCATGATGTGTAATAAAAACAATAGCCTTTAAAATATAAACTTGAACATAATATGGAAAAATTAAATCATTCATTACCATATAAATATTGACAAGGATAATCAACAAGTCAGGTAATCACATGTAATAACCAATTTTTTAACGATGGAATGCATATTGATGGACATTAATTTCTATGTCCTGGCCTCATGCTATGACTTAGGGGATAACTATAACTAGAAACTATCCTAAAGAGCCTCTTTTACTGGACTCCAACCCAGAGAGCCTCTGTAACCAGACTCCAACCCGGAGAGCCTGCGTAACCGGACAACAACCTAGAGATCCTCTGTAACCAGATTCTAACAGAGAGATCCTCTATAACCAGACTCCAACCTGGAGGGCTACTGTAACTGGACCACAACCCGGAGGGATTATTTTTATCGGCCCCCAAACCAAAACATACTAGACCAACACATTCATTTGAAGAAGAGGTTGAAATATATCATAAACATTTGTATTAAAACATGCATAAAAAATATCAATACATTAACCATAAACCATTAATGGCATAAAAAAACTCATTCTTAGTCTAACATAACACAAAACCGTAAATACATTATGGGAGATTTGAATCATAGTAAATCATCTTTCAATAAGTATAAAATTTATCAAAGGATGTTGACATAGATGAAATCATAACTCTTTGAGAGAAATACCCATTTCTATTTTGAATTCATTTAAGAGTACCATAATTTATAAAGGAAGACATTTAATGAAATTTTTTATTCAAATTGTATAGAGACTCGGCCTTTTCATACATTACTATTACATAATTTCAGAGATAAACAAAATAATATTATTACACATGGGGGATACATAGGTTTAGTGTCTTGGGCAAACTAGGACTACACATAACAAGTACAACATCAAGCATAAAAATTCATTTAATCTCTTCTTCTATAGCTTCTTAGTAGCACTTGTCCTCTCCTTAGTACATGTAGCCACCTGAGGATATACATAAAAAGGGGTGATCTAAAAGCCCAGTAAGAGGATATATAAGAACAATATAGCATGGGTTGAGCATAATCATGACATAGGAAGAAGATCTTGAACATGAGAGGAGCATAAACAATAAACTTGAAATGTGGCAAAGCATAAAAATGAAACATCATGTCTTAGTGGTTAACTACCACACATAATTGTGAACAAATATAGCATCATGTTCACACATAATTTCACATTTACTCATGAGATTAATCACTTTACCCAATGCATTTGAGCGCTATATAATTCCAGGCGCACCCGTCACATTTAAACATTCATATTGTGCTATATAATTCCGGGTGCACCCGTCACATCATTACATTATCATTATCATGCTTGCCACATATAACACATATAAAAAATGTACATAAATA